>CM045742.1:26497500-26665000 GCA_024760905.1 Plotosus lineatus
CTTAATTTACCTTTGTAACTCAGATCATTCATATTTTCAATATCCAAATCAAATGTTATGTCTAATAGATCAAAATTACTCTGGTCCCAGTTCAGACTCCAATTTGAGCAAAGTTTCATTTTTGAATGTTTTTTGGAGCCAATCCAAATGATTCTGGTTTTGTCTATGACGACCTTTAGTCCTGAGAAATGAGCAAAAGATGTTACTACTTGAAGAGCAGCTTGAAGACATCGCTCTGATCCATCGAGCGTACACGTGGTATCATCAGCAAACTGATTAAGGAGGTATTCTACGTTATCAACCTGAATACCCTTTCTGTCTGCGTATCATGATCGCTAAAATCTCAACACAACGTATAAAACTGTATGGTGATAGCGGATCTCCTTGATGACATCCCCTGTATATATCAAAATTACAGGAACCAAAGCCATTCACAAGCACATTTGATTTGATATTTTTGTAATAAGACATTAATCCATTTTTTTAATTGATTCTCCAAAATTGAGGAAAGTTAAAACTTTTTTGATAAAGGACCAATCAACTGTATCGAACGCCTTTTCAAAGTCTATAAGCAGTAAAATCCCAGGAATTTACTATGTGTCTGAATATTCAATCAAATCATAAATCTGTCTGATAATATCACTAATATATCTGCCTGACATGAAACCTTTTTGATCTCCGTTAATTACGGTATCTAAGACAGATTTGACTCGTTTTGAAATTGCTATTGAAGCAACTTTATAGAATACAGATAAAAAGGGATATTGGAAGCCAATTTTTAATAAATTGTTTTGGTTTATTTCTTTTTGGAATACATGTAATGAGTCCTTGTTTTGTGAAACTGATAATTCACCATTCGTATAACCAAAATTCAAAGAATGTACAAGGTAGTTTCCTAAATCGCACCAACATACTTCAATACTAGGAATTCAGCAGTAAAACCATCTGCCACAGGACTCTTATTATTTTTAAGGCATTTAAGAGACTTGAGAATTTCACCATTGGTAAGTTCGCCTTATAGCTGTAATGCCACATCGTTGCCCAGTTTTGGAACACAGTCATTTTTCAATAGATTGTCCAATTTAACATCTAAGACATCATGTTTACTGTTAAGTTTCTAATAGAACAGTTTTACTTCATTTCGGATATCTTCCTGAGAATCTAGAATGCACCCATGGAAGTCCTGTAATCTTGAAAAGGATTCATTCAGGAAGTTTCTCGATTCAAGATTTAAAAAGAAATAAGTAAGTTTTTCACCTTTATCTACCCATATTGCTTTAGATCAAAGAATTGATCCTTGTATCTGAGTTTCATATATTTCTTCAAGTTCCCGTTTAATTGCATTTATCTCGGTGATCATTTCTGCTTTGACCGCGTCATTGTCTGATTCGTCAAGTTCAATTTCTTTGTAATGTAGATTCTCAGCAAGGGCCTTTTCTTTTTTTTTATCCATTCTTTTATCAAGAAAGAGGAGTATTTTATCATTTCTCATCTGATCATCAATAATATTGTTTCGAAAAGTAATTGGTCATTGATACTGAATCTGTCCTTGTCAATTTTATATTGCACAACTGTGTCCGAAATAATTGTCTTAACCTTCTTTACATATATTTGGTCTTTCAAAAGGGAGTTATTAAATTTCCAAAATCCTTTTCCGCAAAGTAAGTCGGATAGTTTACATGTTAGAGATATCAAGGAATGGTCTGATTTGAAATCTGGTTCTATTATTGTCTGTAATTGAGGGTAGCATATTATGAGACATGAGAAAATAGTCTAAGCGTGCTTGTTTGAGTGGGGTGGGCTGTCTCCAAGTGTATCTCCTGCCATATGGGTTCATTTGTCGCCATGGATCAACAAATTCTAATACATCTTTTAGACTTAAAATCTGATCTCTAGAATTAGGATTGTTCTTATGTTTGTAATTATAAGTATCAATAGAGCAGTCCTGTATCACATTCCAATCTCCACATACTATCACGTGGTCACTATGAAAGGTTTTGATCTTTTGTTGAAGAGACACGTAGAAGTCGGGGTCATCATTATTTGGACCATACAGATTAACAATAGTGAGTTTATAAGTGTCTACTGTGAGTTCAATTGCTATCATATTACCTTCTTTATCTTTAGTTATACCTTGCAACTCAAAAATCAAGCCATTGCGACCATAAAATTGCTACTCCTCTAGATTTGCTGTTATAGGAACTAAAAAAAAAACAGTTTTTAACTTTCCAATTTGTCCTGTATATATATTTTTCCATATTTACAGTAAAATGTATGTCTTGGAGACAATATATAGACGCCTTTTTACACTTTAAATAACTAAAAAGCTGTTTATGTTTCTGTTGGTCGTTGATGCCCCTACAGTTCTGTGATAAAATTCTTAGTTTATCAACCATTGTCTATGACAAATGATAGATTGCGTATAATGGATTGCAGCAAGGTACGTGTCTTAATAATTACAAAGTGAGGTCTAGAGAGGTACATAAGAAAGCCATTTTGAGTACAATTTGAATGAAAATTGAAGGTAGTCGTATTCAACGTGGAAAAAATATAAACAAAGAAGATTGCAACAATAAAAACAGAAGTCGTCTGGTTGGTTTGTAACAATCCGCAGCCCGCAACCCATGGGTAAGGACAAATGTGTATACAGTCTTTTACAACTAAAACATCGTACTCACAGTTTGTAATTCAAAGAATCGTCCATAAGCACATAAATCCGATAGGGGGAAATACAAACATCATATCCAGAACGAACTGTGAAGAGTAAAACCAACATGGGGATATTTGGACACAGAAAGCATTATATTTTTCACCTACCAAGGCAAGAAAACAAAACACGAAAATAAAGAACATAAAAAACCACACCAACAACAAAAAAAAAGAGTTTATTCTTCTTTTACACACGTTTGGCATAACTTTGGGGAAAGAAACTAACGGTGTGATAAGTCTTTTGGAAAATGTAATATTTTACCCAGTTTTCATTTTAAGTTTGTTGACACTACACGGTGTCTCTGGAGTCTAGAATATTACATACTTTGTGCCTATTCGTATGGCTTCCATGTAGATGATGGAATGGATGGGTCTCGCATCTCCAGGACCACTTCTATACCTACAACTCTGACCCTCATCCACAGCTTGGTGTGCTCACGGATTGAGTTAGCCTGACGTCCAAGTATGGCGTGTTGCTTCTTCATTAGTCTAGGTAGGTCTGTCTGTATCTTAAAGCTGGTGCCTTTCAACAGTTTTCTCGACCCATAGACTGTCTCATAGTCACCTATCTGGAGGAAAGTAGCGATGATACTGCGAAGAGCAGAGGGTTTGTGTTGTCTTTGATACTCCGATTTGGGGAGGTGGTGAGCAACATTGAGATATATGTCATTTGCTCGCTTCTTACTGAAGTTTAGGCGCTGAATGAAAAAGTTTCTCAGGACCTGTTCGGTGTTTTCCTCAGGTTCACCTGGAATCCCATAGAATAAGAGATTAACTCTCCTGTTGTGGATGTCCTGAAGCATAATTTGATTAGCCAGAACAGAATAGCTTTCTTTGAGTTGCTTCAGTTTGTCTCGGAGACCTGTGATTTCGTCTGTGTGCTTTGTGACCACGTGGTCAGTCGCCGCCATTTGACTTTTCATTTCTGCCAAGTCAAGTTTATATTGCTTATAGATATTTGCAAGTCAGTCCTTACATCTTTGATTAAATCTGCTAACCTTTTCTCCAAAGCTTGTAAAACCTCCTCCATGGTTGAGTTCGAGCATGTGTTTGGCTTGGCCGACATGACGCACATGCAAAAAAAGTCCACTTCTTCCAGATATTTACACATTTTTTTCCCCAAAAAATAATTGGACGTGGATATACATGTCGATATTATACCCACAAAATATTCCTTGGTAAGGTTTATGAGGCTTTACATGGATGAAAATCCAGTGGGTTGCGGAGACAATACGACTCACATCCACTCGCCTCCTATGCGCGGAAGACCCGATTTTTTTGATAATAGCCATCTTCATTTCTAACAAGATGGCTTGCCGCTTTTTCTGATTACCACTATGACTGGCTTACGCTTCTGACCAATCAAATTTGCTTAGGGTTACAAAAGTCAGCAAAACAGTGTAAACACAAAGATAACAGAGATGATATCCTAACACAAGGGTGACACACAGTGAACTGGGAAGAAGGAGGGCACGTTCAGTCTATTGTTTGTAAACAATGGATGCAGCATCATGTGTAAGTAGCGTATTACGTCAGCGTACTACGTAGGTATGTCTCGTACTACAGAGAGCACGCTAAACTCAAAATTTGACATAATTTTTTTTTTTTTTTTTTTTTTTTTTTTATACGTAAAATCGAAAAATACGAATGAACGTAAAGCGGGGAGAATCTGTATTTTGAATTTGGTAATATATAAAATATTTATAATTTAAAAAAAAAAGCTTTAATTATCATCTTAAAAATAAGATTATGATGTTCACATCTATTTTTTATATACTATTCATTTATTCATCCATCCATTCGTTTTCTGAACTGCTTAATCCTAATTAGGGTCACCGAGAGGCTGATACTTATTTCAGCTGACTCGGGCAAGATCAGAGTACACCCTGGACAGGGTGTCAGGCCATTGCAGTCGTTATATATTATTTTAAGCCAAAACTAAAAAGGGTGTTTCACAAATAAAGAGGCACTTAATTTCAGTGTATATTTGTTATTGTAGTTAGCTGTGGTTGCAGGTTTTTTTTTTTTTTAATTTGAAGACATTGCTCATTCTCAATAATTACAGTGTATGGTTCTAAAATTAATAAACATTATTAAATTTCAAATATTAAAATAAAGGTTTCCATGCGTACCTGCACCGGTTTACTATGGTATGACACTGGTCATATAACACTGGTTAATGTGGTTTCCTTTCCAGTGTATTACGCAGGCACAGTTTTACCTAAGTTAATACCACTGTAATTTTTCTGCATTTTTTTAAAGACATTTCTTGAACGACGGTATTGGGTGTCTACAAATCGCTAACATTAGGAAAACTTTTGTGCAACATTGCAGAAACATCAATCTAAAGTAACTGCTTATTAAACCATATTTATATTCAGTGTGGACTGAACATTGGTGCAGGGATTAGCACGTTTGCTTCATAGCAATATGGGTCCCGGCTTCAATTTCCGGGTTATGGGCATTTCTGTGTGTAGATAGCATGCTCTCCCTTTGCTTGCATGGGTTTCCTACTGGGGCTCCACTTTCCTCTCACAGTCCAAAAGCATGCATTTCCAAATTGCCCCTAGGTGTGAACGGACATCTTGCCACTGCATGTATATATGGTAATATCATCAACCATTCATTCATTTTCTGAAACCGCTCCAGCCTAATTAGGGTCATGGGAAAGATGGCACCCATTGGGGCCTGGGCAGAACACACCCTGGACAGCTTGCCAGGCCATCACAGGGCAGAAACACTTTGATAGCAACCCATTGCCCTACTCTTTAAGAATGATAGCAAGGGTTCTTTTACATGACTCTCACCACAGACAGTGGGAGACATGGCTGGCCTTTCATAACCCAGTTAAGCTGCTTTAGGAGGACAGTACTGACAGCTTGGTGATAGTGGGGCTTGAACCTCCCCATATTCAGATCATTACCACTGGGCCACCACTGCTCTGTTTATGTATACAAACTTGTCACCACTAGGAATAGAAATATCCATTCATTCATTTCCTGTAACTGGTCGTGGAGAGGCTGGAGCCCATCCCAGCTGATTTCAGGCGAGGGCAGAATACAACCTGGACAGCTTGCCAGGCCATCTCAGGGCCGGAACACGCAGACGGCTGTGCAGCCTACTCTTGTCAAAAGTCATCAATGGTTCTTTTACATGAGCCTCACACCACAGACAGTGAGGGACATGGCCATCCTTTGATAACCCAGTTATCTGCACTGGGTTTTTTTTTAAATGTATTAATTCAAGTGTTAATTTGATCGTTTGTTTGGGGAGGATAACATATTCCAAAAGGTATATTCAGTATACATATACATATATATTTATAAATACATAGATAATAAACTAATGAGGCGAAAGGGTTACCTACTACTGTTAAGATTAGTGCAGAGTCTCGGTGTATTATTTTGCTTTTATAATTCTGCTTGTGGAAGGTTCTCACACTTAAACAAGAACACACCTATGTGCGGATACTGAGAGGAACAGTAGATGGCGATGGTGTTCCCTTGCTGTCGACAGAAGTCTCAGTGAATGTCTCTCTCTCTCTCTCTCTCTCTCACACACACACACACACACACACACGCACACGCACTAACCTCAAAAACATGCATTCACGTTTTCATGCGTCTCCTCAGTCAGATGCTCCTCTGCGCTCGCAGTCGTATTGCGCAAGCACTAGTCGCTAATAGGTGGAATTGCGTAATAATATTTCATCTAACCGAGTCGCCACCAGATGTCCGTGTTATATAAGAAGAATTCAGCGTAATGATAGTACAGATTGCAGAACCTGAGAGTATCTGTAGTGTATCTGTCTATCTGAGAATCAGTGAACATCAGTGCCGTTGGACTTCAAGTCACGTTGGCATCAGAGTAGCTCTGCTCATAAACTGTGCCACGGAAGCGAGAGGAAGTGGATAGGTCTGAGTCGAGCCTGTAGACATGTTAACTGAATCTGCAACCGTCTCCAACAGGACCTGAACACGGGTAGTCCACTCCTACCCAATGGATTTTGAACCATTCTTTTCTTCATTTACTGTGATGTGGCTGCTGTGAACGTCGCGTGGCATCGCCTCCTGTGGTTTATCCGCCTCAGAGTGACGAGACAAAATGGGTTAGACTGAACACCCGGGTGGACCATCATTTAAATAGCACGAGTGTACGTTAATCTTGCACGGGATATTCAGAAAAGTCAGGACTTTTTTTTTTTTCAGCCGCTGTTCTTTCATATGAAGTGATTCGTCTGCAATTGAAGGAAAACATCACGACGCGCTTTTGGAGGAAGATGATGTGCGGTTTCGTGTGAATTGCTTTTGGCAAGGATTCACTTATAAGCACCAGGGTGATTAAAATTGACCCCCCCCCATACACACACACACACACACACACACACACACACACCTCCCCACAGACCCTCCCCCAACCACCACCACCACCACCACCACCCGCTACATTCTCAAATACTTAATACGGGAAATCGTTCCCAGGGATATAAACGTCCTGAAATCCGCAGTGATCTGTGAGGAGCAATCCAATCAGGAATAGAAGGAGAACAAGAAGAAAAGTTGAATTCTAACCCTCGTCGAGGCAATGAACCAGCCTGCGTGCGTTCCTTCCACTTTCCGGTTGCGCACCATGGACAGTGGTCAGTTTCAGCAGTAGCCTCATAGGCTCCTATTCAAATAGATGTTGTTCGTGCGCACAAGGCTGCGCTTCAATCATAATTTACAATCATCACCATTAAGAAAATACAGCACCAATGGATTCTGAATTAATAATTTTAATGCAATGGCTGAAAAAGTGTTGGTTTCAGTCTTAACGAGGGACACACATATATATGGTTATTACGACATGTTTTCGTACTGCATCACAAAGTCGTGTGTGTCCGGCTGCTATTTGCTCGGATGGAGAAATTACACCGATCATCATATGGATGCCCATGATTCAGATTTAAGACTCGGTGAAGGATCCGGAGATTTTGGCTTCGAGGTGTAACCTAAAGTGTGTGCGGTGAAAAAAAAAAAAAAAAAACTGTACGCAGGAGAATTGCAGATGGAGTTTCGTTGCGTTCTTGGTGGGAAAGGAGTCGCAGAGTGGGCTTCCTGCTTTTGACTCATTTTAAATACCTAAAAAAGTAAGTAAGCTATTCTTATTTTCTTTCACTGGTGGCATCATGCTTCAGTTCCAAGTGGCTAGAAATTATAATTAAGGAGTTTTAATTTGGTCCTTTCCTTTCAGCGACACAGAGACGACCATTTATTTTCATTTAAATAGTCGGTAATCTATTATAATGATGTAATGAGTGCTTTGTGTCGTGACCACCTGTATACTGATCCATTTAATATTAACCCCCCCCCACCCCAACCCCCCACCCCCACCCCAACCCCCCACCCCCGCGACCGGCTGCTCTTACATTATAAGTCTACCAGTTCTTAACAAATGTGAGGTACTAACAAACACTTTTATTTTCATCCGTCTTGCAGCCTTGCTCTGTCTGAAAGTAGCTGACCTTTCTGGTCATTAATCGCAGAGCTACCAAAACCCACACGGATTGGTTTAATACAGGGAAGGGATGCAGGCTGTTGCTTCTCTTTTGTCGCTTGGTTGACTGCGACATCAGACCATATACCCCCCCCCCATTTTCTAATTTCTTAGACAATGACATTTTGTTAGAGAGAGAGAGAGAGAGAGAGAGAGAGAGAGATAGAGAGAGAGATAGAGAGGCAGAGTTACACATTGACCGCAATACGTACAGGAGGCTAAATATTGGATTTGAGTAATCCTGAGTGCTGTGAGAAGTGAAGCAGCGATTTATTGTCCTTCTTGGCTATGGTACTCATGTTGATTTGAGAGGGGATTTTCAGCTTCACGCGCATGGAGCTGTCCACAGTTCCTGTGGTGCTAAACTCAAACGCATGAATCGTACTTTCCTCCAGACGCTAAACTTGTTTGTTTTCCATACAGAATATTTACATTATATTGTTTATGAATTTCACTGCTGACGACCACTGATGTGATTATGCGTAGAATTGCCATTATTTCTATACCAACTACTTGCATTAGTAGTACTGGACTCCACGACAATGTTTAAAAATAATTAGACTACAGTTATTTTACTCGGTATTCATTTCAGGATTATGACAATTTTAACATAATACTATAATAGTATTATATATTATATTGTGGTTTTGTGATATAGATATATAATATATATCCATGCATAAATATTTCTACTGATGCAGGGTAACTAATTCAAACACCTAAAATACCAATGACTTGATTACAACACACACACACACACACACACACACACACACACACACGCACAAATAAATACATACATAAACAATGTAATTATAGGCTGTTCTGTTTGAATATCCAGGCAAACCTCATGAATTTACCCACACGTATGCAGGAAATTATGGTCTCAAACAGTTACACAGAGCTATAATATTTAATGAACCAAATGCAATGCAACATCCTATTAGATACCTTTTGTTATACTTAGTTATAATTGTAATTTATACAAATTTATTTGCAAAAATAAATAATATAAATAATTTCAAAAGGACAAATAGTTCTGCAGCATACTATGCTGCTGCTGCTGCTGCTACTATTACTACTACTATTACTACTACTACAGAGAGAGTACAAGTGCATTTGTCTTGTAGATGGGTGTGTACATGTTCACGTACCAGCAGAACTATGGTGTGAGAATCAATGTGGCATAAATTTACTAATTTACTGTGATAATAATAATAATAAAATAATAATAATAATGGAAGGAAAAAGCCCAACTGATTGCAAACTATAAACTACTGAAGACTTCTTTCAGTAACATGGATATGGCCATCAATTTTCAATTTCCTGAAGGCATATATATGTTTTATGGAATTTTATACTGTGCAGTGTAAGACTGAAAGGGTATTATCCCATTTTTTCTTTATAATCACATACAGAACTCATACAGTGGAATATACCCCAATCAAAATATTAACATTTTGTTGCTTTATAACCTGAAATGTCCACCCACCCACCCACCCACACACACACACACACACACACACACACACACACACACACATGCGAAATCTAGCTGTATTTACCCAATATAACCTATAATCACCAAGTAAAAATGAATAGCAACAGTGTAGGGGGAAAAACATTACTGCGATAAATTAGTCCTAAAATACTTGCAAACTCAACCAAGTGAAAATAATCACCTTTTCCATTGTACAGCAACCTAATGGCTTTCACCTGTGATCAATTGTAATCATCCTGATTAGTTAAGCATAAAAACACCTATTTCTATAGCATTCAGGTGCTTGGAATTTTAACTAAGAACAATCAACAACAGATAGCAAGGGACTGTCAGGAGATCATAAGAATTAAAAAAGTCAGGAGTTGTGTTTTTATTCAGAACTTTTTATGTCTTGTTTTATTTACTATTGTAAATGCAGTTGCTAAACAACAAAAACTATTTATTGTTTTATGATAAAATAATAATTTATTAATTATTAATATTTTATTCTAAAATAATAAAAAGGATTTATGAATCCCCAGGAATATATTAAAATCAATAAGTAAGAAGTGGAAAATGTTTGACCCTACCAGGTCCCTTCTTGAATCTGTCCATCATTTCAAATTCAGAGAGCATGGAGGAAACTGGTCAGAAAGGCTACCAAAAGGCATAATTTCAACTTGGAAGCAGTTCAAAGAATATTTGGCAAATAATGTCCATGTGATGAATATCAAAAATGTGGCTTGTGTATGCAAGATAAAATACACTCCTTGGTTGAGCTGTACCAAGTATCTGTTGGAAAGCCAATATAACATACTAATTTAACAAAGATAGGCATCCGGTGGTAGCATCCTGTTCTATGGGTCTTTTGTTGCAGTAGGAATCGAAGCAAAAGAAAAAAAAAATGGATGGAGCAAAATACTGTCAACATTTTAAGGAAACCTTCTTACCCTCTTACAGAATGTGATTAGTGGAAGGAAGCTTTACTCTCCAACTTGAGAGTTATCTGAGGTGGACCATACATCTGCTGAAGTAGAAAAAGGTAAATGTTTTTGCATGGACTAGTCAGAACCCAGACTTTAACTCAATTGGAAAATATCTGAAATGACTTGGCCCTGCGTTGGCCTGGCGAGCTGTCCAGGGTGTACCCTGCCCTCGCCCGAAGTATGATGAGATGGGCACCAGCCTCCCCACGACACTGATTAGGATTAAGTGGTTCAGAAAATGAATGAATGAAATGACTTGAAGATTGCAGTTCACTCACAGTTACTGTATCATACAAATTTAATGGGATCTCTGTGCCTTACCTGTAATGTTCATCTGATCAGTAAATACGATGGTCGCGGCCGGTGGTGGCCTGGTGGTAAAGCTGGTACTTACTTACTTACTACTGTAGCTTGTAACTATCTTTCCAAGCGAACCATGTCTATGATTCTCAAACGTAATTACATGGGTATAACTGCGTTTAATTTTCATACATGTGCAAAAGGGATTTATATTTTTCTACCCACTTCAGCAACACACCACTAATCTTTCTCCTCCTGCATTGTTGTGCAACCATAGATAAGGAAGATAAAGGAGATATGTAGGTCTATGATATGTTTGACTCATAATACAAAATATTCATAATTACATATTCTAAAAATAAAAGTATTGAAATAAATACATACATTAAAAATCAGATCCATCCTAAATTGAAAGAGCAGGATATCACTGCACACAGACGCAATATCAACACGTGCTAAAAGATGCCGATGCCCTCCTCACAAATAGATGGCACAATGCAATCATGCTTATCATCTTGCAACACCATACACTCATAGTAATTTCTAATCAGTCAGCACTCTGCCTGAGCATCAGTCTTTCTCAATTCACTCGAGGACATCATAAATCAGCCTTAAATTGTCCTTTATTGATATTTTTGAAGACTTCAGAACTGGTGAAGATCTGATCTGACAAGATTGAATCCTATACCACAGCCATCATTGAACAACAACAAGAAAAATATGAATTAGGAATACCACCATGCTTAAAATTTTGCTATTGCTGTCTTTTTAGTTACAAAAAGCTGCTTTGCCAACAAAAATTCCCATTCACAGCAACTAATCAACATACTCTGTCAGCACACTACTATGTAAATTGAAGTGCAGCTGTCTATTCGGCAGCTATATGGGCTGAAGCAGCTGGGTCATGAAGCAAATAAAGCCCAAAGTAGACTCAATTTAATGACTCTGGAATGTGGGGGCCTTGTTAGTCTCAAAATGGTACTAAAATGCAAATGACCAGAATTCAGGATGGAGAGCAAATTATCGGCTATTTTAGTACCATTTTACTTTTCTTTTGAGTTTATTTTTTATTCAAGATTCCCTCATCTCTCTCACTCACACACACACACACACACACACACACACACACACACACACACACACACACACACACACACACACATGCTCACTTTTTGTGTTTGTGTAAAGAACTCTGAACCACGCATGGTGAGAATCTCTTTTAGGTGACATGGCAATGTGTTTCTATATTAATCCTACTTTATTTGAATAGGTTAAAATAAGCTGCATGAAAAAAAAAGAAAAGAAAAAAAACATACTCACGCTCGTGCCTATTTCATGGAGGTGAGGTTCAGTGACTTTCCTCTCATAGAAGAACAAGTTTGGGGTTGGAACAAAATGTTCAATATTCATTTAATATTTACTTATATATTACTTAATAGTTTATTCGAGCAATTGGGAAAACATGGTTAATGTAAATATATCAGTTGTTATGGTATAGGGCACTGGATCGCTGATCCAAAGGTTGGGGGTTCGAGTCCCACTCTCCACAAGGTTGTCACTGCCCCCCACCAGTGCAGCTAACTGGGTTATCAAAGGCGGGCCATGTCTGTCACTGTCTATGGTGTGAGGCATGTAAAAGAACCATTGCTGACTTTCGTAAAGAGTAGCTGCAAAGTCGTCAGCGTGTTTCTGTCCCTTGCTAAAAGGGTTGTGACAGGAAGGGCATCCGACGTAAAAAAAACTTCTGCCAAATCAAACGTGTGAATCAGATGATTCGCTGTGGCGACTCCCGAGTAAAAAGGGAAAAAGCCGAAAGGAAGACAGGCAGTTATTTGGGTTCATTAATATAAGGTTATCTCACTATAGGCCTGTGCATGAAGCTCCAAATCTTCTGGCTATGACCAATGCAACCAGAAACTGTCACAGCTACCGACACACCTATACACACACACACACACACAGAAATATTGTTCTGTATTTACACACTTAGTACAGCCCCATATTCATGAATGTATCACAACAATGTATGCCTAGACATGCTGCTATATATTAGACATTCAAACCGGCTCCTCCGCAGTGGCATTTTGGCATTTATGTGAAAATGAAATTCATTTCACTTGTAGATTTCACTTTGATACCAAAGAGACTCCTGACCCCCCAGAAAATTATATTAAATGTGCGTCAAGGTTTTGTATACTTTTTTATTTGTTCAGTCAAGTAAACCCATTAAACACCCCCCACCCCCACCCCACACCCATTTGGTAATAAATCTGATTAGCTTTGCCAGTTCTTTAAATTAAATATTTTTTTCTTATGTATGTGATTTGCATTAATTCTTAAGATGAATGCTTCTATTTGTTTCAGACAAAATTGTTTGTTATTTTGTTAGCATTTGATTGGCAGCTTGGAATAGTGCAAAGCACAAGGGTCCTCGGTTCAAGTCACAGATTTTTGTGGAGTTTGCATTTTTTTCCTTGTGTCTGTGCGTTTCTTTCCACAGTCCGAAGGCATATGCAGGCAACCCACAGTCTAAAGACAGCGTAAACTGGTCTTCCAAACTGACCCTAAGTGTGAATGTATGTTTGGTTGTGTGCATTGGCCCTGTGACGGATGAAAGAGAGCTGTTCACCTGTTCCATGCTGAATTTTATAATGAATAAACGCTGCAAAATTAGATTCTGTGTTCTCTTTTTGTCTCTTCTTTTTAAAATTTATGTTTGTCTTTCTTTTTTTCCCTGAGTCTCGTAATTAGATTTATTTGTCTCACTTTTCCCTTTTAGTCTCTCCTTTTCTTACATTAGAGATGCTGCATAGTGCTGAAATGTGAAATCACATTATTTTGTGATGCAAGCATGGAATTTGAAGTGCTTGTTATTTGTAACACTCTTTTAGGAAAGCACCTCAGCCATCTCGGTTTGTCAATGTCTAAGATGGCGCCAACATTTTGGAATCATATCTTTGTCAAAGTGTTTTATTTCAGTTTGGGTTTGTATATTAAGAGAAATTGTTTTTGATACTCCTTTGTCACCGATTCTGTTCATAATTTTTATGGACAGAATTTCTAGGCGCAGTCGAGGCGATGAGGGGTTCTGGTTCGGTGGCCATCGGATATCGTCTCTGCTTTTTGCGGATGATGTTGTCCTTTTGGCTTCATCAAGTCGGGCCCTCCAGCTCTCATTGGAGCGATTCGCAGCTGAGTGCGAAGCAGCCGGGATGAAGATCAGTACCTCCAAGTCCGAGGCCATGGTTCTCAGTCGGACAATGGTGGAATGCACCCTCTGGGTCGGGATGAGGTCCTGCCCCAAGTGGAGGAGTTTAAGTATCTTGGGGTCTTGTTTACGAGTGAGGGAAGGATGGAGCGAGAGATCGACAGACGGATCGCTGCAGCCTCTGCTGTTAAGCGGTGCCTGTACCGGTCCGTTGTGGTGAAAAAGGAGCTGAGCCGCAGGGCAAAGCTCTCAATTTACCAGTCGATCTACGTTCCAACCCTCACCTATGGTCACGAGCTTTGGGTAATGAACAAGATCACGGATACAAGCGGCTGAAATGAGCTTTCTTCGCCGGGTGGCGGGGTTCTCCCTTAGAGATAGGGTGAGAAGCTCCGCCATCCGGGGAGAGCTCGGAGTAGATCCGCTGCTCCTCCGCATTGAGAGGGGCCAGTTGAGGTGGCTCGGGCATCTGGTTAGAATGCCCCCCGGACGCCTCCCTGGTGTGGTGTTTCGGGCATGTCCAACCGGGAAGAGACCCCGGGGTCGACCTAGAACACGCTGGAGGGACTATGTCTCTCGGCTTGTCTGGGACCGCCTCGGTGTCCCCCCGGGAGAGTTGGAGGAAGTGGCTTGGGAGAGGGATGTCTGGACCTTTTTGCTAAGGTTGCTGCCCCCGCGACCCGACCACGGACTAAGCGGAAGAAGATGAGATGAGATGAGGTGTTTTTGATACATGGCAATGTTGAGTGGGCAGTGCTGACCTGGTGGTAATGTACTGGATTACTGATCCCAAGATCAGGGGATCAAGCCCCACTATCAACAGATTACCACTGGTGTCCCCCAGTGGAGCTAACTGAGTTATCAAAGACCGGCCATGTCTCTCTCTGTCTGTGGTGAGAGGCATGTAAAAGAACCTTTGCGGATTTTTCTCAACAATAGGCTGTATAGCCTATATAGGCCTATAGCCTATATAGTGTGTTACAGCCCTGCGATGGCCTGGTGAGCTATCCAGGGTGTACTCTTCCCATGCCCAGAGTTGAGTGAGATGGATGCCAGCCTCCTCATGACTCTAATTAGGATTATGTGGTTCAGAAAATTAATGATGTTCTATAAAATTAATTAAATGTAATTATATTATATTAAAATTTATTGAAGAATGAAGAAATGTATCGCTGACTCTATGCAAAGGCGGGATACACCCCGGGCAGTTTGCCAGGCCACCCCAGGGCCTCAAGAAAAGAATATTATGTCAAAATGATTTTTTTTTTCCAAAAAAGAGTTTGGTTTTGATGTTGTAATGAAAAATTATTTTCATCCTTTGTCATGCATACATTTGTTATGAGGTGTTTTTAGTGAAACTCATTTTTCATTTCAGGGCAGAAACATGCTGCCGGCTATGCAGCCTACTCTTGACAAAAGTGAGCAATCAGTTTTCAGTCAAACTGTGTCGTGAAAAGTAAATGCTTTTGGACTGGTAGAAAGATGGCCCTTTTTAAAAATAATAATTTAAAAAAATGTTAAAGAGTACTGTATTACTTTATGCTAGAGTTGTATATATTGTACTTCTGCATTAAATTTCAAGCTTGTATCACTGTTTCAACTATTTTTGTAGTCAGCTATTGCGCTATCACAACAAATGCAGTAATTCAATCTTTTCAAAAAAAATTGTGGGGTCAATACCCCAAACAAACGTTCAGACTGTGTCGCCACTTGAAATACCATGACCTCCAGAGGAGCAGCTGTGTCTGCCCAAATCATAACTGTGTGCAGTGTGGTCTCCAAAGTTGATTGCAGGCATTCTAGACATTGTTTTGTTTCCACTGGATGTGGCCGCATGCAGGGCTTGACATTCCTTCTTTTGCAATTGCTCAACGGAAATGCCCATGCGCAGTGTGCATCAGCTTGGCTTGTATTCTGTTATTCAACTAGCATCCAATTTGTATTATAAACATTGTCAAAATGATAGATCTTCTTTTCCTTTCGACTGTTCCCTTGGCACAGGTTTTTACATTGGATGCTCTTACTGACAAAACCCTTTAGTATGGAATGGAAACACGCTGACTGCTTTGCAGCTACTCTTGTCGAAAGTCAGCAATGGTTCTTTTACATGCCTCACACCATAGATGGTAAGAGACATGGCCAGCCATTGATAACCCGGTTAGCTGCACTGGGGGGACAGTGACAACCCTGTGGAGAGTGGGACTCGAACTCCCAATCCGAGGATCAGCGATCCCATAGGCATAGGAAGCAGTTGAAAAGTGGGGGGCCAAGGCAAAGCAACATGCATGGATAACACAAAGTCAACCAAAGCCTGACCAAGCGACTGCAGTAGGCAGTTTCCAACTATGGGGGTCTGGGGGTGTGCGCCCCCAGAAAAAGTTTGAGTTTTTAAAGCCCAGATGTGCATTTTGGTGCAATTTTTGTGTATAAATCCCCAATAATGTTTTGTAGATGTATCATACAGTATGCATATCATCACAAGAATATATTTGGAATTCAAACCGAGCTTCACTTCTGAGAAAAAAATGAAAATATAAAGTAACAGTCTGGAACATTGAAAATAAAATAATAATCTTTTATTTCAAATTATTTGATAGCATTAATATATAATAATACATCAAACAGCATAATGTATATTAACTGGAATTAATGTCTACTTTATATGATTATATAACTTTTTAAGCAGGTCTCTAGTAGGCCAATAAATAAGTTATTTTATTATTTTAATGTTACAAAATGTGTAAACGTGTAAATGTTTAATTTTCAAGAACATTTATGATTAATATTAAGCTAAACTATGACATGCTTTTGTCACGTCAGTATATATCAAGACTGGTGTCTGTATATAATATACATCTACATGTACATGTATAAGAATCAATAGTAATTCTACAACAAAAGTTTGTGAATGAATCCATGTTTTTAAACACATTATATTGTATAATACAGTACAATAATAATCCTTATTTTTACATTTAACTGTTTCTTTTAAGACAAATGTTTATTTGCCAAAGTAGCTCACTCGCCTGTCGTTTCTTGATACAAAATCCTTTACTATATCATCCATATAAATACTGTCAAGTTGTTTCTTGTGGACGTGGCAAACAAGTGTATTGTTCTTTCATTTTTGGCATCATGGTGCTGCGTAGATAGGTCTTTAACCTCCTCATAGAATTCCAATCTTTACCCAATCCAGAACCATGTACTAATATTAGAAAGCTCTATGCTATAAATAGACATTTGTAGCTGCATCAGAGTCACTGAAAGTAAAAACTACTCGATGAGATAATAACACAATACATAACATACTATAAAATCTAGGGGGCCAATAGCCAATAGCTCCCCCCCCCCCCCTAGATTTTAAAGTGGTGGGGCCAAGCGCCCCCCCCCCCCCCCCCCCTTCCTACACCTATGAGCGATCCAGTACCTTTTACCACCAGGCTACCACTGTTTAGGGGTCAAAATGATAGATATTAAATATAATTTGTCCGAGACAGATGTATACATCTCAATAAAATATATTTACGTCACATCTATATTAAAATGGCTAAACGTGAAAAACGTCTGAAGGAGTGCGCCAAATCAAAGGGAACTGTTTCAATGCCTTTTCACAACTTGAATCTCAACATGAAGTGAATGTTATATTTTACTCACGTCACCTTCAGCACACGACTTCAACATTGCTAACCTTTTGCCATAACACACAGCTAAAGCACGTGGTTGTCACTGTCAGTCCACAAGAACTTTTTACTTACTTTTTCTTTTCATAGTAGTAGTGCAGACAAATTCCAAATTTGAAGACCCTCATTTCAGATTCAACTTTATGTGGTTATGTACTGTTACCGTGTGTTGTGTAACCCGCTTACTGATTATGTCAACTTGTTTGCTGATCAAAAAGCTGGAAATTAGCAAGGAATGAAAGTAAAATAAGATTCTTGCAGGAATTGTGCAACTTAAAAAATATATATTGTTTTTTAAATCATACTTAGAGTTGTAATAATGCCTGCTGTTTTCTGACTTTGATTCTTAAATCCTGTGCACATCCTTGAGTGCGTAATGTAAGATGTCAGACTTATAATGTAATAAATTGCAAAACATTTATTTTCAGCAAAAGTGTAGATAAAGTACAGTCGGCCCTCTACTTACGAAATTAATCCGTTCTAGAGCCTCTTTTGGAACCTGGAGCTTTTGTAAGTAGAGGCGCATTTTACATGTAAAACGTGTGATTCCTTCCAAGGCTCCCAAGACTACCCCTTAAATCCTTTAAAAATGATAAAAGTACACCAATTTTGTATGAAATATGTGTTAAAAGTAAAAGAAAATTATTTATTAAACCATTTAAACATTTTATTAACATATTAAACCATTTTATTAACATATTTATTAATTAAACCATTATTAAACATTTTTATTAATGCACGCACACACACACAATACTGTCTCTCTATCTCTCTCTATCTCTCTCTATCTCTCTCGCTCTGTCTCTCTCTGTCTCTCTCTCTCTCTCTCTCTCTCTCTCTCTCTCACACACACACACACACACACACACACACACACACACACACACACACACAAAACTCCCTCTCTCTCTCTCTCTCTCTCTCTCTCTCTCTCTCTCTGTCTCTCTCTCTCGATCTCTCTCTCTCTCTCTCTCTCTCTCTCTCTCTCTCTCTCTCTTTCTCTCGTGCGCGCTCTGCTGAATGTGGGTTTTGCACACACGCAGTGCGCAGCCAACAGAGCTTTTGAGACGGGGTGTTGTATTTAAAGCGGAATTACTGTACCTGTCTGAAAGATCTGAGGTCCAGATTCAATATTAACTTGCTTCCTTACGAGATCGGAGGTCTTGTGGCGCCGCCCACTTCCGTGCACAAAAATGCTTCGTGGCCAAATGCGGAGCTTTTGAGACGGGGTGTTGTATTTAAAGCGGAATTACTGTACTTGTTTGAAAGATCTGCGGTCCTGATTCAATATAAACTTGCTTCCTCGAGAAATCAGAGGTCCGGATTCATTATTGACTTGCTTCCTTATGAGATCGTAGGTCTTGTGGCGCCGCCCACTTCTGTGCACAAAAAATGCTTCGTGGTCGAATGCGGAGCTTTTGAGACGGGGCGCGGCTCATCTGGACATCCTCAAATAAGCTGCAATGAGTACAGTACTCTCAAAACTCATGAAACTCACAAACTAATAGTACATCTCTCCTTTACGCGTGTGACAAACAAGTTTATGGATACAGTACTATGGAGATTCAGCTATCTCCTGGCCAATGGGAGGCCAATGGGAGGCCAGCAGGCGGGATGTTGGGAGACAGCCAATGAGAGAGCAACTCGCGCATTGTTTGAATTTTTGAATGGCGAGTTTGGGGCTTTTCGTAAGAAGAGGTTGTTTCGTATACAGATGGGAAAAAAATAGTAAAATGTTTTTCGTAACCTGGATTTTTCGGATTCGGAGGTTTTCGTAAGTTGAGGGCCGACTGTACTTATTCAGGGGGAGATAAAATCAGAACAATAATAACACAACAACTTCAATATAATTAAAGTGTCAGAAGCTTTCTTACAGCCTTGGCCCTCAGTAAATGTAGACTACACAAAAAAAAGAAAGAAAAAAAAACATACAGCCTACTGTTGAGTTCTGGTCTTGTAAAATTGTCAGCTATTCATGGCCCATCTCTGGTCTACTGCATCACCTACCTGCACTATGTGTTTTCTCTGCACTTCAGTGCAGTATTTCAGAAATTAGAATTGAATGAAAGAAATACTTGGAGACTCATGTACTGTGAATAGAACATATTGTGGGGATGCTAATTTTAAATTTGCTTCAATGAATGATAGTCATGATAATATCCATCCTTTAATCAATATGGTAACAGATTCAAAAATAATATTTAGCATTGTATTTTTTATGTATTGTGGTTATCACAAACTATTTCAGAAATGATTGGGGACTGATATAAAATAAATACATCTGCCGTTAAGGCTTTGAATGTCCACCACTTTGTCTTACTTATGCCAAAAGTTTTCAGTTGCACTGAAATGCGGTTTATGCTTTCACTGGGGGTGACTTTGTTCATGGATTTACAGCTTGCCTTTTCAAGCCTGCACCATCAGCTTCCTTAATGTTCCGCTGTAACTAAGAATAGCATCTCTGCTCTGGATTTATATAGCCTTTGTGCTAGAATGTGTGTGTGTGTGTGTGTGTGCGTGTGTGTGTGTGTGTGTGTGTGTGTGCATGCATGCGTGTTTACTACTTTGAATGGGTTAATTTTAGAGCCTAATTTTCCCCACATAGCATGAAAAAGTATCTAAACTATAAACAAACAAATAAATATGCAGCATAATGCTCTGTGCTAAAGCTGGCTATTTATGCATTATCTATACTGCCTTTCAATCAGGATGACAAGGGAATCAGGAGCACTGGGAGGTAGGATAGATTAGCAGTGCCAAGCAGTCCTTTTTTCCAGAATAAAAACAGCCACCACATCTCAAATAAATACCACAATGACAGAGAATATAACAAAGACTGTAAATTGTGACACAATGAAAAAAACATATAATAAAAATAACAGACTATAAAATATAAGTACGGTAAACCCTTACTTTTATTATACCTCCAAATCCATAAAATTAGAATTGGGTGTTCAATTTGCCATTTAAAATTGACTCATGGGTTTTCCTTTTGATGTGTACATTGCATTAGAAACATGCTACTGTCAACAGTCATCGACTTCATGAAATAGATTTCGATGATTGAGATAAATGTCACTGTGTAAGTGACTGTTGTGCTAGGCTTAGTTGTTTTGGGGCTTTAGGGTGTGTGTGTGTGTGTGTGTGTCTGTGTGCGTGTGTGTGCGTGTGTGTACACGCCACACACAAAGAGAGAGAGAGAGCGTGTGAACTGTGGTTGGCCGCCAGATGGCGGCAATTGTGAACGCTTATGAATCGATTCCATGATAATTAATTTTTGTCACCTGTGTCTCGTTCGTCCTGTTTTTTTTTAAGCACTTTGTTCTAGTCTTCTCTTTGAGTGTTCTCCTTGAAAAGGGTGGTGCCCTGTGCATAACTGGCTGCCTGATTTTTTGTTACAAATTGATTTTGTTTTCACTCCACTCTGTGGTTTGTTAAACTGTGAGCTAGTTTTTGATTTTTGACTTTGGGGTTCTTTTGAGTGTTACATCTAAATTGCCATTTGAAAGTTGTTTATATTAGTTAGTCTCCTCTTGCCTTTATCCTGTTCTTGCAGTCTATTTAGGAGTCTATTGTTAAGCTCATTTAGACATTTTTGTGTTCTCCCTTCTAAAATAAACAGCTAAATTTCACTTTTGGGTGTCTGTCTCATGCACTGCACACTTCATAGTGCACTCGATCTGGAAACCCAGATCCTAATCCCTGGTCTACTGAGACAGCATGAAGCTATGCTCCTTGGCATGACCACACTTTGAACAGATACTACACATCCTGCAGAGGCTACCTGCAACCACCTTTTCTGCCTCCCCTTCAGCTCCTGTGCTCTCAACAAAAACATGCCTCCCAAATCCCCAGAATTTAGTCGTGCCAGCAACTGGTAAAGATCCCTCAACCAGTGCTCCCTGACCTTCAAGCTTTAGCCCTCCTTGTTCCCAACAGACTTCTGGGTGGCTAATGTCACCTTGCTCACCAGGAAGGCCCTGGCTTAGGCCAATGCCGGGTGGGCGAAGAAGCCTCTGTACTGCATGAGTAGTTTGTGCTGCAGTTCAGGAGAGTGTTTGATGACCCCCATCATTGGCCGAGACTCTGCAAAGCAGCTGTGCAAACTTAAGCAGGGCACCGGCAGTGTGGCAGACTATGCCATCCAGTTCAGGACACTAGCTACAGGAAGCCACTGGAACCAAGAGGCCTCAATGATGGCTGTCCAACAAGGTCTTTTTGAGCAAATCTAGCATGAATTGGCAGTGAAGGAGGAGGTGGACGACTTAAACACTTTCAAAAATGGCTCTTTGGCTGGACAATCGCTTGAGAGAGGGCTTTTGCCCGCACAGTCACAAGGGGACCCCCTCTCATCTTGACTCCTGTTCAGATTCTAATGGGGCATTGGAACAAGTTCAAGAAACCCCTGTGCTGATGCAGATGGGAAGCATCTGTCTCTCCTTGGCAGAAAGGTTGAATGAAGGGCAGATTGTTGGTATTATGGGAAATAATGGCCTTTTATTGTGGTGCTTACGAAGAGCCTTTTGGAAAAGTCCAAGCTCCATCCAATAGAGGGAGGACTATGACGGGAGACACCTTTACATCCACTTGCTCTAATTTGAGGGTGTCGATTCATTCCACAAAGAGCGCTGTGGCTGCAGGTTTTTGTTTAAACCAATCTCTGTACAGAGCATGCAGATTGACCAATCAACTGCCTGAAGACTCAGATCAGTTGATTAAATTACTCAAGTCAGTGTGCTGCTGCTGCTTGGTTGAAACAAAAACCTGCACCCACAGCAGCCCTTTGAGGAGTATGTTTGATACCCTTTTCTAATTCTTTCATGATTTTGTTTTTCAGTTTCCTGCAGGGTAGGGCATGTACATGACATGATAACACCCCTCAGATGCTGGAGCAGGAGACAAGTTTACAGACTTAGCCAGGTCTCTCCAGAAAGACTGTGATTAACCTTGCACCATTGGTGGTGCTTGCATTGGATGGTCGTACTTTTAAGACCCTAGATTTACCTTGGGTTCCTCCCTAGTACCTGGATCTCAAGGAGACCTTTATTAAAAAGAGGGCATATGCTTTACCTCCACATTACCCATGCGCTTGTGCAATTGACCTCGTGAGTAATTCTCTTCCCATGTGATGCATCTACTTCAGCTCCCAAATGTAATGCCATGGGGGACTACATTCAAGGAGCCCTGGCATCTGGTTTTTATTCATCTGTCCATGTCCCCTTTTGATGAAGATTTCTTCTTTGGGGAAGGTCTCAGTCCCTGTATCGATTACCGTGGGTGAATAAGATTACTATCATGAACAGGTACTGTATCTGCTTCTTATGACCACAGTCTTTGACCTTCTGCTGGGTACAACTATATTTACCAAACTTTAGCTCCAGAATGCTTACCATCTCATCTGTACTAGGGAGGGAATGAATGGAAGGCTGCTTTCAACACCCAGCTGACTACTGTGAATACCAGGTGAGCTCTTTGGGCTCATTAATGTCCCCACAGTCTTCCAGGTCTTGATGTCTTTTGGGACTTTCTGAACAAATTTTTCATTTACTTGGATGACATCTTGATTTTTTTTTTTTTCTCCCCCCAAATACCTCCATGACCATATATCCCATGATTGCGTAGTTCTTGAACAATTGCTAAAGAACCACTTATTGGTCAAGCCTGAGGAGTGTGTTCCATGAATCTGTGGTCAGTTTTCTTGGGTTCAGTATTAACAAACGGAGCATCCAAATGGACCCCAAGAAAGCCACGGCAGTTTGGGAGTGGTTCCATCCACAGTTTGTTAAGGAGGTGCAATTTTTTTCTTTTAAGTCTGCCTAAATTCCCACCGCTAAACAGATGGAACAACTAATCTGTTCCCACGCCTTCAGAGTTTTTGGTCTACCATTGGATGTTGTCAGACCATGTTCTCCAGTTGACTTCACACTTCTGGCAGGTATACTGCAGGCTGACCAGAGCAACAGCAAGCCTGTCCTCTGGGTTCTGCCTTCAGTCCAATGGCCAGACCGAGTGCCTCAACCAGGTCAGGGAGTTCACCCCTCATTGCCAGCCTCCTAGTCCACCCTCCTCTCTTTGGCAGTTCCAGGACTAAGAATTAGATGCTGAGTTTCCTTCTGCTTTGCAATTTGTGCAGTGTTACCGGTGGGTCTGGAGGAGTGTCTGACACAATCTCCAGTGGACTTCTCGACAACGCCAAAGATAGACCTATGCCAACTTTCTGCCCAGGCTCTCCACCAGGAATTTGACTCTTAAGGTGAAGCCACACAAGTTGGCTCTATGCTTTGTGGGGCCCATTCAAGGTGGTTCACAGAATCAGTTTATCACCTCCAACTGCTCCCTCTATGACAATCTACCTTACCTTTCATGTGTCCCTATTGAGATGAGTGGTGTCATACCTCGACCAGAAAACCCCTCCTCCTGGGGTTATTGATGTTTCACCATCAGCTGCATTCTGGACTCCTGTAAGATCCGAGGAAGTGGATTTGCAGTATTTGGTGGAGTGGGAAGGGCAGCACAGTGGCATTGTGGTTAGTACATGTGCCTCACAGCAATAAGGTCCTGAGTTTAATTACCAGCTCCGATTTTTGGGTGTTGAGTTTGCATGTTCTCCTTGTATTTGTGTGGGTTTCGTCTGGGGATTGCAGTTTCCTCCCGCAATCCAAAACATGCACAGTAGTACAATTGACTGTTCCAAATGGTGTGACTGTATGAATGTTTATTTTATTTGTGTTGTCCTTGTACTGACCTTGTGAGCTGTCTTTGGTGTACCCTGCCCTCACCCAGAGCTGAGAAGGGCACCAGCCTCCTCATGACCCAAATTAGGATTAAGCCATTTAAAGAATGAATGACCGACTGACCGCCAACCTGAGGGACACTCGAGAGTCCCAGCTAAGAACATACATCCATGTGGAGCATCCTGATCGTCCTGCTAGGGCCCTAAGGAGGGGTGGTCCTGTCAGAGCCTGGACTATGGTTGGATCACCAGATAGCACCAATTGTGGACTCTTGGGTTCCCCTTTGTCCTGTTTTATTTCAGCAGTTTGTTCAAGCCTTGTTTTTGTTCAATCTTTGAGTGTTTTCTGTGAAACTGATGGTGCCCCTGTGTATAACGGTCTTTAAGCATATTTGTTTTCATTCTTTTTTTTTCACCCCACTTTTTTTCTTTGTTAAACTGGTGAACTAGTTTTATTTGATTTTGGTGAGATCCTTCTGAGCATTGCATCTAAACGGTCTATTGAAAGAAATTTGAGTCCTCTTGTATTTCTGATTTTTCTGCTGTCTGTAATACCCCATTTCACTGGAGCGCGGAATGCAATGATCATTGCGGAAAGGCGCGGAACGCACTCTATGGAGGAGCTTTGGCATTTTTACACGGAAAATGGGTCAAAAACCTACGGAAAATTGCACCTTCAGAATGTTCATGGAATGTGTGGAAAGGACAAGGAAAGACCGCGGTACAATGTCGGAATACATGCGTAAAAGCGCTCGGATCACCTTCGGAACCAGTGCGGACAACAAAGGAAGACCTTCGGATAATTTACAGAACGTTCACAGAAAGGATGGAACGTTTGCGGAATGACCGCGGCACAACTCCTTTTTAGAAGGAAAACCCACGGAATGATCGCAGAACAGGCGGAATGAAGGCGGAACGTTCACGTTAAACATGGAATGGCTGAGAAATGACTAAGGAATAGCCAGTGTAACCACGTTTCAACGTGGAAAAATCGGCAAAGATCAAAAGATTTGCTCATGATTCCACCTATAAATACGCAGATTCCACCACAGAAGGCCATTCTGCCAATCGACCCCGTACTGGAAACACCAAGAAGCTCTCCAAAAATGGACAAACATACAGAAATGGCTGACATGGAACTGCTCCACGTGCTGCTGTTGCTTCCCCAATACACCAAGATGAAGATGCAACTAGGCGACCGCAGAGGACAACCAAAAAAAAAAAAAAAGGAGACACACACGCAAACGCTTCTGGGTACGTCCATGGCTGAGGGTGGAAAGAAGAATTGGCTTTGTGAATTATGACAACCTCATGGAGGAGCTTCGTATCGAAGACAAGCAGTCTCACTTTAACTATCTCCGGGTCCCACCTGAACTGTTTGACGAGTTGCTGATGGTTTTGGCTCCTCGACTGACCAAGAAGAACACTAACTTCAGAAGCGCACTCAGTCATGGTCTGAAACTAGCTGTCACTTTGCGTCATCTGGCTTCGGGCGACAGGTATCCTACGCTGGCCTACAACTTCAGGGTATGTCGTCACACAATCGCAAATTTCCTACCAGAGGTTTGTCAGGCCATCACCGACCACTACAGATATGAGGTCGTACAATGTCCAAATACTGTCCAGGAATGGAAAACACTCAGCTAGGAATTCATGGAAAAATGGAACCTGCCTCATGCACGTCACCATTAGAAAGCCACCGTCTTCAGGAGGCCTTTTATCACAATTACAAGGGATTTTTCTCCATTGTTCTGCTGGCACTGGTTGACGCCAACTACAGGTTCCTGTGGATAGACGTCAGTGTCATGGGCCATATGTCTGATGCCAAGATATTCAATGCCTCGGAGCTCAGAGAGTGCATCGAAGATGGAACCATCAACTTCCGCACACCAGAGCCTCTGCCCCAAGACGAAAGGGACATGCCATACTTCATTGTTGGTGACGATGCTTTTGCTCACAGGAAGTACCTCATGAAGCCATATTCCAGGCGAGCCCTTGTAGAGGAAGAACTGTCCTACAACTACAAGATATCCAGAGCACGTCGAGTGGTTGAGAATGTGTTTGGCATCTTGGCCAACCGATGGCAGTTCCTGCTGTCTACACTGCAACAAGGACCAGATGTAGTCAAACTTATGGTTGAAGCTGCTGTCTGTCTTCACAACATCATGAGGATGCAATACACTGTCACCCAGGATGCAGGTTTGTACCTAGAAGACGACAAACACAACATTATTCCAGGACAGTGGCGTGAAACTGCGAATATGCATGACCTGGAACATGTGGTGGGTCCCAACAGAGACACTGTAGAGGCCAAGAGACAGAGAGAGTACCTGAAGCTCTACTTGAACAGTGAGGTTGGGAAAGTCTCTTGGCAGCCGTATGCCAACAACCAGAAGAAGGCGCAACAATGGACAATGGGTCATTTTTTTAATTGAACTAAAATGTAATGTAATGTGAACTAAAATGTGTTTTCTATTGTTGTTGATGATATAATTGTGTATTGTTCTTGACTCTTTTCTGTATTAAAGTTTTTTTTTTTAATATTTAATATTAATGTCATTATGTTTGTAATTTGCAATCTGTTTATAATGTACAACATGCTTCTAACTCTTAATACATTTCTAAATGTTACATGTGTTTATAATTTACAAGATGTTCATAAGTACTCTATGATTAGAATTTGTTAATAGCTTTATAATATACAATAAATTTAAAATTTAACATATGTTTGTAATATTATATGTTTATAATTTACAATATGTTTAATGTACTAAAGTGGGGCCGGTGGTGTAGTGGTTAGAGTGCTGGGCTCATGATCGGGAGGTTGTGAGTTCAAATCCCACTGAGACCTCCACTGTGCTAAGACCCCTGGGCAAGGTCTTAACCACAAGTGTGCCTCTGTTCACCCAGCAGTATAAATGGGTACCAGTAAAAATATACTGGGAAGGTAACCTGCGATGGACTAGTGTCCCATCCAGGAGGAGTTGAACTCCTGGTCGCTTCATGCTACGGAAACCGGGGATAAACACTGGTCTGATGAGCCACTAGGCTTGGGTGTAAAAACCCAACAGACTTACCTTACCTTTACTTAATGTACTAAATGTTTATTAATTACAAGATGTTTAGAATATGTATGTTTATAATTTACAAGCTCTTTATTAAAGTATAGTACTACAGTATATGTTTACAAGTTACAAGATGTTTAGAATGTACTGTGTTTATAATTTACAGTATATTTATTAAAGTACTATATGTTTATATTTTACAATATGCTTATAATGCACAATAAATTTAAAATTAAACTTATTTATTATTAAACCCCTTTTGTTTGGAAATCAATAAATCTTTCCAGACTAAAAACCATGCACACAAGGCCAAACAACAGCAATTATAACTTTAAAACTTTATTGCAGGAACATAAAAACAGAAAAAAGCAACGACTGAACTTGAATAGTCGAAAATAAAGAAACATCAAACTTTAAACATGTCACTTGAAAAAAACTCTACTATGATAACTTGAAAATACTAATAAGTCTACTTTAATAACTATTTTCAAAAAATAACTGAAATAAAGAAAAGAAAAGAAAATTCTCACGGGTCACATGTGGAGTCCCCTAAGTCACCGCAACAGTGCCTGAACACACTGGAAAGGTTGAGCATGCTGGGCTCACTTCCACGTCTCTCTCCAGCCACAGGGGTGGTTACAGGCGTCAAAGTGCATGTGACCGGATGGCAACTGACTGGTGTGGTAGGTTGTGGCGGCTGCTGTCCTGCAGATGATACGGACAGTTGTGGGCACGATAGTGGTGCCCACCTCACGTCTTGAGGTCCCCAAACAGGCACGGGTGGAACTGGCTGCTGCGTGGTCATCGGTGTTTGTGGGGGTGGCCAGTAGTGCTGCTGCTGCCACTGGTGGTGCACAAAGTGGTGGTGGAATCTGCTGATGTTGTTGCTGCTGCAGAGGAGACTGGATCTGCAGTGACCGCTGCTGCGTAGGAGGTGAATTGTTGTAGTTGCTGCTGCGTCTCCAAGGGTTCAGCCCTGTCCAAGCAATCGTTCAGCAGTTCCTGGATATTAAGATTTGCATACCTGTACAGTGACTTTGGAAGATTTTGGAGCACAGCTGACGCCCAAGTGGTGAAACTCACCCTCTTGTAGTCGTCAGCCATCCAAGGCACCTTTCTCTGGTGCACCAGCTGTTCGGCTACTGCGAGAATGCGGTCAGCTGTCATCTTGACTGGACACTGGAGCTTCAGACCTTCCTGAGGCGGACGTCGATGCTGTGGTGGCAGGCGTTGTGTCGAGGGGGCTGAACGGTGTTGTTTGCCCGCTGTCCTGTGAACCCTCCGGCGATGATGGCAGTGGAATTCCTCCAGCAATGGTGGGTGTGGAGCCGCCGGAGCTAGTTGCAGCAGCAGCAACCTTCGCCTTCAGAGAGACCAGGTTCCTCCGCTGTACCTCTACTATGTGTGGGCACAGGAAGCTGAAGCTGTCGAAGATCCACTGGTCCCTCTGCAACATATTAATATTACCTTGGCCAGACTTCCACCGTCGAAGTTTTCCCAGCCTTGTGCGCATGCTGTGGAACCATTGCTTCAGCTCCTCCTCGCTCTTCGCATGCGCACGGACTGATCAGACCACAGCTTGGCCTTCAGTGCCTTGTTCGTCCAGGCACGGAGTTTCTTGTTATAAAGGCACTTGTTCACCTGGATGAACTTGTCCATGGCATGCTCCTCGTCGTCAGTCAGCTTAATGTAGATGCGAACCTTTTTGATCTCCGTGGCGATATCGGCAGAAGCGACATCCAGCTCGGCGTCTACCTCGGCTTCCTGGGACGGCTCTTCTAAATCAGGTTGGCTTTCCTGCGATGGTGGCCATGGCTTCTTGGTTTATGTCTTCTTTTTAGATTTTGGTATTGTGGCGTCTCTCTCGATGAATAAATGGAAATGAATGGCTCTTTGTCTCGTGCGCCTGTATTTATACTTGAAGTGACTTCCGTGAGTGTTCCGAAAATCTTCCGTGCTTTCAGCGACCATTGCGCAAACGTCCCACCATTGTTCCGCAAACGTTCCATGTGCTGTCTACAGTGTTTCTCTATTGTTCCATATGTATTCCGTGCCTTACGAAAGTATTCCGTAGGAACCGTAGATGAATGCCAACGTTCTGTGGCCGATTTTGACCACCTGGAAGAGGGGGTCTTGTAAGACTTATGGAATAAAAGGAACAATCACGGAACGTTTGCGGAAGGGACGGAACATTTACGGAAGGACTGGGGAATGTGAGGGAACACTGTCAGAATTTTTTTCCGTGAATGTGCTTTTGAACATGTTCAAAAGCATGCTCGCGGAAGATTTTGGCCTAACGGAAGAGGAGGAATACCTTCGAAATCGTACATAAGGACACGGAAGATCACGGAATGATTGAGAAACGTTGGAGGGTGACTACGGTTTTGCTTCCGCAAATCTGCCGCGATCTAGTGAAATGGGGGTATAAGAGTATGTTTTCCCTTCTAAAAAAAACAGGTAAACGTTGTGACTGGGCCTGCTTATGGGTTCTCCATCTTGTAAATTGCACACTTGATCTTGAGACCCAGCTCCTGATCTTGGTCTACTTTGACAGTGACATTTATATTAAATAGATCATTATAGGAGTGGTCATGACATTAAAAAAAAAAAGTAATATGTGCTTTAAGTAGTTGAAACCTCTCATTCAACTCACCCTTAAATACAGTAACAGATCATGAAAAAGAAATAAAATCAGTGTTTAGCTGTTTGGAACAGCTTTAGATCTCATACTTTCTTCTCTTGTTTTTTTTTTCTCTCCCAAAATCAGCTGTGATGTTCCTCAGCTTGCTCACATATATGGGGTGAAGTCTATTGAAATATAGCAGCAGTTATGCACTTCAATGTGTGTGATCCCATTTTTACTTCATTTTTGGTGTCCATGAAGGGCCCCCTTCTCTTCTCTCTGTCCCTCTCAGACACACAATCATTTTTGATTATCCTTTACTGACAGCTTATCTAGTTTCAACAGAGTCTTCTTCTTCTTCTTCTTCTTTCGGCTTTTTCCTCCTTTCGGCTTTTTCCTTCAGGGGTCGCCATAGCAAATCATCTGCCTCCATCTCACCCTAAACTCTGCATCTTCTACTCTTACTCCAACTACCTTCATGTCCTCCTTCACCATATCCATTAATCTTCTCTTTGGTCTTCCTCTAGGCCTTCTGCCTGGTAGTTCCAACCTCAGCATCCTACTACCAATATACTCACTATCACTCCTCTGTACAGGTCCAAACCATCTCAATCTAATGTAGAGTGCCCTGGCTAATTCTTCTGATATTCTCCTTTTTCTTTTTGTCTCCTTTTGTTATTCCCCCCTCTTTTTACCCAAACTCTGCTGGTATACATCCACAAAGTAGCTGCTTCAAGTCTATCCCATGCTGAACAAGGGTTGCATTGCACTGAACAGAGTGATTATTAGCAATGAAGTGTAGAGAAAATGATGCCAGAATGTTGGCATGTGTCCTGTAGTGGCTGCCAGACCTCTCACCACTGCTGTCACTCCTTTTTCTCCTACAGCAATTCAAATGGTTATTCTCATATATAATTTCTTAGTTGACTACTTGTCTTAATACACCAAATATTTTAACTGCTATGTGATATCAGCATTGTAACATTTGAACTTTAAAATTAAAGTAGCGGGAAACTAGACAGACATAGAATAATGCAAGTCATTTCTGTCAGTTTCAAAAATAGAAATTCTTAGACGCCTGCTCTGCGTATGCACAACCCAAATTTTGCCCAGTTTTTTTCTTTTAGAATGAGATGATCAAAGATGATTGTTGATAAAGTATATGTTTTAAGAACCATAATGAGATACGGGTATCAATTACTTTAAACAAACAGCAAGTTTAATTTTTGTAGTGTCCGTAGCTCAATTGCAAGGATGTTACTCCCATCTCTATAAATTTGTTTTGAGATTAAGAAGATTTATTTCAAAACATTTGAAGACTATTTACCTTTATGAAACTGCGTGGCACATAAAAGTCCAGGATGGTCAATGTTTCACCATATATTGAAACAAAATGTGGCACTTTAGTGATTTCTTTTAACAGTTTGAGTTTAAAATTTGAAATAAACCAAATCTGATTGGTGATGGCTCGCTTTCCTGACAGATAATATATGTTTAAGCAGCAGTGTCCATCTGTTAGTTTTGCAACCACTGTATTCGAAGATATGATTGGTTACAAATAATAACTTACTACCCAATAAATTAAAAAAAAAAGTTTCTCTCAACATGCATGAGTTATCTCTGCTTTTTTGTTTAACACAAATACACTATTAATGGCCACAATGGGGGCAGTGGTGGTCTAGTGGTATAGGGCGCTGGATCGCTGATCCAAAGGTTGGGGGTTCGAGTCCCACTCTCCACAGAGTTGTCACTGTCCCCCCCAGTGCAGCTAACTGGGTTATCTATGGTGAGAGGCATATAAAAGAACCATTGCTGACTTTCGTAAAGAGTAGCTGCAAAGTCGTCAGCGTGTTTCTGTCCCTTGCTAAAAAGGCTTGTGACAGGAAGGGCATCCGACGTAAAAACCTCTGCCAAATCAAACGTGCGAGTCAGATGATTCGCTGTGGCGACTCCCAAGGGAAAAAGCCAAAAGACAGACAGACAGACACTATTAATGGCCACATCATTTCTTCTTTCTTTATCTTTAGATTTGTATTATATATTGTATATACGAAAACGTATGGAAACATAAGAAAACAAATTCAAATTTTTCACAAGCACTATTTATTTGACTCTTCTGTCGAGTTTGCTGTGTGTGGGGGGTGATTAGTCATATTTATATACCAAGAGCATAATGACCGAGTTCTTATTTAAAGAAGTTAATCTCAATCTTCCTTTGTTTATTTGAATTTCTCCTTTGGTCAAATTTAAATCTATTTTTTCTGAACTTGGAGCTAAACTAGTGCTTCTTAAATAGTGGGGCGTGCCCCCATTGGGGGGGCGCAGTATGATGCCGAGGGGGAAGGGGGTGTCTGTCACCGGACATGCTTTTCTGGAATGGTGTACGAGAATTAAGTGTAATTGCACCTCCACTCCAGTAGTTGGCAGTGGTGCTCTCATTGTATGGTGTCGCGGTTTTTCGCACGAGTAAATGATATGACGTTGCAGTAAACAAACAACAAGACACAGCACGGGAAAATTTCTAACAGGAATGAAAAGAAAGGTCGAGAGAGACGGAGATATGAAGACATAAGTAAGTCAAATAAGTTTAAATAAGGATGTATTTTTTTAGTTTCAGGTATATTTGATGCACTTTAAATCTTTTCTGTTCCAAATTAAAAGACAATGTTAATGAAGTTTTTCTTTATTGTAAGTTGAACTATATATTTTTCTTTTTTCTTTTTTTTTTTTTGATTTTAGTGTTAATAAAGATATAGTATTGTTATGCAGAGGTGTACTAAGAACAATTTAATAGATAAATAATACTATTTATAGTTGCTCGTGGGGTGTGGGGGGTATTTTTTCTTCTTCTTCCTAGATTATTCTAATTATCCTAATTATTGATAATAATTATTGATTATTATCCTAACACTGAGCTAAACTGAACCCTTTGAATCTGGATAAAAATCCATGTTGAATTAAAACGGAAAATATGCATTTTAATGCTATTGCTTGGCAAAGTAAAATGAAGACTTGCGTGGTAGGAGACTTGGGTCTGTGATAGGTCAAATTTTTACCTCATGATGAGCTCTCACTAAATCCAATTTGAAAAGGCAGATATCAATCCACAATTGAATCATATGAATAAATATAATATGATTTAGTAGTTTCTCTTTGCAATCACACAACAACACATAAATTGTCAGTATGGTAATTTGATGCTGATATTGAGTAAGGTGAGGCTAATCATATATTACTTGCTGCTTCAACATACAGTACCTTCTCTTTATCCATTATGTTTCTACACAGCTTTGTTGAATGATAGGTCAAGTGCAGTATACTATGGTCTGTTGTTTCTGTATAGCAAACTGTTAAGTATAACAGACTGTTACTATGAATCCTGTTAATAGCAGAAGCAATTCAATAAATTAAAATTACTTTTTATGCCAAATTATTATTTTTTGATTGTAAGCAGCCATGTCCTGTCTTTCCCTGGCTGTGTTTACTTAGTGATAATGACTGTCTCACTATACAGTACTTTAGCCCACACTCAGCATATCCACTAAGATATTCATAAATTGACGTAGAATGTATTCTTAATTTGTTTACTTTGCACTTAAAAGGATGAAATACATTTTATGCTATTTAAGTTGTATATCACCATGTGGATCCATGTTTTATGTCTGTCCATCAGCCTTTTGTATTTTTACATTAGGCATAATTATCTATGCAAACTACATAATTTGCTATTACTCTAAACATTTCAAAGAAGTTTATTATAGTCTTAAAAATACCACTTGCTAGAGAGAATACTGTAGTCTACCTCTTTTGAGACTTTCTTGTGAAAGGGCATTGTGGGTTGAAGCACTGTAGGGTGCATAGGTTAACACTTCCCTCAGGCAATTCCCTCATGGCTTCAAACCCAAGCATGCTTCCATACTGTGCTCTCTCAATCTGGGCTAGTTGTCTGTTCTTTCCTACCCTGTTCTCCACTCATACTTTTTACCCAAATTCCCTTTTCCCCAGGTCCTCCAGGTGACAAGTGTTTCAAAAGTTTTATGATTATTATTATTGTTTAAAAGTTTTTCCTATCTGCATTAACATTTCTTTTGTCTCGGCTTTTAGTCTGTAGTTTTTTTTTCCTCCCCAGTTGCAATGTAATTGCATTAAAGGCCCAACTGTGAAATCAGTGATGGTGTTCATGTGTCTGTCACTATGTACCATCACGATTCGTTCATTTCAATTGCGCATGAAAAAAGTAATACCATGTTCTGTTGCTTTCTGTCAGTAACTCAGAAAACATGTACACACACACACACACCAGCACAAAGGCTACATAAATTCAGAGCAGAGATGCTATTCTTAGTTATGGCAGAATATTCAGGAAACTGAATGCTTGCATGAAAAGGCAAACAGCAAAGCCATGACAGAAGTTACACCCTAGTGAAAGCAGAAACTGCATTTACCTACAGAAACTTGTATGCAGGCATCATGTTGACGCAGTGGTTAGCACATCTGTCTTATGGCACAGTCCTGAGTTCGATTCCCAGCTCGGCTGTTTCTATGTGGAGTTTGCCTGTTCTCACTGTAGTCCAAAAACATGCACAGTAGGTTAATTGGCTGTTTTAAATCAGCCCTAGGTGTGAATGTGAGTATGAATGTTTGTGTGAGTGTTGCCCCTGCGATGGTCTGGCGAGTTGTCCAGGGTGTACCGCACCTTTGCCCAGAGTCGGCTGAGATGGACCTAGCATCCCCGTGTCCCTAATTAGGATTAAGCAATTCAGAAAATTAATGAATGAAATCTACATGCAAGACTGGAATTGCATTAAAGATTAAGGAAGCTGATGTTGCAGGTTATTAAAGGCAAGCAGCACTGCCATAAACAAAGTCACTTCCCAGTGAAAACAGAAACTGCATTATTATTCATCAGTTCATTTTCTGTAACCACTTGATCCTAATCAGGGTCGCTGGAAGGCTGACGCCCATCCCAGCTGACTCCAGGTGAGGGCAGAGTACACCCTGGACAGCTTGCCAGGCCATCGCAGGGCGGAAGCACGCTGGCGGCTTTGCAGCTACTCTTTTCGAAAGTCAGCACTTCAGCACACAGGTTCTTTTACATGCCTCACACCATAGACAGGGAGAGACATGGCCGGCCTTTGATAACCCAGGTAGCTGCACTGGGGGCGACAGTGACAACCTTGTGGAGAGTGGGGCTTGAACCCCCAACCTGAGGATCAGTGATCCAACAGCTATACCACTAGGCCACCACTGCCTGAAACTGCATACAGTACTTATACTTATTCAAATATACATACGAGATTGGGGTCTTTCATTGTAGCATTGGTTGTATTTTATTGTTTTTTGTTATTTTCCTGTGGCTATTTACCTTATGCTTTTTAAATGGCCTTCGTTAAAATCACATCTCTTTGGTTATACTAAGTCTTCTTTTACTTTCGTCTGCTCCCTTCAGGGGTCGCCACAGCAAATCATCCGCCTCCACCTCACCCTGTCCTCCGCATCTTCTTTTCTGACTCCAACGACCTTCATGTCTTCCTTCACCACATCCATAAATCTCTTCTTCGGTCTTCCTCGAGGCCTTCTGCCTGGTAGTTCCAACCTCAGCATCCTACTGCCAATATACTCACTATCCCTCCTCTGGACATGTCCAAACCATCTCAATCTAGCCTCTCTGACTTTGTCTCCAAAACATCTTACGTGGGCTGTCCCTCTGATATACTCATTTCTGATCCTATCCATCCTCGTTACTCCCAGGGAGAACCTCAACATTTTCATCTCCGCTACCTCCAGGTCTGCCTCCTGCCTTTTCCTCAGCGCCACTGTTTCTAAGCCATACAACATCGCTGGCCTCACCACCATCTTGTACACTTTTCCCTTCATTCTTGCTGACACTCTCCTATCGCACATCACACCGGATACTTTTCTCCAACCATTCCAGCCTGCCTGCACACGCTTCTTCACCTCTTTTCCACACTCTCCATTGCTCTGGATTGTTGAGCCTAAGTACTTAAAATACTCCACCTTCGTTATCTCTGCTCCCTGTAGCATCACTGTTCCTCCTGGGTCCTTCTCATTCACGCACATGTATTCTGATTTTCTGAGGCTAACCTTCATTCCTCTCCTTTCCAGGGCATACCTCCACCTCTCTAGATTTTCCTGCACTTGTTCTCTGCTCTCACTACAGATCACGATGTCATCTGCAAATATCATAGTCCATGGAGATTCTTGTCTCACCTCGTCTGTCAGCCTGTCCATCACCATAGCAAACAAGAAGGGGCTCAGAGCTGACCCTTGATGCAGTCCCACCTCCACCTTAAATTCGTCGGTCACACCGACAGCACACCTCACCACTGTCTTACATCTCTCATACATGTCCTGCACCACTCTAACATACTTCTCTGCCACTCCAGACTTCCTCATGCAATACCACAGTTCTTCTCTTGGCACCCTGTCATATGCTTCTTCCAGATCCACAAAGGCACAATGTAGCTCCCTCTGACCTTCTCTGTACTTCTCTATTAACATCCTCAAGGCAAACATTGCATCTGTGGTGCTCTTTCTTGGCATGAAACCAAACTGTTGTTCACAAATGCTGACCTCTGCCCTTAGTCTAGCTTCCACTATTCTTTCCCATAACTTCATCGTATGGCTCATCAACTTTATCCCTCTGTAGTTGCTGCAACTCTGCACGTCTCCCTTGTTCTTAAAAATGGGCACCAGCACACTTCTCCTCCACTCCTCCGGCATCTGCTCACTCTCTAGTACCTTGTTGAATGTTCTTGTCAGAAAATCTACTGCTACCTCTCCTAAACACTTCCATACCTCCACAGGTATATCATCAGGACCAACTGCCTTTCCATTCTTCATCCTCTTCAATGCCCTTCTCACTTCACCCTTACTGATCTTTGCTACATCCTGCTCCTCAATGGTTACCTCTTCTACTCTTTTTTTCTCTCTCATTTTCCTCATTCATCAGCTCTTCAAAGTACTCTTTCCATCTTCCCAGCACACTTCTGTCATTAGTCAATACAGTTCCCTCTCTGTCCTTTATCAATCTAACTTGCTGCACGTCCTTCCCATCTCTATTTCTCTGCTGTGCCAACCTGTATAGATCATTTTCTCCCTCTTTACTATCCAACCTATCATACAAGTCATCATACACCCTCTGTTTGGCCTTAGCTACTGCTACTTTCGCCTTACGCTGTGTCTCCCTGTACTCCTGTTTACTCTCTTCGGTCCTCTCAATGTCCCACTTCTTCTTGGCTAACCTCTTCCTTTGTACACACTCCTGCACTTCCTCATTCCACCACCAAGTCTCCTTATCTACTTTCCTTCCAGAGGACACACCAAGTACTCTCCTACCTGTGTCCCTGATCACATTTGCTGTGGTTGTCCAGTCATTTGGAAGCACTTCCTGGCCACCCAAAGCCTGTTTCAACTCCTCCTTGAAGACAACACGACACTCTTCCTTTTTCAGCTTCCACCACTTTGTCTTCTGCTCTGCCTTTGCCTTTTTCACCTTTCTCACCATCAGAGTCATCCTGCACACCACCATCCTATGCTGTTTGGCAACACTCTCACCCACGATGACTTTGCAGTCACTGACTTCCTTCAAATTACATCGCCTACACAAGATGTAGTCTACCTGTGTGCTCCTACCTCCGCTTTTATAAGTCACCTTATGCTCCTGTTTCTTCTCAAAGAAAGTATTCACCACAGCCATTTCCATCCTTTTTGCAAAATCTATCAACATCTGTCCTTCTGTGTTCCTGTCCTGTATACCAAACCTGCCCATCACTTCCTCGTCCCCTCTGTTGCCTGCACCAACATGTCCATTGAAGTCTGCACCAATGACCACTCTTTCACCTCTGGTGGTACTCTGCATCACTTCATCTAAGTCACTCCAGAATCTCTCCTTCTCTTCTAGCTCACATCCTGCCTGTGGGGCATAAGCACTAACAACATTGAGCATTACACCTTCAATTTCTAACTTGAGACTCATCACTCTGTCTGACACTCTTTTCACTTTTAGAACATTCCTGACAAACTCCTCCTTCAAGATGACTCCGACTCCATTTCTCTTCCCATCCACACTGTGATAAAATAGCTTAAACCCTGCTCCTAAGCTTTTAGCTTTGCTACCTTTCCACCTGGTCTCCTGAACACACAGTATGTCCACCTTCCTCCTCTGCATCATGTCAACCAGCTCTCTACCTTTTCTGTGCATAGTTCCAACATTCAAAGTCCCCACTCTCAGTCCTAGACTCATGCCTTTCCTCTTCTCTCTCTGCCTACGGACACGCCTCCCACCTCTCCGTCTTCGACCAACAGTAGTCCAATTTCCATCAGCACCCTGTTGATTGACAGCACTGATGGCAGTCGTTGTTAACCCGGGCCTCGACCGATCCGGTATGGAGGTAATACTTTTGATTTGCATCATAAATAATTGGCATTGGTTTTACGTCGGATGCCCTTCCTGACACAACCCTCTGCATTTCTCCGGGCTTGGGACCGGCATGAGGGGGAGAGACACTGGTTAGTGCCCCCCCCCACCTCATGGCTGCATTCTTTGGTTGTACTAAGTAATCGTGATTAATGCTAATAATTAGCTAAGTTGTGAAATGTAGGCTGGTGCTGTAGCACAATGGTGCAAAGAGTCTTTGTGAACAACAAAACACAAACATGTTCCCTTTTTCTCTCAACCATGCTTGCTCCACTTTTGCTCTGCATGTATTAAGCTTTTTCAAGCCAATAAGTCCCCCAAGCCAACAATACAGCACTGACGCACAGCTGCATGCTATCAGAATCCAAAAACTCTCCATCACTCTCAATACTCATATAAGCCAACAAAAACAATGCAGCTTGCAGCTGTCTGTTGCTCTGTCATTTCCTGTCTTTTTTGTTTCCTCTTGTATTTCTATAGATATTTACCTATGATATTGAAAACAGTACACGGTTCAGTATTCTCCCCTAAAATACATCTCTCTCTCTCTCTCTCTCTCTCTCTCAATCACACACACACACACACACACACACACACACACACACACTGTCCACCACGCTCCATCTCAATTCAATTCAATTCAAAGGTTGCTTTGTTGGCATGACAACTATTAACATTTGTACTTCCAAAGCTTTCATGCAGATGAGAAAAAAAGAAGAAAATTAATTCAGAAATAATTCTTAAAAAGAATCACACACTTAAGATGGTAGATTATGTATTGTAATTTATGCTTATTTATATGGGAGGAATAGCTTTACTGTTGATGAATGTCTTCCTTGCCAGCACTGACTCCACTATTTTCTGTAGAGCATCCCAGTGGGCCACAGTGGCGTGTCAATATAAAAACACACTGAGTAAGCAAGCTTATATACAGTACAAAAAGAAGGAAGAATTAGTGGAAGGAGAACCAAGTGTATTGAAGTAAAGTAATGCCAAAAGTCCTCACAGTGAAGAATGCCTACATGGGTTTCCTTTGGGTAATCTGGTTTCCTCCCACAGTATGCACATGCACACTAGGCTATGCCACAAGACATGCACATTAGGCTATTTGGCTGTTTCATATTGCCCTTAGGTGTGCGAGTAAATGGTTGTGTTTGTTAGGGTGTATCCCATCTTTGCCAAGAGTCATTCAGCCATACAAAGAAATTGACATCAATATTCAGGTGTTACAATCTTCTTCTTTTCCTTTCGGCTGTTCCCTTCAGGGGTCGCCACAGCGAATCATCTGCCTCCATCTCACCGTATCCTTTGCATCTTCTTTTCTTACACCAACTACCTTCATGTCCTCCTTCACCACATTCATATTCTCTTTCGTCTTTCTCTCGGCCTTCTGCCTGGCAGTTCAAGTCTCAGCATCCTACTACCAATGTACTCAATATCCCTCCTCTGCACATGTCCAAACCATCTCAATCTAGCCTCTCTGACTTTGTCTCCAAAACGTCTTATATGTGCTGTCCCTCTAATGTATTCATTCCTGATCCTATCCATCCTCGTTACTCCCAAAGAGAGCCTCAACATTTTCATCTCTGCTACCTCCAGCTCTGCCTCCTGTCTTTTCCCCAGTGCCACTGTTTCTAAACCATACAGCATCGCTGGTTTCAACACCGTCTTGTACACTTTTTCTTTAATTCTTTCTGATACCCTCCTATCACACCGGACACTTTTCTCCAACCATTCCAACCTACCTGCACACGCTTCTTCACCTCTTTTCCACACTCTCCATTGCTCTGGATTGTTGAGCCTAAGTACTTAAAATCCTCCACCTTCCTTATCGCTGCTCCCTGTAACCTCACCGTTCCTCTTGGGTCCTTCTTGTTCACACACATGTATTCTGTCTCACTGAGGCTAACCTTCATTCCCCTCCTTTCCAGGGCATACCTCCACCTCTCTAGATTTTCCTGCACTTGTTCTCTGCTCTCACTACAGATCACAATGTCATCTGCAAACATTATAGTCCATGGAGATTCTTGTCTAACCTCGTCTGTCAGCCTGTCCATCACCATAGCAACCAAGAAGGGGCTCAGAGCTGATCTTTGATGCAGTCCCACCTCCACCTTGAAACAGTGTAAACACAAAGATCACAGAGACGACATCTTAACACAAGGGTAACACGCTATATATATACACACACACACACACACACACACACACACACTCACTCAGTCTGTAGTTTGTAAACAATGAATGCAGCGTCATTACGTCAGCGTACTACATAGGTACGTCTAAACTCAAAATTTGCCTTTTTTTTTTTTTTTTTTTGAAAAAAGAAAAACCGTAAAACGGATTAATGTAAGTCGGGGAGCGTCTGTATTCCTATCATCTGTTTAGGAGTCTGATGATATGAGGGTAGAAAGTGTTTCGCAACCTGGAGGTCAGGCTTTTCATATTCTATACCTCCGATCTGAGGGTAGATCTGTGAATAGTCCATGTTGGGGGTGGGGGTGGGGTCTTTGATGATGGAGGCAGCTCTGCTCTGCAGAGAGGTGAGGTCTTGGTGATCTTCTCAGCAGTCTTTACAACTTTCTGCAGATGTTTGCGGTCCATAACAGAAGTGCTGCACAAATGTGATGCAGCTGGTCAGGTCATACTCACCACTGCAGCTGTATAAGTTGCTGAGGATCTTCGGTGCCATACCAAACGTCCTCAGCATTCACAGAAAGTATCGCCACTGTTGCACTTTCTTCACCAGCTGTGTGGTGTTTAATGTACACATGAGCATGTGCGTATGAGAGAGAGTACATCTGAGTAAACATTGCATTTTCTCAGAACTGCATTAAGATTATGTTCTTAACACAAGTCATAATGTTAAATAACATTTTCACATACATTAATATCCAAACCATTTCTACTGAATGAAGTTATAGTACATAAATCTTAATCTTAAAAAAAGCTAACCTGACTAATCTTAGCTAGTGTGACAAATAGGTGCAACTGCTAATGGTCACACCCATCATTCACGATGTGATCAAATTTAACCATCAACTCACCAAGAATGATTGTTTTGGTAACTGCCAGAAGAATTGTAACCAATACAGAATTTTTATCCTTTGTAGAATTGGGTTATTTATCTTGCTCTCTGCTCTAAACATATCTGTCTCATTTGCTGCTCAATGAGGAAGAGATCGTGGGTGATCAACTTTTTTTTATGCTTTTCTGTTTGTTTTGTTTATATAGCATAGCTTTGTTTTGTTTTTTTAATTAATTAATTTTTTTTTACACAAAGCAGGGAGCTGATTTAACAATTTTATAATCATGAATTGTATCAGAGAGGCTAAATTTAATCAAATTCACTCATCAGATATCAAATACATTATCAAATATAACCTTTAACATTCTCTATGATGCAATCTTTCTGCTTGTAAATGGTTTCGATGGTCGATGGATGGTCACATGACGTGAAACTGAGCTGAATCACATGACATGAAGCTGAGCTGACTCACTTTACATGAAGCTTAAAACAGCCAATCAACGCTTACAATATGTGAGGGGCTCAATACCGAAAGTAGTGCACTTGCTGAAAGTAGTTTACTTGCTTGAAACAAAGCGCGGGTTGTACGGACTTCAGGCTTTCAAGTGAGCAAGGGCTTTGTTGAACTCGTTTAGTACTCAGCCTGCACTGATGTGAATCACCAGCAGAGCAGAGAGTTCTCTCTTTCCTGTATTCGGGTTTTCATATTTTACAACTCTCTTTGCTTAACTGAGTATGCATGGCAGATTGTGCCGATCCGAGGAGATGGTTATTTCATCACTGTGTATGAGCCCTGCACCCATGCTAGTAGGCTTACGCTTCTGACCAACCATATTTGCTTCGGGTTACAAAAGTCCTCAAAACAGTGTAAACACAAAGATCACAGAGACGACGTCTTAACACAAGAGTAACACGCTATATTACTGATATATATAACTGACCTGGGAAGAAGGAGGGGCACGTTCAATCTGTCGTTTGTAAACAGTGGACGCAGCGTCATTGCAGCATTGCGTCAGCGTACTACGTAGGTACGTCTAAACTCAAAATTTGACTTAAAAAAAAAAACCACGTAAAACAGACGAACGTAAGTCGGGGAGCGTCTATACACACGCATACAGATGGTATTGCATGAGAACAAGACGACGCACATACACATAATTGGCTGTGTTTTTGTGTATACACACACACAGTATATTCAACATTTACTGTATGCTTCCAATATGCCATTCAATGGCCTGGCAAGCTGCTCAGGATGTGCTCTGCCCTTGCCCAGAGTTGACTGAGATGGGTGCCAGCATTACTGCAACCCTAATTATAATTAATCGATTCACAAAATGAATAATTGGTAAGTGTTTCCAATAGTGCATTTTCCTGACGACAGATTATTCTGCCTGTATCTTATATATGCACTTTACAGGGTTTTGGGAACAGGGGGTTATATTTAGATGAGAGAGTTATATATATTTTTAATTGATATTTCAAAATTTAATAATGATAAACTTCATAAAGTCATCACTCCTATAAGTTGGTCTTGTTCTTAGTTAATTTTGAAACAATACTAACTAAGCATTATGGATTATTTTTGTTATCTTGTCTTAGATTTTAGAAATATGTTGCGCCATCACTGAGCTTTTCTATAATTAAGAAGTTTGATTTCATTTTCATTCTAATTTACAGCTGTTCTGTTTTAGTGTTCTCATATAAATATATATTATCTAGAGAATAGCACAAATATGACTTAGGAATCCAGATGCCTGATCAAGTTATGTGTGATCTGACAATGATATAATCATAGTTCATAATTCTAGTTTATCAATGAGACTCTGCACAGTATTTGATATATAAAGGTACACTTGATGTGATAACATTGTGAGATTCATCATCAATGCATATTGTAATTGAGAAGATAATGATCTGAAATTGTTTCTAGTCGTGGAAGAGTGCCTACGTGTATTTCCGATATTTGTTCCAAATCTTGATATGATCTTGTAGGTTATCAAAATTAACATTAAAATCACCAACAATAAAGGGTTTCTGCAAAGAAATAAGTAAGCTTAAAATGAAGTCTACAAATTTACACAGACATTTAGGGTACAGTTCTGTGTGTTCTGGGTGCAGTTCTGTATGTGTGTAAATAATAATTGGTGAGGTCAACATTTTTTTTTCCGGAAGCATGTTATTTTGTTATATAGAATTTTAAAATGACTAAATTTATTTCCAGGATTTTTACAATGTCTAGATTATCCATATAAATAACTGTAATGCCTCCTTTGACAGATGAGGTTGATGTTTATAAATATATACGGGAGAAATAGCTTCCTTAAATGCTGCATACTCATTAGATTAAATCCTAATTTCTGTTAAAAACATTGCAATAAACTTCTGATTAGTAATTATTATAGGCATGTAAATAAATGTATAAATATAAATATAAATACAATGACTATATAATCGTTGAGTGTAATTATATTCAGTTGGTGTGCTGTAAATGGTGGCGTATAGTATTATTCAGCTGTTTTGGGTCACTGTTTTTTGCCTGCGTAGTGTAATTGGGTCTGGAACTCTCCAGCATATGACGGAAACTTCGAAATGGACCTAATTGCGCATGTGCCCTGGTGACGGATCAGGTGATTTAGAATATTCCAGAATGGAACTTTCCCGAACTTTATGGAATTTATATAAGGATCTGTTGCGAACTGGCTCACATGGATCATCTATGGAAAATCATCTAAGGCGGATAGTCAAATGCGTTATCCAAGTTTTGTCATTCAAGACTTCATCACCCAAGTCCATCATCCACGTTCATCCACAGCCAACGCGAGGATTTTCACTGATTGTTTCTTTCGATTAAATTGGATTCCACAGGATTTCTGGTGTTGCATATGTTTCAGGCGGTTTCACAAAACATGGTTTTACTTGCATATCCTTACTCATCTGTTGTGCCACTTTTTTTTTTTATTATATTTTTGTTTTTTTCTGGCTTTCGTGTAATACAAAATGCTTAACATTTTCAGCTGCCACACCATAAAATCTCTCTCTTCATTTATGCTTTTCCTTTCTGAACTGTTTAATCATAATTAGGATTGTAGGGAGACTGGCACTCAACTGACTGTGGGTGAGGGCAGAGTACACCCAGGACAGCTTGCCAAGTCATTGCAGGAAATTTCTCTCTTCTTTAGTACAAAGATTAACAGCTCTAGACATAACTCTGTTTATGTCTTGCGTTGCTTTTGCTATTTTAAGTTTTAAACTGGGCAGATGTGGTCCAGTGGTAAGGAGCTGGATTACCAATCCTAAGGTTGGGGGTTCAAGCCCCACTGTCCACAGTTGTCCCACCCCCAGTGCAGCTAACTGGGTTATCAAAGGCCAACACATGGCTCTCAGTGGCATGTAAAAGAACCGTTGATTAATTTCTTCAAGAGTAGGCTGCATAGCCGTCTGCATGTTTCTGCCCTGCGATGTCCTGGCAAGCTGTCCAGGGTGTACTCTGCCCTCACCCAGAGTCAGCTGAGATGGGTGCCAGCCTAACTGTGACCCTAATTAGGATTAAGGGGTTCAGGAAAGGAATGAATGGATGAATGAATGAAAGTTTAAATCTCAAAGCCAGAACCACGGACCATGAACAAGCTATCAAACAGGATTAATCTGACTTTGAGAACATTGATTTAGTACGATTTCACACAGCATTACATATTTACTTGTGTTTTTTTTTAATGTTTAGTTGGGATTCTTTTTTAAATATATTTATTGGCCTAGGCTTATTTTCTTTGAAGAATATACAAAAGCACACATTTTGGGGACAGCACAATCTACATTCCCCTACACATTTCTATTTCATATACAGTGTTTGGGTCTACTGGACCCAAGGATAATGAAATTGCAGATATTGTAGGTGTTCTATTTGGGCCTACTGATGGGAAGTATGATTCTTTTAATTTACTAGATTCTCTTGGTTTGTTCAACAGTTGCAAATCAATTCAAATCGATTCATTTGATTCACTAAACCAAAAAAAAACACCCAAAAACAAAAAACATAGCTCACTCCCAAATCACCCGGTTGTAATGGATACTGCTAATTCACTGAGCTATCCATAGCCTTTATGAAGAGGTATCATGCTGAATTGTCACACATTGAATTTATCTTTTCCATTATTTATAAATTTTATATCTATGAAATAGTGCCCTGTATTGGCCTGGCAAGCTGTCCATAGTGGACAATGACCTTGCCTAGAGTCGGCAGAGATATGCATCAACCTTCCCCCAACCCTCAAGATGATTCAGAGGTACAGAAAATGAGTGAATGAATGAATGAATGAATGAATAGTATGTATATATAGTCTCGTTTTCAAATTAGAAAAGTTCATAAAGATTTTCCTCTCTTATGTCAACGTAGTACTGTACTTTACTACGGTATGTCAATATTTAATTGCATTTGCATGCTTTTGATCTTTTTCTAACTCAAATTCTAAACAGTACAAAACTCTGACTCTTAAGCATTACCATAGCTGATGCTGAAATACTTTAGTCAGCATTGTCATGACAACACTCTGATGGTCATGCAGCCTACTCGTGAATAAATTCAGCAATGGTTATTTTACATGCCCCTCACCACTAACAATAAGAGACATTGCGGAGCCTTTAAGAACCGAGTTAGCTGCACTGTGGGGACAGCAGTGACAATCCGTTGGCATTGGGGCTTCAATCCCCAACTTTCGGATCAGTAATCCAGTACCCTACCACCAGGTTACCACTGCCCATAATTCATGTTTCTGCTTACAAATCAAAGGCAATTTTGTGGAGTAATGTTTGCTACATAAACTTTTACAAATTCTCTTCTAACTAACTGGAGACAGCTTTTAAAGCACACTTAGGAAAGTCACAAGTACAGTAGAGTTATACATTTTGACTATTTTGCTGGATCAGTATTTTAACTGAGGTTTAATGGTGATACTGTGAATGTTTTATTTCCCTATTAAAATCAGTATTTATATTCCCATTTTCATCATTTTTTTATCAATATCAAGAAGTAATTTTGTCTTCAGGCTCTGACACTGGATGACTCATAGTGCTCTCTATCACCCACCTTATTCTGGATATAAGTTCACTCCTAGTGCTTTCATCGAGGATTTGCATCCTACATAAAAATCCTCACTGTGGCCTCAGGAAAGCTGTTTAGTTGATGATTTCAGTTTCCAGATTAGGCATTCATGAGGCATGTCCATTTGGAAACTGAGAAGGATCAGCATTAGTTGGTGATTTCAGTTCCACGACCTGCTAAACTCTTTCGGGATGATACAACATGTCACACAGAAAACTCACCAAAACGGTCACACTCTGGATTTGTTTTTATCTTGAAGTGAAGAGAACATTCTTTTCCAGAAACCTTGCACTGATTTTATAATATCTGACCACTGGACTGTGTTGTCCATGCTCAAAGGTGGGAAGTCTGCCAATCAGGAAGTGTTCTTTTTTGCAAGATCAAGAGCTTTAACATGTCAGATTTCAAACAGGAAGTTGTGACTTGTACAAAATTCAAAGCAATCAGGGGAATAAGCTTCTTGATGATGCCAGGATAACATTTGTGTTTCAAAATAAGTTGCCACGTATGTGTATAAGAAATCGGGCAGTGTTCTTTGGTCCTTCTGATGGCTCTCCTGAGATTAGCCCTGCAGATTCTGTACTTCTCTGCATTACCTGACCTGAAAACAGCATCCCTAGCTTTAAGTAAAACATGTACCTCACTGTTTATTCAAGGCTTTTGGTTTGGGGATGTAATTATTGTTTTATGCAGCTGTTAATGTGTCCCAAAGCAGACAATGTTTTTAATGTCTGTGTAGCTAAAGCCTACCGGTCAGTATTCCCGAAGTCCTGGTGTAGTATGGAATTAGCATTTGCAGGCCAGACTTTGTTTTCATTACTGGTCTCTCACCAGTGATAAGTGGAGAATAGTTGAAATAAAAGGTGGTCTAATTTTACCATGTAGGGGAGGGTGGAATGGGTGGCATTGTAGGCCCCAGCTATGTTTTTGTACTCCGAAATGTGGTCTCCTCTCGTTGAACAATAGACACTCTGATAGAATCTGGGCAGTACAGTCCTCGGGTTTGATTTATTAAAAACTCCTTCAATGACAAATGTGCCATTTGGATGTTGTTGTGTTTTTGTATAAACTGTGTGCTAATATCAGCATTCCTTCACATGAAATATATTGCAGAATTTTAGAATTGTTTGGTATTACAATATTTTCACGCAAGAAGTTTTTTTTTTTTTTTTTTTTTTTGGCAATGAAATATTTTTACTGTGAGGCATACATTGTACCTGCACATAAATATTTTTATATAGACAATTTGCAAAGTCAAGTTACTGTTTTTTGTTTAGTCTACTTAACACTGAGTGCCCCAGTGTTATCACTGGGTGACAGCAGTTGTCCTTGTTTTGGTAGCATGAGTCAGAGAAGTTAAGATATCTTCTGGTGGCATATATGCTGCATTTTTGCATCAATGTTTAGTTAACATTTGTTTGAAAACACTCGGTGTGACAAGTTCTGAAAACAGTGGACATGGTACAGACAGTCGTTGACTTATGACTGCTTTTGGTTCTGACAGACCGGTCGTAAAGCGATCTGGTCCTATGTCGACTTTCCATCCAAACACACTCATGCCTCAGTTTAACAAACTAATAGGGGGGGAACACTGGTCCAAAGTACCCGATTGTTCAAAGTTTCTGATTCCATATATTTCAATGATTACCGCACGGAAAACTTTTACTTAAGCACACTATGTAATCTGCAAATGTAAATAGTGTACCTCCTTCTTCTTCTTCTTCTTTTCCTTTTGGTTTTTCCCTTCAGGGGTCGCCACAGCGAATCATCTGCCTCCATCTCACCCTATCCTTTGCATCTTCTTCTCTTACACCAACGACCTTCATGTCCTCCTTCACTATTGTACCTATACTCTGTAAATGTACACCATAAGATCAGGGGTCGGGAACCTTTGGCTCGCGAGCCAGATGTGGCTGTTTTGATGACTGTATCTGGCTCTCAGATAAATCAGGTGGCCTTTCTTAACAGAATAATGAATACATAATTTCACTGTCATTTAAATAAAAATACAAAAAAAGCCATCAAGTAAAACAAACATATTAATAAATCTCGCACATTTAAATCAAAACATCTATTTTCAATTCCACGTCACTGTGGCACGCAGCGGAGAGCCAATCCTTTCTGTACTCCAGTGTGTGGGTGGGTCCGATACCTTCAAACTCTAATTTTATTGGATTATAGCAACCGCCACAGACTGCGCGAGTTGTTTTTGAGTAAAGAGATAAATTTCCCTCGTTTTGATCAGCTCATTTCCACAAATCCAAGCACAGCTGCAAGCAAACACAAATGGACAGACATGGAAAAATTTCAACCCGCAGAGCAGCTGATTGCCAAAACTTGGGACGCGCTTCCTGTCACATAAACACTGCAGGTGTGAGTCCAATAAAATTAGAGTTTCAAGGTATCGGACCCGCCCACACACTGGAGTACAGAAAGGATTGGCTCTCCGCTGCACACCACTGTGACATGGCATTGAAAGTAGATGAATAGATTTGCTCTGAGCAGTTAGAAAGTGAAGCTGCATCATCTCCTGCTTGGCCTTTTAAGATGCTGGTGCAGCCGGCAACGCAAACAACTGTCGTACGCAACACTCGCACTACACTACCATGATTCATGCTTCACGATGGTTGCGGTTGTAAAGTTGATCAGACGTAACTCGCATAGGTCGTAAGTCGACGACTGTCAAATACACAGACAGTTCTAGAAAAATTAATAATAATATGAAATACAATCGGCCCTCTTCTTACGAAATCCCCAAATACGAAAAATCCAGTATACGAAAAACATTTTCCAAATTTTTTTCCTCTGTATACAAAACAAGTTCTTCTTAGGAAAAGCACCAAACGCGCCATTCAAACGCGCCTTTCACACATTAAAACTTGCCATTCAAACAATGCGCGAGTTGCTCTCTCATTGGCTGTCTCCCACCATCCCGCCCCACTGGCCTCCCATTGGCCTCCCATTGGCCAGAAGGGAGCTGAATCTCCATAGTACTGTACCCATAAAGCTTGTTTGTGAATGTTGAGTACTAAACAAGTATTCAAAGCGCACTAACCTGCCTGACAGATCGGCGGGATGGATGAGTAGTGCCACGTCTCAAAAGCTCCGGCGTCAGCTGCGACACCGGCCACACTCGGCGGAGTGCATCACAAATGTTTAATAATGTTTAACATCGCTTGGTTTTGTTAATTGAAGAATTGGTTAATAAAAAATGTTTAATAATGTTTAATATTGTTTGGTTTGGTTAATAAAAAATGGGTAATAAAAATGTTTAATTATGGTTTAATTAATACATATATTAATAAAATGGTTTAATATGTTAATAAAATGAATGAATGAGTCACGTGTTTTACATTTAAAATGCGCCTCTACTTACGAACAATCCGGGGAACAAAAAAGGCTCTGGAACGGATTAATTTCGTAAGAAGAGGGCCGACTGTACTATCTCTTGGAAACAAACAGGCATTGGGCCTGTCCTGTATGCGAGTCCCGATGACCCAAGCACATGGAATGACAATATAAGTACATAATGCCAGTGTGAAATGAGCGAGAGCACAGAATTATTATATACAATCCATCATCACTTTAATTGCTATAATCAGGTCAGCACAGGCAGGGAGGGGTGGTTTCGTCCAGAGGCCTTTGAGATTTCCTTTCGGCTTTCTCGCTTTATCAGGGGTCGCCACAGCGAATGATTTCCACGTTTGATTTGGCATAGGGTTTTACATCGGATTCGCTTCCTGACACAACCCTTAGCAAGGGACAGAAACATGCTGACGGCTTTGCAGCCTTCTCTTTACAAAAGTCAGCAATGGTTCTTTTACATGACTCACACCATAGACAGTGAGAGACATGGCCCGCCTTTGATAACTCAGTTAACTGCACTGGGGGGACAGTGGCAACCTTGTGGAGAGTGGGACTCAAACCCCCAAATCTTATCATCAGTGATCCAGCGCCCTATACCACTAGACCACCACTGCCCCATGTGTCGAAGTCGTCGTTGTCTTTGTCCTCCTCCTCCTCCAGATGGCCTCCCCAACCTTCATAGTTGTGGGTTTGAACCATACCTCACCATGCTGGTTCAGTGCGGGTTAGTGAGTGGTTTGAGTAGAAACACGCTGACGGCTTTGCAGCCTACTCTTTACGAAAGTCAGCAATGGTTCTTTTACATGCCTCTCACCATAGACAGTGAGAGGCATGGCCTGCCTTTGATAACCCAGTTAGCTGCACTGGGTGAAGCTTTTATATTCAACCCAAATAAACTGATGTTGGAAGATAAACCACATGGGGTAGTCACTGGTAAGTTGTCACCTTTAACATGAGAAATTATTCTTAATAAGTTAAGCAGCTCATCACTTCAAAATTCTTTCAGATCAGGATGAAACTTGGGCTTATGTAAACAAGAAGGAAGGAAGGTTTAATCCAGATGTGAAAATCATTTTGAATCAGAACGATCAATCATTTTAAATTTCACTTGTCTGTTTGTAAGTTGATATTGTAAGCTGTTTGATCGTTTTAGACCCATTGAACCACCACCAAGATAAAAAGACAGACTCCTGATTCAGTAAATCAATACCACAACAACAGAAAACAAATAAATAAATAAAGACCTCTGGCCGCACACTGGAATTTCTTCAATGAACGCTTAAGCTCAATGGGGCTATAGGACACCCATATAAATGATTTAGCATTAACTACGAATGAATATAGATCGAAATGCATATTTAATGATAGTTTTCAATTCATTTTGTTCTTCTATACAAAGTATCTTATATACATTTTTGGAGCGGTGCCCAATGAAGTATGTAGTTATTTACAGTTGTTTCAATGTGGCTAGCTTTCGACTAAGGCAGTGCTTCTCAAATAGGGGGGCGCGCTCGGTATGATGTCGATATGAGGGTGATGTCGGGGGGGGGACACGTATGGCCCTAGGGAACATGTTTTTCTGGAGTTGTTTACGAGATTTAAGTGTAATTGCACCTCCACTCCACTAGTTGGCAGTGGCGCCCTCATTGTCACGTTATGGTGTACTGGTTTTTCGCATGAGCAAAGGATGTAAAGTGCAGTAAACAATCCCTCAAGAAACAACACGGAAACATTTCTAACTGGAACGAAGAGAAAGGTGGAGAGAGACCGAGATATTAAGACATAAATAAGTTGAATGAGTTTACATTAGGATGTTTTTTTATTATTATTTATTTCAGGCACATTGGTGTGCTTTAAATCTTTTCTATTACAAATTTAAAAACACTGTTAATGAAGTTTTCCTTTATTGTAAGCTGAACTCTATTTCTTTTTTGTTTATAAAGATAATAAATTAATTAAGATACAATGTTATGCAGAGGTGTACTAATGACAATTTTGTAGACAACTAATACTATTTATACTCACTCACGAGGTGTGTGTGTGTGTGTGTGTGTGTGTGTGTGTGTGTGTGTGTGTGTGTGTGTGTGTGAAATGTTTCTTCTTCCTGGGGGGGGCACAGAAAATAATTGAGAAGCACTGGTGTAAGGGAACCATAGCTGTCATGCCAATGTGTGGCTTTAGTGAGAGACAAAGGCAAGGATGCTGCACCAAAACTCCTTTTTATTTGCAAACTTCAGAATACATGCACAAAATAATATAAGGAAAAAATAGAAACGAAATGTGGTGTAGAACAAACAGAGAAAATATAAAACAATGTCGAACTAAGAACAAGTGAAACTAAGGCGAGAGAGAGAGAGAGAGAGAGAGAGTGTGTGTGTGTGTGTGTATATATATATATATATATATATATATATATATATATTTATTTGCACACACACATACATAGATACATGCATACATACATACATGTACCGCCCATGCATGTAGGCTTAGATGAGGAGGAAACTCTGAAAACGAAGAAGCCCTGTTGGCCTCAGACGAGAACAATGAACTCCTGGTCATCGTCCGCTCTGTGAAGCCACCAATATTTTCCCCAATAAGTGTCAGAATGCCCTGAGCATCAAGGTAGTCTGTGGAGGGTGAGGTATGTTCTCTGGTGAGGAGACATCTACACAGGCATGGTGGCACATATTGAGCTCCTAAGGACAGTTGTCTGGAATGTGATCTAAGTGTGAGCTCTGGTTTGTAGATCCAGATGTTGTTGGGTGCTCACGGACAGAGGCTATAAGGTTAGACCCCTCAATATACTCAAGAATGGAGCTGTCCTCAAGTCCATCATCTTCTTTTCCTTTCGACTTTTCCCTTTTTCAGGCTTCAACACAGCAAATCATCTGATTTGCATATTTGACTTGGCATAGGTTTTTACGTTGTTGTGCATTCTTCCTGACATAACCCTTTTAGCAAGGGGCAGAAACACGCTGACGTCTATGCAGCTGCTCTTTCTGAAAGTCAGCAATGGTTCTTTTGTATGCCTCTCACCATAGACAGGCAGAGATATGGCCGGACTTTGATAAAACAGTTAGCTGTCCTCAGGTCTACTGTATAAAGAGGTACATTAGTGATCTTGACTTTTCTCAACAACTCACAGATATGACATGGAGTTAAAGGTATTTGTGAATGTAAGTTAAGGTAATGAACCTTCCAGCCTCATGATAGTTTAAGAGGCAAAGCAGATGTAACATGTTTCTCCTAGCTTGGAAGTGTCAATTTTTTTTGTTTTGTTTTGTTTTTCCATTATCATCAGCGAACAGTTATTCAGGATTTAACTCTGCATGTTTAGAAAACAAATAGATTCAGTGATATTTGTCCAGTATTGAGGTTTGCAGGACAACAAAGAGAGCCATTTCCTTGAACATTGAGCAAAGTAGTAATTTCTAACTGACTGTCTCAACAAGTTCTCTTTCTGTGATTCAATTACATTATACAGTGGACTTGAAATGAAGTGTTATCTGGCTTTTGTGATGCCCAGGACATGCAGGTTTATGCAGTGTCCGATTCTATCCATTTTTTTTAAACACATCTTAAAATCCCAGTCAACTTTCCCCAAAATACATTCCATTCAAACATTAAATATGGTTCATGGAAATAGAAAATAGCTCCTTGAAAAAAAGCTATTAATTTATTCAACTGTGAAGAAATGGTGATTATGAATAGTAATCATTTAAACAAGGAAACATTTTCTCTACTTTTTTTTATTGTTTTCCAAAGTTTTCCAGCTCATACTTTGGGAATGAAAATGTGTTATATAATGTGTATCTAAATATGTCTAAAACAAATAAAATCAAACTTTTGTTGTTGTTGTTGTTGTTGTTGTTCTGAAGTCTGACATCATGGGCGCCATTCAAAATAAAGTGGTCCCAAGATATAAAAGGTAAATAGCCTAAAAATGTTTTTGGTGCATACACTAATTCGCCATAGCATGCACAAAACATAACCAGTTATTTAGTCATCACAATATGGCTCTTGTCAAGGCCACTCAGACCCTATGCTTGCTAATTTTTCCTGATTCCCACATATACATTTTAACATCTGATTGTCAACTCTCTGCCTAATTCATCCTACTCTTTTTCAGGTGCAACTGTAATAAGATAATCAATTGTACTCACTCCACCTGTGGGTGGTCATAATGGTTTTTTAATGTTATGACTGATAGGATTATATTTCATATGCAGTCCTTATCTGAGTGAACTCATTTTTTTCTTTTTTTTTTAAACAAAACCTCTGGCAGTCTAACTCCCAGTCCTTTTTAACCCCATCCATTCTAAGTTCAGTAACCGAAATAGAGCAGTAACAGCACAAACAGGAATAATACAATAATAAAGTAAGATTTGTTTTCTCTTTGTCTTGGCAGGATAAGCTACGGGGTAAAGCTTAAAGGGAAGATGTCCAGAGACTGCTGGCACTGCTTGGCAGTTTGTCAGGTGAGTATGGAGAGCAGAGATGGAACCCTGGTGGTCCATTTGGCTAAGCTTCTTAGTACATAGACTGTAAATGTTAGTAATGTACATTTATTTCTATTGTACACATAATAATGAGCACCCTACTTAAGATCAGAATTTTTGGTTACATTTGGTAGACAAAAGTCCATAGATAGCACCAATGCCTTTTGGTTTTGTTTTTTTAATATATTGAATGACCAAGTTTGGGTGATTACACATAATACATATGATATACACCTCTCTTGAATTGTGTAAATTATAGGAAGAGCTTGACAGAGCACTTATTTGTTATATAAAAAGATATTGCACCAGTTATAGAAAGAATGGTCATGACTGAATAGGGCTGACAACACTATTTTCTGTGTGATATTTAATACGATATACAGTATATCTATCTAGTACTTATGGCTGGTGATTCAAGATTCGAGAATATTTATTGCCATTGTGTTCACGCATAATAAAATTTTGTAGGAGTGTCTCAGCTTTAAAAGGTGCAAACAAGTTAAAAATTTACAAACGAAACAATAAACTGCAATTAATACTGTCAAGAGCAAGATATAACCACAAGTAATTCTGCACACTAAATTTTAACTAAAAATATGAAATAGAAATATAAACTCAATACCTATGAACAATAATTGAACACTGGAGATATAAAATATGTACATTTCAGGCACTATGAAATGGAATAAATAATAGCAGCAGCAAAGTGGATAGACTACAATGTAAATAAGGTAAATAAGGCAAAGTGTGGCAGTGCAAGACAGTCATGGGGTTTTGGATTCAATGATCTTTTACAAAGAACTGATATTTGTCTAAGAATATGTGTGAATGAGTGAGTATGTGTCAGTGGAGGTGGTGTGTGTGTGTGTGTGTGTGTGTGTGTAAGAGATTGCAAGGGGGTGGGGGTGGGGGGGGTTTCACAGCTCTGGGGAAAAATCTGTTTTGAGTCTTGGTTTTCTGTACTGCTTTCCCAAAGGGAGCGGTACAAACAGTCCATTTCTCTGGTGATGCAGCTGGCCTTCTGAACCCAGACAGCATATATTGTGTCCAGATCTTGTAAATGGCAGCCTACGGCCCCCTGTGCAGTTCTCACCATCAAGGCCAAGTCCTTGTTGTCCTTAGCAGTGCAACTACCATACCACACCCTTATACTGAGACAGAATCATTTCTACTGTAGTGCTGCAGACTTTTTTGAGCAGCTGAGAGCGGAGTCCAGTATGTTTCATCTTCCTGAGGAAGAAAAGCCTTGGTCTTGCTAATGTTCAGAATGAGGTCATTGGTTGAACGCCAGTTTATCAGATGCTGAAACTCCTCTCTGTAGTTGGTCTCATTATTGTCTGATATGAGACCCACCATGGTGGTAAACGTCACAAGCATGTTTGTGGAGTAGATGGCAGAGCACACAGCCCTGTGGTGTTCCAGTTTTCAGGATCAGGGTGGATGAAGTACAGTTCCTTATCCTCACAACCTGAGGTCAGTTGGTGAGAAAGTCCTTGATCTATTACCACAAAGTAGCTGATAGTCTAAGCTGGAGAGCTTCAGTACCAGCTTCTCCTGGAGAATGGTTTTGAAGGCTGAACTGAAGTTCACAAATAGCATCCTGACATAAATGTTCAAGTGCTCCAGGTGAGTCTTTGCTGTGTGCTGTGAAAGCAAGACAGCATCCACTGTAGAGCGGTTTTCCCTGTAGGAAAACTGAAGGCTGCCCAGCCCCGCAGGGATAGCATCCTTGCTATAGTTAAGGAGGATCCTCTTGAAGCACTTCATGATTACTGGGTTCAGGGCAACTGGTCAATGGTTGTTGAGGCAGATAGTGGCTGACTTTTTGGGCAGAGGCAAAATGACGGAGGACTTGCGGCAGACAGGAACCATAGCTAGCTGCAGGGACAGGTTGAAAATGTCCAGAAAACTCTGCCAGTTGGTCAGCAGATGATTTAAGGGTCCCACCTGACACTTTTTCTGGTCCCGAAGCTGTTGATGTTAATTTTCCTCAGGGTAGAACACACTTCATATCAAGAGGCTGCTGCGGTTCCTCTGGTGGGGGAAGATGTACAGTCTCCCTGCTGCTTGATTATTCAAAGCGTGCACAGAAGCTGCTCAGGATGTCAGGCAGGGTGGGGTCATGCCTGACCTGCTGGGTGCTATTCTATAGTCCTTGATGGTCCTTATATCCACATGTTGAGTGGGTTGTTATTGGCAAAGTGTTCCTCTATGCGCTATTTGTAAATGAGTTTTGCCAGTTGGATGCTCTTTTTCAGTTATTTTCAGGCCCTGCCGTAAGCTAGCCTGTCACCTGCTCTGATGGCTGCATCCCACGCTTTTAGCAGGAGCCACACTGTGCCACCCATCCATGGCTTCTGGTTGGGAAAAGCTATGGTGGACTTCATAGGCAGGAGAGCATCAGCGCAGAAAGCAACACATGACAGAACAGCTGACGTGTATTCCTCCAGATCAGCACCCTGTTTGAACACATCCCAGTCTGTGTGCTCAAAGCAGTCTTGTGGCATTCAGGAAGGCTCCTCAGTCCAGATCTGTACGGTTCTGGTGGTGGCTTAAGTAATGCAGATCAGAAGTGTATATGCTGGGATCAGCTTCACTGTGATGTGGTCTAACGTACCCAAACTGAGGAGTTGCAAAAGCTTGGTATGCTCCTTGGTTGCTGCAATAAACGTGATCAAGTGTGTTATTGTCTCTGGAAAATCATGGACTTTGGGAAGCACTGATTTCAGTTGTACATGGTTAAAGTCCCCAGCCACAATCACAGCAACCTCTGGGTTATCATTCATCTGCGTGATAACCAGACAATACATTTCTTCCAGTGCTAACTTAGCATTAGCTGTCACTGGTAGGTAAACCACTATGATTATAACAGAGCTGAGTTCTCTAACCAGTTTGAACGGTCAGCACTTAACTGCCAGATATTTCAGGCATTGAAGGCAGCAGAATGTTCCAATAAGGCTGATAGCAGTACACCATGAGTTATAAATCTAGAGCCCCAAACTTCTACCCTTGATCTTTCCCGAAGCTGCAATCCTGTTGGCCCAAAACAGGGAGCGCACCATTAACTCCACTATGGTTTCGGGGATATTGTTATCCAGCCAGGTCTCAGTGACAATTGCCGCACAGCTCTCCATCCTTTGTGAGGCAAGCCTCAACTGGCTCTCATCTAGTTAGATTGGGTAGCACTGGTCTATGTGGGTTAGCACATAGCCAAGCACCTAGCTCACCCCACTTACCCCGCTTTTGTTTGCAGTATCTCCCCCGTCTCTTGGGCCACAGAGGAGGGATGATGAAATTTTCCGCGGTCCACTGCAGTTCTGGTGGAATAAAACCCAGCTTTCTTCCCTAGCTCCAACAGTTCAGTGCTTCTGTACTGTATTCTGGCTAAATGTCTTTGAAACAAACAACAGAACAAAAATATATGGGGGAAAAAAAAAACAGAGCAAATGCATCACCTCCATTTTCATCTGTCAAACAGGCCAAGCACTGTATCATAAAGTATTTCAATTGTTGCATAATGTTATTTATCTGCAAATTCTTATGTATGCCATAAAAAATTAAATATGGCCAAAGATGAGGAAAAATAAATAAGTAAAATAGCATTGCATTCTCTTGATAGAAATGAATTTGACGTGCTATTACCAATGCACACCAAGTTCTGGCTCTATTAATACAGAATGGACCAAATGGACCATAGCAATGGGTCTGGCACACCATATTCCCAGAGCACACCCCAAAAGATAGCCTGAGGGACATGGTCGAAAGCCCTCTCATATTCCACAAAGCATACTTGGACAGATTGGGCGAACTTCCATGCCCCCCTCTAATTCAATTCAATTCAATGTTATTTGTATAGCACTTTTTACAATTGACATAGTCACAAAGCAGCTTTACACAGTAAATGTAGGAGTTTATAAATTATTTAAAAATTTTAAATATTTATTCCGACCCCTACACATCCTTAATGAGCAAGCCCATGGTGACGGTAGCAAGGAAACACTCCCTCAGTTGATGTGAGGAAGAAACCTTGAGAGGTCCCAGGACCAAAAGTGAAACCCATCCTCATGTGGGTGGAACCAGTCCATTCAAGTGAAATGCAAGTCCTAAATAATTGTAGGAAAAGAGTTTATATGACCAGCAATGAAAAGTCATCTTCACAGTCTGTGAGTATGCATCTAAGACCGTATAGATCGTCATCAGCGGGAGGGAGGGGCTTCCAAGATGAGAATTCCAGTCAGCATCAGCACACCAGGAGAGACCACAGGACTGAGAATGTAGAAGAATCAAGACCACTGGCATTCTAGAAGAAGAACGTGTACCTCAGCCAAACACACATACAGAGAGAGAGAGAGCGAGAGAGGTAGAGTGAGATGGGCTGTTTGGTATACTCATAAAAGTGGAATGGAAATGGAAAAATGTATTATTGCTGAGTGTAATAATAATCTTGGGTATACCGCTGAACTACATCCGGTGGGAAGGTTCTAGTTTTCGGCGTTCTGTAGTTTTGGGGAGCGTAGAGCCGCCCCTTAATTGTCATTGCTCCCAGGTCCACCTGGCTCGAGGTGGTAGTACATTTTAGAGCTCCAAGCATGGGTTAAATGCTTTTTCACCTTGGATTTTGCTAATGGTACAATCTGAGGGAGATGGAGCTCCGTAGTGTTGGAACACTGTCCATCTAGGAGAAGGGAACTCCAAAATTAAGCCCCCCACCCATGCTGCCTTGAAGTTTATGCCTCTTTGGGTGAAGGTTAGCAGAGAACCCGTAAACCAAGGGTCGGCAATCCACAGCTCTTGAGCCGTAAGTGGCTCATTCATCCCACTGCTGCAGCTCTCTGTAGATTTGAAAAATTAATAATAAATATTTGCTTTAAATTTACTTTATTTTAGTTTGTTCGTTTTTTTTAAGGTCATTCTAAATTCTAAGATTATGATGCTCTTATAACATTAAAATAAACTGTGTTTATTTTTTTTCTTGTTGCTCAAAACATGCGTCGTAACTGCGACTTGTGAAATCCACCGGTGCGAAATACAACATGCCATTCAATTCAGATCTTACTTTTCAAACCCCAGGTTGGCCAACATGGATAAATGCAAGAAAAGAAAAGTTTGTGAAGAAAACAGAACATTTTATGAGATGTGGACAGATTAATTTGCTTTTACTGCTGATGCGAGTGAATTCCCAGTATATGCCTAATATGTGAAGAAAAATTCATGGACAACAAAAAGTCAAATGTTGCTGGACATTTCGACAATAAACACACAGCTTTTGCTGAAAAATATCCGGAAGAAGATTCAAGGAAAAAAAAAGCCATTTCAGAACTGTTGCAGAAGGTTGACTTGAGCAAAATATATTTCAAGAAGTGAACTCAGTCTGATAATGACACACAGAAGCAGACAGCATTTTTTGGTTACCGCAATAAGCAAGTTAAACATTTTGAACTCATGACTACAAAGAGGACTGAATTAGACATTGAACATTTCATTTGAAAGTAACCTTCAACTCAATGTCTTTTTGGTTAAGGTTAGTTCAAACTGTGAAAAATATTTTTGTTTACCTGCAGAAATAAAATTTCATTTTCTCAATAATAGTTCATTGATTTCATTAATGCAACACACTACAGTTCACTTTACTTCTATACTTTCCAGAAAGTTAACAAACTATATATGCAGTATTATCTTTTTTTAGATGTGAAAAGGGTTTTGTGGCTCCCTGTGTTTTTTTTTTTTCTGTGATAAACAGGTCTAAATGACTCTTTGCGTATTTAAGGTTGCCGATCCCTGCCGTAAACAAACCAGCAGAAAGCAATTGGAAACCACTGCTCTATCTTCCCAAGTTCAATTATGGCTAATAATCAATTTTGTATTCAGATTAATACGTAAGTGGAGGTCAGGCTCCAGAAGCTAGCATTTTCTTGTCCGATAGGGTATTTTATGGGCCATAGGTGAATCCCGACCATCCAGAGTTCCTCGTGACACCATAACCAAGAACTTAACCAAGAACATCATTACTATTGTGTCTTATAATATAAGAGCATTATAATGCAGTCGTGATGGGTGGGCATAACCCAGTGTCTCTTCCTCACGCCGGTCCCAAGCCCGGATAAATGCAGAGGGTTGTGTCAGGAAGGGCATTCGACGTAAAACCAATGCCAAACTTTATCATTCAAATCACAGATTTTACCTCCATACCAGATCGGTTGAGGCTTGGGTTAACAAAAGGAAAAGTGTACAAGACGGTGTTGAGGCCAGCAATGTTCTATGGTTTAGAAACAGTGGCCCTGGGGAAAAGACAGGAGGCAGAGCTGGAGGTAGCGGAGATGAAAATGTTGAGGTTTTTTTCTGGGAGTAACGAGGATGGATAGGATCAGGAATGAGTACATCAGAGGAACATATATATATATATATATATATATATATATATATATATATATATATATATATATATAAGAATATCATCTTCTTCTTTTCCTTTCGGCTTTTCCCTTCAGGGGTTGCCACAGCAAATCAGCTGCCTCCATCTCACCCTATCCTTTGCATCTTCTCTTATACCAGCTACCTTCATGTCCTCCTTCACCACATCCATGAATCATCTCGTTGGTCTTCTTCTAGGCCTTCTGCCTGGTAGTTCCAACCTCAGCATCCTACTACCAATATACTCACTATCCCTCCTCTGTACTTGTCCAAACCATCTCAATCTAGCCTCTCTGACTTTGTCTCCAAAACGTCTTACATGTGCTGTCCCTCTGATGTGCTCATTCCTGATTCTATCCATCCTCGTTACTCCCAAAGAGAACCTCAACATTTTCATCTCTGCTACCTCCAGCTCTGCCTCCTGTCTTTTCCCCAGGGCCACTGTTTCTAAACCATAGAACATTGCTGGCCTCAACACCGTCTTGTACACTTTTCCTTTCATTCTTGCCAATACCCTCCTATCACACATCACTCCAGACACTTTTCTCCGACCAGTCCAACCTGCCTGCACACACTTCTTCACCTCTTTTCCACACTCCACTGCTCTGGATTGTTGAGCCTAAGTACTTAAAATCCTCCACCTTCCTTATCTCTGCTCCCTGTAACCTCACTGTTCCTCTTGGGTCCTTGTCATTCACACATATGTATTCTGTTTTACTGAGGCAAACCCTTCATTCCTCTGCTTTCCAGGGCATACCTCCACCTCTCTAGATTTCCCTGCACTTGTTCTCTGCTCTCACTACAGAGCTCAATGTCATCTGCAAACATCATAGTCCATGGAGATTCTTGTCTAACCTCGTCTGTCAGCCTGTTCATCACTATAGCAAACAAGAAGGGGCTCAGAGCTGACCCTTGATGCAGTCCTACCTCCACCTTGAACTCTTCTGTCACACCGACAACACACCTCACCACTGTCTTGCATCTCTTATACATGTCCTGCACCACTCTAACATACTTCTCTGCCACTCCAGACCTCCTCATGCAATACCACAGTTCCTCTCTCGGCACCCTGTCATATGCTTTCTCCAGATTCACAAAGGCACAATGCAGCGCCATCTGAATTTCTCTGTAAGAAGAAGAATAATATAAGAGCATTATATCAGAAAGGAAAGCTAGATAATGTCAAGGAGATGATGTCAAGCATGAAAATCAATATATTTGGACTATGTTATGTAAGATTGAAAAGGCTCTAGCAAGGTAATATCAGGCAGCTTTACCATCATATATTCAGGTGGGCATAAACTTGAGAAGTAAGGTTAGATGAAGTCCTTTCGGCTTTTTACACCCGAGCCATAATGGCTCATCAGGCTGGTGCTTATCTCCAGTTTCTATAGCATGAAGTGACTAGGTGTACAATTCCTCCTGGATGGGATGCTAATCCATCGCAGGTTACCTTCCCAGTATATTTTTACTGGAACCCATTTATACTGCTGGGTTCAGAGGCACCCTTATGGCTGAGACCTTGCCCCAAGGGTCTTGGCACAGTGGGGCACAGCTTTGATTTGAACACCCAACCTCCCGATCATGAGCGCAGCACCCTAACCACTGCACCACCGGTCCCACCTAAACATGAGAAGCATTAGCCTTAGACTAGGCATCATCAAAGTCAAAGTCAAAAAGATTTTTGGGCAGTGAAAGATAACACTCAGTACTAAACTACTCAACTTTAACATCATTCAGATGTATGCACCAACTTTAGACAGTACTGAGGAAGAAGTTACGGCATTTTTTGACAACATCGAGCAGACATTGAAACAGAGTAAGTCAATGGACATCACAATATTTCAAGGAGACTTCAATGGCAAGGTGGGGGAAGATTGTTACAAGGACACAGTAGGTCCTTTTGGGCTGGTAGAAAAGAACGACAGAGGTCAGATGCTCCTGGAGTGGGATAATCCCAAAGGCTATATGATTGGAAACATCTGGTTTAAGCAACAATCAAAAAGACTGGCAACTTGGCAAAGTCCACGGGACAAGTATAGGAACACAATAGATTTTATTTTGATCAGGAGGAGATTTAGAAACACCGTAACATCATATAAGACACATCCCGGAGCAGACTACAATAGCGATCATTACCCAGTGGTATCAAAGATATGTCTGCGTTTGAAAATACTGAAAATATCTAAAAGGGAAAAACAACTGGATACACTCGTCTTGCAAACCAATGAAGCAGTCAGAACTCAGCACGCTGGAAAAGTGAAGTACAGGTTTCAAGTATTTCAAGGTGAACCTGAAACAGATTGGAACAACTTGAAGGATTGTCTTATCACCATGGCAAATGAAACTCTGCCTGTGAAGAAGCAAGACCAAAAGAGTAAATAGATAACAGCTGAAATACTAGAATTAATGGAAACAAGGAGGATGGCCAGGAAAGTCAATAATGACAATGAATGAAAAAACATAGAGAGAGCAAAAATAAGTGCAAGGAAGCAAAGGAAGAGTAGCTTAATGCAGAATGTGAGAATATAGAGCAGTCTTATATCAGGGACTTTAAAACTATGCACCAGAAGATCCAGATACTGAGTGAAAAGAAATTATTTTGTGCTACTGGGGCAGTAAAGACAAAGAATGACTATGTCATCATGGAGAAAGACAATATCTTGGAAAGATGGGCAGAGTACATAGATATGTTACACAACTCTGAAATGAATGAAAATTACACCTTCATAGACAATCTTGAAGGACTACCTGTCTTACAAGATGAGGTGCCTCATTAAGGAAAACGAAGCAGGACAAGGTGTCAGGGCCAGACAAAGTAAACATAGAGATATTCAATGCTCTGGAGGAAGACGGGATAGATGTGTTTGCTGTCCTGATCAATAATATCTTCAATACAGGAAACAGACTGTCAGACTTACTAAAATCAACTTTTATACCTCTTTTTAAAAAACCAGGAGCCATCGAGTGTGGACTGTATAGGATCATCAGTTTAATGAGCCACTTTACCAAAGTACTTCAGAGAATTGTGATGCTTTAAGAAAGGAAAAAGATCATGGGATAAATAGTTTAAGAACAGTGTGGTTCTGTTGAAGGAAAGGAAACATTAAACACTATTTCCATATTAAGGACATTATTAGAAAGGTTTATCGAGGCGCATTATGTAATGTTAGTACCGTATTCGACATAATAAGTGCCCTGCTCCAATAAGTGCCCTCCCCCCAGTGTTTTTTATCTAGCGTCTAATAACTGCCCATGTGTACTGGGAGCAAATTTTAGTCGATGAGTCTTTGTAACCGTAAAATGAGGCATTCACTGCCTCTAAAAGTGAGTTTACACTGTATTTCAAGACCCCCCTGCCACCGGGGAATGTCTATAATGATCCACCATGCTTTAAAAAACAGGAAAATATTTTGCTGTGCTCTCTTGGTAAATGTCCAACAACCGATGAACCATTAGAAACTGCCACAGCAAAACTATGGGATGCCCTGAATGAATGGAGCGATGATATGGACCTATCAGAAAGTGATGGCAAGTATTTTTCACTCGATTCTCCTGCTCACTAACTTTATAAATTTAAAGATGTTCCTGGCCATGTGCTTTATGTTCATGTTGATTGGTTCAACGTGCCATGTGCTAAAGTTGACCTTCGTGTTGATTGGCTCGATTTTACTTCTGGGAAAATGTATCAAAGGAACAGCACCAGGAGGGAAAAGTAAGGGGTGTTTTTTTTTTTTTTTTTTTTTAATTATGCTGTTTTCTGTTTATTTTCAGCTTTCATTTTAGTAGTTCAGTTGATACCACAAAATGAATGCCAGTAAAATGCCAGTAAAACTCTTTTATTGTTCTGTTATTATTCGTGTAATCATCATCCACCTTGATGGTAATAAGCACTTACCGTTCCACTCCGCTGGTGACATTTTAATAAGCGCCCACCCACTCCAATTTTTAAAGCACCCTGGGTGCTTATTACGTCGAATATGGAATATACAATTAAAAAAAACATTAAATTCACAGCTAGATTTTTGTATAACCCCTAGATTATCAGTATAAGTAACTGCAATACCGCTTCATTTTCCAGTTAGACAAGGTTGGTGTATATAATTGTATCCGCAAGGACTCCCTTCATTTAATGTGACATACTCATTGGGTTTAATCCATGTTTCTGTTAAACACATTACACTAAACTCCTGATCAGTAATGATTTCATCTAGAATAAGCACTTTAGATGTAAGAGATCTAACATTTAACAACTATATCTATAGATCAAAAGTGCAGGCTGTATATTATGATTTAACTTTGTTAATAAGATAATGAAAACCAACTCGATGAGAATTTTTACATTTTTATTTAGTCTGGGAAACTACTATATGACATTGAACTTGAGTGATGACTCAAGACACTCGGATTAGCTTGTTTGTCTGCTCTCCGTCCTTGGCTCTGGATAGTAACTGACTGATTAGTACTGTTCTTAGACTCTGTGCTATGCTGCAAGAAATTAGTGCAGCACCTTTCTAAGTGGGATGGATACCATCCCACCCTATCAGGCTGAGTTAACCCTCAAAAGTACCCCAATTATCTATAAAGCCCACTTCATTTTTGGAACGCCACTTGGACACGGAGCAGTTCAGCAACCATAGTCTGCTGTAAGCTACATCACCACACCGTACTGGGATGGGTCCAGAGCATATTTCAGCATCGGACATTGCCTTTGCTAATTACCACACCTCTATAAAGTTACTCTTACTAACCTCTGACTGTCAAAAGTGCATGCTATTAACTCTAGCATGTATCACTATCTCAGAGATCCTGCGCTCACCTAAAAACCTAAAATAACTTGCTATGTCCAGCGCTCTGGCTCCCAGGATACACCTGACAAGCACTGTTTGTGCCCCTAAAGGACTAGCTAATTTTATGTGCCTTAAAATAGAGCTTCCTATAACCGGAGCTCTTTCAGTTTTCTTAGCGGGTGGCTCACTGAGGGGAGCAAACCTCTTCGACACGCAGATGATTGGTGCTCTCGTGGGCGAGCCTCAGCATTAGCTTTGGCTTTACAAGTATGTCACCAAGTCGTCACCCATTCGCCCCACTGCTAGAGCTCTGATGCTGAAGGGGGGGGGGGGGGGGTTACTCTCGCCACCTAAGGCACTCAGACTTCCCGCTGCGGGAACAACACTACTCTCACTTTCAGTGTTCTTCTCTAAAGTCTGGATAGCCACTTCTAACTGTACAATCGTCTCTGTCAGAGAGCTAACTAGTACACCTCTATCACAGATAAAATTATTGCTAATGACAAAGGGAGAACTACTAAACATCCTGCACTCAACAAACCAAACAAGCTGGATAGTGCCATGATGCTAAAAACAAACCTTAGCTGGAGACTTGTGGATAGTGACAGGATACTGTTGATTCCCTCTGCATGTTGCTTTGAAGTGGAGAATAATTGCCATATGAAGAAAACAAAGTATAAATAAAATAACTAAAACTACTGCAAGTGAAAAGAAAAAGAAAGAAAAGAAAAGTAAATTAAAATGACGTTCCTGAAATCGAAAGGGAAAAAGATAGCTTCATCCGCCCACAAGCAGTCATGGGTCCACAATTTGAAAACAGGATTCAAAACAGAACCTCCAGGGTCCTGTAGAGTGTTGTAGAGCAGGTCAAGCATGCTGTAGCCAAAACAAATACCACATTGTCCTTCCTGAATCTAAGGATCACCCATCAGTCAGAACCTCCTCTCCAGTATTCTTGCATTAAATTTCTCGGATAGGCTGAGGAGTGTGATTCCACAATAGTTGGAATAAACCCTCCGTTCCCCTTTTTTAAAAAGGGGAATTACCACAGTGGTTTGCCAATCCAGAGATGCAGCCCACAATGACCACATGATATTGCAGAGGCGTGCTACCCAAGACAGTCCTACAGCATCCAGAGCCCTGAGATATTCAAGGCGGAGCTTGTCCACACCTGGGGTGTCTCTGATCTGAACCAAGATTTTGGTTCATTGTTGGACTTCTGTGCGCATCACAATTTGTCCATGAACACAATATTTCAATATAAGGGTGTCCATAAGTGCACTTGGCACCAGGACACCCTAGGCCACAGTTCAATGATTGACTTTGTTTAAATATTTATCTAGCATTGTCTGTAAAATATACATTACAGAGGTTGCAAGTGACTTTCCATATGTAAGTGACTTTATATACTCCATTGCCTGGAGTGTTGTCTGTTACTCAGTTTTAGCAATGTTCAGAATTTTAAAAATAACTTTAGTAATCTTCCTGATAACTGTACTGTTTGTTTTCTTTGTCATTCATCTATATTTATTGTTATGTGGATCTCTATAAGTACATGCTTTGCCCATCACTAGTGGAATTACGCCTTCTAAAAAATGCTGCATTGTGTAACTTATAAAGGATAAAGCAGTTCTACAAATTAATAAACAGATGAACTGTTTTGACATGTTATCACATGCTGTTCTATCGCAATCCTATTTACAATAGGAGTTTGTCCGAAAAAAGAGAAAGAGACAGCATACAAGAAGAGTTTTATTAGGAATTGACCTGCGCTGGTAGCAAGCCTCTCTGTCTATAAGTTTTGTATTAAAGTTCTCATAGTCAGAAATGATGATTGAGTTCTCACCATGATTTTCCAAAACTCTGATTCCTCACGGACTCCAATGACACCTTTTTAACTTATGGACTTTTTAAACATCTTCCCAGCATGGGATAACACGCATGTAGGAAGTGCTGGGCTGCTGACCCTCAGTAATACCCCCATTTCACTGGACCATGGCAGACTCGCGGAAGCAAAACCATAGTCATCCTCCAACGTTCCTCAGTCATTCCGTCATCTGCCCTGTCCTTCCGTACGATTCCAAAGGTATTCCTCCTCTTACGTCAGGCCAAAATCTTCATGGAAAAATTTTCCCACAGTGTTCCCTCATGTTCCGCAGTCCTTCCACAAACGTTCCGTCCTTTCCGCAAATGTTCAGTGATCGTTCCTTTTATTCAGCAAGTCTTCCGTGAACGTTCTGTGAACAGTCCTCCTTCTTCCAGGTGGTCAAAAGCGGCCATGGAATCCCCACAGAATACTCACAGAAGGTTTGCGGAATACATTTGGAACGTTTGCGGAATGGTTGCGGATAAAACAGAAGACTTGCGGAACACTCAAGGAAATTACTTCCACTATAAATTATTCCAGTTCAGTCACTTTATTTTTCTTGTTTACCTGTTCATGTAATATAGTTTTACAGTTATAATCACTGTGGTTTGGACTTGTGTGCATGGTTTTTAGTCCGGAATGATTTGAGGTGCAAATAAAAGGAACGTATTGACATTATTGATATTAAACATATTAACATATGTTAAATTTTACATTTATCGTACATTATAAACATATTATACATTCTAAAGATATAGTATGAATGAGAGAATGAGCTTCCTCGTTCATTCCGTGTATTTATAGGCAGAATCAGAAGCAAATACTTTGATCTTTGCCGATTTTTCCTCGTTGAAACGTGGTTACGCCAGGTATTCCTCAGTCATTCCGTGTTGAACGTGAATGTTCCGCCTTCATTCTGCCTGTTCCATGATTATTCCATGGGTCTTTTTTCTAAATCGGAGTAGTGCCGTGGTCGTTCCACAAATGTTCCGTCCTTTCCGTGAACGTTCCATGAATTATCCGAAGGTCTTCCTTTGCTGTCCGTACTGGTTCCAAAAGTGATCCAAGCACTTCTTACGCATGCATTCCGACATTGTACCGCGGTCTTTCCGTGTCCTTTCGGCACATCCCATGATTTTGTTCCGAAGGTGCAATTTTCCGTAGGTTTTTGACCCATTTTCCGTGTAAAAATGCCGAAGCTCCTCCATAGAATGCGTTCCACGCCTTTCCACCATGATCCTTGTATTCCCTGCTCCAGTGAAATGGAGGTATAAGTTTTGTAAGCTTTGTAGCATGCCCCTCAGTTCACCTGCAAAATTAATAGTTAATTTAGCCTCAGTTAAATAACAGTGAATAAGACATGTAAGATCAGGTTTCAGTCATCAAGTGAGTGGACATATTCCTGCATACATAACATGCATAGTAAACATTACTATTCAAAAGACAAATATATATATATATATATATATATTTAGACAAATATAAGATAGAAATTTACTGTAAATGCATTAAACTTAAGTTAATAATAAATATGCTGATATGATACAAGTCTTAAAGCAGGCAGGTTTTTAAACTTGTTGTATATATGATGGATAAATTATCATTAATATAACATGGATGAAAAAAAATCTTTGTTTCATTTATGTCATCAAACACGCCAAAAATGTACTATTCAGATAAACTTATGGAATTCCACACCATTTCATTAACAAAAAAAATTCAGAAATGTTCAAAATATTTAATGATATTTTTCACATTTTGTCAGTGAAACTGGCTGAAAAGCTGTCATGAAAAACTGAATATTTATTTCACAAATTATGTAGGAATACAATTTATGAGCAGCAAATCAAATTTGTTATTTTAATGAAATCTGCTTACTTTTTTTTTAACTTCATTTGTTCTTTTAGCCTCTATATTACTGCACCCTTTACCAAGCAGTTTCCAAATGATGAAACTATCTGTGCAAACTCATGAATTTTACACTAGCAATCTATGGAGCAAGCTGAAGTCTAAACTGCAAATATTAACCTGCATCTCCCCACTTTGCACCTAAATGACCTTTAGCGATTATAAACACATTTAAGGGCAGTGGTGGTGTGGTGGTATAGGGTGCTGGATTGCTTATCCTAAGGTTAGGGGTTCGAGTCCCACTCTCCACAAGATTGTTACTTGTCCCCCCAGTGCAGCTAACTGGGTTATCAAAGGCCGGCTGTGTCTCTCACTGTCTATGGTGAGAGGTTCATGCAAAAGAACCATTGCTGACTTTCGTAAAGAGTAGCTGCAAAGCCGTCAGCGTGTTTCTGTCTTTTGCTAAAGGGTTGTGTCAGGAAGGGCATCCGAAGTAAAAACCTATGCCGAATAAAACGTGCTATCATTCGCTGTGACGACCCCTGATAAAGGGAGAAGCTGAAAGGAAATCTCTCTCTCTCAATTGTCAACACATTTTTTTCATAAATATAATCTAATCATGGGATTTTCACACAAGCCCAAGTCAATAATAACATGACACATAAGTCAAAGTACATAAAGACAACACATGTAAATAAATGAGACAAAAAATATTTTACTTAGTCATTTATTTATTGAGGAAAATGATACAATATGACATCTGCAAATGTCAAAAGGATGTGAACATTTGATTTCAATATCTGGTGTGACTCCCTTTTACAGCAATAATTGCAACTAAATGGAGGCAGTTGTAGCCTTTTTCCAGCAGGACAAATGTGTCTTGGGGGAGGGAGCTGCACCTTCCTTTCCCCCATCTTCATGTCTGAAGTGCCCTTGAGCAGGACACTTAACCTTTAACTGCTCTCTGAGCTCCCCACCACTCAGAGTTTGTATGTGCTCACTGTTTACCTGTGTGTGCTCACTTTTGAAGAGGTAAATGAGGTGTACATGTGTATGTGTGTGTGTGTGTATATATATATATATATATATATATATATATATATATATATATATATATATATATATAGCTAGCTACCCCCCCACCACCACCACCACCACCTAGTGTTTACTACTTCGCGTCCCCGCAATATCGCGGGATTTCCCATCGGGAAATTAGAGAGAGAGAGAGAGAGAGAGGTTATTCAAAATTCATGCGCACTGCATTCAACTACACTACCCAACATGCTCTGATCTCCAGCTTGACTTGAGTGTTCTCTGATTGGCTGTGAATCCAGCAAGTTGATTGGTCGAGATTGTATTTCCCAGCATCCAACACACTTTTCCTCCCTCATGAGGAGGAATATAACTTTTATTGAGCTCAGGGGAAGCACTCGGGTGCAGGAAAAATCGTGTTCACTGTAGTGATGAAGAAAAAACAAAAACCAAAATCACTGGAAGAGTATAACATGGAAACTGGTCGAGCACGGAGCTATTTATAGCGCGCTGATGGCTGAGGGGCTTCAGGTGCGCTCTCTGGATTTTGATTGCTGGTAACAGCCACGCCCCTCACCAATGCATGCAGTTGGCGAGAGGAAGGAGAGAGTGAAACGCCTGTAAGCTTGGACACTAACATGATATGTACTAAAGCAAAGGCTCTGGAGGTGCTGAGGAGCCCCAAACCAAGCACCAGTGCCGCCAGTGATTATTCTTCTTGATGTGGCCATGGATTTGTTATTTGTAAGGTTTGTTATGCAGTATTTATATATATATATGACAGAGAAGTATGTTAGAGTGGTGCAGGACATGTATGAGAGATGTAAGAGAGTGGTGAGGTGTGCTGTCGGTGTGACAGAAGAGTTCAAGGTGGAGGTGGGACTGCATCAAGGGTCAGCTCTCAGCCCCTTCTTGTTTGCTATAGTGATGGACAGGCTGACAGACGAGGTTAGACAAGAATCTCCATGGACTATGATGTTTGCAGATGACATCGTGATCTGTAGTGAGAGCAGAGACCAAGTGGAGGAAACTCGAGAGAGGTGGAGGTATGCCCTGGAAAGAAGGGGATTGAAGGTTAGTCTTAGTAAGACAGAATACATGTGTGTGAACGACAAGAACTCAAGAGGAACTTTGAGGTTACAGGGGGCAGAGATAAAAAAGGTGGAGGATTTTAAGTACTTAGCCTCAACAATCCAGAGCAATGGAGAGTGTGGAAAAGAGGTGAAGAAGCGCGTGCAGGCAGATTGGAATGGATGGAGAAAAGTGTCCGGTGTGATGTGTGATAGGAGAGTATCGGCAAGAATGAAGGGAAAAGTGTACAAGACGGTGATGAGGCCAGCAATGTTGTATGGTTTAGAGACAGTGGCCCTGGGGAAAAGACAGGAGTCAGAGTTGGAGGTAGCAGAGATGAAAATGTTGAGGTTCTCTTTGGGAGTAACGAGGATGGATAGGATCAGAAATGAGTACATCAGAGGGACAGCACATGTTAGATGTTTTGGAGACAAAGTCAGAGAGGCTAGATTGAGATGGTTCGGACATGTACAGAGGAGGGATAGGGAGTATATTGGTCGTAGGATGCTGAGGTTGGAACTACCAGGCAAAAGGCCCAGAGGAAGACCAAAGAGAAGATATATGGATGCGGTGAAGGCGGACATGAAGGTCGTTGGAGTAAGAGTAGAAGATGCAGAGGATAGGGAGAGATGGAGGCAGATCATTTGCTGTGGCGACCCCTGAAGGGAACAGCCGAATATATATATATATATATATATATATATATATATATATATATATATATATATATATATATATATAATATATTATATATTTATTGTCATTATAAGGTGTATAATTTATTTATATATTAAGCCACTTTGCCTGTATGACATTAGCATGCATAGAACACTTTATAAATAACTTCTATATAAATTTTATATAATATATAGGTGGGTGAGTGTCCTTAAGAAGTGGCAGAAGTCATTTTGCGTTTTCCGTAATTCGGGGGGGGGGGGGATTGTTGGTCCCCATTATCTGTGAAATAAGAGGGATTACTGTTTGTGTGTGTGTATGTGTGTGTATATATGTGTGTGTGTGTGTGTGTCTATATATATATATATATATATATATATATATATAAAAATATATACACACACACGGGCATGGGCAAGTTTCAAAATTTTAACAAACCATGTGGGCTAGTAAACTTTCATAGTTAACTAGCTCACCAAATTTTTTACTCGCCCACAAAATTTAACGGTACAATGATATAAGTCTGATTTATACATAGTAAAAGACACATCAATAAATAAAGTGAAATATTTAGGTTGCTGACATTTTTATCTTGGTAGAAAATATGTGTACAACTTCAATACAGATATAGCAGGGAACTTTAAAGTTCCTTGGATATAGACTTATAATCTTTTTGCAGCCGTGAGGGAGGGGCACAAGCCAGTGTCTCTCCCTCACGCCGATCCCAAGCCCCCCCCCCGGATAAATGCAGAGGGTTGCGTTAGGAAGGGCATCCGGCATAAAACAAATGCCAAATAAAAAATGTGAGTCACTACAAAAAATTTCATACCGGATCAGTCGAGGCCCGGGTTAACAACAACCGCCATCAGAGCTGTTAGCCAACAGGGTGCTGGTGGAAATTGGACTACTGTTGGTCGAAGACATCAAAGAAGGAGAGGCGGGAGGCATGTCCGTATGTAGAGAGAGAAGAGGAAAGGCATGAGTCTAGGACTGAAAGTCTGAAAAAATGTTGGAACTATGACAGGAAAAGGTAGAGAGCTGGCTGACATGATGCAGAGGAGGAAGGTGGACACACTGTGTTCAGGAGACCAGCTGGAAAGGTAGCAAGGCTAGAAGCTTAGGAGCAGGGTTTAAACTGTTTTTTCACGGTGTGGATGGGAAGAAAAATGGAGTAGGAGTCATCTTGAAGGAGGAGTTTGTCAGGAATGTTCTAGAAGTGAAAAGAGTGTCAGACAGCGTGATGAGTCTCAAGTTAGAAATTGAAGGTGTGATGTTCAATGTTGTTAGTGCTTATGCCCCACAGGCAGGATGTGAGCTAGAAGAGAACGGGAGATTCTGGAGTGAGTTAGATGAAGTGATGCAGAATACCCCCAGAGGTGAAAGAGTGGACATTGGTGCAGACTTCAATGGACATGTTGGTGTGGGAAACAGAGGGGACAAGAAAGTGATGGGCAAGTTTGGTATCCAAGACAGGAACACAGAAGGACAGATGTTGGTAGATTTTGGAAAAAGGACGGAAATGGCTGTGGTAAACACTTTCTTCCAGAAGGGACAGGAGCATAGGGTGACTTATAAAAGTGGAGGAAGGAGCACATAGGTAGACTACATCTTGTGTAGGCGATGTAATTTGAAGGATGTCAGTGACTGCAAAGTAGTAGTGGGTGAGAGGTGAGAGTGTTGCCAAACAGCATAGGATGGTGGTGTGCAGGATGATGCTGATGGTAAGGAAGGTGAAGAAGGCAAAGGCAGAGCAAAAGACACAGTGGTGGAAGCTGAAAAAGGAAGAGTGTCGTGTTTTCTTCAAGAAGTTGAAAATGGCTTTGGGTTGTCAGGAAGTGCTTCCAGGTGACTTGACAACTACAGCTAATGTGATCAGGGAGACAGGTAGGAGAATACTTGGTGTGTCATCTGGAAGGACAGGAGATAAGGAGACTTGGTGGTGGAATGAGGAAGTGCAGGAGTGTGTACAAAAGAAGAAGCTAGCTAAGAAGAAGTGGGATGATTCACTGTGACGACCCCTGAAGGGAACAGCCGAAAGGAAAAGAAGAAGAAGACTTTTAATATTTTTAAAAACTAAACTCGGCAGACTTAGCATGCCTATAGTACCAACCTATGTTCCCTCTAAGCTGCGTGTGTGCGCAATTGCGCACTGGTGTGACGGTCTCCGCGCACAGATATTTTGCACTCCGCACAAAAAATACAAATCCCACCTGAAGTGAAAATAAAATGATACATACAACTACTCAGTCTGTGCTAGTTTAGAATGTGATTCAATGAGTGAAAGGCGACTGCTTGCTCCAGCCAATGATGCGATTCACATACATACTGACGCATCGAATCGACGTGATTGACAGTGACAATGTCCTTATGCGCTGCCCGCCACCTGTGTTTTTAGCTCGTCAAATGGAGACTAATGTAAAGAGAAGACACGTGTGATACGCTGCTTTTGTTTAACCCCTTTTAATAATGGCAAAATGAATGGGTATGGACACATCCCCTCACAAAGCCAAAGTTTAAAAGAAATGCAGTTATTTTAAGATTGAATGGCTGTCTGAGTGTGTGCAAACAGAAGAAACAAACATGAAACTGGGTGATATTTTTTTCACCCATAAACATGTGGATCAGCTGATGCACATAAAATCAATGCTGCAAGCAGATGAAGCCATCACTCTGGACAACGTGTACAAACACTGGAGAGATGAATAAAACAGATGGGAATATTAAGGTGAATATTAATTTTTCAATCAGATTTGTGCTCATCTAGTATCATTTATTTAAAATTTTCATTTATGGATGTTGATCTGCAAGTTGCAAATCCAGTCAAATGTGGTGAAAGGAGAGCATGTTTTGGCCAGTGCATGTGCAGACCTCATCAGTTTACCAGCGTGAAGATGCTGATCTTGTGTCAGCTGAAATAGTGCCTTCCCTGCCTGTGTATCTTTGGTAGCTTTATTTGCATGTTGTTGTAGTCGAACGATATTCAAGTAATTTTAGGAACTTTTAGGAGCATGTGAATACTTATATATATATATATATATATATATATATATATATATATATATATATATATATATATATATATATATATATATATATATATAATGAGAGAGAGAGGATTTTCTGAGTAGATCCTTCCGTAGGAGAGTGCTCAATACTTTTTGGTAGAGCAAATAACAATAAAAATAAAAGGACAGGACAAAGACTTTCTATTGAAACTCCATTTATCACTACAGATCTGTTTCGAGGGGTGGTGAAACCATCCTCTCTCTTCAGGTGATTATAGAAGAATCATTCTATAATCACCTGAAGAGAGAGGATGGTTTCACCACCCCTCGAAACAGGTCTGTAGTGATAAATGGAGTTTCAATAGAAAGTCTTTGTCCTGTCCTTTTATTTTTATTGTTTTATATATATATATATATATATATATATATATATATATATATATATATATATATATATATATATATATATAATATATTTTTTTTTTCCCCCAAAGCCATTTAGGGTTAAATGGAGAGGCAATAATTTCCGTACAGCCCATTGGTTTGTAGGAATTAGCACCCAATCCCTTGTTCAGAACAGTTTCAAATCTTGAATGTTGGTGGGGTTACTAACATGAATTGATCAGTTCTGGCCTCTCCACAACATGTCATTTGAATTAAGGTCAGGACTTTACCTGGCCATTCCAAAACATTACCTTTATTCTTCTTTAACTATTCTTTGGTAGAATGACTCACGTGCTTCGGATTTCTGTCACCGTGCTTCTAAAAATAAATAAATAAACAAATAAACAGCAGCTCTTTTTTAGGTGGAACATGTTAATGCCATTTGTCCTGTGTTATCAAGGTAATTGTCATTTGTGATCCTGCTGGCATCTGTTCACTTTTAAATGACTGTGCCTACACCCTGTGAGCTAGACTACCGATGTCTAAAGACAGTATGAGATTACACTGAGTGAATGTCATTGGGGCATTCCCTATCAAATCACCTAATTTGAGAGACATCTCCCAGATAACCCCTCAGTGCTTCCTGAAGAAAAAAAGAAAATCATCCACACTCCTGGATATTGATTTTGTCATGTCATGGTATTTATGAAGTGGTATGAAAAAAAAAAAAATAAAGTGCTTGGATATTATATTTTTTAAATGAAATGCTTGGAGTAAGTTTCATGTTCATGTATGTAGTCCATCAGTGAATTTAGTTTTTCAGATCGTAAAGCAATAAATGCTCGACATAACAGGTGTCAGGTGCCCTGGAAAACACTGGATTGAGAAAAACAAACAAAACTACATTTACATTTCCCTTAGCTTAGGTACTATAAAATAATATCAGGAAGAGGTTTTTAAAATAACATCAAACTTCATAGGGAAACCACAACTCTTTTTTTGTTGTTGTTCTGACCAATGAGTTTTGTGTGTCAAACAAGACAAAAAAGAATATTCCGCTTTTACAGAGACCAAAGCTTTACTAGGATATTGCTTTTTTTTAAACCTGATGTTAAGACGCACATTTAGAGGACTTATTCAAATCCTCATTTAAAAACCGGGTTTGTTTATATTACAGAGAAAATGTGGTGTGATGGACATGCATCATCACTAGTTGTTTGTCAACAAACACATTTGTTTCAGTTCCAGTGAAAGAATAATAAAATGAGTAGACATACTGCTCGGTAATGAGATGAAACAGAGTAACATTTGCCTAGATTTGTAAAATTAATTCATGAATAATCACAAAGAATATTAAGTGTTGCTTTGCATTTGTGGTCAGTGCTTTCTGAGATTGTCTTCTCAGGTTGACAGTGAGGTGGTGGTGGCAGCGGCAGGTTTTAGGCACTTAAATCTGTTGCTATCCTCTCAAATGTGTTATATAATGCAGATTCTCACCAGTTCAAACATTTCAGTTACTCCCAAAAATAAATTCTATGAACTATGAAAATGCTGAAAATATCCCGTCTAACATAAATAAAACAAATACAAAAAAAATGTGAAATGACCTGTTTGCATCTCAATTAGATCTGATTCTATGCAGCTCAATTATTAAACAGTTACCATTAAATGACTTGATATGATCTCTAACCATTTGCATTCCCTATCTGATATTTTATACTTTTTATGTGAGAGAACCCATGTATTTCTGCTCTTAGGATGTCAGAAATTACAGTGACAGTAATTATGCAATTATAATTAAAATGGCCTGTAGTTAAATGCATTGCGTGAATACCTACATTTAATAACAAATATGATGGTATTCTGTTTGACATTCTTCCACAAACAAGTGCACACTCTTAAGCACAACCATCCAAGACAAAATTATTCTGAAGTAAAATTACCCTAGACAGTAATATCACGCATTGAAATACATAACGAGGAAGTAAATATGGATTGGCTATGAAATATATTACCCACATACACACTCATTACCTCACAATACCATACTTCACTGGGAAATAAAATAAATTGTATCTTACATTCTGAATGTACATTTACACTTACAAGAACATACAGCCAGGAGAGCTAGAATAGCATAATTCCCAAAGTAGCAGGATTTCCAACTTCAGTCACTCTTTGTCAAAGGTTGTCTCACATATTCATGCATTGCTATTTTCGATTCCCAGTCTAGTCACAGCCATGCCTCTGAGCATTTCTGAGTGATGTAGGGGGAACATTTTAAACACGTTGGCTTTATTTAAGGGCTGCTACATGGTGAATCCCACAGTTGTTTTTGACCACTGAATTTTAAAAATAATTTAATAAAATTAAATATTTTAATACTAGTTGGTCTTAATCCATAATAGGTAAGCATGGACAATAATTTTCTATTTGAGACCTTAGCTTATCTATTATCTAACCAAATTATTTTTATTGTCTTCCAGCATTCCAATTACAACGTTCCCAAAAGAGTGGACAGCCATCCTACGAATTATGAATGTTGAACAAGATGATTGTGTTCCCACAGCTGCAGATGATGAGAGTTCCTAGGTGGAACCGAGCATTGTCAGACCCATTGTTAATACTGTTGTTGGCTTTGCAATTGCTAGTAGTTGCTGGCTTGGTGAGAGCACAGACTTGTCCGTCCGTCTGCTCTTGCAGCAATCAGTTCAGTAAGGTCATCTGTACACGTCGTGGCCTGCGAGATGTACCAGATGGTATCTCTACAAATACCAGGTACCTAAACCTCCAAGAAAATTTAATCCAGGTTATCAAGGTAGATAGTTTCAAGCATTTACGGCACCTGGAAATCCTACAGCTCAGTAAGAACCATATACGTAGCATTGAGATTGGAGCCTTTAATGGGTTGGCCAGTTTAAACACACTGGAACTCTTCGATAATAGGTTAACTACTATACCGAATGGAGCGTTTGAATATCTATCAAAGTTAAAGGAGTTATGGCTGAGGAATAATCCCATTGAGAGTATACCATCCTATGCCTTCAATCGTGTTCCCTCATTGAGAAGGCTGGATTTAGGTGAACTGAAAAGGCTGTCATATATTTCAGAAGGTGCTTTTGAAGGCTTAAGCAACTTGCGATACCTGAACCTTGGCATGTGTAATTTAAAAGAAATACCTAATCTCACACCTTTGGTCCGCTTAGATGAGCTGGAGATGTCAGGAAATCAGCTTTCAGTCATAAGACCTGGTTCCTTCAAAGGCCTTGCCCACTTGCAGAAACTCTGGATGATGCATGCTCAAATACAGACAATTGAAAGAAATGCCTTTGATGATCTTCAGTCACTTGTGGAATTAAATTTAGCTCACAATAACCTTACTCTGCTCCCTCATGACCTCTTCACACCACTGCACCGTTTGGAGAGGGTGCATTTGCACCACAACCCATGGAATTGTGACTGTGACATCCTCTGGCTTAGCTGGTGGCTTAAGGAAGTGGTACCAGCTAATACAAGCTGTTGCGCTCGTTGCAGTACCCCTTCTAGCCACAAGGGGCGGTACATTGGTGAATTGGATCAGAACTATTTCCACTGTTATGCACCTGTTATTGTGGAGCCACCTGCTGATTTGAATGTAACAGAGGGCATGGCAGCAGAACTAAAGTGTCGGGCAAGTTCACTGACATCAGTCAGTTGGATTACCCCCAATGGATCCATTATGACCCATGGAGCATATAAAGTGCGCATTTCTGTTTTGAATGATGGGACATTAAACTTTACAAATGTGACAATGCAGGACACAGGGACATATACATGTATGGTAAGCAACTCGGCAGGCAACACCACTGCCTCTGCTACATTAAATGTATCTTCAACAGAGAACAACACCTTCAGTTACTTTACAACAGTGACGGTAGAGACAATTGAACCATCACACAATGATGGGCATACCATCATACACCAGAAAGTAGGGCCAACTCCTTCTTCTGGAGTGTGGGAGACGACATCTGCACATTCATCATCTTTAACCACAACAACTCGAATACAAAGCTTCACCAAGGCCACAGAAAAAACATATACGATCCCAGTCACAGTACTGGGAGATGGCTCACTAAACACTCTAGATGAAGTGATGAAGACCACTAAGATAATCATTGGCTGCTTTGTAGCCATCACACTAATGGCTGCAGTTATGCTGATCATTTTCTACAAAATGCGCAAACAACATCACCAGCAGAATCACCATGCACCAACAAGAACCATTGAGATCATCAATGTGGATGAGGACTGCATGACTGCTGGCCCAACAATGGAAGGTCATCTAACTTTGCCACCTCTTGAGCATGAGCATCTTAACCACTATAATTCTTATAAGACTGCATACAATCATGCATCCACAATCAACTCTATACACAGTTCCGCACATGAACCTTTACTTATTCGGGCCAGCTCAAAAGACAATGTACAAGAAACACAGATCTAATTATTATTATAATTTTATTTTATTTGATTATTATTATTATTTTGTTTTGTTTTTTTTGATAATGGTAAAAGGTAGAACCATTGACCAAATATAACTGATTGCAGACATTTTCTTTTGGCATTTTCAGTCTCAATAAAATGGCCCAAGGTAGTGATGACATGGAGGTCCATGTGAAACAAATAAAGGAATGATCAAAATAACTCAATGAATTTGGGAACTGGAGTATGTTAATTGTTTCAAAGTGTCTTCACCTAACAGAGTTTGTTTATTTATGAAAAAGTAACTCGTGTGTAATTATCCTGAGAAAAAAAATTCTGAAATTATTTTTTCAGCATTTCTCCATGTTTTATTTTAGGATTGGTAAAGTGTGGTTAAGTTAATGAGATTGAAAACTTGGAAAACCCACAATCTGTCATTTCATGTTTCAGTATGTGCTAATTCTGTAAGTCATTCACACCTACCTAGGAAATGTCTCGATAACATTTGCAGATACTTCTCTCCCATGCCAGTGATCTTAATGACCAGCTGCTAATTGTAAAGAATTGATTAGAGCTGATCATGTTAATCTCAAAATATATTTCTCTGGTTTATATTAAATCAGATGTATGATTGGTTGTTTGGTGACAATTTTGATGGCTGATAATTAACTGGACCTATCTCCATTTTTTTTTTTTTTTTTTTTTTTTTTTTTTTTTTTTTTTACAAATTGAAAAAGGTCCGGTTAATTCTTAGTCCAGGGAATGTGTCATTATTTAAGAGGAGGAAAATAATATTTGGTGAATACATGCATTGCAAGCATATGTTTTACAGTTTTATTGTAAGGTAAAAGTGCATGCTCAACCTCATCTCATCTTCCTCGGCTTAATCCGGGGTCAGGTCATGAGGGCAGCAGCCTAAGCATCGAGATCTAGATGTCTCTTTCCCCAGTCACTCCCTTCAGCTCTTCTCAGGGAACACTGAGGTGTTCCTAAACCTGCAAAGAGACATAGTCCCTCCGGTGTGTTCTGGGTCAACTCCGGGGTCTCTTCCCAGTTAGATATGCCCGCAACACTACACCAGGTTGGCTTTCAGAAGGCATTCTAATCAGATACTCAAACCACCTCAACTTGCTTCTCTCAAAGCAGAGGGGTAGCGGTTCTACTCCAAGCGCACAAATCACTGAGCTTCTCACCCTATCTCTGCAGGAGATCCCCCCACCTGCAAAGGAAGTTCATTTAAGCTACTTGTATCTGTGATCTTGTTCTTTTAGTCAATTCCTCATGACCAAAGGAGAGGTTGGGAACATAGATCAACTGATACATTGAAAGCTTTGACTTCTGGCTCAGCTTGTATGCTTAATGTCACCTACAATTTACAAAGTGAATATTTATTAATCATATAATTTGACAGCTTAAAGTTGTCCTGCATAACCTTTTTTGTTTTATTTTGCCTGCCACTCATAAATTGTAATTTCAGTGCCCACAAGAAGTTCTACACCTGGTTTATATAATGCAAAATAATCTCAAAATGTGTGTGTGTGTGTGTGTGTGTATAATATATACATAATATATATATATATGTATATGTGTATATATATATTATATGTATTTTATATATATATATATATATATATATATATATATATATATATATGTGTGTATATATATATATAAAAAATTTCTTTTTTTTTTCTTTTTACTACATAAAACTGAAACTGACCCAATTGTATCTATTTGTGTTCCAGGTTTTTTTCAGCATTAAAAATTCCAGTTCATTTGAGCTTAATCATAGCAGAAAACTTCCTGCACCTCCTTCACCATAGTTTGCCGGTCATTCATAAGTGCATCTCAGGCTAGAGCTGAAACAACAGTATGTATATCAGTGGTTTCAACAAATATTAGGTTTAAATCTACCGTGCAAAAGCCTGATGCATTAAAAAGCATGATCGTGTTCTTCAGTTTTAAGACCTGACAAGATTCCTCAGCTGTCGCTTTATATTATTGGAATTGACAAGTTTCCATGTCTTCATTTCTCATATTAATTATGTTTAATAAATAAATTTAAATTTAAAAAACATTAATATATTTAAAATAAAATGTAGAAAAAAATACTTCTCAATACTGATTAAACATATAAAGGCCAAGACGTTTTAAAACAGGAAAGCATCCTCCAATAATCTGAAATAATAATGAGTTATTCAACACAGTTACTATAGAAACCAATGACCTTGAGTGGAAAGGTAATAGCTGACAGAGCACACTCTGTCCTAATACTTTAATGTATTCAGAGCTAAACACCATGGAGAGACCCAGATTGGTTCCAAAAGTAGACTTATTTAAAGTACAGTTCTTAGTTCATATAACATGGTCATGAAACTGTTTGTTAAGCATAATTAGCATTAACTCATTAACATATTGCATTTGTTTAGTTCTAGACAGGAATGTGTTCAATAAACGTGCGGCCATATTCAGTTCAGTATTTCATGTTGAAGAGCGTTTATGGTCAAAATTTAAACATTTGAGATTAATTTTGTTGCATTTAATGTAAATTAAGCAATATTTTTAAAGGACCAGCCTACCCTCAACCATAATTAGGATTAAGTCGTTCAGAAAATGAATGAATGAAAGTGGGTGGGAACAACATAGTTCTTAACCCCATGTTTGTTTACCCAGGACTTTTTTTTTTAGACTCACTTTTGTAACATTCAAAAGCAATGGACTTACAAGACATCAACATCTCCTAGCCCATGTAAAAATAATGTGGTTTATATTAAACATTCAAACTCATGTTTCATTACAAACTGCTGCACTCCGAACCCCATTTCATATTTAATTAACTTAAACCTTTTAAAATTTAATGATTATGCTTATAATGCTTTGGATTCAGCACACTGCTGTATGTTTTGTCAACTCTTGTTTTGTTTGTGAACTTAGATAATTGTCCTAAAATAACATTCATATGAAAAATATTTGTGCTTTTCCATATATTTGCTTTTCATTCGGTTTTAGGTTTGTTTGTTTTTTTCTCAGAAACTATATAGTCAATTACTGTGTGATGTCTTTTTTCTTTTGTTTTTTCTTTTGTTTTGTTTTTTCATCATCCTTTCTGTATTGAAGAATTCCACTCTCTAGTCAACACATTTCTTTTTTCTTTACGAAGGAATGCTGTTTTAGTGATAGATTTATATAAAATACATTTGGCTGGAAAAATTTACTTCAATTTCACATGTGCCAGCTATGATCTAGACTCTGAAAAGGAAGCGTGTTGGAAAACACACAACTGATTTTATGGAAGCATATTTCATGACCTTGAAAAAAGATAAATTATAAAAAAAAAAAAAAAAAAAAAAAAAAATGACGTTTGTAGTGCCTACACAAAATATGGTTACAAATAAACTATTGTTGTTGTTTTTTCCTGTATGACCTGCTTTTCATAACAGCATCTGAATACAGCATACACTGCCCTCCATAATTATTGGCGCCCTTTTTTGAGATGTGTTAAAAGCCTTAAAATAATTAGTTTTTTATTCATATAACTGAAATAATTATTTTCATTAAGAAGAAGAAAATCACCTGTTTCACAATTAATGGCACCCCTAACAATCCCTAGGAAATAAATGTAATTGAAGTATTGCTCTCGTTTTACAGTCTTTTACAAAGTTGTTCAAAGTAACTAGAAACATTTAATTAATAATTCATCACGGGGATATTCCCAGTGTATGCAGGTGTGTATATAATATAATCTTCAAATTTGGAAAGACAAAGGAACACACCATTCACGTAAGGCAGATGTGTGTCGACCTTTACACGCCAGGCAACAACTACAACAAAATAGCCACTCACCTGCATCTGGCCATATCTACTGGCAGGGGAATCATTAAGAAGTTTAAAACGACTAGAACGGTGGTCAACAGCCTGGACGAGGACGCAAGTATACTTTGCCACCCGACACAGTGGGACACAGTGGGCAAAATGGGAGCATCTTGGAGTCAAAATGTCTCCAAAATAACCATCAAACTTCATCTACACGCCAACAAGCTATTTGGGAGGCATGGACGGAAAAAACCTTTTATCACTCACAATCATAAACGCAAATGTCTGGCGTTTGCTAAGCAGTACTGGGACTTCAACTGGGACTGTGTGCTTTGGTCAGATGAGACTATGATAGAGCTTTTTGGCAACAAACACTCTGAGTGATTCTGGTAGAAACCACAAAACCTGAGTATGCATAAAAGCACCTTATGCCGCTGTGAAGTATAGAGATGGTCGGTGATGCTGCAGGCCTATTTCTCTTCTAGAGGCCTAATGTTAGGGTGCATGGCATAATTAAGGCTTTGAAATCCCAGGATATTTTAAATTAAATGCTATTGGCCTCTGCCTCAAAGCTGAAGATGGGTCATCACTGGGTCTTTCAGAAAGATAATGACCGCAAACATGTGGCCAAATCTACACAGAAATGGTCCACAGACACAGAATCAAGCTCCTCCCATGGCCATCTCAGTCCCCAGACCACAACCCCATTCACCTGTGGAGTGAGCAGAACAAGAGAGTGTAGTGGAGAGGACCCAGGACCCCGGATGATTTAGAGAGATTATACTAAGTGGAATGGTGGAAGATCTTTCTTTCTGTATTCTCCCATTTTGGGAAACTTTCTAAGAGAAGATTGGTTACTGTATACTTGGACAATAAGGCACATTCAAAAGCCTTTAATTTTCTCAAAACTTGATGGTGCGCTTTATAACCTGGTGCAACTTGTGTGTTGACAGGGTCGCACCACTTGAGGGATTGTCAAAGCAATATGGCTACCATAGTCAGGTGCCTTGCTGAGTAATACAGTGAGTGGCTGAAAGAAATTTGTGTCAAGAGACCGGATGGCTTTTTCCACAGATTTCCATCACTATTGACCTGCGACTCCATGTGCACCCATCTCACTGATACCGTGAAAACCCAAGTGAAGTAAATTAATTCGGAACATTATATAATTCCGGGTGGATTAACCAAAGAACTCCAACCGCTAGATATTAGTGCCAACAGGTCGTTCAAAGTTAGAGGGATCTGGGCATGCTTGATGTCAAAATCGTGCAACTCTTTAAACTCAGACAATGAAGATGAAGAATTTGATGGATTTGTGAAAGAGCAATGAACTGAAAAAGTGAGTTTATTGTTCTATATTATTACAACTGAACAATGTTGAGAGTTATTGTGAATGAGTTGAATAAATTTTCAATTATCTGACTTCTGTTCCGTTTAATGCGCCAATAATCCAGTACGCCTTATAATCCAGTGCGCCTTGTGTCTGAAATGGGCCGTTCAGTGATCTTTCATTAATATTACGTCTTATAATTTGGTACACTTTATAGTCCACAAAATACGGTATTGTTTTGTTGACAAAAGGTACTTGTATCAAGTATGAACATCAAGAGTGCTAATAATTGTGGCACACATGATTTAATGTAAAATACTTATTTCTTAATTTGGGATCCCCCCCCTCACTAAATAAATTAATTGTTTACATTGTGGCCCTTTATTATTTAGAAAAAAACACTGAATTTATTTCAAAAGTAAAGAACACATCTTAACCAGGCGTACCAATAATTATGGAGGGCAGTGTAAATAGTATTATGTTTAGTTTTAATTTTAATTTTAAAAATAAATTATAATATTTATAAGGTTGTGATGCCTTAAAGGTACGTTTTCACTACTTTTCACCATGCACCACACATGATAATAAGAAGAACCAGAACAACAAAAGCAACAACAAGATTATTATTGTTGTTGTGTTTTGGTGTTTTTTGTTATAATAATAATAATAATAATAATAATAATAGTTGTTGTTATTATTATTATTATTATTATTATTATTAGATATTGTATATACTTTTTGCATAATCACACCAGCTGTAGACATATTCTTGCTGCCAGGCAGAAACCATATTTGTCCAACACCTCTATCATTCAGGAAAAGAAAAATATAATAATGATGACACTGTCATCGTGTTTGTTTTGGGTCTTCATGTTTATTCATTTACTTGTGTCTTATCTGATTAATACATTAGCAAAACTAAGTTGGAATGGATTATTTTTTCCAGTGAAGGTGGATATAAGTGTTATATCCTCCATTGATGACAAAGTCACAATTTAATACATTGCACTACTCTTCAGAAACTCAAGCAAATGCCATGACCAGACTGCAAAGGCTATACAGTGGCACCTCAACTTATGAAATTAATCCGTTTGGAGGGCAAGCTCGTAAATGGAAATGTTTGTTCGATGAGACAAAAATTCCCATACGAAACAATAGAAACCCAATGAATCCGTTCCAACCCCCTCCCAAACTCATATAACCTGACACAAACAGGATATAACAATAAACATTTCACAAGAATAACATATGTACAGTAACATTAATAATACTCTAATTGACAATAAATAATAATAAAACAAGAATAAACAATAAGTCAACAAACAATACAGTAAGTGTGTCTGAACTTAAGAATAGCACTTATCAATAACTTACACGACTATTCTTTTAATTATTTTTTTGGAATTTTTAACTGTTTTTTTTTTCACTTCACTAATTTTAATCACTTATCTTCTGCTGCTTGGCCGCACTCACATCGCTGTTGATCTTTTTCAATTTGATCCACAATAGGAAAAGCCTCTCCATCTCATCATTGAGTCCTGATCTTTTCTTAGATAAAACACTAACCCCCTTTGCTGGTTTAACACTCGTCAACATGGCCTTCTGTTTGAGAATTGTACTGATGATCGATGCATTCTTCCGATACTTCTTACACAGATTGCCCATGCAGACTCCTTTTTCATGTTTTCCAATTATTTTAAGCTTCATTTCATGAGAAATCGATTTTCTTCTCTTGAATATATCAGTCACCTTCTTACGACCCATTTTAGAAACAGTTGGATATGTACAATAAAAAATAAAAATAAGACTAAAAAAGTCTCAAAATCCGAACCACAGAAAAGAAAAACTTTTGTGTGCGTTCTTGTGACAAATGCCACTAAAAATATGCAATTTAACATACTGGTGAACCAGCTTTAAAACTATGATCACGCATCCTCTACACCAGGTGGCAGTGGCACTCTCACTGTTTTCTATGGTGTAGGAAAAAGGCACTGTGCAAACGATAGTGTAGTAAACACTATTTATAGTCACGCACAGGACACTGGGGGCGTAAAATTATTTTTTTTCTTCCTATAGAGGGCACAACAGAAAATAATTGAGAAGCACTGCACAAGGCATTCTCGGCGCACAGAGGAATACACACGGAAGAATACAAGGTTGATCAACCCAGAAAAGCCATTTCCTTAGCACAGCTCTAAGTAGAAAATTTGCTCGTTGGATGGGGCAGATTTTTGGTTGGATCAAAGCTCGTATCATGGAAAATTTGCTATTAGGGACACTCATAAGTCGAGGTACCACTGTACTTCTTTTTCTCCAAATTAACGGATTTGCTGCCTTGTTCTCTCCTACAGCTTGAGTCTCATATATAGAGTATCCTCATAGGCAGAGGCCATTTCCAAATCACTGCCCACTATCACTGCTCTATAGTCTTCTACTCTTGAATAAAAGTAGCAACTAGTCTGGGTTCATACCACCAACAACGTATATGGTGTACTAAATCGCATAAAAGCTTTGTTGAAAACAAAACTGGGGGCAGCGCAGTTGGCATTTCTGCCTCACAGGAAGAAGGTCCTTGGTTTGAGTCCCAGACATAGTGAGGATTTTCCTGTGTGAAGTTTCTATGTCATCACGTGCTTGCAGGGTTTCCACTGAGTGCTCTGGTTTCCACTCAAAGTCCAAAAACCTAACATTGAGTACAGGGATCCCTCACTTTCCACGCTTAATGGGAATCAATACCCCCTTCCCCGGGACCGCCGATTTCCATGAAGTAGGATCTACCCCCTGACTGAAGTATACGTACATTTATATATGTATACAATATCAATAAATACATATTCAATGCTATAAATGCTTATAATAACAATTAAACATTCAAAACTAAAGTAAATGAAATATAACACACACACACACAGAGATGGGTGTGTGCACACTTAGATGCACACCTCACATTAAAATGTAAGTGCTGTAATTTTGTTGGTGGGGGGGCTGTAGTTGTTTTTGTTTGTTTTTTTGTTTGTTTGTTTGTGGGTTTTTTTTTTGTTTTTTTTTTTTGGATAATTGGCCCTGTTTTGTGGCATTTTCATTAACTATTTTTCCTTAATTTTTTTTTTTTTTTTTTTTTTTTTTTTTTATGAATATTTTTGAAAAACCCACGATGCACTGAAGCCGCAGAAACTGAAACACGGAGTAGAGAGGGATCACTGTATACCTAGAAGATAACCAAGATTGTCAAAATGTCTATTTCACATCCCTACAAACTACCAAATAAAGAAATTAGTGGGATAAAAATGCATTTATAATAATAATAATAATAATAATAATAATAATAATAATAATAATAATAATAATAATTAGAGGTTCAGTGGTAGGGTAACCCCCCCCAAGCCAGCATCTTACTGAGTTATAAAAGGCCGGCCATGTCCTCACTGTTTATGGTGAGAGACATGTAAAATAACCATTGCTGATTTTAGTTTTATCATTGGCACTGTTGAGTCACTAAGAATTGTAGAGAATCAACAAACACCCCAGTCTCAAGGTATTATTATATGTTCTAAGTCATATTTAAAATAGAGATTACAAGGCCTTTGTAAGATTTTGAAAAGGGTAACTTGTTTCCTCTGGGATGATGCACTTTCTTGTTATTACATTTCTAATAAGCCCTGATCTTCAATTTAGTTGTCTGTACACGTAAACGAAATAGAACAAACAGGCTCTACTTAATGCATTAAGCAAATGGTTCATTCAAATATTTTAAATTCCAATATCATGTGTATATAAAGAGTTTGACAGTTTGTGACCTTGCATAGTTTTATCTGCAAGGTATTAACATACTAATAAACATCCATAGCAGCAGGAAGACATTTATATGCCACTGGAGAAAATTAATTTGCATTACAATAACTGTGTCATACTTTAAATGTTTTAACAAAGACTTCTTTTGATTATTAGAAATATATATCATCTCAGGCATTACCATTTCAGCCAAAGCTAATTTTTAATTACAAGTTTAATTTGCCTGCATAAAATGAAATTTTGCTGCATGGTTCTGTTCTTGGACCTCCCTGCCCTTGCATGTGCATACCAGATGATCTGGGTGTGCCTGAGCTTACCTTTAAGGCCTGTCTGAACTAATGGCATGCTTGATTTGATAATGCTTAAACTGATCGTTACATAAAAAGTGTCACTCTGATAACAGGGAGAGGGTAACTCTATTCTTGCTATCCATATGTACTGGCCTTTTTCTTCCACTCTTGTTTTTTCTGTAATTTTGGTACCATATGGTTTCTAATAATGAAAAATATTTAAAGATGTTTCTAATGTAAATATGATAGACAATTCTTTGTAGCTTTTAGGGACTAAATGTTTTGCCACTGATCTCTTTTGAAGGTACAAATAAGAGTCCTTTAACAATATTCAGAATATTAATCACTAGGGATGTTAGATATGATACTTGCAATACTATTACAGCACATGGTTTGGGGCAGGTATAACTTCTTAGTCAAAGGAGTATAAAATGTATGCAAAGGCATTGTAGTTCTGTCACATTACCAAACTCAACCATCATCATTATTATCATCATCGTCGTCGTCTTCCGCTAAGTCCAGGATCGGGTCGCAGGGCCAGCAACCTAAGCAAAGAGGTCCAGACGTCCCTCCCCCCAGCCACCTCCTCCAACTCTCCCTCGGGGGGGACACCGAGGCGGTCCCAGACAAACCGAGAGACAGTCCCTCCAGCATGTTCTAGGTCGACCCCGGGGCTCATCCCAGTTGGACTTGCCTGAAACACCTCACCCGGGTGGCGTCTGGTAGGCATTCTGACCAGATGCCCAAGTCACCTCAACTGGCCCCCTCTCAATGTGGAGGAGCAGCGGATCTACTTCGAGCTCTCCACGGATGGTAGAGCTTCTCACCTTATCTCTAAGGCGAAGGAAGCTCATTTAAGCCGCTTGTATTCACGATCTTGTTCTTTCGGTCACTACACAAAGCTCGTGACCATAGGTGAGGGTTGGAACGTAGATCGACTGGTAAATTGAGAGCTTCGCCTTGCAGCTCAGCTCCTTCTTCACCACAATGGACCAGTACAGGCATCGCTTAATAGCAGAGGCTGCAGCGATCTGTCTGTTGATCTCTCGTTCCATCCTTCCCTCACTCGTGAACAAGACCCCAAGATACTTAAACTCCTCCACTTGGGGCAGGACCTCATTGCCGACCCAGAGGGTGCATTCCATGGCCTCAGACTTGGAGGTACTGATCCTCATCCTGGCTGCTTTGCACTCGGCTGCGAATTGCTCTAATGAGAGATGGAGGTCCCGACTCGATGAAGCCAAAAGGATAACATCATCCACAAAAAGCAGAGATGAGATCCGATGGCCACCAAACCAGAACCACTCAACGCCTCGACTGCGCCTAGAAATTCTGTCCATAAAAATTATAAACAGAATCGGTGACAAAGGCAGTCTTGGCGGACTCCAACTCCCATCGGAAACGAATTCGACCTGTTGTTGCCAATACGCACCAAACTCTGGCTCCTATGATACAGCGACCGAATGGCTCATAGCAACGGATCCGGAACGCCGTACTCTCGGAGCACGCCCCACAAGATCGTTCGAGGGACACGGTCGAAAGCCTTCTCCAAATCCACAAAGCACATGTGGACAGATTGGGCAAACTCCCATGCCCCCTCCAGAATCCTGTGGAGCGTATCGAGTTGGTCAAGAGTGCTACGGCCAGAACAAAAACCAAATTGTTCCTCCTGAATCCGAGGTTCGACTATTGGTCAGATCCTTCCCTCTAGTACCTCTGCATAGACTTTCCCAGGTAGGCTGAGGAGTGTAATTCCATGATAATTGGAACACACCCTCCGGTCCCCCTTCTTAAAAATCGGGACCACCACCCCAGTTTGCCAATCCAGAGGTACAGCCCCCGATGACCACGCAGTGTTGCAGAGACGTGTCAACCAAGACAGTTCTACACCATCCAGAACCCTGAGATATTCTGGGCGGATCTCATCCAACCCCGGAGCTTGACCACCGAGGAACTTTTTGACAACCTCAGTGACCTCCACTCCAGTGATGGGCGGACCCCCACCAAAACCCCCAGGGTCTTCCTCTTCCACGTAGGGCGTGTTGGTGGGATTGAGGAGGTCTTCAAAGTATTCCCTCCACCTCTCGACGACATCCCCAGTCAAGGTAAGCAGCTCCCCACCTCCACTGTAAACAGTGTTGGTGAAGAACTGCTTCCCCCTCCTAAGGCGTCTTATGGCGGTCCAGAACCTTTTTGAGGCCAACCGATAATCACTCTCCAGGCCCTCACCAAACTCCTCCCACGCCCGAGATTTTGCATCTGCGACAGCCTCGGCTGCAGCATGTTTGGCCTGCCGGTACCTATTTGCTGCCTCGGGAGTCCCACAGGCTAATAAAACCCGATAGGCCTCCTTCTTCAGCTGGACGGCCCCCTTCACCGCAGGTGTCCACCACCGGGTTCGGGGATTACCACCACGACAAGCACCGACGACCTTACGTCCACAGCTATGGGCTGCCGCCTCAGCAATGGAGGCACGAAACATGGCCCATTCGGATTCCATGTCCCCCGCCTCCTCCGGGACGAGGTTATAGTTAAACGTTCCCAGCAGACCCTGATTACACGCTTGGGCCTGCCAGGTCTGGAAGGCAGCCTCCCCCACTACCGAAGCCAACTCACCACCAGGTAGTGATCGGTAGACAGCTCAGCTCCTCTCTTCACCCAAGTGTCCACAACATATGGTCGCAAGTCCAATGACACGACTACAAAGTCAATCATCGAATTGCAACCTAGGGTGTCCTGGTGCCAAGTGCACTTATGGGCACACTTATGTTCGAACATGGTGTTCGTGATAGACAAACTGTGACAAGCACAGAAGTCTAACAACGAAACACCATTCGAGTTCAGACTGGAGAGGCCGTACCTACCGATCACACCCTTCCAGGTCACACTAAACTCAACCAGCAAACAGTAAATAAAGAGTTGTTCAAGTACATCTTTTTCAATTTCAGCTCCTCCAGGTCTTCTGTCTACTCTATGGAATTCTCAGTATAGCCAAATCCAAACTCATTGTGCTCCAGATAACAATTACTTGCATATAAACACAAAATGTACCACTGGAGATAAATTTGAAAAAGTATTCAGGTATACATTAACATACTGAATCAGGACTGAAGGCCCAAGGTCTGCTGCATAAGGCCCCAAAAGGGGGATCTCACTTTAAATATGAACTGTCACCTAACATAAATAGCTTTTGTTGTTGTTTTTTATCTTGGTAATTTGTCATTATTACAGCATCCCCTTTCCTATTTCCCCTATGTACTTTCACACAATCATTAATTCATTTCACTGTTTAATTACACACATTAATCAATTCAGTGATTGATTAAAATCAGGCAAAATAAATGGGCTGTTCTTCAGTACACATGTTTAGCTGATTTTAAGAAGTACTGTGTTCTTCATGTCTTGAAAAGTTTCTGAGGCCATGCAGAAGTAAAGGTGCATGATGGAAATAGTGTAAATGCTTATGTTTTTCATTAATATGAATTTAATTAATTACAGGTAGCAGCATTTAAGCAATTGGCTGATTTTTATAAACAGTTGAAAACAGACCATGATTTGTAGGTCCCTTTTATTACTAACTCCTCTGCCCAGAGGAAACACCAGCATCCAAATTCACACACAAAGAACAACATGCTTCTGAACTCTCAAGGATGGTTTTGCAATCCAAAGCCCTCAACACAACCAGCCCCAATCTCACCCCCCTGTACACAGAAAGAGTATCCTCAGAAGACACCCAGCTTTCAGGATCACACACTTAGGTAAATAACTTAACAGTCTGCTTGGTTCCATGGAACAGAGGTTTGAATCCACCAAGGCTCAACCCAGACAACTAAGACTAACCAGATGAGAATCACTGATCCCCAAAAACCTGCTATGACACAAACTTTGGATCACCTCAGATAAAGATACCATGGTGAGCTCTTACCAGAAACAATAATAATTCTCAAACACTTATAGCTTTCTGTCAGCTAAGCCACACAGATGAGCTCTCTCCTGGAAATCTAAGATCAGGAATTGTGAACAAAGAGCAGTTCTTAAAATGTCTTCTTCTTATTTTCCTTTCGGCTTTTCCCTTCAGGGGTCGCCACAGCGAATCATTTGCCTCCATCTCACCCTATCCTTTGCATCTTCTTCTCTTACACCAACGACCTTCATGTCCTCCTTCACCACATCAATGAATCGTCTCTTTGGTCTTCCTCTAGGCCTTCTGCCTGGTAGTTCCAGCCTCAGCATCCTACTACCAATATACTCACTATCCCTCCTCTGTACATGTCCAAACCATCTCAATCTAGCCTCTCTGACTTTGCCTCCAAACATCTTACATGTGCTGTCCCTTTGATGTGCTCATTCCTAATCCTATCCATCCTCGTTACTCCCAAAGAGAACTTCAACATTTTCATCTCTGCTACCTCCAGCTCTGCCTCCTGTCTTTTCCCCAGGGCCACTGTCTCTAAACCATACAACACCGTCTTGTACATGTAACCAGTGTGGAAATCAATCTCCATTGTTCTCCAATATACACTTACTGACACACACACACACACACACACACACACACACACACACACACACACACACACACACACCAAACAAAAAAGGACAAGAAGTTATTCCTTAGAATATGTACCTGGATACCATGTGTGGCCTTCTCTGAAATTTTATCTTGATTTTCCAGTCTAACCCCTTCAAAAACCTTCCTGTAATTCTGAATGCAATGTTTTGTTGTTGTTGCCTCGAAAAATTGAGTCACACAATGTGCAATCGTACATTTTTAAATTAAAACTCCTAAACAGGCCCCAAACTGTGCTGTAAAATATGATCATTACTAAACTACTATATCAACTTTACTCTTGATCATTGTTTCATGTTTTGATGTAATTTGATAAGAATTTGCCTTTACCTTCACATGCTGCAAGCAGCCATGTTGCAAAGTGGCACACCTCTTGTTCCAACATCAACCACCAGCTGTCTTACCTGTTTTCATGCAGCGCCATCACATGTACAATTGTGTACCTGGGTACTGAAATGGCCTATTGTGGAACCTGTACTTCTGAGAGGGAAAAAAAAGGAAGACAGAAGGATCTATGTACATAACTAATATGTGTTGCATATATATTCATGTAATATCATATGCAATGACCAATCAGTCAGAAGACTATCACTTATTCAGCCATGTGAAGTCTCGTATTAAAATAAATCTTATGAAATTCTTCTAGACATAGATGGTTGTCAATTGTCAAAGAAGTATACCTAGGAAAGATTATATAATGTTAATTGTAAAAAAATTGCAAAGTATCATCTTAAAAGCCATATATTATGGCCCTGTGGAGATAACAACTCTATTCAAGAATCAGCTCATTAATATGCATGAATCTTGCTTGACTCAAATCAACCATCTCAGAGCCCCGGTATTCGAGCAGCACTCAAGCACCAAACAGCACCAATCATCAAGCAACAAGCTTCAAGCATCAAAAACGTCTTCAAGCCTAATCAAGAATTTTGATCTTTGTCCTTCTCTCCTCTACGCAACTCTCAAGACTCAATGGCAAGAACTGTTCTCCATGCCTACCTCAGCTCTCTGACCAATCAGCTAAAATCCTCATCAGCAACTACAAACACAATTAGTTACTATGCTTCATCGATTTTCTGTAATCTCGGTTGATCTTTGTCTGAAATAATCAGTTTGTGTTGTATTCATACTTTTCAGTCACTTTTTTTTTTTGTGACAAACAATCATTTACTATCGGTTAATATTGTACCTATTATTATAGTCAATGTTGCCAGGTATTCATTTATAATCAGGTCACAGCTTTTACATTTTCCATACCATTCATTTCATTATCTCTGTTTGTGTTGTGAGTCTTTTGTTTATTATGTATTATCTGTGAGTAGTAACTAATAAATGTTTCTTAAAAAATTATCACGTGTCTGATTATTCTGCTCACAGATTAAGTCAGTTTTATGGTGTGATCTTTGCTACATGAACATGTTAAACTGTGCAAAACTGAGATTACTTCCCAAGTGAAGTAAGAAGAGTCTCAAGTACAGTATATAAGTCTTGATTAAGTATTTCCCTTGATGATTAATTTATCTAATTTTAATAATGACACTCTAAATCAGTGGTTCCTAACCTGGGTTTAATCGAACCCTAGGGGTTCGGTGAGTCAGTCTCAGGGGTTCGGCGGAGGTCAAGACACACACCTGACTCATATTCATGACCACACGCCCCACTTGGCCATCACTGGCTGCAGGTCAGCACGCTACATTGCTTGGCCAATTTGTGCTGCAGGAAATTTGGTGCGCTCAGGAGTCGAATTGTGACTGTTGTGATGGTACGGCGTGTGATTTCTTTCTTAATGTTTTAATCCATACTTCTTCTTTTCCTTTCGGCTTTTCCCTTCAGGGGTCGCCACAGCGAATCATCTGCCTCCATCTCACCCTATCCTTTGCATCTTCTTCTCTTACACCAACGACCTTCATGTCCTCACTATGTTGAGTAAAAAAAGAAAGTGGTCGGACCAATATATACAACATAGATTCATATATATAACGGAACGTTATATTAGTCCTATCTGCATGATTTGCAAAGTAGGATCAACCCTGTGCTGACTGACGTATACGTACATGTATATGTGTATATCATATCAATAAATACACATTCAATACTATAAATGCTTATAATAACGATTAAACATTCAAAAATGATGCATAAGATGTAAATAAAACGTAAATACACACACATACAGACTCGTGCGCGTGCACGCACTCAGATGCGGACCTCACATAAAAATGTAAGTAGTTGTGATGGGGGAGTTCATGCATTGTATTGGTTTTGTTCTTTGAACACAGTGATGTTAATGCACGGTTCATTTTGGTGTCCCAGTAAAAACATATACCTGTGTCTTGAATTTGAAAAAAAGTCATTTTATTTTTCACTAAAGAAGGGTTCGGTGAATAAGCATATGAAACTGGTGGGGTTCAGTACCGCCAACAAGGTGAAGAACCACTGCTCTAAATGCTTTATTCTGCTACTTAAATTAGTAGTTAAGTTCCTATGTTTATATTGACCAATTTTAGTATAACAGCATTGTTGATTTATCACACTGTTAATGTTTTCTTGCCATTAGTCTTTTTAGTATTTATTTAAAAAGTACTTCATTATGGGGTATCGAACATCATGATATGTTAAGTATACTCACATATACATTGCTACAGGTGCAGTCTGATTGGGATGCTATCTCTAGAGAATAAACATTACTGTTCATTCAAAATATGTTCTTTGAGCCAAATTATCTATTATTAACATTGGATAATTTGAGTGATTATTTCATAAATAGTGCTCCTTCTAGGGCCGTGGTGGTCTGGTGGTAAAGGTGCTGAATCATTGATCCTAAGGTTTGGGGTTCAAGCCCTACTCTCTACGGGTTGTCACTGTCCCCCCCAGTGCAGCTAATTGTGTTATCAAAGAGCAGCCATGTCTCTCACTGCCTGTGGTGTATGGTATGTAAAAGAACCATGCTGACTTTTGACAAGAATAGACTGCATAGCCGTCAGCTTGTTTCTGCCCTGCGATGGCCTGGCGAGCTGTCCAGGGTGTACTTTGCCCTCGCCTGGAGTCGGCTGGGAAGGGTGTCAGCCTCCTTTTTTAGGATTAGGATTAAGCTGTAACAGAAAATGAATGAACTGAATGAATAGTGCTCCTCCTCATAAATATCATAAACTAGATAAACTATCATGATCATATTTTAAAAGGAAAAAACAATTGTTTTTGTTTATGTTTCCTTTATATTACACCTTTAATAAGTACAGTACTGTTTTCTCTTGTGATAGAGGTTGTTAACTACACAGAGCTTTTAGGCAGGTGAAAGCTTAGAGCTCAACTGACCTGCCTCAGTGTCATAATTAAAATGTGTAAATATTACCACTCAAAATCTACGTTGTCTTGTGTTTTCCATCGTATGTACTACAGCATATTATTGGGGTGCAGTTTATAGTAATTTAGTTACTTTTCTTTCTAAACAGATGCCATTAACAACACACAGCATTTAACCTTTCAGAGTGAATAAGGCTTTGGCCCAGAGTCGGCTGGGATTGGTTCCAGCTTCCCTGTGAAGCTCAGGAAGACGTGATACAGATCATGGAATGGAACAGATCTTTTACATGGTACCAAATCATGGCACTTGCCTGACCTGCCTTCATGCCATGGCTAAAATTTATAATTATAAATGATAAAAATGTAATTTTAGTTTATTTTATTGTGTTTTCTGTAAGCATCTTTATAGGCCGTTATTTAGTATGGTCTTTAATGAATACAGAATAGAGGCCATTAAATTTACTATTACTTCAAATCATGGATCACCTGACCTGCCTCAGAGTTATGGCTATAAGATGTAAATATAAACTATATTTAATCTGTTTCTGCAAAGTGTCACCATATCTCTGTAAGGGCTTTAAATAGATGATGTTACATAGGACTTTGGCTCTGCAGCTCTGGCTGCACTGAATATTCTTCTATGTATGTTCTGAATAATTTATATGTATATATGTTCAAAAGTTTCCCCAGTGCCGCTAACTGGGTTATCAAAGGCGGGCCATGTCTCTCACTGTCTATGGTGTGAGGCATGTAAAAGAACCATTGCTGACTTTCGTAAAGAGTAGCTGCAAAGTCGTCAGCGTGTTTCTGTCCCTTGCTAAAAAGGGTTGTGACAGGAAGGGCATCCGACGTAAAAACCTCTGCCAAATCAAACGTGCGAATCAGATGATTCGCTGTGGCGACTCCCGAGTAAAAGGGAAAAAGCCAAAAGGAAGACAGACTGGATATGTTCAAAAGTTTAAACTGAAAAATTGTATCATTTTAAGGGAATATATTTTTACCGTATTTTAAATTTCATGGTGTCAACAAATCTCAAAGAAGTTGGGACATGGCCAATTTCACTACTGTGAGGCATCCCATCTTCTTATTACAACAGTCTGGGGAACGAGGAGACAAGTTTCTCAAGTTTAGAAATAGGAATGCTGTCCCATTCTTGTCTAATTCAGGCTTATAACTGTTCAACTGTCTTGGGCCTTCTTTGTTGCACCTTCCTCTTTATGATACACCAAACGTTTTCTAAGGGTGAAAGATCTGGACTGCAGGCTGGCCATTTCAATATCCGAATCCTTTTCCTACGCAGCCATGATGTTGTAAGTAATGCTACATGTGATCTGGCACTATCATGTTGAAAAATGCAAGGTCTTCTCTGAAAGAGACAACATCTGGATGGAAGCATATGTTGTTCTAGAACCTGAATATACCTTTCTGCATTGAAGGTGCCTTTCCAGATGTGCATGCTGCCCATGCCATACATGCTCAAGCAACCCCATACCATCACAGATGCAGGCTTTTGAACTGAGCGCTGATAACTTGAGTTGTCCTTGTCCTCTTTAGTGCAAATGACATGGCGTCCCAGTTTTCCATAAAAAACTTCGAATTGTGATTTGTCTGACCACAACAGTTTTCCACTTTGCCACATTCCATTTTAAATGACTCTGGACCCAGAGAAAATGCCTGCGCTTCTGTGACATGTTTAGAAATGGCTTCTTCTTTGTACTGTAGAGTTTCAGCTGGCAACGGCGGATGGCACAGTGGATTGTGTTGACCGAAAATGGTTTCTGGACATATTGCTGAGCCCATTCTGTGATTTCCCTTACATTAGCGTTCCTGTTTGTGCCGTCTAAGGGCCCAAAGATCATGGGCATCCAGTATTTTTTTCAGCCTTGACCCTTACACACAGAGATTGTTCCAGATTCTCTGAATCTTTGGATGATGTTATGCACTGTAGATGATGATAACTTCAAACTCTTTGATTTTTTTTTTTTTTTTTTTTTTTTTTGCTGGGAAACACCTTTCTGATATTAATATGGTATTGATGATATTAATATACCTTGGTTTCATTTGAAAAGAGTAGGCCATTGGGTTTCTGTGTGAATGGTTTTGTGTGTGTGTGTGTGTGTGTGTGTGTGTGTGTGTGTGTGTGTGCGCGTGTGTGTGTGTGTGTGTGTGTGTGTGTGTGTGTGTGTGTGTTGGCTCTGCGATGGCTTGGCAAGCTGTCCAGGGTGTAGTTCACCCTCTCCCAGAGCACCAGCAGACACACACAATTCACCAGAAATGAGCACCAGCCTCCCTATGACCCAAAGTAGGATTAAGTATTTCAGAATGTATGAATGAGTGAGTACTTTTTTTTGGTTAGGTGGTACCATACAATAAAACAATTATGCAGCAGGACTGAGCTGTTCATGGTTTGAACAATTACTGCTACACAGCTCATAAAAATGGTAATTTCTGAGACTTATTATGATACTTTTACCTCAGACACTATGATTGAGCTAGTGAGCCATGCTATCTTCAGAGCCAACAAAACAAGCTTTTTCGGTCAGAAGTACAGAGGCCTGTGCATTTACATTAACAACATCTCTTTTTAATGCCATAATTAAAGATATTCACTGCTGTCCAGGTATAGAGTATTTGGCCGTACAGTGTTCAACTTTTTACCTGCCGAGAGAGCTTACATCTGGTGTTATAACCACAGTTTATGTACTGCCTCAAGCTAATGCTAAGCTAGCCATGTAGCTGTTACAACATTCCATTAACAAACAGCTCGCAGCGCAGCTGAACTGTGATATAATATGTGCAGGAGACTTCCATCATACAAACCTGAAGTCTGTTTGGCCCAGATTCTACAAAAATGTGAGCTTTTTGCTGAGTAAACACACTATACCAAATCTACACCAACATTAGAGATGCCTATAAAGACCCCACCACCACCAATAAGTTTTGGACGCTCAGATTTAATCTCTCTCCTAAGTACTTAACCTCAACAGTCCAGAGCAATGGAGAGTGTGGAAAAGAGGTGAAAAAGCGTGTGCAGGCAGGTTGGAATGGTTGGAGAAAAGTGTCTGGTGTACAAGACAGTGTTGAAACCAGTGATGTTGTATGGTTTAGAAACAGTGACCCTGGGGAAAAGACAGGAGGCAGAGCTGGAGGTATCAGAGATGAAAATGTTGAGGTTCTCTTTGGGAGTAACAATAATGGATAGGATCAGGAATGAGTACATCAGAGGGACAGCACATGTAAAACGTTTTGGACACAAAGTCAGACAGGATCGATTGAGATGGTTTGGACATGTACAGAGGAGGGATAGTGAGTATATTGGTAGTAGGATGCTGAGATTGGAACTACCAGGCAGAAGGCCGAGAGGAAGACCAAAGAGGAGATTTATGGATGTGGTGAAGGAGGACATGAAGGTCGTTGGTGTAAGAGAAGAAGATGCAAAGGATAGGGTGAGATGGAAGTGGATGGTTTGCTGTGGCGACCCCTGAAGGGAACAGCTGAAAGGAAAAGAAGAAGAGATTTGATCTCTCTCCTTGATTCATGCTTATAAACCTAAAATCTGTAATTCGAGACCAGCAGATAAAACAGTCCATCTGTGGACTGAGGAAGCACCACAGGTACCCAGGATTGTTTTGACTTTACAGACTGGGGAATATTTGCAGAGGAAACAGACCTGTAGAATCACACATCAGCTGTGATCTCATACATATATATCACTGAATTGAGAATGTAACCACAGCAAAGACCGTTAACGTGTTCCCGAACCCGAAACCATCGTTCATTGGTGAGGTGAATACTCTGCTTATAGCACGGGATGATGCCTTCAAGTTAGGAGACCATTAGGCTTACAAAGAGGCATGCCAGGTCCTACAAAGAGGCATGCCAGGTCCTACCAAGAGGCATCCAAGAAGCTTTTTTTCTCATTGAGGGACACTTTGACGTAAACAACACCAGGTCTACAGTATTTAGAAGCGGATCAAGACACTCATTGGTGACAAGTACACGCACAAGCACACTTCAGCGAACTCCTTGGACAGCACCCTACCTGCTTCAACCAACACAACAGAGAGATGCTATGATTTTACTCATACTATGTTGAGTAAAAAAAGAAAGTGGTCGGACCAATATATACAACATAGATTCATATATATCCAACACAACAGAGAGATGCACACCTACCCTGGTCTTCCAGAGAGAGTCTATGACCACCCTGCACAGATTCTTGAGGAAAGCTACTGGTCTAGAGAGAGTAACAGGAAGGGTATTTGAAGCATGCACATATCAAATAGCAGGTGGGGTTTTTTTTTTGTTTTGTTTTGTTGTTTTTTTTAAACTCCATCTTTAACTTCTCGCTATTGCAATGTGTGTTTCCCACCTGCCTTCAGACAGCCACCATTATTCCAGTACATCAGAAAAGTACAATGAGCTGCCTGAAACACAACTGCCTAGTTGCTCTTAGCCCGATTATCACCAAATGTTTTGAGAGGATTGTTTTGTCTTACATTAAGGCTGACATCCTCGCTAATCTTGAGCCACATCAGTTTGCATACAGAGCAAATAGGTCAACAGAGGAAGCCATCATCATAGCCCTTCACACAGCAGTTATTTGGACAGTTTTGTCGACATCTGCTTCTTTAAAGACATCACTCAAATTATAATTCAATAAATCATTTCTTAATGCAGATATTGATTCATCAGTTCTCACTCTAATGCATCTGACTTCATTATACTTCTTACAATACTCACAGTCATAAATAATATACAGTAATATCATTCATTAATAATCCCCTCAAAATGCTATTTTCCATATTGTTTGTAAATATGTTGTCTATCAAAGTAGCACAATGAGATGTTACTCTTGTAGGTTTTATGATTTTGGAAATAAATTCATACTATACATTACTTCAGTAAATTTCTCTGTCATTTTGTGCTAGTTGGGATACAATAGAAAAGTATTAACATCCCCACAGATAAAGCTGACTTTTTGGTTTATATTGGTAAAAAATATTTCCTTATTACCAATTAATATTGCAATGTCTGTTTTCATATGGACTTCTGTTATTAAAGTGAATGATAAATATCCCGTGCTCATATTTAATATTTCTGTGAAATTGCTGCTCTGTGTAGTAGAAACAGTTGGTACCTATATTATTAAAAATGCCATATTTAAAGTCTATGTCTTGTTCAAATTCCATCATGTACAATGAATATACAATACAATGCTATTATACTGATGAACTATGTATATACTACACAACAAAGGATTTACTTCCTCAGAAAGCTCCGATAAGTCCTTTTTCTCCGACTCCTACTGACAAACGTTATCCGCTCCTCCACTGAGAGCCTCGTGGCCTACTCCTGTACAGTGTGGTTCAGCAGTTGTACTACAAAGGACAAGGAGGCCCTGCAGGGAGTTGTGAGGATGCAGAGCAGGTAATCGGAACTGCACTACACCTCCAACCCGAGTAACATTTAACCTGGCACACTTTAGAGGAGAGCCAATGAAATTATCAGTGAGACAATGGCAAGTAACATAACAACTTCCATGCATTTAATAACTAATAGTGTTTTTCTATTTTCTACAGTCTCAGGCAAAGCTCTTAAAATGTGCAAGATTATGTATGCTAGATAAATTAATTATCATAACTGAACAATAATTTGAGGTTTGTAGTCTTTGTGTTTTGTTTTAATCATAGTGTAAGAATGAATGTTTGTGTATTAAAGTTTTGGTAAATTTGTCTGTTTCATCTCACTGTATTTTGTTTACTTTAAACAAATCAATATCACTTTTTAACGAAGAAATTCTGTTAAGATGAGTACATAATAGTATAAAGAGCTACAGGGAAATTAAATTTGTCATTAAAATATTAAAAATATGCTTTGTACATTTGTCAGTTAAATAATATCAATCATATCATCATTGTTGGCCTGGTGAGCTGTCCAGGTTGTACTTTGCTCTCCCCCAGAGTCAGCATAGATGGGCATAAGCCCCCCAATCCTAATTAACATTAGGTGGCTTAGAGAAATGGATGAATGAATCTCACAATTGTATGCATGAGCAAATAATAAACTAATGGTGAATTTTTTTTTTTTTTTTTTTTTTTTTTGAAATTGGGTTAGTGTGATAGTGTTCCAATTTCCAAGCCTTTGACTAATTCAGATTTACCCTCTCATCAAGGTCTGCTTTCTAAAGGTAAAGTTATGGTGAAGTACGTGACTTCTGGATCAACTGAAGTATTGCACATCGCTTTAACATGTAATGTTTTAAGCATTCTAAAATATGTTGAAGTCCAAACGTAAAATATGGTTCTTTCCAAGATCCCTCTGCATTATAATAGATGGTAGTTGAAGGCCATAGAATGGAAAATGAAATACCGTATTTGACATAATAAGTGTCCAATAAGCTCCAATAAGCCCCCCCTCCCTGTTCTTTAGGTTACGTCTAATAACCGCTCGTGTGTACTGGGAGCAAACTGGTAGATTAAACTGACCTATTTTATTCGATCAGTCTCTGTAACTGTAAAATGAGATGTTCACTGCCTGTAAAAATGAGTTTAGATGGTATTTCAAGACCCCCTGCCACTGGGGAATGTCTCACACATTTGATTGTTTTGCCAAGCTTTAAAAAAACAGGAAAATATTTTGCTGTTCACTTGGTAAATGTCCAACAAGATGAACCATTAGAAACTACTAAAGCAAAATTATAATATGCTCTGAATGAATGGAACGATGAGCCAGATATGGACTTATCAAAAAGTGATGATGGGTATTTTTCCTGGCCATGTGTTTGTGCCATGTGCTAAAGTTGATCTTTGTGTTGATTGGCTCTACATCAGAGGAAAATATTTAAAGGAACAGCACTGGGAAGGAAAATTAAAGGGTCTTTTTTTTTTTTTTAATTATGCTGGTTTCTTTTTATTTTCAGCTCTCATTTAAGTAATTTGGTTGATACTACAAAGTGAATAATACAAATACCAGTAAAACTCTTTTACTGTTCTGTTATTATTCATGTTTTCCACCTCTATGGTAATAAGCACTTACTGTTCCACTCCGCTGGTAACGTTTCAATAAGCGCTCACCCCCTCCAATTTTTAAGTTCCTTGGGCGCTTATCACGTTGAATACTGTAATATAAAATTAAAGCCACTCTTGTTTAATTGTCTTCCTTTCGGCTTTTTCCCTTTTACTCAGGAGTCGCCACAGCAAATCATCTGATTCGCACGTTTGATTTGGCAGAGGTTTTTACGTCGGATGCCCTTCCTGTCACAACTCTTTTTAGCAAGGGACAGAAACACGCTGATGACTTTGCAGCCTACTCCTTACGAAAGTCAGCAATGGTTCTTTTACATGCCTCTCACCACAGACAGTGAGAGACATGGCCCGTCTTTGATAACCCAGTTATATTAAAAATCATAATATATATGGGCAGTGATGGCCAGGTAGCAAAGGTACTGGATCACTGATCCCAAGGTTCAAGCCCCACTCTTTGCTGTCACTGCCACCCCCCCCCCCCCAAAAAAAAAGTTGCCATTCGAAATGACTTTAGTTTTATGTCATGTCTGTGATCTGCTTTATTTTCTACAAAATTAAACAACTGAATGAACATTCTCCAAGACTGGTGATTCCATAATTTTTGCCAGGAGTTGGACTCTGCCCTTGCCTGGAGTCGGCTGGGATGGATGACAACCTCCCCACGACCCTAATTAGGATTAAGTAGTTCAGAAAATGAATGAATGAAATCATAATGTATATGTTACATCTTATATACAACTGATATTTTATGTCAATGATTGTGTTATTAAGTATATAAACAAAGGTGCAAATAATGTCATTCTATGTTGTGCCAAATATTCCTTTGATGTTAATTTTTCCACTGGAAAAGTGTTGTTCAGTTATTAGAGCATTTGTCTCTGTGGAAGCATCACACATATCTTGTCACAAAGATAGTCGGGATTGGCTAGGACTTCTCCAGTGACCCTGGTGGCTTAGCAGTATAAGTAATGGATATATGAAAGCTTAATTTAGTGTTACTAGATTCAAGATGCAGTATTTTTATTTGCACATTTACAATGGACATTGTGGACTCGTGCAGGGTTCTTAGAGACAATAATATTTAGTACAACATATTTGTCAAATAGTTTTATGCACTGTTGAAAAAGTTGGTTGTTAGATAGCTTGCCAGAATGCATCTGAAATGATGAATAGTCAGCAGGTGTTCTTCACCGTTGTAGACAGCTATTAATCTTGTGCCTGCATGGGCTTTGTACAGTGAAGGCTACTGCTCTCCATTACTCATTCATAACTCTCTCTTTGTCATTAGCTGACAGTAATATGTCTTTCTTTCCTCAAGGGAAGCTGCTAGAGCTTCCATTTATGGAACAAAAGTTAAAAGCCAAATGTCCAAAGCCATTACCAGTTAGAACATGTCAACAAATTTAAAAACAATAAAATCTATTTAAACTCTGTCATCCTAATTGTATGATACATGGAATGGTGGCTGACAAGCAGGGCTGATTGACAGATATTCAAGATCATAATTTGTACTGGGAGACTGGCTTACCTTTGGCAACATATTTTCCATTTTTCATCTGTGTATCAGTCACCAAACCAGCTGGCAGCAAAAGCAGTAATGCAGAGACCTCATGTAAAAACTCTCTCCGTGGAAGCTCTTAGATAAACCTGCACGACCTGAATTCCTGCATCTCAACGTCTAGGAGTACTCCGAGAGCAACAGACAATGAACCACACGAGTGAAATCAGTCTGGTTTATTCATCGGAAGCTCTTCGAACACATGCAGTGTCCGTTTATTTATATAGAGGGATGTGCGTGCAAAGCAGTAATTGCGTGTTCACAAAGTCTGTCTGTCTTCCTTTCGGCTTTTTCCCTTTTACTCGGGAGTTGCCACAGCAAATCATCTGATTCGCACGTTTGATTTATCAGAGGTTTTTACGTCGGATGCCCTTCCTGTCACAACCCTTTTTAGCAAGGGACAGAAACACGCTGACGACTTTGCAGCCTACTCTTTACGAAAGTCAGCAATGGTTCTTTTACATGCCTCTCACCATAGACAGTGAGAGACATGGCCCGCATTTGATAACCCAGTTAGCTGCACTGGGGGGGGCAGTGACAACCCTGTGGAGAGTGGGACTCGAACCCCCAACCTTTGGATCAGCGATCCAGCGCCCTATACCACATATATGTTTGTGCACTGCGGCACTTAACACTTGGAGATGTGCATGCAAAGTAGTAATTGCGTGTTCACAAAGCATTTCCATATATATGTTTGTGCCCTGCGGCGCTTAACACTTGGGGATATGCATGTAAAGCAATAATTGCGTGTTCACAAAGCATTTCCATATATATGTTTGTGCCCTGCGGCACTTAACACTTGGGGATGTGCATGCAAAGTAGTAATTGCGTGTTCACAAAGCATTTCCATATATATGTTTGTGCCCTGCGGCGCTTAACACTTGGGGATATGCATGTAAAGCAATAATTGCGTGTCCCACACCCAAACCGAAACACGACACAGGAACACCCACTCAACAGTTTCATGTGCCTGGCGCACATGTCACAATTACAAGTAGAACAGGAAGCTTTAGATACACAGAAGTTACAATACACACATAGTTGCATCTCATTTATCCTATCAATTTATTCCTTCACTTCAGTACTCTGCAATACTGCTTTTGCTGCCGGCTGGTTTGGTATAATGATAATAATAATAATAATAATAATAATAATAATAATAGCAACAACAGCAACTTATTTTTTAATTACACCTGTGGACCTCCAGGTAACAGTCACAGGTGTGGCCGGATATTTATTTGGTGTGAGCGGAGTGATTTGGTGTGGGCGGAGTGATTTTGTGTGTGTGTGTGTGTTCTTGTGGACATGGCTATCTTTATATTAATCAGCTGCATTGGGAGTCTCAGTGTTTTTGATCTGCTGTGTTGGTGGATTTCCAAATTCTTGTGCTCATGGCAAGAAGTGCTCTCACCATCAGCCAGCAGCAGAGCAGCGAGCGAGAGAGATTTTTCCGCCGCCGGGGTTTGTAATCTAGGAACAGAAATCACAGCTGAAGTAAGAGACGTGGATGAGATTTGTTTATACACAGCAATCTCCGAATTAAATAACTCTCCTCCCAGTGACAAAATAAAAGACTGGATGTGGTTCAGTCTCCACTCTGAGAATGGGTCGGTTAGTGCAGCATTATATAATTAATATTATTTAAAAATAATACAAATAATTAATATTATTTAAAATAATGTTGAGCAGACTCCTTCTTAAAATAAGTCTTCATATACTGTGTTGCTGTCGTTTTGTCAATTAAAACTATGACAAAACAACATTACTATAATGAATAAAGAAAAGAAGATCCCACGAAGGTCATGATGGTGAGGTGGGCGACCCAATCCGTTAACACATCTGGCTGCACCCCGTCCCACACTTCGTGGGACAGATATTATTTTTCTTTATAAAAATACAAGAAGGACTCGAACACATTCACTCATTTTCTGAACCACTTAATCCTAATTAGGGCCGCGGGGAAGCTGGTGATTTTTTTTTTTTTTTAATCTAAATGTTTCTGTTGCAAGTAGAATTGTAATTTAATTGTCTCTGCAGTCGTTTAAATCAGTTCAACACATTGTCGTTTTATATTAACATGAAGGAAAAAGGGGAAAACATTATATGCAATGTTATTTGATTTAAATGTCAAAAAGGGATTTGTGTTTCCTTCCTGCATCATATCAAGCAGTTCTTTTTCATGCATCGTCATTACCCTTATCTGGCGCTTCAGTGCCTTACCGGAAGCCCAAGAAGGTGTGCAGCATTCCGGTGGCATGACAGAGCTTAACTGTAACTAAAAACACATACACTAAAAAAGCACAGGCACAAAGGTGTGTGCGAATGAGGAAAAAGGGGCGTTACATCTCAATCAATCAGCAGGAGGGAGAACAGCCATTGGCTGAACTTGAATCACGTGACAGTTGCTCGGCAATCTGCGACTATGCAAAGCCGCGAGTTCAAAACTGCGAATAGTCAAGGGCCTACTGTATTCTGAAAACAAAGTGGGCTTTAGATAATTGTAGTACATTTGAGGGTAAACCTGAGCGGATAGGGTGGAGTGATATCCATCCCACTCGGGAAGGTGCTGCTCTCATTTCCTGCAGCATATTACATCGTCTAAGAATGGGGGAAGTGGTGGTCTGGTGGTAAAGAGGTGGTGGATCATTGATTCTAGGGTTGTAAGTTCGAGTCTGACTTTCCACAAGGTTGTCACTGTCTCCACAGTGCAGCTAACTGGGTTATCAAAGGCCGGCCATGTCTCTCACTGTCTATGGTGTGATTCCGTCTCCCCCATAATCTCTCTGACTCAGCTTCGTGCTTGATTAGTGTCCCGCGTTGACATTCTTCCAGTGATTTTGGTTTCCGTGTTTTCTCCCTCTCGCCGTTGCAGTAATCACAACTTCCCGTAATCCAGTGCTTCCCTTGTGCTCAATAAAAGTCACTGTTTCATCGTAATTGGTTACGGCAGGGCCCGACAGCTAGAAGAGTAGCAGTGACGAGAGAACCCTCCAAGACACCCAGAAAGTGCCTGCAAGTTCAAGGTATTCTGTACTCCGCACCACACACCCATTCAGTCGACATATTCATCGACTCAGGCGCTGACTCTAATTTCATCGATTCGGGGATGGTTGAGGTCCACGACCTACCCGTATATAAACTTGAAACCGAAAAGGAGGTAGTAGCCATTGACGACAGACTCATAGCCCGTGTCACGCACAAAACAAAGCCTGTCAAGCTCAGTCTGTCCGGGAATCATCATGAGTGTTTGGAACTGTTTGTCCTCTCTGCCCCTCTCTCTCCCCTGGTGCTGGGGTGGCTGTGGCTGCAGCCCCACAACCCCCACATTGACTGGCGCATGCTCACCATACGCAGTTGGAGTGACTACTGCCTCCAGCATTGCCTACTCGCGGCTGTACCCTCCCAAGTTTCACAAACCCCAGTCGATCTGGGAAATATGGACTTGGCCGGCGATTGAATACCACGATCTGAAAGAGGCGTTCAGTAAGGACTTGGGCTCATTTGCTAACACTTCATCTACCATACGATTGTGCCATCTACTTACTCCCACGTTCCACGCTCCCTTCTTAGCGACTATACAACCTCTCGAAGCCGGAGAAAGAGGCCATGGAAACCTATATCAATGAGTTGCTGACTGCAGGTCTCATCCGGCTCTCATCGTCCCTGATAGGTGCCGGGTTTTTCTTGCCCGAATCAGAGAATTGCTGATCGCCACCAGATCCTGGAACCTCCCTACACTGTTGGACAACGAGTTTGGCTCTCCTCCTAAGTCCTGCCCCTGCAAGTCGACTCAAATAAATTGTCTCCCAGGTACATCGGTCCCTATGTCATCGAACGGATAATAAATGACAGCGCTGTCTGACTGAAGGTCCCAGCCCCACTCAAAGTGCATCCGGTATTCCATGCATCCCTGATCAAGCCCGTGGTGGAAAGTTCCCTCCACCCCCTACCGACCCTCACCACCTCCTCCCCGGCTGGTTGATGGACATCCAGCATACACAGTGAATTGCATCCTTGATGTGCGAAGGCGTGGTTGAGAGTTCCAGTACCTAGTGGACTGGGAGGGGTATGGGCTCGAGGAATGTTCCTAGATTCTTCGTTCCCTAATCCTGGACCCAGACTTGTTGACGGAGTTCTATCGTCAGTTCCCGGACAAGCCTGGTCGGACGCCAGGTGGCGCCCCTTGGGGGTTGGGGGGTACTGTTATGGTCTGTACTATTTGGCAGCGTTTAACGCTCCTTCTCTCTCCCACTCATATACTGCAAGTGCTGGCAAGGTGCGTGGCTGTTACCTGCAGGCGAAATCCAGAGAGCGCACCTGAATTCACTCAGCCATCAGTGAGCTATAAAGAGGAGCAGCGCGCTCCCCTCCGGTGTCAGAAGATTGCTCCTGCCATGCGATTTCGGGTCCCCCCGTAATCTCGCTGACTCCTGATTCCCAGCTTCGTGCTTGATAAGTTTCCTGCGTTGACATTCTCCCAGTGATTTTGGTTTCCGTGTTTTTGCCCCCTCACCACTGAATATGGCATTTGGCTGAAAAATTAAAAAGAGAGCAGTGGAGCCTCGGTATTCAAACTTAATCCGTTCCAGACGGCTGTTCAGGTTCCGATTTGTTCGAAGTCCGAATCCGCTTTCCCCATTACAAATAATGTAAATGGTCTTAATTTGTTCCGTCGTCTTTTGAACAGAAGTTAACAATACCATAACTCATACAATAGATCTGCAAATTAAGTGAAAAAAAATATTGAATACAGTACACTATGTTATGGTATGTGTTGTGAGAGACTCTGGTTTTGGCCGCTCTCTCTCTCTCTCTCTCTCTCTCTCTCGCTCTCTCTCTCTGCATGCTGAAATCACACACGGGTGAAACGCTAAACACACACACAAATGATTCCACTTCATCACAGGCTATAACGACTAGCAGTGCTCATCCCGGTGCTAGAAGATTGTCCCTCTTCCCCATGATCTCTCTGGCTCTGAGCTCTGTGCTCCACCAGTTCCTGCTTTAGTTTGATTTTCGTGATTCTCCGAATCTCTAACAGTGACTACAATTTCCCAATGATCTAGTGATCTTTGATCTAGTGCCTTCCCTGTGAACAATAAAGTGTACCCGTTTTCATCTCCACTCTGTCTCCTGTATTTTTGGGGATGAAAACGGTGATTGCTAAGTGGAATCAGGTGTGTGTGCTTAGCACTCCACCCACGTGTGACAGCCACGCCCCCTCTCCAATGTGCATTTCAACATGCAACTCTTTTGTGAGAGACCATAACACACTAAAATAAAAACCACAGTTCAGTTAAAGCATAAGAACAATAAATATAAGAATTTTAACCTTTGTGGTTGTGAGGAGTCGGCATACGTAAATGTTGTAAACGTTGGAGAGGAAGAGAAGCAGCAGATCCCCTTCCATAACAGAGAGGGAGAGAGGAAGCGGATTCCCTTCCATAACAGCTTCAGGTAAATCAGCCAAAGGTGTTTTTTTTTTCTCTTTCTGCTGCTTTGCATGGATGACTCTTCTTCAGGATGTTCCTCTCTTTTCTTGAAGAACATTTCTAACGTGGCTTGTTTCTGCCTTCTTTTCAAAACTTTATGGAAGTTGATCATAACCTCATCGTTAAAGGTGTTCACAGCGCTGCTAGCGCTTTAGCTTAGCCTTAGCACTTTAGTGTTAGCTTTAGCTTTATGTGGGTGATACATAGTATCAACAACTTCCGGAAGTCACGCACCGTTCCTCCATCTCGGTCTCATTTTTTCTCACGCGTTTCTCGAGTTCGACTTCTGGATTTTGTGTCTGGTAGGGAAAAATCCTGGCATTTTTGTTCGAAGTCCGATTTGTTCAAACACTAGTGCATTCGGATTCCAAGGCTCCACTTTATAAGCAAAATATTTTTATTAAAAAAAAAATGAACAGAATGCAAGAGCCTATATCGGCCTTTTGGGCCTGGTCCCTCTCAAGGACCTTTCTTTCTTTCTTCCTCGCAACTACTGAGGGATTTTTTTTTTCCTTGCCACCGTCTTGCTCATTGGGGATATGTAGAAGTAATATGAACTGTCTAAATTCCTTTATATTTTGTAAGCCCCTACGTACACTGTTTTTCTGTGTCAAGCTGGGTTGTGTAAATTGTAAATTGTAAAAAGAGCTATACAAATAAAACTGATCTGAATTATATCTATGCCGTGAAAAGTTAGATTTTTCAGTAGTTTGACTAATGATCATGTCATCAGTATATGTTGTCTATTCCAAATTCATAACAAAAAATGTGTTTTTACTTATTCTTGTTAAAATCAGTGATAAATAACTTTTTTGTAAAATGCTAAAGACAGCCAATCATTTGGTAACAGAAAAAAATAAAACATTGTTTGATCAAACAACAGCAATTAGTTAACTCTTCCTAATGAATCAACAGACAATAATAAACTATAAAAGGTTTTGGTGGTTTATGTGATTTGATTTACAAATCTTCTCAGGCATTTAGTTACTGTGTAATGTCTCTACCACATCAATACATTCCAGTGTCAATTCCAAATGCAGATGAGCGAAACAGCAAATTGTACAACAACAAACAATACTTTACTGCTTCTGCACAGAAATGTATATTACTTAAAGGACTGTTTTACAAAACATGAAACCCAGTAATCATTTGCTTTTTCCGTGTCATGTCTTTAAACATGACCTCACCATGCATGAAGCAGAATACAGTCAAACCTGTACTTACAAAAACCTCTGAATATGAAAAATCCAGGTTACGAAAAACATTTTCCTAAATTTCCACCCTCCGTATACGAAACAACCTCTTCTTACGAAAAGCGCCAAACGCGTCATTCAAAAATTCAAACAATGTGGGAGTTGTTCTCGCATTGGCTGTTTCCCAACATCTTGCCCCGCTGGCCTCCCAATGGCCTCCCATTGGCCAAGAGGGAGCTGAATCTCTATAGTACTGTACCCATAAGCTTGTCCATCACACGCGTAAAGGAGAGATGTACTGTTGGTTCGTGAGTTGCGTGAGTTTTGAGAGTTGTGAGAGTACTCATTGCAGCTTATTTGAGGAGGTCCGGATGAGCCACGCCCCATCTCAAAAGCTCCGCATTCGGCCACGAAGCATTTTTGTGCACGGAAGTGGACGGCGCCACAAGATCTCCGATCTCGTAAGGTCACCACAGCAAATCATCTGCCTCCATCTCACCCTGTCCTCTGCATCTTCTTCTCTTACCTCAACGACCTTCATGTCTTCCTTCACCACATCTATCTTCCCTCTCCGCCTACGGACACACCTCCCGCCTCTCCTTCTTCGATCAACAGTATTCCAATTTCCACCAGCACCCCGTTGGTTAACAGCACTGATGGCGGTCGTTGTTAACCCGGGCCTCGACCGATCCAGTATGGAGGTAATATCTGTGATTTTCATTGTAAAGTTTGGCATTGGTTTTACATTGGATGCCCTTCCTGACACAACCCTCTGCATTTATCTGGGCTTGGGACCGGCATGAGGGAGAGACACTGGTTTGTGCCCCCCTCACGGCTGCATTGGTTTAATATGTTAATAAAATATTTAAATGATTTAATAAATACATTTCTTTCATACATTTTCATACATATTTCATATAAAATTGGTGTACTTTTATCATTTTTAAAGGGTCTATGGGGTAGTCTTGGGAGCCTTGGAATGAATCATACGTTTTACGTGTAAAATGCACCTCTACTTACGAAAACTCCAGGTTCCGAAAAAGGCTCTGGAACAATGTTCTCTAGTGAACTTGTGCTCCACAATACAAGAAGCCACTTGTGATGATGTGCTTAAAATAAAGGCCTGAAGAAATGGAGAATGGAAGACATCATTACTGAGCTAGAAGCAGATTTTTTTTTCTTCCCGCTAATGTTGAGGAACAATACCATTCGTTTTCAGGAAATATAGGTTGCCATAATTCGTGATCATAAAACAATCACTGAAGAAATGTCACAACATAACCATGAAACAGTGACTGGTCACTGCCACAGACAGACAGATTTGTTTATTTCAGTCTCATCTCTGGTGGGGGGGGGCACTAGCCCGGAGAAATGCAGAGGGTTGCAACAGGAAGGGCATCCAGCGTAAAACTTTTGCCAAAATACAAACTGCAAACCGGAAAGACTACGGAGGACAGGGCGAGATGGAGGCGGATGGTTTGCTTTGGCGACCCCTGAAGGGAACAGTCGAAAGGAAAACAAGATCTCTTATTATACAAGAGCCACTCCATTTGTGGAAAATAAAGCACAGTGCCACTGCAATACTGATGGAATGGTGTTAAACCAAATTCTGTCACTAGTGAATTTGCTGACTCTTGTGAGTTTCTACTCAGTTTCCATGGAACAGCTTGAAATTGCTTGCTTTGTAAATTCATAGAGCATAAATAAATAAAGATGAATACAGTGTGGAAGATTATTTCACAAGCACAGACTTAAAAATATTGAAAAAAAAAAGACAATAGAAAGTGGGGCATGGCATATCCAGTGTGTCCAGATTTACTGATACTGAAATAAGAAAAGTTGCATGCATCAGTTCAAACAAGTAATGTACACCATCACCAGAAAATCTGCCTCTCATACAGATAAGTATAATTATACCTTTACTAAATTAATTAAGTGATCAGAGTGATAGCTGACTGAACCAATGATAAATTTTGATTCAAAACCAGGTCTTTCTTTTATCCAGGTACAGAATAGACTAGATCCTGATGAAAAACATGCACATTCACAGATTATGGTGGAGGGAAGAGAGACCCCAATGATCTTCTCAGCAATTCTCACTATCTGCTGTAGGGTACTGCAGTCCAAGATGGAGCATTTCCAAAATCACCATGTTGCAGCTGCTCAGAGTGCTCTCAATAATACCTCTCTCTGTAGAATATTATGACAATAAGCAGGAGGCAGGCTTTACTTTACCTACTCAGAAAGTAGAGAAGTTTTTTTTTTTGGCTGCAGAACTGGAGCCTGGTGTACAAAGTCTTCCCTGGAATTCCGACTGAAAAATTTCTCAGCCCTAAATCCAGAAAACATTGTATGAATGTGCATGTATGAATCTATGCATACAGTAGGCCCTTGACATTCGCGGGGGTATGGTTCCGAGCCTTCCCGCGAATCGAGTAAAACCCCATGTATGACGTCACATGCGCGAATGAGCAGCCGGCAATAAAATACTATGTATCTATTATATGCACTAAAATATGCTTCTTAAACACATTCTACAGACAGTCTTACTCATTAATACAGTATTAATGTAGTAAAATATAGTCATAATTAAGAAAAACTTTTCAATTTTGTATTGTGATATTTATGAGCTTCGTGCTCAGATTGCAGCGCAGAGGGATCTACAGGACTGTGTTTCTGTGAAACATGGCTAGAGGAGAGTACACCCGAAAAGATGAACAAACAAAACAACAAATAAAAAAATTAAAATGAACAATAGCATGCTAGCTCTGCTAATAGCATGCTAGCTCCGCTAAGTTATACACGCCCGAAGATACTCCGATCTTATCGCTGTAGTACAGTCGACCGGTCGTAGACGAGCATAGTGCAAAACATGAACAAACAAAACAACAAATAAGACGAACAAAGAAACAATTTGACTCTGAGAACTCCGCTACGTCGCCCTCTGGGCAGCGCCATCTTGGAGACGTCACTCCAACTTCAATGTAAAAGGACATGAAGAGTACTGTAATAAAGTTTATCCTTTTGGTATCGTTTGTTAAACATGCTACAGAACATAAAATCTCACGCATAAACATGAACTAAGGTACTGTACTGGAATAATAATTGAAAAAGATTTTAATACAACAGTTCAGAGAAAACCGTCGTTTCTCAGGAGAAAGTCTTATTTCTTCAGAAGAGACATCCAGCATTTTCTATCGCTTAGCCAGAGAAGACGCATAGCATTTGTGGTATCATAGAGCTTAACTAGTAATTAAAACACACACAAAAAAGAGGCCCATTGACAACTTTTGCGCGAATGAGGAAAAAGGGGCGGGACATCAGCTCAACCAATCAGGAGAAAGGAGGGCAGCCATTGGCTGAATTTGAATCACTTGCCGGTTGCTCGGCAGTCAGCGAATACTCAAACCGTGGGTGCTAAACCGCTAATTGTCAAGGGCCTACTGTACACATGAATCCAGGCACATTTCATTTGAACATACAAATCAACTTGGAGTTGAATACACATATTGGAGTCCCCAACCCCTCCCTGTCCATGCCTACCCTGTAGGATCAGAAAACCCTTAAAAATGAGTGGAATGAAAAAAAGCACAATTTCAAAGAATTTGAATTAGAGATGCTCCTCAATGATGTGGAGACACACAAAAATATGTTGTTTCTCATGCTGCCCTGTCACAGACTCAGGGATTCCTCCACCATTCTCAGCATCTTTGGCGTCAGTGTGTCCAAACATCCGGCTGCTGCATCCAGCCTGACTTGCTGTTTCCAGGGCCTGGCAGAAAGCCAGAACAGCAAGTCACTAACTAGTACTGATGTTGTAAAGACAGGATTATATTTTCTGGCAAACATGCTTAAAGTGCATGTGGAGCATTTGTAGGACAATAGACAAAATTTATTCACCAGGAAGCCACCAATCACGAACGCCAACAGTGCCAGCTTGTAGTCGGTTCCCAACTACACTATTTCTCTGTATGTATGAATCGTGCATTGAACCAGGCCACATCACTACAATGTCAGTTAATTATATTTGCACATCACACACGATCTGTACATTGATAAAATGAAAACCCTACTTATTGAGATAAACATATTCATCCTGTGATGGCACGTTCACAGCAATGTGTATGCAGTCGACAGCACAAATTATATTAGGAAAACTAGCTCTCTCTGCAAATTGCACGTTAATCTTGGTCTGTTCAGCTGCACTGTATGGAAATTTGATAATTCCGTCCCACACAGCCGGCATGGCACAGCTCAGGGTCAACTGACAGTCCTGATCGTTCAGCCAATTCCCTCTGGAATGTTCCTGTTGCTAGAAACCCCAGTGTGGTCAGCACTTGTCTGAGTACTGGCAGTGAATGGCTCCTCACCAGATCACACTCCAAGGCTGGCCACAGCCTTGCACACAATTCCAGTAGGATTGTCTTCGGGAATCTGAAGTGACTGATGAGCCAGTCATGTGCCAGTAAATCCTTTCAGTGTCTGAATACTGTACTTGCTCTCCTTTTATTGCACCATTCACAATGTCTTCTAACACTGCTAAAGTAGCCAAGCCAATGTTGTTAATTGTATTTTCTGCATCACTTTGCGTATGCTTTTATAATCACTCATCTAATTACAGCAGTGGTTCTCAAATAGTGGGGCGTGTGTGTGTGTGTGTGACCCCAGGGAACATGCTTTTTTTTTTTTTTTTTTTTGCCGTATTAGGATAAAGTGTAATTCTGAGAGAGAGAGAGAGAGAGAGAGAGAGAGAGAGAGAGAGAGAGAGCGAGAGAGAGAGAGAGAGACATCCACTACAGCAGGTGGCAGTGGCTTCCTCACTGTCAGAGTGTGCCCACAGGTAAAATAAGAAGTGAAGTTAATAAATCCACCATGAAAATTTTTAACAGGAATGTAAAGAAAGTAAGAGAGAGACGAAGACAGTGAGAGAAACGAAAGTGTCCCGAAAGCTAAGTTGAGGAGGTATGATGAAGTGGATGTAGCACTCGGTTTCACTGTGCTGCAGTGAGAAACGAGGAAAGACCGCTGTGTTTACTGTGTCTGAAACATTGGCAGTGGAGAGCATGAACCCAAATAAATTCAGGCGTCACGTCAAGATATCACACCCCGATCACGTGATGAGCCTCGTGAGTTTTTTCAGTGAAAACATGCTGAGTATTGCCAACAATCACTGCAACCTCTGTTGTAAAGCAGAGCTTGTACCGGTCTGCCGTGGCCAAGAGCAAGCGCAGCCACGGGGCAAAGCTCTCAATTTACCAGATGATCTATGTTCCAATCCTCAGTTGTGGTCATGAGGTAGTGGATTCATGGATATAAGTGTCTGAAATGAGCTTCCTTCACATGGTGGTGGGCTCTCCTGCAGAGATAGGATGAGAAGGTCATCCATCCGTGAGACATTAGTAGAACCACTGCTCCTCCGTGTTGAGAGGAGCCAGTTGAGGTATCCTGGGCATCTGGGTAGAATGCCTCTTGAACACCTCCCTGGTGTAGTGTTTTGGGCATGTTCAACTTGAAAGAGACCCTGGGGTCGACCCAGATCACGCTGGAGGGATCGTTTCTCTCGGCCGGTCTGGGAACACCTCAATGCCCCCCATGGAAGAGGTTTTGGAAGTAGCTAGGGAGAGGGATGCTTATTGTTTAAGCTGCTGCCCCCACAATCCACCCCTGGATTAAGCTGAGGAAGATGAAGATGAAGATGATGAAATAAAAATCACTAAATGTGATGATACAACAGGTCTGGGTCAATTTATACCAGACCAGACAAAAATAATAAACAAAACAGAATTATTATACAGGTGCATGGATGTCATGGCCGTTTTGAAGTTTTGAAGTTGAAATTTTTCTTTAACAAAAGGCAAAAATAAATATTTTATATACTGTCCTGTTCTGTTATGTCAATTGCAGGAAAGTTCATACTTGCTCTAGTACCCTCTTTTATTCCCTTACACAATTTTAAATATAATGAAAAAAGAAAAAATATCATTACAGAAAAGCAAACTAAATCATACTTAAGACTTTGTAAAACTGCTTTCATCTGCTTTCTCTGCCCTGATTCAGCCTAGCCCCAGCAATCATGAGATCTGGGAGAGACTTCAACAAAACAGTCAAACACAGGAGCAGTGTAGTGGATTGTTTATTCAAGCCTTCTAAAGAATCATAGTAAGGAAGCAATATTTATAGGATAGAAAAGTGTGTGTGTGTGTGTGTGTGTGTGTGTGTGTGTGTGTGTGTGTGTGTGTGTGTGTGAAGAATAGGAACAACCCTGTTGCAAAGGAATGAAGGGTTCAACCGGGAGCATCTGTGTCCTTGAGGTGCATAAGTTATGTTCATGTATATGTGCAGAATAGTACATCCGTGTAAAATGGAAAAATACAGAGATACAACTTGGACCAAGGACACATAGCTTGGGGTACATTTAAACAAAGGATTAATAATACTGTACGTATAAATTATTATTTTCCCCACAAATATAATTCATAAATGTAGGTATGAGAAGCAAACTTGTTTTCAAAAACAAACTCACACCCACAGTTCTTCAACATTAAGCACCCAAGGCAGTGCTTACATCAGACAAAAAAATAAATAAATAAAAAATCCAGTTGCCCGTCTTCTTGTGAGCTTAATAAAATTTTGTTTATTTTCTAACATTTAAAAAATGGATAAAAATATAAAGAGTAGTAGAAAAGAGTACTTTTTAAAAGAACAATGATAAAGTAAATCCATTAACATTATAAATGTAATGTCTACAGAGAAGGGAGAAACAGAGCAAGTATAACAATAAACAATAAAAGTGGATTTTCCTTTGGATTGTCTCTAACTGTCCCATGTGTTTGGGAGGTGGTGTCACATGACATGCCCTGGTCATCAAATGCTATTACACATTGTCTATTTTGTTATTTTTTTATTGCGCACTCTGAATAACCTTTCAGTTGATACCTTTTTGGTAGAGTTGCTGATGGATAAGCCGATGATTTTTTTTTTTTTTTTTTTTTAAGTACTGTATTCAACGTAATAAGCGCCCTGCTCCAATAAGTGCCCCGCCTAGTGTTTTTGATCTTACATCTAATAACCACCCATGTGTACTGGGAGCAAAATGGTAGATTAAATTTACCAATTTTATTCCATCAGTCTCTGTAACCATAAAATGAGGCGTTCACTGCCTGTAAAAGTGAGTTTACACGGTATTTCAAGACCCCCTGCCACTGGGGAATGTCTATAATTTTCATCAGTAACAACACATTTGATCGTTCCGCCGTGCTTTAAAACAGGAAAATATTTTGCTGTGTTCTCTCAGTAAATGTACAACAAGATGAACAATTAAAAACTGCTACAGCAAAACCATGAGATGCTCTGAATGAATGGAGCGATGAGCCAGATATGGACTTGTCAGAAAGTGAAGACAAGTCATGTCACCCGATTCTCCTGCTTTCTAATTTCATACATTTAAAGAAGTTCCTGGCCATGTGCTTTTCAACGTGCCATGTGCTAAAGTTACTTTTTTGTCTTGATTGGTTCAACATGCCATGTTGACTGGCTCGATTTTACATCGGAGGAAAATATTTAAAGGAGCAGCACCGAGAGGAAAAATTAAAGGGTCTTTTTTAAAATTATGCTGTTTTCTGTTTACTTTCGGCTTTCTTGGAAGTAATTTAGTTGATACCACAAAATAAACCACACAAATACCAGTAAAACTCTTTTATTGTCCTGTTATTATTCATGTTTTCCACCTCTATGGTAATAAGCACTTACCGTTCCACTCTGCTGGTAACATTTTAATAAGCGCCCACCCACCCCAATTTTTTAAGCTCCCTGGGCACTTATCACGTCGAATACAGTATGTTGAATTTACATTCAGTGTCAGTCATGACTCAGCTTCAAATAGGGTACCCCCCATAAATAAGGCTAGAACACCCTGTGTCTGTCTGTCTGTCTGTCTTCCTTTCGGCTTTTTCCCTTTTACTCGGGAGTCGCCACAGCGAATCATTTTGATTCGCACGTTTGATTTGGCAGAGGTTTTTATGTCGGATGCCCTTCCTGTCACAATCCTTTTAGCAAGGGATAGAAACACGCTGACGACTTTGCAGCTACTCTTTACGAATGTCAGCAATGGTTCTTTTACATGCCTCTCACCATAGACAGTGAGAGACATGGCCCGCTTTTGATAACCCAGTTAGCCGCACTGGGGGGACAGTGACAACCTTGTGGAGAGTGGGACTCGAACCCCCAACCTTTGGATCAGCGATCCAGCGTTACCTCCTCATTTCATTAAACAGCCACAATTAGGTAAAATGTAGTGAAGTCAAGTTAGGGTGTGGGGTTGTGTGTGTAGGCCATATCTCGTTTATGGAGCAAGAACTTCTCTAAAAGCTACTTTTCTGTGCTGTTCATGTCAGTAATATCATCTACACCTGACATAAGGAGAGTGGGTAAAAAGGATTATATTAATGACATGAAAAGCTTTTTGCTGTCTTTTTATGGTTTTCTCTCAATCATTGTTTACGTTTCACAAGGTTTTTCAGCCGATTTCTGTGGTTGTAATTGGTGTCACCTATGTTACTTCACACACATCTGCTACTCATTAACACACAAAAAGGAGTCACATACACATTTTCTGTTTGTTTGGCTCCAGACAGGCAAATAGAATATGTAATAAAATAAATATTTAAATAGTAAACATTTTCTACTCTTACTCCAACTGCCTTCATGTCCTCCTTCACCACATCCATAAATCTTCTCTTTGGTCTTCCTCTAGGCCTTCTGCCTGGTAGTTCCAACCTCAGCATTCTACTACCAGTATACTCACTATCCCTCCTCTGTACATGTCCAAACCATCTCAATCTAGCCTCTCTGACTTTGTCTCCAAAACATCTTACATGTGCTGTCCCTCTGATGTGCTCATTCCTGATCCTATCCATCCTCGTTACTCCCAAAGAGAACCTCAACATTTTCATCTCTGCTACCTCCAGCTCTGCCTCCTGTCTTTTCCCCAGCGCCACTGTTTCTAAACCATATAACATCGCTGGCCTCATCACCGTCTTGTACACTTTTCCTTTCATTCTTGCCGATACCCTCCTATCACACATCACACCGGACACTCTTCTCCAACCATTCCAACCTGCCTGCACACGCTTCTTCATCTCTCTTCCACACTCTCCATTGCTCTGGATTGTTGAGCCTAAATACTTAAAATCTTCCATCTTCTTTATCTCTGCTCCCTGTAACCTCACCGTTCCTCTTGGGTCCTTGTCGTTCACACACATGTATTCTGTCTTGTTTGGCATACTTCCACTTCTCTAGATTTTCCTGCCCTTGTTGTTTGATGAGTCACAGGGCAGTGGTGGCTTAGTGGTATAGGTGCTGGATGACTGATCCTAAGATTGGGGGTTCAAGCCCCACTCATCACAGGTTGTCACTACCCCCCCACACACACACACAGTGCAGCAAACTGGGTTATCAAAGGCTGGCAATGTCTCCCACTGTCTATGGTGTGAGGCATGTAGAAGAACCATTGCTGACTTTCCACAAGAGTAGGCTGCAAAACCATCAGCGTGTTTCCACCCTGCAAGGCCTGGTGAGCTGTCCAGGGTGTACTTTGCCCTTTGCCCGGAGTCGGCTGGGATGGCACCAGACGTGACTCCAATTAGTATTAAGCGGTTACAGAAAATTAACTTAACTGATGAGCCCCTAGGCTCAGGTGTAAAAAGCCCAACAGACTACCTTACCTTACCTTCATCAACCTGAGGCTTTAGAGCCACATGTGGATCTTTAATCCCTCTGCTGTGATTCTGGTGACTTGGAATGCAACCAGACAAATGACTGAATTTTGACTCCCAGTAAGCAAGCAATGTATAAATCTAAGAACTGAAAAGTTTTTGATAAAAAATTAATGTTTGATGCATCGTGGACAGATTATTTTGCTGTGACTGCAGACAAAACTGATCTACCAGCATGTTTAATATGTAGCGAAAAATTAACCCCTTATCACACAATGACTATTTACCCACGTCGAATTTACATTTAATGGGTAAGTTTTGTATGCCATATCAGGTAACAGTTAACTGATAACAGTTATTGTAGGGCTAGATCATGGATTGTGCATGCACAAAATCTTTTGAGGTGTTCTAGTGATATATTCTGCATGCCAGCCTTGAATTACAGGTAAATTGGCATAATTCACACATATTATTTGTAAGTTACTCAAAAAATTGCATATAATATCTGGAATACTTGTACTTTGATAAAAATATCAAGTAATGCCAAGAGTGTTGGCAGTGTTCACAATTTATGACAAATGATAACTTATGTGGCAGTGTACCCCTGACGATCGATCAAGTGAGGTACAGTGGTACCTCACCTTACGAAATTAATCCGTTCCAGAGCCTTTTTCTGAACCTGGATTTTTCGTAAATTGAACCGCATTTTACATGTAAAACATGTGATTCGTTCCAAGTCCCCCAATAATACCCCCTAAACGCTTTAAAAATGATAAAATCATACCTTTTAAGACCTTCTGCTTCAATGTCGTACCGATGGTCGACGGGTTTGGCCATATTCCTTTGCGATATCACTCAATCGCATGCCACTAGCCCACTTTTTGTTTTCACTCTCAACAGAAATCACACGTGTGTGTGTGTGTGTGTGTGTGTGTGTGTGTGTGTGTGTGTGTGTGTGTGTGTGTGTGTGTGTGTGTGTGTGTGTGTGTGTGTGTGTGTGTGTGTGTGAAATGCAAACTACAAGTTATTAGGGTTAAACAAGGACACTCAACTTTTTCTCATTTCTCATTCAGCCAGTGTCTGGTCAACTTCAATAAAGTATGAAAGGATGGCCTTGTCCAAGTAGTACAAATCACTTTTCACTTCCTCACTATGGACTACTGTGCTTATAGAGATGGATAAAGCTTTAGACATTAGACGTGTGCCTTTCCACAGCTTTATCCCTGAGATCGTTTGACAATGTTTTCCTACCCATACTGGATGGTGTAAGTGGAATACCTGAGGAATAGTGGAATGCCAGAGGAATATTTTAATGCTTAAGTAGTCAGAATGATTAGAAATGATGACAGCGTAAAGCCAATTCAATTGGTGAGCAATGGAGAAGATTACAATTCAATTAATTAGCAGAAAATCACAAAATATGTGCAACACACTGACAGGTAGACAATGTTTGCACCTTATTGGCTGTTCAACAAGCTTTTCAACAGGGTCAAGTGAAGCTGAGTGTTAATGAAACAGTACTGCATCATATGCAAGTTCTGATTTATGTTTTTGTTATTACATACATATATATATATATATATATATAATATATATACATATGAAAGCAAGGAACACTCGAGGAACGAGTACGGCACTACTCCATTCTACAGAATGATTGTGGAAAAGCGGAATGAAGGCGGAACGCTTGCTTTTAACATGGAATGACTAAGGAATGACTGAGGAATGATTGCGGAATACCGGGCGTAACCACGTTTCAATGAGGGAAAATCGGCAAAGGTCAAAGGATTTGCTCCTTATTCCGTCTATAAATACGTGGATTCAACCAAGGAAGCTCGTTCTTTCATTCATACTATATATTTATAATTTATCATATGTTTATAATGTAAAATAAATTTAAAATTTAACACGTTTGTAATTTACAATATGTTTATAATTTACAATATGTTTATAATTTTACAATAAATTTAAAAATTAACATATATTTGTAATTTACAAGATGTTTATAATTTACAATACTGTATGTTTATAATGTGTTATATGTTTATCATTTACAAGATGTTTATTAAAGTACTATATGTTTATATTTTACAATGTGTTTATAATGCACAATAAAGTCAAAATTTAACATATGTTTGTAATTTATAATATGTATATAATGTGCAATATGTTTATAATTTGCAATAAATTTAAAATATAACATATGTTAATATGTTTAATATCGATAATGTCAATACGTTCCTTTTATTTTCACCTCAGTAAATCATTCCAAACTAAAACCATGCACACTAGTCCAAACCACAGTGATTATAACTTCAAAACTTTATTTCATGAACACGAAAACAGAAAAAATAAAGTGAATGAACTGGAAGAATGTAATATTTATAGTGGAAGTGACTTCTGAGAGTGTTCCGCAAGTCTTTCGTTATCCGTACTCATTCCGCAAACCTTCCATGAATATTCCGTGGGATCCGTAGATGAAGGCAAATGTTCCGTGGCCGCTTTTGACCATCCAGAAGAGGGGGGAGAAGGCTTGCAGAATGATCTTGGAACACTGGAGGAATAAAAGGAATGATCGCGGAACATTTGAGGAAATGACGGAACATTTGCGGAAGGACTGCGGAACTAAATGGAACACTATTAGAAGATTTTTCCATGAACATGCTTTCAACATGTTCAAAAGTACGTTTGTGGAAGATTTTGGCCTCCCGGAAGCAGAGGAATACATTTGGAATCATACAGAAAGACAGAATATGACAGAACAACTGAGGAACATTGGCGGATGATGACATTTTTGCTTCCACGAGTCTGCCACACTCCAGTGAAAAGGGGGTATAAGAATTTGTGGTGTGCCATGGCAGTGGTTTGCTTCCTACCTCAAAGGTCGCTCATATAAGGTTACATGGAGGGGATCCACATCCTCTCCATGCTGAATTTCCACTGGTGTTCCCCAGGGCTCAGTTCTTGGTCCACTTCTGTTCTCTCTTTATACACAGTCTCTGAATGTCTGAGTGATGGCATATCCTCACATGGGTTCACCTGGCAAGTATCTCCTCATGGATGGCAGCTCACCAGCTGAAGCTTAATTCCAGCAGGACTGAATTGCTGTTCATCTCAGCTGACTCATCCCCACATTAAGATCTTGCAATATCGTTGGACAATGCTGTGATCGCTGATTCAGGCACTGCACAAAGTCTTGAGTAAACATAGATAAGTGTCTGTTATTTTCTTCTCATATCTGTAATATTTCTCTATCATATCGATTTTTTTTCTATTTAATATCTGAAAGATTTGTACAATGTACATTTCTTTCCAAGCAGGCCACTCAGACACTTGTTCAATCCCTTGTAATCTCAAGACTAGATTACTGCAGCACACTGGCAGGTCTACTTTTGAATGCTACTCAACCTCTTCAAATTATCCTGAATGAAGTTGCACAGCTTGTTTTCAATCTTCCCAAATTTTTCCACACCACAATATTGCCATAATCTGTCCACTGGCTTCCTGTAGCTGCTCGCATTCGATTTAAAACACTAATGCTTGCCTACAAAGCCAGAAATGGACCTGCACCTTCATAACTCAAAGCACTTAGCACACCTCACACTGTACCACATTCCCTCAGCTGCTCTATCACTGGAAGACTGATTCTCCCTCTACCAAGGGACAAGGGGGAAATGCATCTAAACTGTTCTCTGTTCTGGCTCATTCAGGTGGTGGAATGAACTTCCTCTGGACATCTGGGCAGCTGAGTCACTGGGTATCTTCAAACAGCAGCTGAAAACACCATTTTCAGCAGAACTTAAAATAAGCACTATGCTGTATTATAAACCCACACCCCACATACACACCAACCATCTGAGTTTTAGTAATGGTATACTGAGACTGTTTTCTAACAAACCAGTACAAGAATATTCACTGATAGAGACTTTAAAACACTTCTGTAAGTCACTCTGGATAAGAGCATCTGCTAAATGCTGGAAATGTAAAATGTAAAAGTAAAATATCTTCCTCCTACTCAGATGGCAATTTCATGGGTTTCAAGAGGTCCTCAAAGTATTCCTTCCACCTCCCAACAACATCCCCAGTTGAAGTGAGCAGCTCTCCACTTATAAATTAAATACTTTAGTAAATTTAATAAAATATAAATGCAAATATAATAACTTGTTTATACTAGTTCGCTATGCCACAAACACCAAGAGCAAAATACTGTAGTCTGGTTTTCAGAGAGGGAGTGTTACAGGTCATACTGAGGGTAGACAGTCAGTGTTAGCTTACATAAAATCTTCACAGTTCTCTTTGCACAGTCATTAGAGTAATTGAACAATTCATCAGCAAAGGCAAATAATCAACAGCATCCTACACAAGTTGTCCTAGGTCTTCTGACTGGTGTCTTCAGACTGTCAAGTAGACTGTTGAAAATAATTCCCTTTGTTGAAGAACTGCGGTAAGGAATCATCATTAACTGTATGTATTTTTTTTATAAATCTTCCAAAAATTATGGTGTCTTTACACTTTTGATATTTCTCTGTATCAAAGACTGGTTTTAATTGGTGTAAATTATCTGGATAAATTAAGTTTCTCCTGAATGCAATGAGAGGGGCAGTGGTGGTCTAGTGGTATAGGGTGCTGGATCGCTAATCTAAAGGTTGGGGGTTCGAGTCCCACTCTCCACAAGGTTGTCACTGTCCCCCCCAGTGCAGCTAACTGGGTTATCAAAGGCCGGCCATGTCTCTCTGTCTATGGAATGAGGCATGTAAGTTCTTTTCATTGCTGACTTTCGACAAGAGTAGGCTGCAAAGCCGTCGGCGTGTTTCCGCCCTGCGATGGCCTGGCGAGCTGTCCAGGGTGTACTCTGCCCTCGCCCGAAGTTGGCTGGGATGGGCACCAGCCTCCCCGCGACCCAAATTAGGATTAAGCGGGTACAGAAAATGAACTGAACTGAACTGAATGCAATGGTGGGACATACCCAGTGAGAACATCTCATGAAATGTTGGCCAGCAGTTTTGATTTTCATTAAATGGGATTTCTCAGTATTTCCAGATATGGAATAACTGCTATCAACCATTTATCCCAGCCAGGTAAAAAAATTAAACAATCTGGACAACGCTACAAAATAAAGTAAAACATTTTTTTTAATTGATCACCATTGTTTTTATGAAATGCCCAGTTGGACTATTAGACCTTGTGGGACTCACCAATAATAAGATTTTTACCGGACCCTAACCCTGCTACATGGATTTAAGGACAGGCATGTGGAACTTGCTTTAGAGTCAACATCTGGAAAGCAAGAAGTAACCTCCAAGATTTGTTTAAGAAATTTGGAGCACACATTTAGCTTTACAAACCTTTACTAAAATATGGAAGTCATTTGTGTTGAATAAAGAAAAGACACAATCCTTAGATGTTTCGAATTCACTGGGATGTCATTTCCCGAAATGATTCACCATTATGCATGTTCTAGCCATGTGTTTTCATGATGATCATTTGGTGATTGTTCTAATAATTTGAAACTTAATTAACTTAATTTGGCCTGTCTTTTGAGGGAGCAGCAGGAGATACAGAATAATCTATGAATAATCAATTAATGGTGTTTCTCATTTATTTTATTGGTATTTGAAATGAATGCAGTCCACTTTGCAAAAAAGTCACAGTGTGCTCTTTTTAGTAATTTTAAATAAGCTTGAAGCATAACTGGGCATATTATTACTACTGTAAGAACATATTTATGGTTACAGAGTAATGTTGCTTGTTAGTAAATTAGTGGGATCCAAAAACTGGGGATTTAGCTCAGTTGGTAGAGCATCCGCTCTATCCTCCGGAAGGTCAGAGTTTGAATCTGGCTGTGTCATTACCATGAGATGTTAAAATTTGGGAGTTGTTGCTTGATGCTCAGCATCAAAAGAATAGAACAATGCAACAAGTGGTGTCATACAGTGGTGATGAGTGCCCAGAGCGCAGGGAGTGCTGGGGTCTCATGTGCATTGAGCATATGCTTGTATGAAATATGCACTATATAAGCATCCATATATAATAATACTTTTTGTATTTATAACACAAAGCAATATTTATTCTGTGACAATCATACACATTAATACAGGGTTGGGAACCTTGGTGACTAAGAGAGCCTGTATGTGTATATATATATATATATATATATATATATATATATATAAATATATATATATATATATATATATATATATATATATATACTGAATACAACTAAATTGAAAAAGAAGACTAACAATTTGAGAATACAGTCGACCCTCTACTTACGAAATTAATCCGTTCCAGTACCTTTTTCCAAACGTGGAGATTTCGTAAGTCGAGGTGCATTTTACATGTAAAACTCGTTACAAGGCCCCCAAGACTACCCCATAAACCCTTTAAAAATTCTAAAAGTACACCAGTTTTATATGAAATATGTGTTAAAAGTAAAATAAAATGATTTAACTTTTTTAAATCTCTCGAACCACTCATGTGGTTAAATATGGTGGTTGCTTTTTACGAAATAATTGCCTCTATCACTGTATCTCCACTTTTAATGCCTCCTTCTGCTTCAATATGGTCCCTATTGTAGAGGGGTTTCGGCCTTACTCCTTTGCTATTTCGCTCAACTGCATCCCACTTTCGTATTTTTTTATTATCTCCTGCTTCACTTCGATTGATAACGGAGCCCACTTTTTCTTTTCGGTGTCACCGGGAATCACTTTCTTGGGGTCCATGATGGATAACGAAATATAACGCTGCAATGATCAGTCTCAAAAAACTCACGAACCAACAGTCCTGTTCAACTCTCCTTCACACGTGTTACAAACAGGAAGTATAGGTACAGTTCAGCTCCCTCCTGGCCAATGGGAGGTCAGTGGGGTGGGATGTTGGGAGACAGCCAATGAGAGAGCAACTTGTGCAGTTTGAATTTTTGAATGGCGCATTTGGCGCTTTTCGTAAGAATAGGTTGTTTCATATACAGAGAACAAAAAATTAGGAAAATATTTTTTGTAACCTGAATTTTCTTAGTCTACTTACAAAAACTTAAGTAGAGGGCCAACTGTATAATAGGGTCAATACGGCACGACTCACACGCTACAGTGTTTATGTGACAGGAAGCGTGCCCCAAGTTTTTTTCAATCAGCTGGTCTGCGGGTTGAAGTTTTCCATGTCTGTCCATTTGGGTTTGCTTGCCAGCTGTGCTCGGCTTCATGGAAATGAGCCAATCAAAAACGAGGGAAATTTTATCTCTTAATCCAAAAACAACACGCACAGTCTGTGACTGTTGTTATAATCCTATAAAATTAGAGTTTCAAGGTATTGGACTCGTTCGCATGCTGGAGTATAGAAAGTATTGGCTCTCCGCTGAGCGCCACAGTGATGTGGCATTGAAAATAGATGTGAAGACTTAAATGCGTGGGATTTATTCATCTGTTTTTGTTTTATTTGATGGCTTTTTTTTGTATTTTTTATTTAAATGACAGTGAAATTATGTATTCGTTATTCTGTTAACAAAGGCCACTTGATTTATCTGAGAGCCAGATACAGTCATCAAAAGAGCCACATCTGGCTCGCAAGCCATAGGTTCCCGACCCCTGCATTAGTACATACATAGTTATATGTTTACATATAAGAAATATACTTTAAACTGTTCCACTTATACAATTAGTACTGTACATTTCTTTTATGAATTCTACTGATCAAAAAACAAAGTTTTCACAACTAAATGAATAAATAATGCTTGTTACAAGTTTTTACTCTACTATTTAAATAAAACATTTAAGTGTTAGATTTAACTGTAATTTATCAGCATTTTAAAACATGAAATGACTGTTAGGGACAAAACACTTCGTCAAAAGAATCCAGTAAATTTTTTATCAATTAAAATTATTATTTTCCTTCTGCCACAGCCTGGAAAATCAGCAGTGTCAAAACTAAAAGGTCTTTGGTAATGATCCCATAATAGTATTCACATTTATGCAACACGAAGCTATAAGAGTCATAAAAAAAAACAATTCAGTTATTTAGTAACATTCATACAGAATTCTTTGTATATTTGATCATTAATTTCTTTTGGTGTTTGTGTCACTTCCATGATTAGCAGACCCGAGCTGTTGCTTTCCCAGAGTCGTCCTCGGGTGGGTGAGTAGACTTGGACTGGAGGTAGGTAAGTAGACTTGGATTTAAACATCCGCCAGGCACAGTTTCATATCAAATTATTTTATCTTATAAGGTTGTGGTTTTTTTAAATAGACAACATAAGCTCTCTTAAAAAAAAAGACATGCTGTCACATTTATTTAGCCATTGTATGACATGAATTTTAAACTGGTATTTTAATCACTTTCAGTGGAATGATAGGCATTGGCTGAAGAAACAATCTGTCAGTGTTTCAAATAAATTCTGAAGAAGGAAAAACTGCGTGAGTTGTCAGAAACCATCATGCTTTGCGAGTCTTCGTTCAACAATTGGGCCAATGTGCCATCAGACGTCTGGTACAGCCTGTTTGTTCAGTTCATTTTCTGTAACTGCTTCATCCTAATTAGGGTCGCGGGGAGGCTGGTGCCCATCCCAGCCAACTCTGGGCGAGGGCAGAGTACACCCTGGACAGCTCGCCAGGCCATCGCAGGGCGGAAACATGCTGACGGCTTTGCAGCCTACTCTTGTCGAAAGTTAGCAATGGTTCTTTTACATGCCTCACACCATAGACAGTGATGGCCGGCCTTTGATAACCCAGTTAGCTGCACTGGGAGGACAGTGACAACCTTGTGGAGAGTGGGACTCGAACTCCCAACCTTTGGATCAGCAATCCAGCGTCTTATACCACTAGACCACCACTGCCCCACAGCCTGTTTGTAATTGTTGATAATTGATTCAATATGCAGATACACATCCTTTCTTTGAATCAAAACCTTATTGTGGTGGAGGGGTTTCTGTGTTCAATTCATCCTAGGAGCTATGTTGTCAGGGGTATTATGCCCCTGGTTGGGTCACCCAAGGCAAACAGGTCCTAGGTGAAGGTTCTGACAAAGAACTGGAGGAAGTGGCTGGGGAGAAGGACGTTTGGACCTCATTGCTTAGGCTCCTGCCCCCGTGACCCAGTCCCAGATTAAGCGGAGGAAGATGAAAACTTAACTTTTGCTTTATCACAAATAGTTAACAATTACCATATTGAAAATTACTTAATGAAAGAGCACTCATCAGTCCTGGTCAGCACTAGTACACACTCACTGTGGCAAACCTTTGGATACCTAATGTTAGCGCTGCCGTAAATCAGAAAGACTATCTGAGAAAGACAAACTTCTCCTCGTGCTAATGTTATGCAGATCTAATTGTGGCACTTTATTATGAATCAGGAAAGTACAAAAACAAGTAGATTTTTAAATAACTGACAATAATTCAATCAATGTATGAATTATCAAAGATGGGCAGCATTTAGAATATACATAGATATCCATTAGTTTGAGGGTGGAAAATAAATAATTGAAATAAATAATAGATATTATTGTTTGGGTATATAAAATATGTATGTAATTAAATTTTTAAATAAGACAGAATTTATCATTATCAAGCTTGTTAAATGCCTAATAGTTATAGCCTGAAAGTGTTTGATTAATTGCAATAAATCAAATATATCTTATACAGTCCAGCACATTCCTTTTGAGTTGTTTGTTTTCTGAATTAATTAATATATTTTATTGGATTTGATGAGCAAATATTAAATTATTTTCACAAGTATAATTTGTGATGTATTTCTGCCCATTTTTGCTGATAATATATTGTGTCTTCCAGGATTATACCATGATCACCTTTTAAAAATGATTTAAAAAAAAAAGGTTAAAAATTAACCTTTAGTGAAATAGCTTTAGTTTTCAAAAAAAAAAAAAAAAAGAAAAAAATTGATTATTTTCACTCCACCAGTGAATAATTTGTCTAGTCTCAAATTGTACCTCCTGGTATTGTAATGCAGCGTTCTGCCTCTTGGCCAAAGTTATTGCTAGCTCTGAGTACTGAAGCAGCACCAGGCAAGCACCCTAGGAGTGTAATCAGTGTAAATGTGCTGCACCCGTCCATGCCTCCAAAAGCCTGCTGAATGCACAATATTTTGGGTAAGCATTATGATGGTTCAAGGAAAGAAAAATGGTAAAGGAAAAAGAAAAATGGCATATTGTGTCAACCAATACAAGTCATGTTAAAATACAATTGATTATAATTGAAGTATAATTCTTCTTTTCTTTCCGACTTTTTCCCATTCTTGAAAGTCGCCACAGCAAATCATCTGATTCGCACATTTGATTTGGCAGAGGTTTTTACGTCGGATGCCCTTCCTGTCACAACCCTTTTAGCAAGGGCCAGAAACACGATACAACAGGTCTGGGTCAATTTATACCAGACCAGACAAAAATAATAAACAAAACAGAATTATTATACAGGTGCATGGATGTCATGGCCGTTTTGAAGTTTTGAAGTTGAAATTTTTCTTTAACAAAAGGCAAAAATAAATATTTTATATACTGTCCTGTTCTGTTATGTCAATTGCAGGAAAGTTCATACTTGCTCTAGTACCCTCTTTTATTCCCTTACACAATTTTAAATATAATGAAAAAAGAAAAAATATCATTACAGAAAAGCAAACTAAATCATACTTAAGACTTTGTAAAACTGCTTTCATCTGCTTTCTCTGCCCTGATTCAGCCTAGCCCCAGCAATCATGAGATCTGGGAGAGACTTCAACAAAACAGTCAAACACAGGAGCAGTGTAGTGGATTGTTTATTCAAGCCTTCTAAAGAATCATAGTAAGGAAGCAATATTTATAGGATAGAAAAGTGTGTGTGTGTGTGTGTGTGTGTGTGTGTGTGTGTGTGTGTGTGTGTGTGTGTGAAGAATAGGAACAACCCTGTTGCAAAGGAATGAAGGGTTCAACCGGGAGCATCTGTGTCCTTGAGGTGCATAAGTTATGTTCATGTATATGTGCAGAATAGTACATCCGTGTAAAATGGAAAATACAGAGATACAACTTGGACCAAGGACACATAGCTTGGGGTACATTTAAACAAAGGATTAATAATACTGTACGTATAAATTATTATTTTCCCCACAAATATAATTCATAAATGTAGGTATGAGAAGCAACCTTGTTTTCAAAAACAAACTCACACCCACAGTTCTTCAACATTAAGCACCCAAGGCAGTGCTTACATCAGACAAAAAAATAAATAAATAAAAAATCCAGTTGCCCGTCTTCTTGTGAGCTTAATAAAATTTTGTTTATTTTCTAACATTTAAAAAATGGATAAAAATATAAAGAGTAGTAGAAAAGAGTACTTTTTAAAAGAACAATGATAAAGTAAATCCATTAACATTATAAATGTAATGTCTACAGAGAAGGGAGAAACAGAGCAAGTATAACAATAAACAATAAAAGTGGATTTTCCTTTGGATTGTCTCTAACTGTCCCATGTGTTTGGGAGGTGGTGTCACATGACATGCCCTGGTCATCAAATGCTATTACACATTGTCTATTTTGTTATTTTTTTATTGCGCACGCTGAATAACCTTTCAGTTGATACCTTTTTGGTAGAGTTGCTGATGGATAAGCCGATGATTTTTTTATTTTTTATTTTTTAAGTACCGTATTCAACGTAATAAGCGCCCTGCTCCAATAAGTGCCCCGCCTAGTGTTTTTGATCTTACATCTAATAACCACCCATGTGTACTGGGAGCAAAATGGTAGATTAAATTTACCAATTTTATTCCATCAGTCTCTGTAACCGTAAAATGAGGCGTTCACTGCCTGTAAAAGTGAGTTTATACTTCAAGACCCCCTGCCACTGGGGAATGTCTATAATGTTCATCAGTAACAACACATTTGATCGTTCCGCCGTGCTTTAAAACAGGAAAATATTTTGCTGTGTTCTCTCAGTAAATGTACAACAAGATGAACAATTAAAAACTGCTACAGCAAAACCATGAGATGCTCTGAATGAATGGAGCGATGAGCCAGATATGGACTTATCAGAAAGTGAAGACAAGTCATGTCACCCGATTCTCCTGCTTTCTAATTTCATACATTTAAAGAAGTTCCTGGCCATGTGCTTTTCAACGTGCCATGTGCTAAAGTTACTTTTTTGTGTTGATTGGTTCAACATGCCATGTTGACTGGCTCGATTTTACATCGGAGGAAAATATTTAAAGGAGCAGCACCGAGAGGAAAAATTAAAGGGTCTTTTTTAAAATTATGCTGTTTTCTGTTTACTTTCGGCTTTCTTGGAAGTAATTTAGTTGATACCACAAAATAAACCACACAAATACCAGTAAAACTCTTTTATTGTCCTGTTATTATTCATGTTTTCCACCTCTATGGTAATAAGCACTTACCGTTCCACTCTGCTGGTAACATTTTAATAAGCGCCCACCCACCCCAATTTTTTAAGCTCCCTGGGCACTTATCACGTCGAATACAGTATGTTGAATTTACATTCAGTGTCAGTCATGACTCAGCTTCAAATAGGGTACCCCCCATAAATAAGGCTAGAACACCCTGTGTCTGTCTGTCTGTCTGTCTTCCTTTCGGCTTTTTCCCTTTTACTCGGGAGTCGCCACAGCGAATCATTTTGATTCGCACGTTTGATTTGGCAGAGGTTTTTATGTCGGATGCCCTTCCTGTCACAATCCTTTTAGCAAGGGATAGAAACACGCTGACGACTTTGCAGCCTACTCTTTACGAAAGTCAGCAATGGTTCTTTTATATGCCTCTCACCATAGACAGTGAGAGACATGGCCCACCTTTGATAACCCAGTTAGTGGCACTGGGGGGGACAGTGACAACCCTGTGGGGACTCGAACCCCCCAACCTTAGGATCAGCGATCCTGCCCCACTATAATTGAAGTATAATTGATGGTGATTAAAGAATAGTTAGATTCCTTGAGTTGTGGGTTTGATTGTAGACTTAAAGTTCACTGAAAAAGAACTTTCTTCTGAAATTCATCAGTCTCCAGTTACTTCAATAAATTAAAGCAATTCCATATGAAAAAAAATGACCAGAAAATAAATTTCTCATATAACAATGTTCACCACTCCCTTCACACAACAGTACAAACTAACTCTGGACAGGATATAAAGAAGCTTGGGGTGCCAAAGGACAACTGAGCAAGAGAACAAGTATATCAGATTCTGGAGTTTGGAAAAAAAAAAAAAAAGACACTTGCCAAGTCTTTAATTAGCAGCTTTAATAAATAGTACCTGCAAAACACCAGTCTCAACTGAGAAGAGGCAACTTATGGTATTTCAAAGAAAAAGCCAGCTCTGAGACTCGGCAGTAAAAGGAAGATGAAGGATGGGCAACAGAACACATACAGTAAAAGATGGGCGGAGGGGTGTACAGATAGCGGAGTTTGAGATGCTACAGATAGCTGAGCTTATATTTTAACTCTCAGAGCAGAACATTTTCAGATGCAGAATAAAGTGGAATAAAATATTCTGTGGTGGTAAAGTGGAAGAGTTGTTCAGGGTAAAGGGGATCTTGCTGGCATGTTGTGTAGGCAACTTCAATCCGCACTTCTGCATAGGGATTTAATTGAGCTCATTGGAGACTTCAACATCCATGTTTTCAGTTATGTAATAATAATAATAATAATAATAATAATAATAATTTATTTAATGACACTTTTCTTGACACTCAAGATAAAGACCAAAGACAGCAAAAGCACAAAAATATACAAAAATAGATCAAATTAAAAAAGATAACGTGAAATAAGCAATTTGAAATAGGTGGTACTGAATAAGCAGGTACTGAGTTACAAAGCCAAGCAGCAATGGGGGTAGACCGGTGGATAGAGGAGAAAGATCTGAGGGAAGAAGACGAAGTGGGAACATGAAGGAATTCAGACACGTATGGAGGGACAAAATTATGAATGGCTTTCAAGGTTAGTAGGGGGGTTTAAACTGGATGTGAAACTTAATTAGGAGCCATTGAAGCTGCTGGAGAATAGATTCAAGATTCAAGAGACTTCATTGTCATTATTTTCACACATAACACAATTTTGTACAAGGCTCTCAGCTTTAAATGGTGCAAATAGGTTGAAAAGGTGGAAACGAGGCAATAAACTCCAATTAATGCTGTCAAGAGTAGAATATAAACAAGAGCAAAAATAAGAGATAAGAGCAGAATATAAACAAGCAATTCTCAACACTAAACTTTAAATAAAAATATTAATGTGCTAAAAATCACAGTAAGAAGGCCTGGGTTCACTTCCCAGCTTGGGTATCCCTGTGTGGAGCAGGCATGTTCTCCCCATGCTTGCGCGGGTTTCCTCCAGGTACTCCGATTTCCTCCCACACTCCATAAACAGGCACCGTAGGTTAATTGGCTGTTCGAAATCTCTGCTTGGTGTGAATGGTTGTGTGAGTGTTGGCCCTGTGATATCATGGCGAGCTGTCCTGGGTGTACCCCGCCCTCACCCGGAGTCGGCCAAGATGGCTGCCAGCCTCCCTGCAACCCTAGTTAGGATTAAGCTGATCAGAAAATGAATGAACGAATGAATGAATGAATGAATGAATGACATATAAATATAAACTCAGTACCTGTTAATGAGAAATGAACACTGGATATTTACAGTATGTATGTTGAGGCATTGTGAAATAGAATAAATAAATAAATAGTAGCAGCAAAGTGGATAGACTAGAATGTAAATGAGGTAAAGTGCGGCAGTGCAATACAGTTGTAGAGTTTCTGTATTCAATGTCCTTTTACAAATAATTGATGTCTGTATTGACTGTGTGTGGGAGTGAATGAAATGGGATATAGGAGTGATATTGTGGATAAAGTAGGTTTTGTTGATGATACAGACAGCTGAATTCTGACTGGTTGGAGTTTATGGTGAGACTTTGGATGAAGACCACAGAGAAGTGAATTTCAATAATGAAGGCATCATCCACATGTCATCTGCGTAGTAGTGGAAATGGATTTTGTGCTTACAAAAAATATTGCCAAGGAATGTGGTAAATGATGAAGATAAGGCGCCCCAGGACAGAGCCCTGGAGCACACCTGTAGTAACAGAGGAAGGACTGGATGTAAAAGATTTGAGTTTGATGAATTGAGTGCTGCCAGAGAGGAAAGATTTGAATCAGTCCAATGGAGTGTAGGGGCAGTGGTGGCCTGGTGGTAGGGTGCTGGACTACTAATCACCAGATCAGTGGTTCAAGCCCCACTATCAACAGGTTGCTAACTGGGTTATCAGAGGCCAGCTATGTCTCTTACTGTATGTGGTGAAGTTCAGATGAACCAAGGTACTGATTGATCTTCTGAATTTTGTTAGTAAATAATGACAAGGGAATTACAGAAGAAAGTTGAGTAAAAGTGCGATGGTAAAGAGTGCAGGGACCAGATGAAATTCTTGAGTAAAAAGAATAGTGATTTAGCATTGCCTTCATTTGAACAGATTAAGCCAGAGAAGTAATGGGATTTGGTGTGATCAATGCAGTCCTTATAATGCAGGATATGATTTTGATGCATTTCTTTGTGGATGGACAGTGCAGTTCTTCTGTCCAAAGCCTCTCAAGTTTCATGAGGCAAATATTGGGAGTAAACAGAGGGGCTGAGATGAGACAGACCTGTTTTTATGTTGTTGTTTTTTTTAAATAATCAATAGAGTTGAGAATATTATGAAGTCCAATGTTGTAAAGAAAAAACAGTTCATAAGGGGTGGATGAGATGTCAGTGTCTTGAAGGCAGTTAATAATGGAAGTGAGAGAGTCAATGTCAGTGTTTTTCAGATTATGGAATGTAGTGAGATGTTGACGCTTAGTAGTGGAGAGGTTGAGTGTACTATTGGATGAGAGGAAGAAATTATCACTTATTGGGAGTTCGTCAGCATTGCAGTCAAGGGGGGTGATAGAATAACAAATTAAGTCCAGTATATGTCCTATTGTGTCTGTGGGAAAGTACTGTGCTGCTGAAAAAATGGGCTGTTGCCATGTCTCAGTTAAAAAGATGAAGTAAAACGTACAGTCAAAGAGGAAATGCAATGATGAGATGTAATGGAGCAGACCCGTAGCGAGTAGATGGACAGATGAAATAAAGGAGCAAAACATACATCGACCAGTAGTAGAGCCTGTCATCCCATATTGTGGTTTCAGGCAGTGCAGATGTCCAGATAAGCACTCTGTGACAGGTGGGCTAGTGCTAGATAAAATAAAAGCCTACTTGCACGAGTTTGTCTGATGTCTGTTGCAGAGTTGGTTAGGTTGCAGCACCATAAAACAAGTTAAAAAGATATGAGAACATTTACAAGTTGCAAAGTTTAATGGTGAGTGGGGCAGCAAGTCAAGCCTGTTTTCACTCAAAACTGACACTGTAATGTTTCTCAGGCACCATAGTTGCATAGTGGTTAGCATATCCCCTCACAGCAAGAAGGTATTCCAGGCTGGAATGACCTTGAGGAGCATGATTAAACATACTCCACAATCTGAACCTAAGCAGTATTCTGTTATTGGATTTCTGTGCTCGTCATGGACTGTCCATAATAAACACAATGTTCCATGATAAGGTGGCTTATACAGTAACTGTGTTTGGTATAAGGTCATCTTTGGCCAAAGGTCCATGATGGAAGAGGTATCATAACACCTACTGTCATATGTCTTGGACTATCAGGTAAGGAAAGTGGAAAACTATCAACTGATCAGTGCCTGTTCATAAGCATAGGTAAATTGAGAAAGTCTGTCAAAGACACTCAAAAATGTTTAATTCACTCATCTGGTAATAATTCTATCACGCCCTGGAAAGGTTTAAGATATGAAATCTGAATAGTCTATGTTTAGGGTTTCAATTGTTCATAATTCATTTTCTGTAACTGCTTAATCCTAATTAGGGTCATGGGGAGGCTGGCACCCATCCCATTTGACTCCGGGCAAGGGCAGAGTACATACACCCTGGACAGCTCGACAGGCCATCGCAGGGCAGAACCATGCTGACGGTCATGCAGCCTACTCTTGTCGAAAGTCAGCAATGGTCCTTTTACATGCCTCACACCACAGACAGTAAGAGACATGGCCGGCCTTTGATAACCTAGTTAGCTGGAATGGGGGGTGGGGGGTCTTCAATTGTTTGGCTTCAATTGGCTTCATGGAGCTGTTGCCAAAAAGTCCCTTTGCCTGTCACTATGGCAGCACTAAGGGTCTACTGATGAACACTGGTGATGAAGGAAACCCTCAAGCTGAAGAAAGTGTTTCAGGCTTCGTTGTCCCAGACGGCTTTTGAGGCAGCTGACAGGGTTCAAACAGGGAAAAGGGCTGCTTCAGCAGTCACAGAAGCAAATAAAGGGGTCATTGGAGGAATTCAGAGCGGATATAGAGAAAGTCTTTTATTTGGCCTGAAAGAAGTTCTGGCAAATTATTTGGTGTCTCAGAAATGAAAAGCAGAGACTGAGCTACTGATCTGTACTAGTGATATGGTTGAGCTGTTGCAGAAGCATTTTGAAAATCTTTTCAATCTGATCACCATGTTCCACACTGAGGAACCAGTCCAAAGATTCAAGGAAGATCGGTTCATTAGTCTCGCAGAGGTTATTGAGAAAACATTGTTTCTGAAATAACAAAATGTCTCACTTTCAATGTTGAATATAATTTATTTATGTTTAATTGTGAATAAAATATATTATTATTTGGATTTATAAGAGGGTGAAATGGCAGAGTGGTTGTTTTCTATTCGCCTCACGGGGGGGGGCTGGTTTTCATTCCTGGACTCTGAAAAGGCATTTCTGGGTAGAATTTACATGGTACATGTACTTTGGTTTCATCCTACATTCCAAAGAATTCCCATTACAATTATTAGCTGTTCCAAATTGCCCCTATATGTGGGTGTCACTGGCTGTTTATGTTGGCCCTGCAAAGGACTGGCATGATTTTCAAGGTCCTTCTGCAGTCTTCCCAAACCCTGTTGGATTAAGTGGTTTGGTGAATGAATGAAAGAAATGCTTTTTTTAATCAATCATCCATTTTCTGAGCCACTTAATACTAATTAAGGTCACGGGAGGCTGGCGCCCATCTCAGCCAACTCTAGGTGAGGGCAGAATGCACCCTGAATAGCTAGCCAGGCCACCGCAGGGCAGAAACACACCGATGGCGATGCAGCCTACTCTTTAAATGGGTTTATGAGATTTGCAAATCATTGCAATTCTGTTTTCATTTATATTTTAAACAGCATTCCAACATCTTTGGAAGTGGGTTTGTACTATGACCCTGGACAACAAAAAACATTTACTGAAGGAAAATGAAAGAATTAAATATTATAATGTGATGCATGACTGATAATCATATAGACAGGTTTGTACGGTAGTTTGGTACCTCTGATTCAAATCATCTTCAAGAAATGAGGGCATAAAGTACATAGGTACACTCAACATCAGTGAAAACGTAATAGTTACAATACCACATTAGTGTTAGATTTAAGTTCAGTATTTGTATTTAATACACATACCTAAGTAGTAATGAGCAAAACAAGATAAATCTGGGTAGTTGTTTTGCCACTGACCTACTATCACACTTCACCGTACTTGAAATGCAATTTCAGTAATGTTGTGGCACCCTTTGTGTTTGCTGCCAATCCTGTGAGTTTTTTGGATTGTTTTTTTCTATCTATATAAAGTCAGGTGAATTTTCATTGTCCTAGATACCACTATGCCTCACCTATGAGAGAACAACTGATATCCTGTTCAGGGTGTCGAGAGTGGGATGTTGATTCGACAGGTTACCTGTTGAATGGGTTATTCTCTGGCCATAACAATGAAATTAAAACACTGGTTCAACAAAACCCATTTGTGATGGACAGTGCATGTCCTAGACACAAAAGATTGATGACAGTTTATGTCACGACAGGAGTGACAGACATCAGTTTGTGTGCTACAGTTTCGTGGAGAGGTATGCACAGTGCTGCATACATTGCAATGATTGATGGGGTGGTGTAATAGTGTGAGCTGGTATCTCTTCTAACCATAAAACACTTCTGGTGATCATAATTGTTAAGCTCACTGCCAGACTGTACATTGTCAAAGTGCTGGAGACAATGTGGGTGCCGTTTTTCAGGAATCAGGATAACACCTGCCCTCATGCTGCACATGTCACCACAGCGTACCTTGAGGAACAGAACATCGATGCCCTAGACTGACTGCCTGATCCCTCGCCCACTGAACAACCCTGGGGCCACTGCAGATGATGTGTCTCTCGACGTGTGCCTCTGACCAAGAAACACAGGTTGGATGGATATGTTACACCAGGAATGTGCTAACATACCCCAGGACAATAATAAATGTATTATATGGCCAATGCATTGATGTTGTGTCACTTGAATTGATGCTAATGATGATAACACGAGATATTGAAATGCTAGGAATTTGGAAATTAGATATGCTATTGTGAAACATCAATAAAATGTTGATATTTTGAAATTCTTGTTGCATTTTTTCAAAACTCAGAGATTTATCCATTATAAATCGCATATAAATGTTCAAGTGCCTGCTGAAAAACTACCCTACCACACAGAAAAGAATTAGTTCAGGAATAGTTAAGTTTTCAGTGATGTTGAGCTTATCACTTTGGACTGGTCAGGTATTGTAAATGATGGGTCGGTGCAGGAAACGGAGGAATAATGTATAACACTTTGGTGCAAATATGACTGGGTGAGAAGCGAGTTAACACAATATGTGTTTACCAGCATTATTCACCAGTCATGGTTAATGCTGTTTAATTGTTCATATACTTAGACTAAATACTGGAAAATATTTAAATGTTACTTTCCTTTAACCTTTAAAATGCACATCTTGTATAGATGAGGAAAGCTCTTCAAACAATATCTATTCTTCCGCATAGATCGGCTCACTATTTCACATCTGGTAGTCCTAAGACTACTTACAGTATAAAAGCAGTTACAAGAGAGAGAGAGAGAGAGAGAGAGAGAGAGAGAGAGAGAAGAAAGGGCAATGAGCAATGCACAAACAAATTTCTCTTTAGCATTCCACACAGCACTTCACTGCAGCGAATTCAGTTTCCAAGCAGCACTGCATTATTAATGCAACCATGTCTCTTATCTTCCTGTCCGAAGAGAGGGAACAGGAGAAGGAGAGAGTGATGTGTGTGTGTGTGTGTGTGTGTGTGTGTGCGTGTGTGTGTGTGCGTGTGTGTGTGTGTGTGTGTGTGTGTGTGTGTGTGTGTTTGGGGGTATGTTGTTGGGGGCAAGCTAAAAGTAATTAATCACCCGTTTTTTTCTCTCCTACCCTGTGATAGTAGTGTGATTTACATTTTCATTAATAAGTAGGTGAAACAAGTGATGTATGATATTGAAATTCATCTAAATGGTTGTTTACTGTTTCTTGAGATATATGTGTAAAATTGTCTTATTAATCAAAATAAGATAAACAATTAATAAATTAAAATACACTATGGATGCCTGGACATCAATGCTTAGGCTGCCCGCCTCGCAAACCAACCCTGATAAAGTGGAACAAGATGAAGATGTGGATGAAGATGAAAATAAACAATTGTAGAATTATGAGGGAATTCCAAGGAGGTTGAAGAAAAGTTGAAAGTTTTCAAATAAATTACAAGTAGTATATTTTTCTTAACGCCAGTGGTAATTGTTTTGGTGAGTAATTTCATTATTTAGTATTTTCATTATTTACAGCATTTAAAACAGAATTGAAATACAACCTATATTCCAGATTTTTCTCTTTGTTTTCGACAATTAATAAAAGCAGATGCTTGGCTCAGCCCTGACTCACTCAGCTGTGTCGCACTGTCTGTGGTGAGAGGCATGAAAAAGAACCATTTCAGACTTTCGTCAAGAGTCAGCTGCAAAGTTGTCAAGATGTTTCTGCCGTGCAATGGCCTGGCAAGTTGTCCAGAGTGTACTCTGCCATGCGTCGTCTTAGATGGGCATCAGCTTCCCCGTAATTAATTAGGTGGTTCAGAAAATGGATGAATGAATAAGATGTTTTCACTCACCAAGTTCAGACATTGAGTGTTCCCTGGGAGAGATAAAGATTTTAATTTCAGGCCAGTGATATACTGCTACAAGACCAGCCAGTCGACATCAAAATTTCACAGCCACTTCAAAAGAAAAAGAAAAAGGAAAAAGAAAAAATATATGTTAACCTTCACATTTTTGAAATTGGGGAAATCTTTCTTTCTTGTGTCATCTTCCCTCATGCCGCTGTTCTCTTTCTACTCCTTTCACATTCTTTATTTTCAGTTCATACCTTATCGTACAATCTCATTTCCTATTCAAGGCAGCTTGTTGAGGTAAGGAATTCTCAGGAAGCCCAAATCATGCTGAGCGGCCTCGTGCTGACCTCCTCTCTGCAAACATAGCAGTCAGCAGTGTGAAGTTGCGAGGTCACGCAGAGGGAATAAAAGGTAAACTGCACCCAACTGCACAATTCAGGACATTCAAACACATTTCTTAGAATGAAAGCAGAGCCCACATTCTAAAAAATGTGTTCAGAACATAACATCTCATTGAAACATATTTCTTATTGATTGTATAACAAGAGATTTTAACATTTGCAATTTAAAATTATTTTTATATGCATATTTCTCTAAATCTTCATTCATCTTTTATGTATATTATTGCAGATCTAAAGCACTATCAATATCACAAAATAAGACAGTAATTAGGCACTTGAAAAAAACAAAGTTTTTCTTTTTTTGCCTCATTTGTTGACTCTGACCTTACATATAACCTTGGCAAATTTTGCAAGAAATTGCAATGTGTTTGTTTTGTTCACATTTAAATGCAATAAGAAGTTAAAGGAACCTTTTTTATGGCACAGTTTTCTTGTGGGTTTGACCCTTAAAAAGCAGCCTGCAGCTGGGTTGGCCATATGATAAATTGCCCCTAGGTATGAATGCTTTTGTGAATCTGTATGTCCTCATGGACTGACATTCATTTCAGGGTGAGTTTCCCCCTTCACAACTAATATTCCTAGGGCAGTTTCTGGTTCCACCATGACCCTATCCAGCGTCATTGCCCTGAATGTAATTTATGATTAAATCATTATTGAAAGAAAATTAGCCCTGCTATTATCATAGTCTTTATAGCCTATTAAAATGCATACTAAGCATTTTAGGCATGGTGGCCTTTTGTTTCAAGGTGCTGTTAATCAGAATGGTTGCTGATGATGGTGTTTATACAAATAGTAATGTTCAAACCCATTTTTGCCTTTCTATTATTGTACTATACCCAAATAGTTTTACTGCCCATAACATGTTGCTTGGGGACAACATGTAATTCCCCACGCAGATTACAGCTTACCAAATTAAGAGGTTTTCCACTTATTATATGAAATATCACAGCAAACAAGAAGTTGTTCTTAGTGAACTATTTATTTAAAAAAAGTCTATCATATCAAACAAGAGGTGTTTATCTATTAACATAACATGTTCATCACAAAAAACAAAAACAAATACATGGATTTCATTAGAAGTAATCATAGGCAGAGGAATATGTGAAGTAGGGGCGGGAAGGAAAAGACCGCAGGTACAGGCAAACCTCGGTTCTTGAATGCTTTAGATGTCGAACCAATCGTTATTCAAACAAAAAATTCTGATTTTTTTTGTCTCAGAATTCGAACAAAATTCGGAAGCCGAACATAAAACAAGCACGAGACAAGTCAAGAAAAAATGAGACCGAGAGGGAGGGGAAATGCACAGTTTTCTGAAGTCCGGAAGTCCAGAAGTTGTTTAGCTGTATCACCATGATAAAACTAAAGCTAACAGAGCTCATGAACCATTCCATAAGGTTTTAAAAAGAAGGCAGAAACAAGCCCCATTAGACATGCTGTTCAAGAAAAGAAAGGAACATCCTGAAGAAGAGTCATCCACACCAAAGCGAGTAGCAAGAGAAAAAACACCTTTGGCTGATTCACCTGAAGCTGTTATGGAAGGGGATTCCCCTTCCAAGCAGTAACATAAATCCTCCTCTTTCCCTCTCCAACATTCACGTATGCCAACTGCTCACCACCACAAAGGTAAAAAGTCTTATATTTATCGTTCTTATGCGTTAACTGTACTTTTTTTTGTTGTTGTTTTTTTTTTGTGTGTGTACTGTATTTGATAATTTTTCACTTAATTTGCATACCTATGGTACAAGTTACGGTACCGTAAAGTTCTGTTCAAAAGACGACGGAACGGATTAAGACCATTTACATTATTTTTAATGGGGAAAAAATAGATTCGGAATCCAAACAAATCGCTATTTGAACAGCCTTCTGGAACAAATTGTGGTCGGAAACCGAGATTTGCTTGTATTTAGGCCAGAAGTAGGGGGACCATCTAGAAGCAAAGCCTCAGTGGGGCAGGAGGATGAAGCCCCCTTGACCTGAACCATATATCTGAGCAAAACCTAAGATTAATTTATCTTACCCTAATCTTATGCATTGCACTTCACTTATTGTACCACACAGATGTGTATTTCAAGTAACTTTATTTAATGTAACCACCAAAAGAAATTATTTCACAACTTTACTGATTTCAAAAAAGCGTTTGATTGGGTCTGGCATGGCACATTATGGCACACAATGAAGAAGCAAGGAATTGGACAAAACATGATGAAATTAATACAGCAGCTCTATGAAAACGCTTGAACAACAGTCCTCACTGGAGACACCTATATCGATTGGTTCACATCAGCTGTAGGAGTGCGAGGATCAAGGCTGTATCCTCTCACCCACTCTGTTTAACCTGTTTCTTGAAATAATTATGCTCGATGATTTAGCAAACTACGAAGGAGGCCCAAGCAGTGGAGGAAGAACTGTTCATAACTTGCGTTTCACAGACGACATAGACCTTATTGCTAACACTGAGGAAGAGTTGAGAAGAATCACTGCAAGAGTGGATGCAACCGTGCACAGTTATGACATGGAAATTAGCAGCGAGAAAAGTAATGTGATGGTTATGGGTAGAGGCGAGATGTGTCAGATTGTTGTGCCTCTTAATGAAGAAGATCTGGAACAAGTAAAAAGATTCAAGTATTTGGGCTCAGTGATCACAGAAAAGGCGACAAGTGAGGATGAAGTGAAATGCAGAATTGGCGAAGCAACGAATGCCTTGGGGAAATTGGAGATAATCTGGAATTTTAGAAATCTGAATCTGAAACTGAAGATACAGCTCATGAATGAAATCTGAATCTGAAACTGAAGATACGGCTCATGAATACAATGATTACCAGTATTCTGATGTATGGATGCAAAAGTTGGACAACAACAGAGAAAATATACAAGAAGATCAAAGCTTTTGAAATGAAATGTTACCATCTTGTATTTGGTATCTCATGGAGAGAAAAAAGAACAAATGAGTTTGTTTGGAACAAGATCTGTGAAATTAATGCCAACAGCCACCCAGAGAGATTCGTTGAAGTCGTAATGTGCAGGAAGCTTATTTTCTTTGGTCACCAAGTGAGACGAGATGCTCTAACGAAATGGCTTAAGCAGGGAACCATCAATAGAACGAGATACCAGGGGAGACCACAGCAAACTTGGCTGGATGATATCCAGGATTGGTCTTGAATTGCCAGCATGACCATAATATATCAACTGTTGGAAAACAGAATGGAATGGCGAAGAGAAGTCAAACAGTGGGTGCGCCAATGGTCTAATCGACTACGGTCTCAATGATGATATTTAATGTAAGAAGACCTCTTACTTTAAACTGAAAACACCTGGTGTAAAAACTATAAATATAGAAGAAACCATATAAATTTACTAAAATTATATAAATATTATTTATGTCACCCTTATGTATCATGTAATATTATTGAGATTTCTTTCCCAATCAATTACTCTTCATTAGTGAAATACACATTAAGCATTGAAATGCCTGAAGATCCTTTGCACTTTCTCATTTTCACCCTGAAAATTACGTTATATGGACACACCAAGACGACAAATTCCATCTGTTATAACTTATTTTCCACCAAGCCTCAAGAGGCATAATTGAGCCCCGAAGAACCAGAGCAGGCCAACCCACAGTTTTTTGATGGACCATTCTGTCTCTGAAAGACATTTTACTTTTGCCCAGAACGAGAGGTGAATCCTTTCAGCCATATTCCTCCATGTGTTGAAGAAATTCAGAGAATTCACCTCTGGTACTGGGTAAAAATAAAATGGCTTTGAGAGCCAGAATGGTCTATCAAAAAATGTGGGATAACTTCTAATGATGGACCATTCTGGCTTACAAAGCCATTTTATTTTTACCCAGAACTAGAGGTGAATCCTTAGGGTTGTGTGGAGGTTGGTGCCCATCCCAGCCGACTTTGGGCAGGGCAGAGTACACCCTGGACAGCTCACCAGGCCATTGCAGGGCAGAAACAAGCTGACGGCTATGCAGCCTACTCTTGTCTAAAGCATCACACGTCCTGGCATCATATGCATGTGAATATCCTGGTACATCAGCAGGTTTTCTCACAAAATCCATGAGTTTTGGTGTCACATTTTGCCCTTGATGTATTTAAATCATTGCAGACTAAAGAGACACTTAAATGGAAAGTAAAGAACTGCTTGAAGGTGAAAAAAGAGAAGCCTGTCCGCCAATGAAAACCTAGTGCACAACAGCTTGGAAGCAATGCAAAATACCAAAAAAGGACAGAATCCTGCCAATTGCATAATTTACGCAAATGAAGTCATCCACGTAAATTACATCATATGTGGAAGTGATGACATCTGAGGAGGTGATGTCATCCGTGGAAGTGATGACATTTACGCAAATGACATCATCTATGCGAATGATGTCATCTACGGAAGTGACATTATATGCGGAAGTGACGTCATATGAGGAAGTGACATCATTTGTGGAGGTGATGTCACTTCTGCCATTTGCGTAACTAAAATAAATAAATAAATAAAGTAAAAAACCTAATAGTGTAAGTTAATGTTAAGTGCTATTCTTAAGTTCAGACACACTTATTGTATTGTTTATTGAATTATTGTTTATTCTTGTTTTATTATTATTTATTCTTAATAAAACTGTAAATGCATTCTTATTGTGAAATGTTTATTGTTACATGTTTATCTTAAATATATTATCTCAAAAATACATTTTTGTGTCAGGTTATATGAGTTTAAGAGGGGATTGGAACGGATTAAATTGTTTCCCATTGTTTCCTATGGGAATTTTTGTTTCATCTAACGAACGTTTCCACTTACGAGCTTGCTCTCGGAACGGATTAATTTCGTAAGTCCAGGTACCACTGTATATATAATGCCTAGAACATATAGTGAACTGTAATTGGTAGAAAAATAATTTGCTTGTGAATACCCTATTAATAGATATGCACATAAAAATACGTATGTACATACATACATAAATAAATTTGGTGTATGTGCTTCTAAAAAAACTAATACAAACCAAAAGGATAAACTTGGATAAACATGCTACAGTATGTAAAATCTCACACAAAACATTGTAAACATTAACTTACCGGAGTGGGGGAAAGAACCTGCGGGGTCGATAGAGTTGTGACCGTCATCACGTTGATAACTTGCATGTGAATGAGAAAGAAAGGCGTACACATCATCTGCAACCAATCAACAGGAGGGAGAAACAAAAGTTATCAGCCATTAGTTAAATTTGAATTATGTGCCAGTCATGTTGCCGGGGCTGCTGCTAAATTAAAAACATGAAAAAAAGCCTTTGAGAGAAAAATCCACGAGTATGCAGGGCTTCGAATTGGGAACCGCGAATGGGCAGGGGCTTACTGTGTTTTTTGTTGTTTAGCCAAAACAATAAATTAATGGGTTTTTTTTAAAAAGCACCCTTAGACTGAGATAGCCTAAACCCCACCTTCCACCTTGAAAGTACCAGTTGGCCTCTTTTGAACCATGGGTAATTGTCAAGAGAAAGTTTCTAAGTTTCTAGCCTCAACAGAGTAGGTACAATTAAATGTAGAAATGACAATGGAAATGTTACTGGTATGTGTTGCTCACCCAGTTTTAGCTTTATTTTGGAATCATATCTACTGTTATTTACATCTCAGGCAACACACAATGGTCTGATGACTAGAGTTTAGCACACAATCACATGGAAGGTGTTTCATTCACAAGTATTAAATTTACTTTGATTGTGAGGCCTTCTGTGATTGCTCATGTTGGGTTTGGCTGTGTAAAATGTAATGAACACACTAATAGACAGTTCCTCTCATAATTGTCACAAGACAATATTCTCTAATGGTGACCCACATTAAGTGTGCTGAACACTTCAGAAAATTGTTTTAAGTCTCAATAAAGGGTAAGCAATTAAAACAAAAAGAATAGAATTAAATGTATGACTAAATCAAGCTTAAGGAGGATCTGATAGGGTCCAAAAGTAAATAACGGCTTATAAGTTGCACTGGTGATAGATACCATGTCAAATGTTTTTATGTTTGTTCTCTGTTTGTTTGTTTTTGTTGTTGTTGCTGTTGTTTTTGTACTGCTTCTACCATCATCTATGATGAAAAAAAGGTGTATTTTACATGCAAGAAATTAAGCTTCATGCACAGACAAGCTTATTTCTGTAAAAGAACCCCTTTGCCCTACTGTGGATGTCATCACAGCAGATAAATGTGAAAGCTTATTTTAAGACTATTTCTTTGTAATAAACAGTTTTGTACTAGTTTTTTCCACTCTGTCGTCCAACATTTCCTATAATACTGTACTTCACACAATTAAAAGTAGAATTGCAAGCATTTATCAACAGAGTTCAATCCCTTTTGAGCAATCACTGCCAATGCCCCGTGGAGACTAGTAAAGTTGTTGCCAAAGGTTAACACCATAAAGAGCTTCAATAATGCACATATGAATGAGTAAAAAAACTAGTTATGAGATGACACTTCATTTAGAAGGAACTCTGCATTGTGTGTGTATATGACAAGAAGGAGTACCTGTCTTGCCATCTTCTTCTTCTTTTCCTTTCGGCTGTTCCCTTCAGGTGTCGCCACAACGAATCATCTGCCTCCATCTCACCCTGTCCTCTGCATCTTCTTCTCTTACACCAACTGCCTTCATGTCCTCCTTCACCACGTCCATGAATCATCTCGTTGGTCTTCCTCTAGGCCTTCTGCCTGGTAGTTCCAACCTCAGCATCCTACTACCAATATACTCTCACTATCCCTCCTGTCTTGCCATAAGACACAAATTTATTTTGTGGATAAAAGTTAAAGTGTATGATTTAAGAATGGACAGAATCACGGGGAGCCAAGAAGATGAGTAAGAAGATGAGTAATCACAGAGAAATGAATGAAACACACATTTCTATTGCAATTTTGATTAGATTTTATTCAAGAATAAGAAAATTTAATAATAACATTCGCACTATATGGACTAAGTCTTACAAACAATACATAAATTACTCTCAATTTGTGCACATGTAAAAAAAAAAAGTTAAATCTGGCCCATGGTTTAAATGTTTTATTCTTTCTTACTCAGCTTGCTGTTCAGTTTCCACCATTGGAGTATTGTGTCCAAAAATTGGATATGCAAGAATTTGTGGCTACAGAAATCTGTTCATTGATAATTTGTGCAAATGTGAATGTACAAACAAAAAATGTTTTGATATACTTTGGTCTGATCACTTTGAAGATGTTGTGTGCAAACTCTATAAGTAATGCGAAGAAATTTAAGAGAATTGGTAATGGCCAACCAAGTGATTCAGCTTAATTTATATAACACTTTTTAATCGACATTTGTGTTGGGAGGAATGGTCCGAAATGCATTTGCCCTGATTATAGAATCACTTGGTGGTGCAGATGTGACAATTTTGGTATTTGGTATCATTGTCTGTCTACCCTGTATATTTAAATAAATTCATTTGAATATCACTTCAATTTTAAAAATTGTATTTGTTAGAATAATAGCCATTGCCCACTTTAAGCAATCACAATAACCATTGGCACAGAATTGGCTCTTAGTTGAGTACAACCAAGTTTAGTACACATTGGAGGCTCCAGTCTTGAAATAGAGATTTTTCATATTTGTAGTACTTCATGTGGCCACTTGCTGCCAATTTTGATCTCGATCATCAGCGCATCATCACAAGAATCTTAAAGACGAATTAAATCAAATTACCATTTGTACCCATAAACAAGCTGATGTCTGTCTGATGTAACCACAAACTCGTGTAATGTGTACGTGCTCAAGAATTTTGCGAGTAAATGCCTGAATGATTCAGCAAAGGCCAATGTTCCCTGTAATTTTTCATGTGTCTGGGCATACACACAAGCTGCTTGAGTACACTGAGGACCACTGTGAGCAACATTAGATGTGCATGCTGTGGCCACGCACACCTGAATGGCGCATATGGGCAGGGCACATGTGCTATGGTCGGCTGTGTAGCGTTAGTGAATCCTATCGCATCATTGGCTGGACACCTGTCGCTCCCTGAGTTACATTGCAAAATGGTGCATAAAACAACGTTATTGGTCTGATTAATTAGATTAGATTAGGTCAAATATTAGATATTAAATAATAGGTTTCTGTTGAATTTTATTTTATGTGCTGCAGATTTTTTTTGTGCGCTTAGAATGTGCAAGCACGCAGCTTAGAGGGAACATTGGCAAAGGCTATGGAAAAAGTGATATTTTAAGATGAGTTCACAGTGGAGAGTTGAGTTTGAGAACAAATACTGACTATGACCCAAAGAACAATATCTCCAACATCAAGGTCAAAGTTGGAAACATGATGCTTTCGGACTGTCTCTCTTCTAAGGCTAAGACCATTTCACCACATCACTTCAAATCAGATGCACACTAGACATCGCAGTATCATCACCATCATGTCAAAGAAATCGTGGTCCACCAACATTGTAAAACCTTACACCTGTACCATATTCAGCTTCATTAATAAAGGCAAACCAAAAAATGGCAGTTTATAGATGAAGGTCTATTTCAGTGTGTTGTCATCCCTTAATGTCCTCATATGGCATACAGCAGTCAATCTTGAAACTGAATATGAAACAACTACATCAGCTCAAGGTCCAATATGAAATACTAAATAGTTTAAAAATAAAAGCTTTTAATATTATTTCTTTCACCTGGTTACTGTGATTTTTGCTCCTGAAATTTCATTGCAGATCATCTCCGGATCAGGGTTGTAAAGCCAGCCTGACACTAGTAGGCATTCATGGGACGCCACGGTATGCCAAAGTGAGTACCTTTGCGGGAATTGTGAGCGCCATCACTGAAACAATGTGGAAACGATGAATGAGATGAGTGCCACTGAGGGGTATTGCAGACCCAAAAAATGAAACAGGTTCATTAATTTTGTCGCGCACTCTTTTGCGTACTTTTCCGCAAACTATAAGGAAACTGTGAGGAAAAAGTGAGGGTACGTGTAAATGCCCAACACGTCATGCATGTTACGGGTAATCAATGCCGCGCAATGTTACACCTGTATCCTCAATGGCGCTCTTGTGTCCTCCATGGTGTTCATTGACTGCTATGCATTGTCCAACATTAACTGTTGGCGGACCAGGGAGTGAGTTGTGGACAGAACTGTGTTTCTCACTGTTTCCTCAAAGGTAATCATAGTCTACTCACCTTTAAGTTTGGGTGAGCACTCAAACCACTGTATTCCGCAACACCACGCACAAACGGTTAACCAATCAGCAATGTCCACATTGACTTGCCCTGTATCTTAAAGGGAAGGGTGTTCAGTTGCATGACATTTACATATTCAGAATGCCAGGTAGAGGAAGAAAGTATCAGGTGTGGATTCTAGCTGCTTACATAAGTCAATGTCATAGTCTTCGATTAGTAGTAATGCATCAGCACCTGCAAGAAAGACACTTTGTTGATTTAATGCAATTTTCTCGGCATCTCTAGAGTTCATCATCTTGACGACTACAAGACTGAATGGTGGATGAATCCAGCTACCCAATATATATCCACTTGTGAGGCGTGACAAGGCGTGTCATAAACGGAAACGCAGTCACCTTTTTAGTGTGATGTGAAGCAAACTTGTCTGGCCATTGAGTGATTTTGAGGAACTTGGAGCACCCCAGCACAAGCAATTCGCAAAAATACAGCAATGGTGAGGAATCAAGTGGAACGTCGCGGAACATCCTCAATGGTACGAATGAGCAAGCTATGAGCAAAGCTTATTCCTCTCTGGCACAAACTGTTTGACTGACACGTGAAATAAACACAAAACTCATTCTGCCATGGTACGCATGAATGAGTGCCATTGAGGATTTAAAATGCATACTAGTGACAGGCTGGCTTAAGATATCACTTTCCACACAGGATTGCAAGCTCCCAACTGTAAGGTGCAAGCAATATTTACATATGATGTGGTTCATGATGGGGGAAAATCTTGCTCACACAAGTATCCAAAAATTGACAAGATTCCAACTGCAGGCTTTTTAATGTTTATATAAGTGTTGAGAATGGCATTCTGTGTATCAAACACAAGTTTGTCCAGATTAGAAAGGTTTTCAATGTCACTTTATTTGTACTTCTGAGGACGAATGAGCTTCTGATGAGCAACATCTTCAAAATCAGCTGTCAACATTCTGAGCTTAGACACCCACACGTCTTTGTCTTTTGAATGTTGGCCACTTCGAGCTCAAGATCAGGCTGACTTAATGCAGCTTAATGTGTAAATGCAGTCATATTCAACAGTGCTGGATTTGCAGAGGAGTGATGTGAAAGCATAATGTGTTTTTTTTTTGTTTGTTTGTTTTGGTTTGGTTTGGGGGTTTTCTTTACCCCCTAACCCCACAGAATCTGTCCTGAAAGACAGTTTGCATTACAATGATGGCACACTGAAACAATCATTTAACTGATCATGTGCTTCAGTAAATTTTCTCTAAAACAGGAAGTAAAGCAGTATACCTCTCTGTACATCTCTGGCATACAATGTTGTGTTGAAATGCTAAAACTTCCTCCAGTATCTGTAGGGCTATGTTCCTTTCCCCTGCAGACTTTTGTTGCTTTCCAAAAAATTGTATGTGCCCCAAACACAATCGTTTCAGAACCTCCCCTCTGGACAGTCAACAGACTTTGTTATGCAGCCGAAGATCGCAGTATGTGCTGTTAACTTCATCTAATAATGAAAGGAGTGGGAGCCGGTGGTCTAGTGGTTAGAGTGTTGGGCTCATGATCGGGAGGTTGTGAGTTCAAATCCCACTGAGACCCTCACTGTGTGTGGTCTCAACCACAAGTGTGTCTCTGTTCACCCAGCAGTATAAATGGGTACCAGTAAAAATATACTGGGAAGGTAACCTGCGATGGACTAGCGTCCCATCCAGGAGGAGTTCAACTCCTGATTGCTTCACGCTACGGAAACTGGGGATAAGCACCGGCCTGATGAGCCGCTAGGCTTGGGTGTAAAAACCCAAACAGTTAATCAATCAAAATAATGAAAAAACTTTATTCTGGGAATGTTGTTCAGCATTTGACTATTTTTGTTGTATGCTGATTTCGCAGTACATATTAAGCATGCTGGTAAACATTTAACCAAATATGCATATTTTTGGACTGTGGGACAAAGCCAGACTAAGTCGAAGAAACCTACACAAGCATGAAGAGTTCATGCAGACGCCGCATAGAAATGCGTGAGCCCACAACATGACCCCAGGACTTTTTGCTTTGAGGTGGCTGAGCTCATCTCTACACCACTATGCTACAATGTGTGTAAAATATTATTGAATAAATTTATAAAATAATCATTAATAATAATCACATACGAATTGTATGTAAAAATACACTTTCCAATACATCACATTTGGTTTGCCTTAAATTGTTCAGTATAAAAGGGGACGGCACGTCCGCCTCACAGCAAGAAGGCCTGGGTTCAATTCCCGGCCTGGGTGTTCCTGTGTGGAGTTTGCATGTTCTCCCCGTGCTTGCGTGGGTTTCCTCGGGGTGATCTGGTTTCCTCCCACAATCCAAAGACATGCACAGTAGGTTAATTGGCCGTTCTAAATTGCCCGTAGGTTCGCATCGTGCAGAAGGCAATGGAAAAACACTGCACTAATCCTGCCAAGAAAACCTCCATGAAGATGATAACCAGGGCGTTATCCTTCATGGTGCGTCACCAATGGTTGTCCTACGACTCAGGCACGAGATAGATAAAAGGGAACACCTGCTCTCATTAGTCCCTTCCACATTACAGATCAATTTTAAATTGATCTTCCTGTCTACATCAGGCTCAAAATCAGTTCTGGCAGAACTTCTTCCTAAGGTGGTGTACTTGCAGTGAGAACAGAATAATATATTTCACCAATAACCAGGTTCAGAGACAGCTCAATAGACACCATTCAGGCAAGCCAGCAGGAACAGATGAGTCCTCGTGTCCTTAAAACCTTAAACCCTATTATCACTGGGTTGTTACTACCCCCCCGAGTCCAGCTAACTGGGCCAGCCATGTTTCTCATTGTCTGTGGGAAGAGGCATGTGAAAGAACCAGTGAAAAAGAGTAGGCTGCCATCAGCGTGTTTCGCCTCTGGCAAGCCGTCCAGAGTGCACTCTACTGATTGGCTGAGATTGGCGCCAGCCTCCCCACAACCCTAATTAGGATTAAGCAATTCATAAAATGAATGAATGAATGAATGAACGTTAAATAAACTTATGAATGAAGAAAAACTGCCCAGTTTATTTTTAATTAAAAATGCCATTAATGATAATTTGACTAATTTGTTAAATACTTTATTAATACAGGGGAAAACAGCAAATTTCCTTTTGTCTCCTGTCGATTCATATGGTATAAGTAAAAGTTTCAATGAAACTTATTAAAACTTCATGAAAGAAACCGATGTAAAAAAATGTATACTGTACACAAATTTAAAAACAAAAAATCAACAGACTACATTATATCGTCCATTCCTTCATTTTCTAAACTGCTTAATCATAATTAGGGTTGCAGAGAGGCTGGCATCTATCTCAGCCAAGTCCGGGCAAAGGGTGGGGTACAATATGGACAGGTCGCCAGGCCATTGTAGGGCCAACACTCACACAACTATTCACACCTAGGGGAGATTTGGAACAGCCAATTAACCTACTGTACATGTTTTAGGACTGTGGGAGGCAACCAGAGAATGCAGCCATGAGGTGAACTAACCAGTGTCTCTCCCCCTCATGCTGGTCCCAAGCCCGGAGAAATGCAGAGGGTTGTGTCAGGAAGGGCATCCGACGTAAAACCAATGCCAATTATTGATGATGCAAATCAAAAGTATTACCTCCATACCGGATCGGTCGAGGCCCGGGTTAACAACGACCGCCATCAGTGCTGTCAATCAACAGGGTGCTGATGTAAATTGGACTACTGTTGGTCGAAGACGTCAAAGAAGGAGAGGTGGGAGGCGTGTCCGTAGGCAGAGAGAGAAGAGGAAAGGCATGAGTCTAGGACTGAGAGTGGGGACTTTGAATGTTGGAACTATGCACAGAAAAGGTAGAGAGCTGGTTGACATGATGCAGAGGAGGAAGGTGGACATACTGTGTGTTCAGATGACCAGGTGGAAAGGTAGCAAAGCTAAAAGCTTAGGAGCAGGGTTTAAGCTATTTTATCACGGTGTGGATGGGAAGAGAAATGGAGTCGGAGTCATCTTGAAGGAGGAGTTTGTCAGGAATGTTCTAAAAGTGAAAAGAGTGTCAGACAGAGTGATGAATCTCAAGTTAGAAATTGAAGGTGTAATGCTCAATGTTGTTAGTGCTTATGCCCCACAGGCAGGATGTGAGCTAGAAGAGAAGGAGAGATTCTGGAGTGACTTAGATGAAGTGATGCAGAGTACCCCCAGAGGTGAAAGAGTGGTCATTGGTGCAGACTTCAATGGACATGTTGGTGCAGGCAACAGAGGGGACGAGGAAGTGATGGGCAGGTTTGGTATCCAGGACAGGAACGCAGAAGGACAGATGTTGATAGATTTTGCAAAAGGATGGAAATGGCTGTGGTGAATACTTTCTTTGAGAAGAAACAGGAGCATAGGGTGACTTATGAAAGCGGAGGTAGGCGCACACAGGTAGACTACATCTTGTGTAGGCGATGTAATTTGAAGGAAGTCAGTGACTGCAAAGTCATCGTGGGTGAGAGTGTTGCCAAACAGCATAGGATGGTGGTGTGCAGGATGACTCTGATGGTGAGAAAGGTGAAAAAGGCAAAGGCAGAGCAGAAGACAAAGTGGTGGAAGCTGAAAAAGGAAGAGTGTCGTGTTGTCTTCAAGGAGGAGTTGAAACAGGCTTTGGGTGGCCAGGAAGTGCTTCCAAATGACTGGACAACCACAGCAAATGTGATCAGGGACACAGGTAGGAGAGTACTTGGTGTGTCCTCTGGAAGGAAAGTAGATAAGGAGACTTGGTGGTTGAATGAGGAAGTGCAGGAATGTGTACAAAGGAAAAGGTTAGCCAAGAAGAAGTGGGACATTGAGAGGACCGAAGAGAGTAAACAGGAGTACAGGGAGACACAGCGTAAGGCGAAAGTAGCAGTGGCTAAGGCCAAACAGAGGGCGTATGATGACTTGTATGATAGGTTGGATAGTAAAGAGGGAGAAAATGATCTATACAGGTTGGCACAGCAGAGAAATAGAGATGGGAAGGACGTGCAGCAAGTTAGATTGATAAAGGACAGAGAGGGAACTGTATTGACTAATGACAGAAGTGTGCTGGGAAGATGGAAAGAGTACTTTGAAGAGCTGATGAATGAGGAAAATGAGAGAGAAAAAAGAGTAGAAGAGGTAACCATTGAGGAGCAGGATGTAGCAAAGATCAGTAAGGGTGAAGTGAGAAGGGCATTGAAGAGGATGAAGAATGGAAAGGCAGTTGGTCCTGATGATATACCTGTGGAGGTATGGAAGTGTTTAGGAGAGGTAGCAGTAGATTTTCTGACAAGAACATTCAACAGGGTACTAGAGAGTGAGCAGATGCCGGAGGAGTGGAGGAGAAGTGTGCTGGTGCCCATTTTTAAGAACAAGGGAGATGGCAGAGAAGTATGTTAGAGTGGTGCAGGACATGTATGAGAGATGTAAGACAGTGGTGAGGTGTGCTGTCGGTGTGACCGACGAATTCAAGGTGGAGGTGGGACTGCATCAAGGGTCAGCTCTGAGCCCCTTCTTGTTTGCTATGGTGATGGACAGGCTGACAGACGAGGTGAGACAAGAATCTCCATGGACTATGATGTTTGCAGATGACATCGTGATCTGTAGTGAGAGCAGAGAACAAGTGCAGGAAAATCTAGAGAGGTGGAGGTATGCCCTGGAAAGGAGAGGAATGAAGGTTAGCCTCAGAAAATCAGAATACATGTGTGTGAATGAGAAGGACCCAGGAGGAACGGTGATGTTACAGGGAGCAGAGATAACGAAGGTGGAGGATTTTAAGTACTTAGGCTCAACAATCCAGAGCAATGGAGAGTGTGGAAAAGAGGTGAAGAAGCGTGTGCAGGCAGGCTGGAATGGTTGGAGAAAAGTATCCGGTGTGATGTGTGATAGGAGAGTGTCAGCAAGAATGAAGGGAAAAGTGTACAAGACGGTGGTGAGGCCAGCGATGTTGTATGGCTTAGAAACAGTGGCGCTGAGGAAAAGGCAGGAGGCAGAGCTGGAGGTAGCGGAGATGAAAATGTTGAGGTTCTCCCTGGGAGTAACGAGGATGGATAGGATCAGAAATGAGTATATCAGAGGGACAGCCCACGTAAGATGTTTTGGAGACAAAGTCAGAGAGGCTAGATTGAGATGGTTTGGACAAGTACAGAGGAGGGATAGTGAGTATATTGGCAGTAGGATGCTGAGGTTGGAACTACCAGGCAGAAGGCCTCGAGGAAGACCGAAGAAGAGATTTATGGATGTGGTGAAGGAAGACATGAAGGTCGTTGGAGTCAGAAAAGAAGATGCGGAGGACAGGGTGAGGTGGATGATTTGCTGTGGCGACCCCTGAGGGGAGCAGCCGAAAGTAAAAGAAGAAGAAGAAGAAGGAGGAGGCAACCAGAGTAACTGGAGGAACTCACACAAGCATGGGGAGAACATCCACACAGAAAGGCTCAAGCTTGGAATCAAATCATGACCTTCTTTCTGTGATGTGGATGTACTATCCACTATGCCACCGTGCTGCCCCTCTACATTATGTTTTTGGTTAAAAAAAATTGATTGTATTACTAAACTTCTTATTTTTATATTTATGTAACATTTCCCGAATATTTAAAAAAAAATAAAAAACAATCTTCTCTGGTGAAAAGCATGTCTTTTGAATTTATATCTAACTTTTAATGATAGAATAATCATGAAGGAAAATAGAAAGAAATTATTGTTTTTTGAAGAAGCGTAAACTTCCGGTTACTGTTGAATGTGATCTGCAAATTGTAAAAATAGAACAATAAAGAAATAAATTAATTAATTAATACGTCAATATAAACACTTTTCTTGAAATAAAATTTTTAGATGTTATCATCGACAACAAAATAAATTAGAGAATGCATTTAAATTATGCTATTATGAATATTGAATTTAAAATTTAACCATCACATTAACTGACACTGAATGCTATATCAAATATCCTCCACAAATTACAATTACTTATACTAGTATATGCTGCATAATAAATATATTACTCATTTTCTGCACTAATTTTCATGAGGTCTTGTGAATATTAGGCCAATTTCAGGAATGTAGTACATATGTTGGCTGTAATTAAATGTTCCGCTTTCAGCCATTCCCCTTTATACATGAACAAGCACAGAATACAATGAGTTAATATTGAACTTTCAGACTTAGTCATGTTTATAGTACCATTTAATTTAGTACAGTTTGTTAATTCTTGACAAATTACTTCACTCTGTAATCTCTAAATGAACTACCAGTAAGTTAAACTCACTTTATAACATACCCCCAGGTATGTGCGTTAATTCAGTATTTAACAATGTGTTCCTAGTTATACTGTGATGAGGTCTTAAATTAAACCCAGCTTGTTGTTTTTGATATTATTGTTGTTTTACACTTTTTAGGTGGTCATTATAAGTGCCATTAAGGGCAGTGGTGGCCTGGTGGTAAAGGGCACTGGATCCCTAAGGTTGGGAGTTTGAGTACCACTCTCCACAAGGTTGTCACTGTCCACCCAGTGCAGCTAACTGGGTTATCAATGGCCGGCCATGTCTCTCACTGTCTATGGTGAGAGGTTCATGTAAAAGAACCATTGCTCACTTTTGTAAAGAGTAGCTACATAGCTGTCAGCGTGTTTCTGTCCCTTGCTAATGGGTTGTGTCAGGAAGGGCATTCGAGGTAAAAACCTATGCCAACTCAAACATGCGAATCAGATGATTTGCTGTGGCGACCCCTGGAACAGGGAAAAAGCTGAAAGGAAAAGAAGAAAAAAAGAAGATTATATGTGCCATTTAATAGCGTACTTAATGCTGCACATTAATAACGGTCCCTTTAAATCATATTTGCATTTTTCTCAGTTATTGAAAATACATATTTGATAATGTTGTTATGATAAGTATAATAAAAGTTTTTGTTGCTCCATTTTGTTGCTCCATTGATGAAGTGGAAGAAAATTCATGGCATTCAAACAAAGCATTTGTCTGACTTCTTTGGGAAAAAAAAAGAATAAAATAGAAGACAATCACAGAGAGCAATGCAGTGTCCCCCCCCCCCCCCCCAAGGTAATTGGTTTTCTGGAGTGGTGGCCATGTGGAGATGAAAAACAATCGGCAAACCCCTTAACAAATGCAGTAATTACCTGAGCAGTGCAGGAGTACTTGAACAGAGTACACTTTTTGTATTTAAAGAATGCAGAGTTCTCTGATCAGTGTCTTCATCTTAATTTGAGATTATGACAAGAGGTCTTGAGATAACAAGGGATGATGATGATGATGATTATGATGATGATGATGATGATGATGCAACCCAAACACAACACATGCAACAACAATTAAATGCCAATCGGGAGGAGAGTGTCTGCAGCCCTATCATGCTTTCTTTTTTCTTTGAATATATATAGTCATATCTCACCTTACGAAATGAATCCCTTCCAGAAGTGGTTTTGTAACTTCGATTTTTGGTAAATTGAGTAGCATTTTACATGTAAAAGGTCTGAGTCATTACAAGGCCCCCAATACTACCCCCTAAACCCTTTAAAAATTATAAAAGTACATATTTTAAGGCCTCCTTTTGCTTCAATATCGTACCGATGGTAGACGGGTTTCAGCCATATTCATTTGTGATATCACTCAACCGCATGCCACAAGCCCTCTTCTTTTTACTCTCACCAAAAATCACTTTCTTGGGGCCCATGATGAATAACGAAGAATAAAGTTGCAATGACCACACTCGAAAAACTCATGAAACAACAGTAACTCTGTCCTTTACGCATGTTAGAATTCCGTGATGAACAATGGGTCGAAGGCACACGAAAAGCATCATGGGTATCATGGAGATGCAGCTCCCTTCTCGCCAATGTAAGCTGAACGGGGCGGGGTGTTGGGAGATAGCCAATCGGAGAGCAACTCTATCACACAATTTCAAAACAAAATACAGGATGCTACAAGTGCATTTACGTTTCGTAACATGAAAATTTTACGTAAATGTGTTTCGTGACTTGGATTTTTCGTTAGTTGGGTCTTTCGTAAGGTGAGGTATGACTATATATATATATTCAAACCAAAAGACCAGCGGTGTAATGATGGGTAGACAATGTGAGGAAATGATGATCACCAGGCCCAAGTCACAGGCAAAAAAAAACCCAAAAATACTACCTCAACACCAAACTGGAGAAGGAAAACAAAGGTTGATCCAAATATGACAACTGCAAGCTTATGGATAAGTGGCAGTGGCTTTATGAGGTCATTAGCAGGGTAGGAAAAGTAACATGCTTGATAGCCATGCTGTGAAAAACAGAAAGCCGCAAACCTTCCATGTAAACATGCTCAAAGACTGGCACCCTAGGAAGCAACCATTAGAGTAGCAGCTTTTAGCAAGGGCAGTCTGTATTCCAGTAGGGTGGTTAGTGAGACTCTGGAAAGAATGACTCTGTTAGTGCACCAGATCCATTTGATGGCACTAGGGCAACTGAGGCGTATATATCACTAAGTCCCAGCATAGCTTTTGTCTAAGATCAAGCAGGAAATTGAGGAAATGCAGGAGATGGGTGTCAAAGAATGATTTAGCAGCGAGTGGTCTAGTATGGTTGTCCTTGTCCTCAAGAAGGATGAAAAACTAAGGTTCTACATGGATTTTAGTAAACCAAACACAATCTCCTCTTTTGATCCAATGCCCAGAGTTGATGATTTGATTGAACACCTGGATAGTCTCAGATTCTTGACAACTTTGGAACAGAGTAAAGCGTACTGCCAAGTGCCCATGTTAGGGGATCCTACACAGGTTATACCTAAATAACTTTGTCTAAAAGACGTTTGATCTACAGGGGGGCACCAGTCATGTTTCAGTGCCTCATGAAAAATATGCTGGAGGGTTCCAGGGTCTACTTATCTGGCTACATAGATGATGCAGTCAAACAAAGTCAGTGCTGGGAAGAGCAGCTGGTTAATATTTGTGATGTGCTGGAGTGAGAGGAAGGCTTGCCTGCCAGTCAATCTCCAGAAGTGTGCCTTTGCTCAGTTAGAGGTCCAGTATCTAACTAATGTCTTTGAAAGGAATGTCCATTAGGCCACAAATAGGACAGATTGATGCTATCTAAGAAACTCCAAGGTCAAAGGCCAAGCTCCAGGTCAGGTCTTTTCTGGGCATAGTAGAGTGGTATCAAAGAGTCATATTGCAGTTTTCCAGCATGGCTGCAGCACTGATTGACCTTACTCAGAAGTCCAGTCCCAATAAGATGCATTGGTCAGAACTAGGGGCCAAGACTTTTGAGGATCTGTGGAGTTGTCTCACACTGGGCCCAATCCTGCAGAACCCAAACTTCTCTCAGCCATTCACTGTGCAACTGGTGCATTTGGGCTGGGTCTGACAGCTGTCTTGTTGCAGGGAGCACTGGGGCAGCAGAAATCAGTAGTTTACCTGAGTAGTAAACTGTTCCCCAGGGAGCAGAGGTACTCAACTTTTGAGAACGAGTGCTTGGTAATTAAGTGTGCCCTGGACTCGCTGGGATATTAACTGGTGTGAAAAGATTTTACACTGGAAATTAATCACCAGGCCTTACAGTGGCTTGATCGCATGAAAGACACAAACTCGCAGGTAACATGATGGTCTCTGCCCTTATAGATGTATCGGTTTGTTGTGTGGTACAAGGCGGGGACAGACAATGTGTCTGAAGACTTCCTGTTGAGGGTGATCAAGGACAAAGACTCTTGAGGAGAGAACAAGGTGACAGAATGCCTGGTGACTGCCACATACCCAGCATAATTCCCGCTTATAGTCAACAATGGGGTTTAAATGTGGTTCATTGCAATGGGGTATTTTTGGCTGAAAACGAACTTTGCTGTTGTGGGTGGGTATATAGATATGTGTACTCATTATAAATTAAATGTTTGAGCTACAGTATGTGGAACATGAGCGTACTTTAATTATTTTAGGGATACATAATGCATTTATTGGCATGCACAAAGATGCAGCCGTGAGGGGGGCACAAGCCAGTGCTCTTGATCATGTCGGTTTCAAGCCCGGATAAATGCAGAGGGTTGTGGCAGGAAGGGCATCCGACGTAAAACCTGAGCCAGATCAAATATGCAAATCACAAATATTACCTCCATAAAGAATCGGTCGAGGCCCGGGTTAAAAACAACCGCCATCAGTGATGTAAATCAACAGGGTGCTGGTGAAAATTGGACTACTGTTGGTTGACGAAGGAGAAAGAAGAGGAAAGGCATGAGTCTAGGACTGAGAGTAGGGACTTTAAATGTTGGAACTATGACAGGAAAAGCTAGAGAGCTGGCTGACATGATGCAGAGGAGGAAGGTGGACATGTTGTGTGTTCAGGAGACCAGGTGGAAAGGAAACTAGGCTAGAAGCTTAGGACCAGGGTTTAAGCTGTTTTATTATGGTGTGGATGGAAAGAGAAATAGAGTAGGAGTCATCTTGAAGGAGGGGTTGGTCAGGAATGTTCTAGAAGTGAAAAGAGTGTCAGAAAGCGTGATGAGTCTCAAGTTAGAAATTGAAGGCATGATGTTCAATGTTGTTAGTGCTTATGCCCCACAGGCAGGATGTGAGCTAGAAGAGAAGGAGAGATTCTGGAGTGAGTTAGATGAAGTGATGCAGAGTGCCCCTAGAGGTGAAAGAGTGGTCATTGGTGCAGACTTCAATGGACATGTTGGTGCAGGAAACAAAGGGGGAGAGGAAATGATGTGCAGATTTAGTATCCAGGACAGGAACACAGAAGGACAGATGTTGATAGATTTTGCAAAAAGGATGGAAATGGCTGTGGTGAATACTTTCTTCCAGAAGAGACAGGAGCATAGGGTGACTTATAAAAGCGGAGGTAGGAGCAGACAGGTAGACAACATCTTGTGTAGATGGTGCAATTTGAAGGAAGTCAGTGACTGCAAAGTCATCGTGGGTGAGAGTGTTGCCAGACAGCATAGGATGGTGCTATGCAGGACAACATTGATGGTAAGGAAAGTGAAGAAAGCAAAGGCAGAGCTGAAGACAAAGTGGTGGAAGCTGAAAAAGGAAGAGTGTCATGTTGTCTTCAATGAAGAGTTGAAACAGGCTTTGGGTGGTCAGGAAGTGCGTCCAGATGACTGGACAACCACAGCAAATGTGATCAGGGACACAGGTAGGAGAGTACTTGGTGTGTCCTCTGGAAGGAAAGTAGATAAGGAGACTTGGTGGTGGAATGAAAAAATGCAGAAGTGTGTACAAAAGAAGAGGTTAGCTAAGAAGAAGTGGAACATTGAGAGGACTGAAGAGAATAAACAGGAGTACAGGGAGACACAGCATAAGGCAAAGGTAGCGGTGTCAAAGGCCAAACAGAGGGTGTATGATGATTTGTATGCTAGGGTGGACGGTAAGGAGGGAGAAAATGATTTATACAGATTGGCACAGCAGAGAAATAGAGATGGGAAGGTGATAAATGATGTGGAGTGATAAAGGACTGAGAGGAAAATGTATTGTCTGATGACAGAAGTGTGCTGGGAAGATAAAAAGAGTACTCTGAAGAGCGGATGAATGAGGAAAATGAGAGAGAAAAAAGAGTAGAAGAGGTGACAGTTGAGGACCAGAAAATAGCAAAGTAGCAAAGATTAGTAAGGGTGACGTGAGAAGGGCATTGAAGAGGATGAAGAGTGGAACGGCAGTTGGTCCTGATGACATACCTGTGGAGTTATGGACGTGTTTAGGAGAGGTGGCAGTAGATTTTCTGACAAAAACATTCAACAAGTTTTTAGAGAGTGAGAGGGTGCTGGAGGAATGGATAAGTGTGCTGGTGCCAATTTATAAGAACAAGGGAGACATGCAGAGTTGTGGCAACTAAAGAGGGATAAAGTTGATGAGTCATACGATGAAGTTATAGGAAATAGTGGAAGCTCGACTAAGGGCAGAAGTCAGCATCTGTGAACAAGTTTGGTTTTATGCCAAGAAAGAGCACCAAAGATGCAGTGTTTGCTTTGAGGATGTTAATAGAGAAGTACAGAGAAGGTCAGAACAAGCTGCACTGTGCCGTTGTGGATCTGGAGAAAGCATATGACAGGGTGCCAAGAGAGGACCTGTGGTATTACATGAGGAAGTCTGGAGTGTCAGAGAATCTTGAGGTTCTCTTTGGGAGTAATGAGGATGGATAGGATCAGGAATGAGTACACCAGAGGGACAGCACATGTAAGTGGTATTGGAGACAAAGTCAGAGAGGCTAGATTAAGATTTTTTGGACATCTACAAAGAAGGGATAGTGAATATATTGGTAGTAGGATGCTGAGGTTGGCACTACCAGGCAGAAGACGTAGAGGAAGACCAAAAAAGAGATTTATGGTTGTGGTGAAGGAGGACATGAAGGTTGTTGGCGAAAGAGAAGAGGATGCAGAGGACAGGGTGAGATGGAGGCAGATGATTTGCTGTGGCAACCCCTGAAGGGAACAGCCGAAAGGAAAAGAAGCAGAAGAAGAAGAAGAAGAAAAAGAAGAAAAAGAAAGATGACGGTTCAAAATATGGACATTTAACATCCAAAAGTGAAACACGAAAGCTGTTTGTGCTGATTCCTTTATGTAGTGACAGCATTCTCCTTATCTGCCTGTGCACCTGTTATCCGGGATTCTGTGGAGCAACCTGAAGTATGGGAGGCAGGATCTTTTTCTGTGCTCAGAATGCACTCTCCGTAAGAAGCGCGTATTGGGACAGGGGTGTTCAAACTTTTCTTTATTTGTTAATTCTGTTTACCACTGTTCTGCTGAATTCACATAAATGTGTGTGTGTTATGGTCTGTGTTGTTGGGGGATTTTGAATTTGGTGGCTTTAACGCTCTCTCTCTCTCTCTCTCTCTCTAGTGCTGCAGGCTCCGGCAGAGGGGCCTGGCTGACACACGCGGGCAGATTGCAATGGACACACCTGATCCTACTCACCAATCTACCGTGCTATAAAGACAGCAGCACAGCACAGCGCAATCATCTCAGTGCTAGAAGATTGTTCCTTTATTCACGTCTCTGTTCCCCTGTGATCTCTCTGGCTCCCGGTTCCAGCTCCACGCTCGACCAGTTACCCACACCTTTGTTCCCAATGCTTCGTGTTTGTTGTGTTTTTCTTTCATCTCCAAGAGTTATTATGCTTGCATCCAGCTTGAGTTTTTCCCAGTTAAAATAATAAACTAGCTCTGTAGCATCTTATAATGTCTCCTACATTTCTGGGTCCAGCTGAAAGTCATTCCGTCACAATGTGTCAGTAAAGTGTTGCACAAATTTGTTGTACAGGTGCTTCAGTTGGGGTTCACCTTTGTATGAAAGGTTGCCATGCTGCTGCACCAATAAGCCTGACTTAGCAATTTTGAGTTTTGTTCCATGTTGTGTTTGCAAACCTGCTCGTAGCTCAAAATAGAGAAATATTTACTATACACACAGTTTGCGATGCTTGTCTCCTCTCCATTTGATCAGACCTGCATTCCATTATATTCCACTTTTATTGGATATAAGAGTGAACATTGCCCTTTAGTGATATATGAGGCAGCACAGATGTGTATTATGAAAGCTTCAAAAAAAATCCTTCCACTTTTGTTTCGAACAAGTACAAGTATGGTTCCTGTACTTGAAAAAAAAA
>CM045742.1:26670000-26832500 GCA_024760905.1 Plotosus lineatus
GTTCCTCACCCGTAATCGGCTGAGATGGACGCCAGCCTCCCCACAACCCTAATTAGGATCAAGCGGTTCAGAAAAGGAATGAATATGAATGAATGAATAAAATTAAATAAGAAATGAAGCACAAAACATTAAATTGTAAATCTGTGTGTCAGAAACGTGTCACCCTTAATAATTCAGATATAGTCTGCTTTACACATGCTTATGATGGCGCAAGCACCATATTCCCATACACACTTCTTCTTCTTCTGCTTCTTCTTTTCCTTTCGGCTGTTCCCTTCAGGGGTCGCCACAGCAAATCATCCGCCTCCATCTCACCCTGTCCTCTGCATCTTCTTCTCTTACTCCAACGACCTTCATGTCTTCCTTCTTCTCTCTCTGCCTACAGACACGCCTCCCGCCTCTCCTTCTTCGACCAACAGTAGTCCAATTTCCATCAGCCTGCTGTTGGAACCCTGTTGGTTCCAGCACTGATGGCGGTCGTTGTTAACCCAGGCCTCAACCGATCCGGTATGGAGGTAATATTTGTGATATGCATGGTAAAGTTTGGCATTAGTTTTACGTTGGATGCCCTTCCTGACACAACCCTCTGCATTTCTCCGGGCTTGGGACTGGCATAAGGGGGAGAGACACTGGTTAGTGCCCCCCACCTCATGGCTGCATTACATTCCCATACACACTATTAAAAACAAATGATTAAAGGGATGAAAACTGGCATACAGAACAGGATGATGCAGGTACGATATATACTGTATTGAAAAAATCTTAATTTTGTCAAAACTGCAGCAACGTTTGCTCCTGGAAAATAAAAAGTTAGGAAAATAGACAATTTTGAAAAAAGGGCAGTCCTGCCCTTTCTTTACTCACACAAATACATAAAGTATGTTTTGCTCTCTCTATTGAAACTGCAGCACTTTGTTTAATGCATACATTTTCTTCTTCTTTTCCTTTCAGCTTTTCCCTTCAGGGGTCGCCACAGCGAATCATCTGCATCTTTTTCTCTTACACCAACTGCCTTCATGTCCTCCTTCACCACGTCCATGAATCGTCTCTTTGGTCTTCCTCTAGGCCTTCTGCCTGGTAGTTCCAACCTCAGCATCCTACTACAAATATACTCACTATCCCTCCTCTGTACATGTCCAAACCATCTCAAGCTAGCCTCTCTGACTTTGTCTCCAAAACCTCTTACATGTGCTGATGTGCTCATTCCTGATCCTATCCATCCTCGTTACTCCCAAAGAGAACCTCAACATTTTCATCTCTGCTACCTCCAGCTCTGCCTCCTGTCTTTTCCCCAGGGCCACTGTCTCTAAACCATACAACATCGCTGACCTCAACACCGTCTTGTACACTTTTCCTTTCATTCTTGCCGATACCTTCCTATCACACATCACACCAGACACTTTTCTCCAGCCATTCCAACCTGCCTGCACATGCTTCTTCACCTCTTTTCCACACTCTCCATTGCTCTGGATTGTTCAGCCTAAGTATTTAAAATCCTCCACCTTCCTTATCTCTGTTCTCTGTAACATCACCGTTACTGTTGGGTCTTTGGCATTCATACACATGTAGTTTAATGCATACATTTATATACCTATAATGAAGACGAGATGAATGAGAACTAGTACAAATTTATGTGAATGTGCTTGATCTCATGCACTAAGAACGTGTGGGAAGAAGAAAAGAATTCGAGTTTTTTGGGGGTTTTTTGTCTGTTGTGCATAAATCATCAGCAGTGTCTGTCTGTCTTCCTTTCGGCTTTTTCCCTTTTACTCGGGAGTCGCCACAGCGAATCATTTTGATTCGCACGTTTTAATTTGGCAGAGGTTTTTACGTCGGATGCCCTTCCTGTCACAACCCTTTTAGCAAGGGACAGAAACACGCTGACGACTTTGCAGCCTACTCTTTACGAAAGTCAGCAATGGTTCTTTTACATGCCTCTCACCATAGACAGTGAGAGACATGGCCCGCCTTTGATAACCCAGTTAGCCGCACTAGGGGGACAGTGACAACCTTGTGAAGAGTGGGACTCGAACCGCCAACCTTTGGATCAGCGATCCAGCACCCTATACCACTAGACCACCACTGCCCCCATAAATCATCAGCAGTGCCTGAAGCTAAATGAAACCTGATTTATAATCGAAGCATTGCCTCAAAGCATAGAGCAAAGTTCAGTGCAATTGTTTTTATCATTTTAACCTATATAGTCTCCAACAGTGAAAATAATACCCTCCTTGTACAATACTACTGCAAGCCATGCTTCTAATCGAAGCAAAAGGAAAAAGTTCTTACATTTCGAAGCTTTGATTTTCCTCTCAGTTTCCAGGCATGTCTACTTTATCATAGCCAAACCACTGCACCACGAGTTATTTTCCTTTTCAGGCTGCCCCATGTCTCCTGCTTTCCTTCTTCATTCTTTTGCACCTCTTTCTCCCTTTATCTGCCACTGGTTTGATTTTTGTGTAATGTTTTGGTACAGTTTGCTTCTGTTACCTCTGATTAATGACTAGTGATAACAACGTGTATGGCCATAGCAGAGAATCTCCCACACACAATCAATCAGTCATACAGCTTTAGAAGCTCTATGAATTTGATCCACTCATATTTGAGATGTCGATTAATGAATTCTTGCTATGTATGAACTTTATATGTGCCCAGTTGGACAAAACCAATAATGTACTTTGCTCTGTGTTTCTGTAACTGATAGGTAATCACTTTACTTGTCTAAGAGAATAGGCAAGTTTAGAGCATTTATGCCGGCCAGCATTATGGTGATCTGGAGTAAACAAAGCACGTTGCTGTCAGTTTATGAAAGTAAAAGTTCCACAGCAATAAAATTTAAAAATGAAAACTCTCTCCGACCACATATTGAGAGGGGAGAAAAACAATAAAATAATAAGTAGAAGAAAAAAGTTGAGTATGAAAAAAATAGTGAAAAGTATGGGGAGGGCAGAAGCAACTGACCAAGCTGCATACCGTTAACGCAGGGAATGAACATAGAGGAGAACAAGTACGATGAAACAAAGACTTTTATTGAGCTCAGGGGAAGCACTGGGGTGCGGAAAAAATCGTATTCACCGTAGTGGTGAGGGATAAACAGTGTCGAGCACGGAGCTCCTCTAGCACGCCGATGGCTGAGTCATTTCAGGTGCGCTCGCTGGATTTCGCTTGCGGGTAACAGCCACGCCCCTCAGCAGCACATGCAGAGAGAGAGAGTAACAGTAACAGTACAATAAGGCCATTGTGAAAATGGAAAATGCCTTATTGTTGTGCATTACAGACTGACATAAAAATAATAATGTGAGTTTGGACACTAACATGATACGTACTGTAAAGAAAAGGCTCTGGTGCTGCCAGTGATTCTCCTTGACATGGTTGTGGATTTGTTATTTATCAAGTTTTGTTATACAGTAATTATATACAGTCGGCACCTAACTTACGAAGACCCCTGTGTACAAAATCCCCGGATTACGAAAAACATTTTCTTGAGTTTCCGTCCCCGAGATATGAAACAACCCCCTTTTACGAAAAGAAATTCAAAATTCAAACGTGACAATCAACACATGAGTTGCTCTCTCATTGGTTGTCTCTCAACATCCCGCCCCGCTGGCCTCCCAGATAGAGACAGAAGGAAGCTTCACTCTTTAGATTTTAGTTTAGTTTTTTAAGTTGTTTCAATTCAGTAAATGATTAATAAATGTGGGCGCATTTGAGCTCATCTGGAATTCTGATCCCTCAAGGAATCAAATTAAAGTTGTTTGTCAAGCAGGGAATACGCTTTGAATTCCATGTCTTGTGGGCATGGCCCGCAGTGCGCGCGCGCGAGAGAGAGAGAGAAGGAGAGAGAGAAAAAGAGAGAGAGAGAGAGAGAGAGAGAGAGGGGTGTGTGTGTGTGTGTGTGTGTGTGTGTGTGTGTGTGTGTGTGTGTGTTAATAAAAAATGTTTAATAATGGTTTAATTAATAAATATGTTCATTAAATGGTTTAAATTGTTAATAAAATGTTTAAATGGTTTAATAAATCATTTTCTTTTACTTTTAACACATATTTCATACAAAATTGGTGTACTTTTATCATTTTTCAAGGCTTTATGGGGTTTATCCAGCCCAAAGACTGGAGCCTTGGGACGAATTAGGCATTTAACATGGAAGACGCGACCCCTACTTTCGAAATCAGTGTTACGAAAAGGGCTCTGAAACGGATTAATTTCATAAGTTGGGGACCGACTGTGTGTGTGTGTGTGTGTGTGTATATATATATATATATGCATGAGAGCTGCCAATTCATGAAATAATGCCCCATTTAGATCTACTGCAACTCTGACCAGAATACGTAACTGAAAGTTCTAAGAATAAGAACGCATAATGGCAAAAAGAATTGCATAGTAGTCTCACAATTACAGAAGTCCATGGTTTAATCCTAAACTTGTGTTCATGTCTGTTTAATTTCTGTGAATATTCTCCAATGACCTCCAGGTGTGAATCATTGTGTGGGTTTGTGTGCAGGTTTTCCCGTCGGTATGAGCGTAGGCTCAGGGTGTTGGACTCCTCTGCCTTGCATAGTCATGGGTGGCCCTTGGGCAAGCCCTAGCTCCCGTTAGCCCCCTTTTCAAACCAAAACTGATGCCGGCAGGACAGTGGCTTGGTAGTGCAGGGGGGAACATATTGCTGGAACTAGTTATAGTACTACAGTGCTCAGCTATCAATGTTAAGGAGTGGAAACGGCATGGACCACTTGCTCAGTTAGCAACAACTGCAGGACAACTTCTACATCTTTCTAGAACTGTTATGCCTTGGTGTACCTATTGTCAAGAAGTATAAGTCCAGAGAGAGTGTTTGGTAAATGACTGGCTCCAACACTCTAGACCACTGTCAAAGGTGACGCAATGATTTGAGATGAGGTGAAGACAGAGCCGCATCAAGTTGTATGGCAATAGCGATATTGTGCTGATGGCAGGCTTGAGATGGCTGGAAGCTGCTACCATAAGTTGTACACACAGGAGACCTACATTACATGGTTGTTTGTTGATAGAGTGAAAACAAATTAGGACAGCTGTGTTCATGTCTGAGCAGCATTTTTTGAGATAGCACTATCAGCCCAATTAGGGAAAGCCCCTAGAAAAGGTTGGGAGGAAAAAAAGCTAATGCTTTGCTAACCTGGTTGGTGTCCCATGGTAAACAGATCTCCATTTAAGCCTGAAGAAGATTGAGAAAACCAAAATGACAACTGCTACATGGAACGTCAGAACTATGCTCAACAGAGATGATAGACTAGGAAGGCGAACAGCACTAAAAGCAATCTATGGACTTCACACAAATACAGTTTTACCAGTGAAGTCTGTTGATGGAAGCAAGCTATACACATATATGTGAAGCGTATTCAATCAATGGAAGGAACTTTTCTGGTTAAAGTTGGCCAATCAACCTGAAAATATCAAGATCTAGACGGAAAAGCCCAGAGCGATGTGGTGCACAAATCTAGACATATAGTGGAGCACAAGCACTTAGAAGACCACAACAACACTCATGAGTGCTGATATAATCTGCCCACAGCATATCATGAGAGTTTGACATGTCCACGCTGCAACAGACTGTACACATCCCATAGCACAGAGCCCATGTAATGAGAACTTAATGCAAAACTTAAACACTACAGCCAAACCTTCAACACAGTAATGACGACTGCCACAGACAGTAAGTGTGCGCACGATATCTTATATGGTATCCTAATGGATGAGTTCCTTACATTAGGTGCATGAGATTAAGTTTAAACACATTCATTCATCCATTTTCTGAACCACTTAATCCTAATTAGGGTCACGGGAAGGCTGGCACCCATCTCAGCCAATTCTGTGCAAGGGCAGGGTACACCCTGAACAGCTCACCAGGCCATCGCAGGGCCAACACTGACACAACCATGCATTCTCACTCTCATACTTAGCAGAGATTTGGAACAGCCAATTAACCTATTGTGCTTGTTTTTGGACTGTGGGGGGAATCCAGAGTACTCGAAGGAAACCCACACAACCACGGAGGGAACATGCAAACTCCACACAGAAACAGCTGGAATTGAACCCAGGACTTTCTTTCTGTGAGACACACGTGCTGACCACTACACCACCTTGCCATCAATTGGAAACATGACTCTCTCTCTCTCTCTCTCTCTCTCTCTCTCTCTCTCTCTCTCTCTCTCTCTCTCTCTCTCTCTCTCTCTCTCTCTCTCATATAAATTAAACATAAGTTCAAACAGTCAAACATAATCAAAATCAAAAATTATTTGCATTAACATTATATTTGTTTTTATAGGTTTATGAAGACAGTGAATACAATAAAAAATGACATTTAATTACAGACAACGTATTTAAAACGGGGACAACTTATTTACTCTCAATAGCTTGTTGGATGGAGAAGCCACTTTCCTTTTATTTCTGACACTGTGTGTGTGTGTGTGTGTGTGTGTGTGTGTGTTTTATATATATATATATATATATATATATATATATATATATATATATATATATATATATATATATGAAATGAATTGTCTCTGAAGTTGCCTTTGGCTGTCTGTCTTTCGCCTTTCTCACCTTGAGCCTCCAAGCGAAAGATGAAGATCAGTGATGAGGAATTTACTGGCACAGCATTTGCATTTACGGAAAAGGCTGCACAATAAAGCACTCTGACAGTCTGTTGCACTTACCCAGCACAAACCATAAACCACCTGCTGAAAGTCAAGCATAATTCACCTCCAACGCACGGGCACACGCACACACACACACACACACACACACACACACACACACACACACACACACACACACATACACACAAAATTATATATGCACACTATTGTATAGTTTCTCTGTCTTACTGTAGTATGCCTGACAGTTTTGTACTGATTATTTTATTATTTAATTCACATGCAATTCTACTTTTCCTTTCTCCTTTCTTTCTTTTCCTTTCTCAGGGGTCGCCACAGCAAATCGTCTGATTCACGTGTTTGATTTGGCATAGGTTTTTACATCGAATACCCTTCCTGACACAACCCTTTAGCAAGGGGCAGATACATGCTGACGGCTTTGCAGCTACTCTTTAAGAAAGTCATCAATGGTTCTTTTACATGAACCTCACACCATAGACAGTGAGAGACATGGCCGGCCTTTGATAACCCAGTTAGCTGCACTGGAAAGACAGTGACAACCTTGTGGCGCGTGGGACTCGAACCCCCAGCCTTCGGATCAGTGATCCAGCGCCCTTTACCACCAGGCCACCACTCACATACAATTACTTACATGATTTCAATGTTCCATTTCTAGTGTAAATAATGGAGAGATTTCCTGGAGTGAATTTGGGTTTTTGACACTTAATTCTGAAATTAAATGAAAATTTACCAAGGATACTTGCCCAATATTTATCAAGAACTCTTTTCCCCCATTAATTATGTAAAATGCAATTATCACAGATACAGTAGTAAATTTCTGTATTTAAATTAATAACAATATCCGCTAAACCTATACATCACAACCTACTCATCACAATAGTGTTGGTCTGAATATTAGTTACAGTTTTACTAAGGTATTAAAAATTGGCTCCCGAGTGGCACATCGACAAGTTGCATGACTACTAACCCAGAGATCGCAAGTTCAAATCTGGGTAAATGCCACAGCCACCTATAGCCAGGATCCGTGGAAGCCAATTGGCTGAGCGCTCACAGAAGGGAGGGATGGCATACGCTCACTTCCATGTCACTCACAGCCAACTTCTCACACGCCAGCCAATCATGGGTGTTTGTGAGCTCATTCATATGAGGATGTGGACAGTGCTTTGCCTCCGAGTGTGTTAGACTGTCCTCAAAAAATACACATGCACCGCAGTTTGAAAAAAGGTGGCCAGCATTGCATGTCACAGAAGGCGTGTATGCATGCTTTTGCCCCTCCCTGGTTGGTGGTGGCTGTGATAGGGGGATACCTACCTAATGGGTGAGAATTGGATACAATGACATTAGGGAGAAAATGAGGAAAAATAAAAACATGTATAATATATATATTTTTTTTCTAATACAATTTCTTCCCCATGGAGCTCAAATCAGGGTTTTCTCTTAAAGGATAAAAATAGGATTTGTGCATATACATTAAAAAAGAGCACCCTGTGCCATAATTAGAAATGATATGGATTCACATAATTTCTTTAGGATTAGCTGGTTCAGTATATCATACAGAATGGCGGTGTAGCCTTGGATTGGCTCATATATCGCTTTCATATACTTTACATCATATCCACTTACATTATCTTACATTTTTCATCAGTTTCCATCCCCCCAGGTTCTCTCTTTCCTTTGGTTTGGTGCCAAGACAAGGCAACTCCGCTTAGGAAAAAAGCCCATGGATTATCTGTGCTATTCTCATTCTCTTCCCCAACTTCCCCCTTTTCAAATGGCAGCTATGAATCTTTATTGCATCCACTGCTGTGGAAAGTGCCTGTGCTCAAAATGACTATTGATGACACCAGCACATTGAAAGCAGAGAGAATGCAGCATTAATATGTTTCGATAAAGAGATTATGGCCATTTTACTAAAGCCTAAATTTCAAAACATCCAGTGAAGTCAATCAATATTCTGTCTGAGTTATTTATGAATGTTTATTTGTCTGTGCACATCTCTTTAGAGCATAAAGCCATAAAGTACTTTGAAAATCAGAAAACCTCTTGACTCCTGTCCAAATAATGAATATGATTGTATAAATTCTACTGAGATCACACAGTGGTCCTTCCCATCTCTATTGCTCTGCTGTGCCAACTTGTATAAATCATTTATTTTCTCCCTCCTTACTGTCCAGCCGCGCATACAAGTCATTATACACTCTCTGTTTGGCATTTCACACCGCTACCTTCGCCTTCCGTTGTGTCTCCCTGTACTCCTGTTTACTCTCTTTGGTCCTCTCAATGTCTTACTTCTTCATAGCTAACCTCTTCCTTTGTACACAGTCCAGCACTTCCTCATTCCACCACCAAGTCTCCTTATCTACTTTCCTTCCAGAGGACACACCAAGTATTCTCCTACCTGTCTGCCTGATCACATTTGCTGTGGTTGTCCAGTCATCTGGAAGCACTTCCTGACCACCCAAAGCCTGTTTCAACTCCTCCTTGAAGACAACACGACACTATTACTTTTTCAGCTTCCACCACTTTGTCTTCAGCTCTGCCTTTGCCTTCTTCACCTTCCTCACCATCAGCGTCATCCTACACACCACCATCCTATGTTGTTTGGTAACACTCTCACCCACTACTAATGACAAATGAGGAATCAAACAAGAGTCATTGCCTTACTTATAAACATGTATACAGACGCTCCCCAACTTACGTTCATCCATTTTACTTTTTTTTTTTTTTTTTTTTTCGATTTTACGTTTTTTGTCCCAAAAAAAAAAAAAAAAAAAAAAAAAAGTCAAATTTTGAGTTTAGACGTATCTACGTGGTAGGCTGACGTAATGACGCAATGACGCTGTGTCCATTGTTTACAAAAGACAGAATGAGTGCCTCTCCTTCCCAGTTCAGTTCTCAGCTGATTCAAAATTTGTCTGAAGATATTTCAAATTCATCTAAAGAAACTCTACTCAATTCAGCATTCCAGTAAAATCTTAACCAGGGCCTATAAACTGCTTGAGCCATGTTTACTCTATATGAGGCAACATCTTGGAGCCTGACGGCTGATTCCAGTTATAATCAAGACCTTATCATTGTGCCAAATACACATTTTTTTTTCCCAGCATTTCACCCAACCACTCAGGCAACAAGTGTTTCTTATTTTTCTTATGTTGTACCTGTGTTTCTCTCACACCTGCTGTCACCATTTCTTTCTATTTTGCCCGTCATCCAAAAGCCGAGAAAGGAGGAAAAGGGAAGGGAATCGTGTCGGAATAGATTTTTAAAAAACCTTGATAGGACGGATGGCTCCTCATTAAGGTAATGAGGCACCGGGAATGGCTATGGCGGTTCCCTCATTTAGGCCATCTCAGCCCTGCCACCTCATGAGGACACACACACCTAGCTCCATAATGGTCTACTCAGTCTTCCTTTTCTACCTCTTTTTCACCTCTGCCTTTTCCAAATTCTATATGGCAGATAGGGAGGAGTACAAAGTAAAGTGTAATGTTGTGTTGCAATCCATTGCATGAATTCTAATCTTCCTTAACATTTGCAGACGGCCTTATGTACAATCAGTACGAAGAGGATTAAGTAAGTAAGTTAACATTTGCAGGCATACAGGGTGTATCACAATATGATTTTGGCATCAGTTTAGGAATTTTATTTAGCAATGAAATAAAAGAATGTGGTTCTTTTTTGTTTGTATTGCAAGTCTAATCAATATTAGAAGTGTCAGTAGATAGGAATTTCTTTTTTTGAGATATTTACAAAAGCCACATACAACAGGCTTCATATTGATCATTTCTGACCATCTCCAACATAACGTAGACTAACTAAGAAATAATGACATACTGAGATATTCATAAATTTGGAAAGAGAATTTAATAGGTTTCGAAATTAGATATAATACTGTACATTAGTATAGCATGAAAATTGACTGAGTTACATCGCTTTGTAAGTTGCAAGTCAGTAAATGCTACTTTTACAGAACGAGTTTTTGAATGTTCTCATTTGAAATTCTCTAGCATCCATATACTAAATAAATCCAACTTCCGGCCAATCAGCACAATCGTACCAGTGTCACAGGTCACTTTGTTACTGCACTTTATAGGTTTTTTTTTTTAGTATTTATCAATATTTTCTGTTTCCTTATTTCAATCTTGTATTGAACCAATTGCGCGGAAATTTCTTTCTTTGAACATTTGCTTTACACTGAATGACAATAAAGTTGTTGTAAGTCTTCCTAGCAACAAAGAAGTTCTATGTACACCTTTTCTTGTCAATTCTGATTTTCCTCTTTAGATTACACCTGTAAAATTTGGGGAATCTTTCTGGAATTCCATAAGTGGGTAGAGTATTTTTCAAATATGGATTCTGTCATCCTTTCGGCTTTTTCCCTTTTACTGGGGAGTCGCCACAGCGAATCATCTGATTCGCACGTTTTGATTTGTCAGAGGTTTTTACGTCGGATGCCCTTCCTGTCACAACCCTTTTAGCAAGGGACAGAAACACGCTGACGACTTTGCAGCCTCCTCTTTACGAAAGTCAGCAATGGTTCTTTTACATGCCTCTCACCATAGACAGTGAGAGACATGGCCCGCCTTTGATAACCCAGTTAGCTGCACTGGGGAGGACAGTGACAACCTTGTGGAGAGTGGGACTCGAACCCCCAACCTTTGGATCAGCGATCCAGCACCCTATACCACTAGACCACCATATTTTTCAAATATGGATAAATGTAAAAATACCCTGATCAATCACAAAAGCAGATTGAAAATCAGAAGAATAAGTACGTTTCCATTATTTTACAAAAAAAATCAGACATGGAACAGTTTCTTTAACAAACACTTTAGCATGGATAGATTGTGATTATAGACATTTGAACTTGGTCATGTCAAAAGTTAAGGATGCATTTTTGGAGGAAACTAGAGAACATAGGGGTAACCCATACTGATAGTGCAAGCATATGAATGCTACATAAGCAGGAATCCTGCAGCTGGGAAACAAACACACACACACACACACACACACACACACACACACACACACACACACACACACACACACACACACACACACGCACGTGCACACACACACACACACATGCAGTTCTTTAAATTGTTACTGTTCTAGATGTAGCCACTGCCCTTACATAAAAATATTGAAATACTGATTAAAAAAAAAAGATTATATGAATAGAGGTGTTTATTTGAGAAGAAACAGCCGCAAAGCCAAAAAAGAAAATCTATAATACAAAAATAACTGCTTGCCCTACTTTACATTGTCATCTTTAATGTTATGACATTTATGACAGTGTTGGGTCAATGGGCGGTCATTATTTTTGTATAATAGCCACTGATTAATGACAGCTGTTTCACACCTAATCATACTGCATATTTCGTGCCTGACGCTTTATCACCCTATTAGGGCCTGTTTTGGAAATGGTCAACTGTTTTGTTTGTGTCACATTATGCATGACATAATTGGTTACAAAAGGCAATTGATGGTAATTTATTTTGTTGATTGTTTTACTTTAATTGTGTAAGTGTGCATGTTTATGTGTGTTTTGGCTTCGCAATAGGCACTTTCTTGCCTTCACCCAGAGTCAGTCGAGAAAGGTTCCATCCTCCCTGCGACTTTAGTAGGAGTAAGTAGTTTGGCAAATAAATGTGTGAGGAATTCTGCACTTCACAAATAAGTAAAAATTGTTTTAACAGATTCCTTCTTAGCCTCAAATTACTTCTATTGCAATTACACATTTGTTGAGGTATGTGGTTTCACAGTTGTTTAGTAAAGCTGAGATTATATTTGGTGTACTCATACTGCACAACAAATCCATATTATACAGCAACCATTAGGGCAGGCCTGATGTGCTATTTACTGACCAATACAGTCAATAGTTATAAATGTTCTTTCGACAGTCTGAAAAGGATAACCGGTAACAAAGTGAAAATTAAACATCACAATGTTAGTGCAGTCTGAAGCTTCTCCCTCTGATTCTCATTAAAAAAGCAACTTTTGCCACAGATCAGTAAGGGAAGCTTGTAAATTGATCTTCTGGTGTGTGTGTGTGTGTGTGTGTGTGTGTGTGTGTGTGTGTGTGTGTGTGTGTGTGTGTGTGTGTGTGTGTGTGTTGGCAGTGATGGGCTATGGTAGCAATACTTCAAATGCTATAGATTATTTAAGGGCTGAGGAGACTAGCAAACTGGAAAGGAAGTACAATTAGTATATTAAAGGCATAGGACTTTTTTCTTTTGATTTCTTCAAATTTTACTGCCACATCCTGATTAATGAATAAACTAAATAATGAAATAATAATAAAAATGAAGTGTAAATCGGCCATATGTGGCCATACCAATTATGTTAAAGTATGCAAAAACCCACTTAAATTCTTGGACCGACATCTTCCCAGACCCACCTATTTGCAAGCATTCTGTAATTGAACTCACGACACAGACTAAAGTCTTCCACAAGGGTAGGCAGGTGTATTGCTAAAAAATCTAGTCACCCAAGAATGGCAGAGAAAGGGCAACCAAAATTTTAAGTTTCACTGCTGAGCAGCTTTGCACTGAGCTGGTAAGTGCACTTTCATGTTCTTTGGAGGGAAAGCTGAAGGGAGGTGGTGGCATTTTTCAGTTATTATCTTTCGAAACCTAGCTTTTTTAATGTCCTGCTGGTTTCTCCAAAGTTTCATCTGCTTTACAGCAGAAGAAATGGTTTCTGTAAGCTGAGAAAAATCACTCAGTGCAACTATTTATTAGTCGAGAATTTCATGCACCCTAAAGCTTCTTTATAAGCAACAGAGTGCTGTTTTAATCATTAGATGCCTGAATGGTTGGACTACACACTGTTACATAAAATGGCCTAAATTATAATTTGGTTAACACAGGAATTATTTTATCGTCTAAATTCTGTTGTTGGCAGCAGGGCGGTGTACTAGTTTGTACATCCACCTCACAGCAAGAAGATCTGGGTTTGATTCCTAGCCTCAGCTTTCTGTGTGGATTCTGCATGCTTTCCCCGTGCTTGCATGGGTTTCCGCTGGGTACTCTGGTTTCCTTCTACAGTCCAAAAACATGCACAGTACGCTAATTGACTGTTCCAAATCTCCCAAATCTCACGGGGAGGCTGGTGACACATCTCAGAGGGCAGAGTACACCCTGGACAGCTCAGACCATCCTAGGGCAGAGCCACACTTATGGCTATGCGGCCTACTCTTGACAAAAGTCAGCAATGTTTTTACATGCCTCTCACCACAGAGTTTCAGAGATGTGGTCGGCCTTTGATAACCTAGTTAGCTACACTGGTGGATAAGACAAACAATTATTTTTAAAAATCTGCATCACAAAAGCACACACTCTTTCATAGTAAAACACACACACACACACACACACACACACACACACACACAGACACACATACACACAAAAAAAACCACACAGACACACACACACACACACACACACACACCCACACACACACACACACACACACACACACACATGCTCATTTACTTTGCTAGTGCGAGAAATAATGAGAGTTGCACTCTGTTATTTACAACCTGATATTATTCCTGTCTGTAGAATAAGTAACATGTTTGTATATAGGATTTCTTTCCAAAATATTCTATATCGTCATAGCAGCTGCAGCCGAGCTGCACACCTGGCACTCCAATCCTGCCTGTTAGCCATGCAGCCGGCCAACTCGTTGGTGATGAGTAACCACATCTCTCCTTAATACCCCCATTTCACTGGAGCACGGCATGCAATGATCATGGTGGAAAGGCGCAGAAGGCAGTCAAGGGAAGAGCTTCCGCATTTTTACAAGGAAAATGGGTGAAAACCCTGCAGAAAACTGGAAATTCAGAATACTTTCGGAATTTTCACGCCATGTGCGGAACAGGCACGGCAAAACGACGGTACAACTTTGGAATAAGTACGTCAAAGCACACAGATGAACTGTGGAACAAGTATGAATAGCTACAGATTGCAAAGGAAGACTTTCGGATAATTCACGGATCATTCACGGAAAGCACGGAACGCTCAAGGAATAAATACAGCACCAATCCACTTGAGAAGGAAGAGCTTTGGAATGATTACGAAAACACGCGTAAGAAAGAAAGCGGAAAAAGCGTTCAACACGGAATGACTGAGGAATACCCGGAGTAACCACATTTCAATCCAGCAAAAACAGCAAAGATCAAAGGATTTACACCTGATTCCGCCTATAAATATGCGGATTCGACCAAGAAATCTCATTCTGCCAAGTGAACACGTACTGGAAACACTTCAAGAAGCTCTCCCAAAATGGACAATGCTAGAGAAATGGCTGATTTGGAACTGCTCCACATGCTGCTGTTGCTTCACGAATACAACGAAATGCAACAAGACATAGTCATCAACCGCAGTAGACGAGAAAAGCGAAGGAATTACACACCCAAACGCTTCTGGGTTCGTCCATGGCTGAGGGTGGAATGAAGAATTGATCTTTGGAATTATGACAACCTTATGGAAGAGCTCCGTTTCGAAGACAAGCAGTCCTTCTTCAACTAACTCCGGGTCCCACCTGACCTGTTTGACGAATTGCTGATGGTTTTGGTTCCTTAACTGACAAAGAAGGATACGAACTTCAGAACCACACTCAGTGTTGGTCTGACACTAGCTGTCACCAGGCATCACCTGGCTTCAGGCGACTAGTATCCAACTCTGGCCTTCAACTTCAGGGTATCTCATCACACCATCGCAAGTTTCCTACCAGAGGTCTGTCAGGCCATCATCGATCACTATGAATACGAGGTTATACAGTGTCCACATATTGTGCAGGAATGGAAATCACTCAGCTGGGATTTCCAGGATAAATTCCCTGATGCCTTTGGAGCCTTGGATGGGAAACACGTTGCCATTAGAAAACCACCATCTTCTGGAAGCCTTTACCACAACTACAAGGGATTTGGCGGATTTGGCTGGCAGAGCTGGCGGCACTGACCCGGCAGCAGAGGCAGTACCGAGACTGCAGCCTCATGTGTTTTTCAGAGACGTGGCTGAATGAACTCACACCGGACTCTGTGGTTTCTCTTAACAGATTCACACTCGCACGTGCAGATCGGAGTGTAACGGAGAGCGGAAAGAAGAAAGGAGGGGGCATGGCGGTCTATGTGAATGAACGATGGTGCCACCCGGCCAACGTGCACGTGAAGGAGCAGCTATGCACGCGGGACCTGGAACTGCTCGCGGTGAGAGCGAGGCCATATTATCTACCGAGGGAGTTTTCACACGTGATTGTGTTTTGCGTGTACATTCCGCCCTCGGCTGATGCGGCGGCCGCGTGTGAGCGTCTCCACAGCGCTGTCAATCAGACACAGACTCGTCAACCCCGCGCCATGTCTCCAGACCAGCAGACACCTCCCCCCTCCCCAGGCCAACTTCACTTGACTGCTACAGCCCGACAGACACATCCCCCTCCCTCTGCAGCCCACCCCAGCCCCCCCTCTCCCTCACGTCAGACCAGGTGAGAAGACAGCTGAGGCGACTAAATCAGAGGAAATCTGAAGGACCAGATGGCATCAGTCCCAGGCTGCTGAGGTCCTGCGCAGACCAGCTCTGTGAGGTACTATGCTACCTGTGCAACCTGAGCCTCAGCCTGGAGAAGGTTCCCGTCCTGTGGAAGACCTCCTGTGTGGTTCCGGTTCCCAAAACAGCTCAAGCGAAGGAACCAGCCCACTACAGACCTGTCGCCCTGACCTCCCACCTTATGAAGACCATGGAAAGGCTCCTCCTCGAACACCTCCGCTCTATGGTGAGCCCCACCCTAGACCCGCTGCAGTTTGCCTATAGGCCCAACATCGGGGTAGAAGACGCCGTCATTTACCTTCTGCAGTGGGCACTCACCCACCTGGAGATCGCTGGCAGCGCTGTGAGGGTCATGTTCTTTGACTTCTCCAGCGCCTTCAACACCATCAGGCCAGCGCTTCTGCGGGGGAAGCTGGAGGACGTGGGAGTGGACGGACATCTTGCTGCCTGGATTATTGACTACCTCACTAACCGTCCACAGTATGTGCGGCTGCGCGGCTGTAAGTCACAGGTGGCAGTTTGCAGCACGGGGGCACCGCAGGGCACCGTCCTCTCACCCTTCCTTTTCAACATTTATACCTCGGACTTCATCTATAGCACAGACAGCTGCCACCTCCAGAAGTTCTCGGACGACTACAGCTAATAAAGCTGTATCTATCTATCTATTTTTCTCCATTGTTCTGATAGCACTGGTAGACGCCAACTACAGGTTCCTATGGATAGACGTCGGTGGTATGGGCCACATGTCTGATGCCCAGATATTCAATGCCTCAAAGCTTAAAGAATGTATCAAAGATGGTACCATCAACTTCCCCACACCAGAGCCTATGCCCCAAGACGACACTGACAAGCCATACTTCATTCTTGAGGATGATGCTTTTGCTTTCAGGAAGTACCTTATGAAGCCACATTCCATGCTCAGCCTTACAGAGGAAGAATTAGCGTACAACTACAGAATATCCAGAGCACATTGAGTTGTTGAGAATGCATTTTGCATCTTGGCCAATCACTAGCAGTTCATACTATCTGCACTGCAACAAGGGCCAGATGTCGTCAGACTTGTGGTTTAAGCTGCTGTCTGTCTTCACAACATCATGAGGAAGAGATACACTGTCACCCAGAATGCAGTGTTGGACCGAGAAGATGATGACCACAACATTATTCCAGGCCAGTGGCGTGAAACATCTAATATGCATGACTTGGAACATGTGGTGGGTCCCAATAGAGACACTATAGAGGCCAAGAAACAGCGAGAGTACCTGAATCTCTACTTCAGCAGTGCAGTTGGACAAGTCTCTTGGCAGTCGTATGCGACCAGCCATGAGCAAAAGTGAAAATGTACAATCTATGTATATACTGGTTTATGTTCTTGATGTAATTGTGTTTTAATATTGACTCTTGGTTATATTAAAGTATTTTTTACATTTTTAACTTTGTCATGTTACTGCCTAGTGTCAATATGTTCCTATTAGTTGCACCTTCAATAACTCATTCCTGACTACAAAACATGCACGGAAGACAAAACCACAGTGATTATAATTCCAATACTTTAATGCACATTAAACATTAAACAAAGTGTCATGGTTCACTAGTGGAGTTTGAATTCTCTAAGTCATCACAACACCATCTGAACACACTGGAAAGTTTGACAGGCTGGGTTCACTCCCACTTCTGTCTCTAGCCACAGGGGTGGTTGGAGGCATTGATGTACAGGTAACCGGAGGGTAACTGATTGGTCTGCTGGGTTGATTTTGCTGCTCTCCTGCAGACGACGTGGATTGTTGAGGTTCCTGTTGTGTAACCCACCTCACGTCTTAAAATTGCCAAATAGACATGGGTGGACCAAACAGCTGTGTGGGCCACTGTGTCAGTGGGGGGTGCCAGTATAAATAAGTCATCACTTCCCTTCTCTGGTTCACCAGCTGTTCGGCGGCTGCTAGAATCCTTCTAGCTCTGTCGTCAAGAATGGACATTTCGGATCCAAACCTTGGCTTCCCAAAGCTGGCTTGAGTTAACATGGAGGTGGATACCGGTGTAACAGGCAATCCGGTGAAGGGGTGATGGGTCTTGGCTCTTCTAATGCTGCCAGCTGGAGGTCGAGAGGTCAAATGTCTTCTGTCCCCTCTGACGTTGATGGCAGGGGAGCTTCTTTAGTGGTCGTGGATTTGGAATTACCGGAGCCAGCTGCAACAGCAATCTTGGCCTTCAGAGAAACAAAGTTCCTCCTCTGTACCTCGACAATGTGTGGACAGAGGAAGCTAAAGCTTTCATAAATCCACTGGTCCCTCTGAGACAAGTTCATGTCAGGTTGTCCCGACTTCCAACGTCTCAGTTTTCCCAGCCTCGTCCGCACACTCTGGAACCATTGCTTCAGTTCATCGTCAGTCTTCTCCATACATAACGCCTGATCAGCCCAGAGCTTGGCCTTCAAATGTTTGTCTGTCCACGATCTGAGCTTCTTGTTGTACAGGCACTTGTTCGCTTGGACGAACTCCATCGTGAGCTGTTCTTCATTGTCATTCAGTTTTATATATACTCTGGCCTTCTTGCTTGGGGCAGCGGCGATATTGGCGTCAACATCAGACTTGGTTTCAACATCGGTTTCTTGAACACGAGGCTCTTCTACTGGGGTTTCCGGTGCTAGAGACCATGGTGGCTTCGTAGTAATCTTCCTCTTGGTTTTGTCATTGTGGCGTCACTGGAAATGAATGGTGCTTTGTCTTCGGCAACTGTGTTTATAGTAGAAGCGAGTTCCGTGAGTGATCCGTAATTCCTCCGTGCTGTCCGTAACTATTCCGTAAATGTTCTGTATTTATTCCGTGACCGTTCCACTTTGTTCCGTGCCATGGTCACGGATGTTTCGCTGTGTTTCTTGGTTATTCCATATCTATTCCGTACCTTCCGTCCGGGAGCATAAGTATTCCATGGTGATTCGTGCATGAACGTGACTGTTCCGTAGCTGCTTTGACCATATGGAGGAGGGAAGACTTACGGAAAAGTTACGGAACACTTGCGGCATAAAAGAAATGACTACGAACCACTTGCGAAAATGACGAAATATTTACGGAAGGATTACGGAACCCCACGGAACACTCACGGAATTTTTTTCAATTTTTTTCATGTTCAAAAGCACATTCATGGAATATATTGGCCTGCCGGAAACATACGGAAGACTTAAGGAATAACTACGGAATCATACGGAATGATATGGAAGATAAGGGAATAATTGGGGAATCTTTGCGGATGACAACATTTTTGCTTCCGTAAGTCTACCGTGCTCCAGTGAAATGGGGGTATAAGGTGTTAATAAAGGTCGAGGGAGGAGACCTCAGTTTCCGCAACCGTGGTGAGGCTCTCACAGAACAAGGTCTCCAGCCAAGCTAGAATGTCTGAAGCAATGGTCAGCGAGTCCAAGGTGTCTCCATGCAATCTTATCGGAGACTCATAGGAGAGAGCCATATAAAACATCATTTGGTGCGGGACTCTGCCAACTGATGCCCAGGGCTGGGCGGAGCATCCGGGTATAAGTCCCGTCAACTGATCTCTTAAGGGTAGAGGTCAGTGAACAAGTTTCGCAGCCGTGCAACAAGATTGGCTCCACGATGACAACAAAGAATCTGCGTTTCAGGTCTTGTGATATGCCAGACTTCCAGACTTAGCTCATGCTGTTGAGAGCTGTCCAGGCTAGAGCTTTGCAGGATTTGATGTCGTGCTCGGTCGAGCTCACCCAGCAGCCAAGGTATATTAAGTCAAATACTTGTTACAGGATGTTCCCACTACTTGGGGCAAGGTGCTCGATGGGGAAATATTGGAGGTTAGGCACTTCAGCCATGAGACTGGAGGAATGGAAGGTGCACAGCATTTTTCCTACTGGTTCGGAAATTGAACTAGCTACCGTTCAGTCCCAAAGCTGAATATGAGTCAAATCTGACAAGACGATGCTATATGTTCAGACAGACAAGGAAACATCAGGGTTTGAGCATACGACAGTTTCATATGAAAAAGCCACAGTGTTGATTTTTCTATGAAATGCTTTACCTAATCCCATTTATAGTAGATGTACTGAAATGCAGTGGACACGGTATGTCTTTTCCTTGAAGTACAGCCAACTAAAGTTTCAACTTTACCATGCAATAAAGCAGCAGTACTCACTTTATATGAAGTACAAAACATTTCTACTTACCTGAAAAGACTTTTTGGAAGGATGCCATTTCTCATTTAGGAATGAAGACAGCTTGTCAGTAATGGTTTGCTCCCTCATACACAGCTTTCATTGGATTATCTATGCACCAACTTCCATTACAGACACAAAAAAGATATGTGCAAGTGAACCACCCCACTGGCTACTGTGTGTATAAACAAAGTTCTGTACTAGCATAATTAGGTGTAGTAACACATAAAAAGTAAATGACTTCGTAGATTTTTAGATCTTCATGATAAAACAAATGTAATTTTTTTTTTTTTACAGATTTATAAATATAGTTAGTAACCAATGGATGAAAAAAGACAAAGCTGCTGTGCTGTAGGGACCAGGTTAAATAGATATTCTCTGTTCAAAACCATCAGTATCAATGGTCAGCTTATAGAGTACGTTGAATCTTTTAAATATCTGGGAAAAGAGTGAGTTGCATGTCTCTCCTTCTCTGAAAATATATACTCTGCACAAAAGAAGCCCAACATCATTTGCACTCATTAAGGACTTTTGATGTCAGCAGGCACATTTTACATCAGGTTTACAGCTTGCTTATCAAATCCATCCTCACCTTTAATATGTCATCTTGATACAACTACCTTCACAACCAAACACAAGAAAAAAACTTTGTCATCTCAAAACCACATTTCTGATCTGTATACCCCTCTGTGTTCAGGAAAGCCACCCTGATCACAGAGGATCCTCTCACAAACAAAATAAAGGAAAAGCTGCAGAAGGACTACTTGTAAAATATGTTGGGAGGAATTCGATGGCCTGAGGCTGCTTTTGTAAAGTGGGAGCAGACTCATTGTATGATATGAAGAACAGTACATCCAATTTGTGGAAGATATTTTAGCAAGCTTCCTCTTCTTCTTTTCCTTTCGGCTGTTTCCTTCAGGGGTCGACACAGCAAATCATCTTCCTCCATCTTCATGGAAGTCATATTAATGATTCGCATGTTTGATTTGGCATGTTTTTATGCCGGATGCCATTCCTCACACAACCCTTAGCAAGGGGCAGAAACACGCTGACGGCTGTGCAGCTTACTCTTAATGAAAGCCAGCAATGGTTCTTTTACATGCCTCTGACCATAGACAGTGAGATACATGGCTGGCCTTTGATAACCCAGTTGGCTGCACTGGGGGAGACAGTGACAACCTTGTGGAGAGTGGGACTTGAACCCCCAACCTAAGGATCAGTGATCCAGTACATTCTACCACCAGGTCACCACTGCTGGAGATGTTTTAGGAAACATGCAGTGAAATTCATTTTACTTTGACAAACTGGCAGAATGTCAGGGCCTGCAAGGTTGCAACACGGCAGGTGGGGGATTTTAGACTGAAGTTCGGAGGGCAAAATTAATATTTCAAGTAAAAAATGTAAAATGGTATGAAAGAAGGCAGCTTGGGCTAATGAGCCATTTTGGTGGCAGTCGTAGGATCTACAGAGTAAAAGACAGATGGTTGTTATGTTACGATGGGACTATGGTTTTGGTGGGTGGGGTTATAACTAAAACAATTTCAATTTATTTGAAAAACTATATTTCGGCAGAAGTTCGGTAAGAGTAAACATTTCATTGCCTTCTTCTATACCTGTGAAGTTCATCATGAGTATGCAAAAATAATGTTTCACTGATATTTCATAAAACAGCATTTGAATCAGCATATTTTTAGAATATGACACAACCTTAGTATCCCTGCAGCCTTGTGGTTTATAGGAGGCTGTAATAAATATTTATCTCCCAAAACCAGTGCTGCATTTTCAAAATGGATAATGGATTCTCCTGTCTGTGCCCACCTAAAAGCTTGGATCATGTATATTAAACACACATTTCCAAACGATTTTTAAACGTTGTCATCTTCAGTGATATACGCTATCAAACATTTCACTGTGATTTTCCACACATGGATTTATGGCAATGGCATAATTTCTGCCAAAAGTTGTGATAAGAAAACCTACAGAAGTCTTATAGGTACTGCTTCACAATTGCCATTCATTCTTTCATTCATTCATTCATTTTTCTGAACTTAACTTCTGTATTTTATTAATCCTCATTGGTCTCATTCCGACAATTATAATTTACAAACGTTTACATTTGTACATCTTTACATATTTAGTACATATTTACTTATACCGTATTGCTTAATGGTAAAAAAAAAAAAAAAAAAAAAAAAAAAAAAAAAAAAGAATTAATTAATTAATTAATTAAAAAAAAAAAAAAGAAAAACACACATTCCACAGAAACTGCACTCTTGGCTCTTACCTTACCGAGAAATGACATGCTGCAAGATCAGCCAAGATGCCACCGGTCCTCATCCTCCTTGACCTTTCAGCAGCATCTGACATGGCAAACCACAAGACTCTCTTGTCCATCCTCAAGCGTCTAGAAATTCGTGATACAGCAAAGCAGTGGTTTTCTTCCTACCTGGAAGGTTGCTCATATGAGGTTACATGGAGGGGATCTTCATGTTCTCCATACCGACTTTCCCCAGGGCTCCGTTCTTGGTCCACTTCTGTTCTCTCTTTATACTAGGTCACTTGGTGATGTCATATCGTCACATGGGTTCTCATATCACAGCTGTACAGAAGACACTCAACTCGTTCTCTCTTTTCCTCCCTCAGACACTGATGTTTCTGCTCGGATTTTTGCATGTCTGGCAAGAATCTCCTCATGGATGGCAGCTTACTACCTAAAGCTTAATCCCAGCAAGATTGAATTGCTGTTCATCCCAGGTAACTCATCCCAACATCAAGATCTTGCAATTTCCTTTGCAATGCTGTGATCTCCCCTTCGGGCAGTGCACAAAGCCTTGTAGTAAACATCGACAATTGACTGTCCTTCTCTTCTCATATCACCAATCTTTCTCGATCATGTTGATTTCTTCTCTTTACAGCTGAAGGATTTGTCCATTTCTTTCCACTAAGGACACTCAGATACGTGTTCAATCCCTTGTTATCTCAAGACTAGATTACTGCAACTCACTTGTGGCAGGTCTACCCTTGAGCATTATTCAACCTCTGGGAATGATCAGGAATGCAGTTGCACAGTTTGTTTTCAACTTTCCCAAATTTTCCCGCACCACGGCTATGATCTCTTCACTGGCTTCCTTTAGCTGCACGCATTAGATTTAAAACACTACTGCTTGCCTACAAAGCCAAAAATAGACCTGCAACTTCCAACCTCAAAATACTTATCACACCTTGCACTGCATCATGTTCTATCAGATCCTCTTGCACTGCTAGACAAGGGGAAGTGCATTGAATCTCTACTCTGTTCTGGCTCCATGGTGGTGGAACGAACTTCTTCTGAACAATTGGACAGCTGAGTATCTTCAAATGACAGCTGAAAACAGACTTTTTTTTTTTTCGGCAGTACTTAGAATTAGCACTATGCTGTACACACACACACGCACACACACACACACACACACACTCACAGACACACACACACACACACATGCAGATACACATTAAAAAAAAAAAAAAACACCACCTACACACAGCACCTACCAACTGTGTTTGACTGGAGGTATATTTAATCTGTGTTCTAAAAAAACAGTATAAGAATATATTCACTGATAGTAACTTTAAAGCGTTTCTGTAAGTCATTCTGGATAAGAGCTTCTGCTAAATGCTGTAAATGCAATAATGGTAACAGAACTGAGACAGATAAAATGAAGACAAAAGGCACTACTTATTGAAATGTATAGAAAATTTGGAAAACAAAGCTCAAGTCAAACCAGACCTATCCTCTCTTCATTTTTTTTTTCCTTTTTGCTTTTCCCTTTTCCAGCGGTTGCCACAGCGAATCATCCGATTCTCATGTTTGATTTGGCATAAGTTTTTTCCGTCGCATGCCTTTCGTGACAACCTTTTAGCAAGGGACAGAAACACACTGACGGCTATGCAGCCGACTCTTAACGAAAGTCAGCAATGGTTCTTTTACATGAACCTCTCACCATGGACAGTGAGAGACATGGCCGGCCTTTGATAACCCAGCTAGCTGTACTGGGGGGACAGTGACAACCTTGTGGAGAGTGAGACTCAAATACCCAACCTTAGGATCAGCCATCCAGCGCCATTTACCACCAGGCCAAAACTGCCGTCCCTATCTTTTCCTCATTCATTCTGGAAAATGGTCAAGCAAATATTAGCTTTATCTAACCGAATCACACCTGGATACGCTGTGAAAGTTATTGGATTTTTGACGAAGATATAGATATGCCAATCCATATTGATCAGTCCCATATCTCTGTAAGTGTTTGAAATGAGTGCATGTGTGGCTCCCTAACAACTCGAATTTGGTTTAGACATAATTTGGTCAACTCGAATTTGGTTTAGACATAATGCTGAAATAAATGGAAATGGCCTTTTGTTGCATGTGTTGGCATGATGGGAAATATTTGCTCTTGTTGTCTGCATTATCTGTCTGCTCACCTGCTCTGTTTAACTTATGCTGTTGCTAGAAAACAAAGCAAATCTGAAAAGATTTATCCCAACTGCTAAGGATGTGTTCAGGTTGAGGAGACACATGGGCTAACAGGCACTAATGAGTCATATGATTTAGTACAGAGGTTAAAATTCTACATGGTTACTGGCATGATGCCACAGATATATTGTATGTCCATAATTAATATTATTAATATTGTATTCACTGTTTACATAGGCATATAAAGCTAAGCTTAATACTAGAAACTGATAACCATAGATTTATAAAACTGCCAACTTAAAATATTAAGTACGTCTATATTCATCATGTTACATATGTGTGGGGAAATGGGTATAATTCATTTACTGTCATGGTTCGAAATTACAGAATCATTGATCACTATCATTCTCAACACCCAATTCAGTCAACACCATCATTCCCAGAACTTGATGACTGAACACCCAGTCAGAGATCATCACTGTACCAAACATCACAGTTGTTCTTCTGGATGAGTTGCAATAAATAGGTTCAGTGTGATAACAATTGTATATTATCACAGGTATTCACCACGTTCTTCTTAAAATTATTGGAAGCACATCTTTGTGTTCAACATATTTGCATTTTCTTTATTTTCAACACAAATATATGAGGAAAGATTAGTGAGAGGGAGAAGGAGAGAAATATTGTGTGAATACTAAAACAGTTTAACAAATAATTTACTTCACGCAAACAAGCATTATTCATTTTGACTGATTTATTGGCCAATAAATACATAGTATGTATTGTTTTAAAATAAATTATTATTGCAGATGATGAAATAAATAACATTTAAAAATTATAAAGTTTTAATAAAGCCTTCTTTTGTGCCAGCTAGCTAAATAAACAGAATAAATTATTTATTTTTCTTAGGCTAATATTTGAAATTGTTTCTACAACTAATTTAAATTCATGAATAAATTAATTAACTTAATGTTTACTTTGAATATGTAAGAAAACAGTACAATAGAACTTAGAACAAGAATGAAAAAATAAATCACAAATAAACAAATGCCAAGAGAATACAAAGCTTCATTGAGAATATTATTATTATTATTATTATTATTATTATTATTATTATTATTATTATTATATTTTAATAATAATATAATAATTTATTATATAATAATAATAATAATAATAATAATAATAATAATAATAATAAACTCTGAAAGGCATGAAGCAAATGAAACTAGCAAGTGTAACTCCTCAGACAGGAGTGGAAAGAAAATAATTTAATTTGGTCCCAACCCATACGTATCAATTACCATACACGATGTGATAAGTGCCCAAAAAATTGGCGTGGGTAGGCGCTTATTAAAATGGTTACCAGCGGAGTGGCACGATAAGTGCCTATTACCATAGAGATGGAAAACATGAATAATAACGCAACAATAAAATAGTTTTACTCGTATTTGTGTTATTCATTTTGTGGTTGATACCATATTACTTACAAGTAATTAAACAGAATTACAACTGAAATTAAACAGAAAACAGCATAATGTAAAAAAAAAAAAAAAAAAAAAAAAAAAAGACCCTTTAATTTTCCCTGCGGTGCTGTTCCTTTAAATATTTCCCCCCATGTAAAATCCGGCCAATCAACATGAATGTCAACTTTAGCACATGGCATGTTGAACCAATCAACACAAAGGTCAATTTTAGCACATGGCACCATGGCCAAATTTATGAAGTTAGTGAGCAGGAGAATCAAGTAAAAATCCTTGTCATCACTCTCTGTTAAGATCATATCTGGCTCATCGCTCCATTCATTCAGAGCATCCCATAGTTTTGCTGTAGCAGTTTCTAATGGTTTATCTTGTTGGACATTTACCAAGAGAACACAGCAAAATATTTTCCTGTTTTTTTAAAGCTACAGAAAGATCAAGTGTGTTGTTACTGGTGAACATTATAGACATTCCCCAGTGGCAGGGGGTCTTGAAATACCATGTAAACTCACTTTTATAGGCAGTGAACACCTGTTCGGTTAAAGAGACTGATCGAATAAAATTGGTAAGTTTAATCTACCATTTTGCTCCCAGTACACATGGAGATCAAAAACACTCTGTGTGTGTGTGTGTGGGATGGGGGGGGGGCTTATTGGAGCAGGGCGCTTATTATGTCGAATATGGTATTGATTGTTAAAAAAAGGTGTTGATCCAAGACGGGGCAGTGCCCCCCACCTCACCCACACACACACACACACACACACACACACACACACACACACACACACACCTTTTTTTTTTTTTTTTTGAAGACCAGTGCTGAAAAAAGTGTTGTTTACCATTTTTATGCAACACGCATATGCCATAGTCATTAATTACAGTGTGCACCATTTTGCTGGCAACACACAGCATCTATTTTCAACATATTTTTTTATTGTGGTGTTAAAACATGAGTTTGACTCAGAAAAAAAAGTTTGTTTCTCACAGTAGCAGGCCATCAATGCTTGGCTCTGCTGGCCTAAACACTATCAGAAGCACTGACCAACAGTTACAACTTAAATTGTAGTATTAGTTACATTAAATTGTTTTCATTTATTCCCATCAGTCTATTCTATTCATTTCTTGGTGTGTCTCTTGATTGCAAGTGCTTCCCGCACGTATACGTAGATGTTAGATTTTTTTTGTTAAATCAGATTTCGACTTCCATATGCTGCCATGTCAATCTAATCTGCCCAGGGCCTTCACAATCAGCAGTGCTGGCTGATGGGCCAATTAGCAGTATGGTTGTTTCTTTAACCACTCAAATTTCACTTTTGCCTCACAGGGCCAGCTAGCGGGCTTACAATAATGTCAGCAATTTTCTGTCCCCGGATTGGTTAGTGAGTGCAAAACTAGCCGAATGGTCTATAATGATCTACCTGCAGTGAGGTACCCCAAGGTATTTTGTTTTGAATTATATATAATAATCTCTCATAAAACAGTTAATCAGAATGGGGAAAAACAAAGAAAATGATGACTCGTTTTTTAAGATACCATTATTGGTTCAAAAGTAACAGTATTTTAAATATTTTCATGATGGTACCGTTTTATGGACATTTTACACAAAAATGGCCAAAATAATTTTTCATACATCCGTTAATTTAAAAAATGTTAAAATACCAATTACTCTACATTCTCTTATTCAATTGTATAGACAGATTGACTGTAGTTTTTTGAAGTTTTTTTATTATCTGCATGATAAATTCAAAAATTTTCACCACTAAAAATGGGGGGAAATAATTTTTCCACTTCTCAAAGTGGCCAAATTGGTAAATCCGTTGACTTTTGAAAGTAAATCAGTCACAAGTTTCTGAATATTGGTGCGATTAACATCAGATCTAAATTGTTATACAGTTTAAAACATTCATTTTTTTTATCGATAAAATGTAATCATTTAACAGTAAATTTATTTTCTGATTTTTACTAATCAAAAAGAAGTTTTGACAACCAAATGTGTAAATAAAGCTTGTGAGAGCTTTTAACTGTAACGTTTATATAGAAATTTTAAGTTTTTAATTTTACTTAAATCACTTCTCAGCATTTTAAAAAATGAAATGACCATTTGGGGCAAAACACTCGAACATGTTCAAATGGGAATCCAGTCAGTTTTTAACAATGATAAGTGTTATTTTCTTTTCACAGCATGTAAAATCAGTGACGTCAACACTAAAGTCTCTGGTAATGATCCCATAATAATATATCCCATAATAATACCCATATCCATGCAACACTAAGATTCATAAAAGGGAAACAATGAAGTTATTCAGTAACATATACAAACAGAATTCTTCATATTTGATCAAGAACTTCTTTTGCTGCTTGTAGCACTTCTGTGCTCAGCTGCTCTGCGCTGTTGCTTTTTCCGAGTCGATGCGGGCGGGCGTGTAGACTTGGATTAAAAATCCGCATGCGGGCGGTAGACTTGGACTAAACACCCACGGGTGGGAGGGTAGACGGAGTAAATATCTGCGGGTGGGCGAGTAGACTCAGGTCTAGACATCTGCTTGGCTTAGTTTCACATTACATTACTTTATCTTATACAATTATTTTTGAAAAACAATAGACAATATAAGTTTTTCTTTTTCTATGAATATGACATTCAGTTAATTTTCTGTAACCGCTTCATCCTAATTAGGGTCACGGGGAGGCTGGTGCCCATCCCAGCCAACTCAGGGCGAGGGCAGAGTACACCCTGGACAGCTCGCCAGGCCATCGCAGGGCGGAAACACGCTGACGGCTTTGCAGCCTACTCTTTTTACGAAAGTCAGCAATGGTTCTTTTACATGCCTCACACCATAGACAGTGAGAGACATGGCCGGCTTTTGATAACCCAGTTAGCTGCACTGGGGGGGGGGGGGGGAGAGAGACAGTGACAACCTTGTGGAGAGTGGGACTCGAACCCCCAACCTTTGGATCAGCAATCCGGTGCCTTATACCACTAGACCACCACTGCCCGTTCCCTGAATATGACATGATTTCACATTTCTTTAGCTCTTTACAAATAGAATGAAAACTCTGAATTATAAACCAAACACCACTGCCACACCACCAACCCAGTTCTTTACTGCAGGAAAAAATGTACCATCCAGCCTGGGTGTTTTGGTACCTAAAATATGAAGATGAGGAAGAACGTTGTGTGCCAGAGAATCAATGGTTGATTCAAGATTCAAGATTTTTATTTGCCATTTTGTGCTTTTACACAAATAAGGAGTCTTGTGCGGTTGTGATGCTATTGGTCCTTGCTACAAACATTTCCTGGCCTTGTATTTTATGAATTTTTCAGTACTGTATGGGCTTTTTCGAGCAAAATGTTGAAAAATTGGCTTCATTATTTGTAACAAAGATGCCAGATGCCATCTCTATGATTTATAATTTCAAATTTAATATAACCCCTTACTCCCATTGTTTGGTGACTGCCAACTAAGAGGTTCATGTGCCCTCCCAATTCAAAAACCTGGATTCGCCCCTGAATAATCTACCCACTTCCCAGTTGATTCAAACCTCAGGCGTTTCTGTGTGGAGTTTACATGTTCTCACATATTTGCGTGGGTTTTCTCCCACAGTCCAAAAACATGAACAGTAGATTAATTGTCTGCTCCAAATTACCCCTTACGTGTGATTGTGAGTATGATTTGTTGTGTGAGTGTTGGCTTTGCGGTGGTCTGGCAAGCTATCCAGGATGTACCTCGCTGTCCCAGGAGTTGGCTGAGATGGGCGCCAGTCTACCCATGACCCTAATTAGGATTAAGCAGTTCAGAAAAATGAATGAATGAATGAATGAATTAACAATGTAGAATAGTAAAATAAACAAGAAATCAATAAACTAACCCAATTAATATATAACAGACCATATTCCATACCATGAAAAACTGAAATTATATTCTTCCTCTCTGTACCGAATAGTTTTGCAATATTTCCCGGTCATACATTAATTTTGAATAAGAACATTATTTACACTCTTTTTTTTCTCTTCTTTAAAAGAGCTCTAAATTTTTATAATTTTATATGTAATAATTTTTTATCCCAGTATCCAGCATTATGAGTGATTTGTATTGTTTTTTTTTTTCTGAGGAATCAATACTGAGTATAACAAACTTTTATAATTATTTCCCCAGACATCAACACAGTAATTGAAATATGGCAGGGAACAGCATAGAATGTGGGGTGATTTATGATCCTCAATCTGCTTTGCTTAGTCTAATTCTGAAATGCACTTTAATAGTTCACACACACACACACACACACACACACACACACACACACACACACACACACACACACACACACACACACACACAGATATATAGACCGTGGCCCTTGGGGTATCTTGTAGGATGTGCTTCTGGAATATACAAGACCAGTTGCTATGGACCTTTCAGCCTATATTGACAGACTATATTGACGAAGATTGGTCCGCAGTGGTAACAATATGTCTAATTTTTTTTCCAGTGGGTGCGGACTCTGCCAAAACTGTCCTTTTTCACTGGTTCTGAGCATAATTTTTATTGATAAAATTTCTACCCGCAGCCAAGGCATCAAGGGGTCTGGCCTCTCCTTTATGCAGATGACATTGTCTTTTTGGCTTCATCAATCTGGGACCGCCAGCTCTTGCTGGAGAAATTCGTAGCTGACATTGGAGTGATTTGCAGTGAAGTGCAAAGCAGCCGGGATGAGAATCAGCACCTCCAAGGCCAAAGCCATGCTTCTGACACAGAAAAAGAGTAGAATGCACCCTCTAGGTCTAGAATGATCCCGTCCTAAGTAGAGAAGTTTAAGTATCTTGGGGTCTTGTTCACAAGTGAGGGAAGAATGGGATGGGAGATCGACAGTGGATTGGTGAAGTCTGTTGAAAAGTTGAACTCGTACTGGTCCGTCATGGTGAAAAGGGAGCTGAGCTGGAAAACAAAGCTCTCAAATTACCAGTCAATTTACGTTCCTAGCCTTTTTCTATGGTCACAAGCTTTGGGTAGTGACTGAAAGTACAAGATCATAAATAAACGTGGCTGAAATGAACTTCCTTCACATAGTGGCAGGGTCTCCTTTTTTTTTTTAACACTTATTATTCTTTTTATTACAGAACCTACTCTCACACTAAAAATTGTAGAAAATGTAACCCATTGAATTTTAAAGTGAAAACAATGATCACTGACTAAGATTTTTTTTTTCATAAAATCACCTGCTCCACAATTATTGGCACCCCTAACAATTCCTATGAAATAAGTGTAATTGAAATGTTTACTGGAGTAGTTTACTGTTGAAGTTGATCAGAGTATCTAGGAACAATTGATTAGTAATTCATCACTTCCTGTTTCCCTGGGGTATAAATATGATGTGGCACAGAGGCCATTTCGCTTATCCACTCTTCAATGTGGGAATGACAAAGGAACACCCCATTCAAGTATGGCAGATATGTGTCAACCTTCACAAGTGAGGCAATGGCTATAAGAAAATAGTATCTACTGTCAGAGGAATCATTAGCCCAAATGGGTCAAATGAGGATGGGTTTCGCTTTTGGACCTGGTTCCTCTCAAGGTTTCTTCCTCGCACGTGTATAGCTGCTTTGTGATGATGTCAATTGTAAAAAGTGCTCTGCAAATAAACCTGAATTGGATTGAATTGAATTAAGAAGTTTAAAACAACTGGAACAGTTAACAGTGGTAGACAAGACTGGACAAGGATGCGAGATTATTTTGCCAGATAATGACCCGAAACTTGTGGCCAAATATACACAGAAATAGTTCACCAGACACAGAATCAAGCTCCTCCCATAGCCATCTCAGTCCTCAGACGGTAACCCCATTGAAACCCTGTAGAGTGAGCTGAAGAGGAGAGTGCAGAGGAGAGGACCGCGGTCAATTGATGCTTTAGAGAGGTTGTGCAGAGAGGAATGATCCACAATCCCTTTTTCTGCATTCTCCCATCTCGTGAAACATTGTAGGAGAAGATTAGGTTTTGTTTCGCATAGACTAAGCATTTCCAAGCAGTATGACCGGGAGTGCTAACCTTCCACTGCTAACTAAGCGCTGGAGTCGTAGTTCAGCCCTCCCCACCTGCCACGTCTTTGAATGGGCTTATTCTTATCCGGGGTGCGACTAGCATTGAGCTGCCGTAGGATGTCAGCACAAAGTCGTCAGCGTGTTTCTGTCCCTTGCTAAAAAGTGTTGTGACAGGAAGGGTATCCGACGTAAAAACCTCTGCCAAATCAAACATGCGAATCAGATGATTAGCTGTGGCGACTCCCGAGTAAAAGGGAAAAAAGACAAACGGAAGACAGACAGCATGTTAGCACAGGATAGGAGTTGAGCGTATTCAGTTCTAATTGTCCGAAAGGACTCCGATCTCATAGCTGCAGTAGGGTCGACCGGTCATGAACGAGCATAGTGCAAGATATGAACAAACAAATAAAACAAATAAAACAAATCAAAACAAACAAAGAAACAACATGACTCTGAGAACTCCATGACGTCGCCCTCAAGGGAGCGCCCTCTAAATTTTATATATATATATATATATATGTGCTGTATAATGTTTATTTTTTATCATTAAAAAAAATCACAGTAAAAATTAAAAAGTTTTTCTTAATCGGTACTACATTTAACTACATTAATACTGTATTAATGAGTAAGACTGTCTATAGAACATGTTTAAGAAGCATATTTTAGTGCATGTAATAGATACATGGTATTTTACTTCCGATTGATCAATCGAGCATGTAATATGATACATGGGGGTTCTACTTCCAGGTACCAAACTCGCGGATTTTCATTCTTCATTCGCGGGAGGCGCCAGAACCGAACCCCCACAAATATCGAGGGCTTACTGTATATAATATCAATAAATACATATTAAATGCTTATAATAGCAATTAAACATTCAAAAAAATTCCTGAGACATGGATAAAATATAAATACACACACATACAGATGCCCACCTCACATAAAAATGTAAGTAGTTTTGTTGGGGGGTTTTGGGTTGTTTTTTGTTTGTTTGAGTTTTGGGGGTTTTCTTTGTTGTTTTTTTTGCATAATTGGCCTTGTTTTGCGACATTTTCCTTCAATATTCAATGAATATTTTTTTTAAAAAGCGATGCACTTAAACCACAAGCGTGTAGCAATGGATCCCTGTGTGTGTGTGTGTGTGTGTGTGTGTGTGTGTGTTTATATATATATATATATATATATATATATATATATATATATATATATATACACACACACACACACACACACACACACACACACACACACACACACATGTATATATATATATATATATATATATATATATATATATATATATATATATATATATATTAATCCGCTTATTGTCTTGTCTTCTGTGTCATTGCTGAAGATGTAATAGATCGATATGTAAAAATCGATCATTTGTCCTTTATTCTGATCTAGTAGTAGTTATTGTTGTTGGTGTATATAAATTATGATCCATTACATTCACTGATTTGTTGAGTTATGTGCTTATCTCCAGACATAATGGTTTTTGAATTTTGCCATGGTTGGGTATACAGCAGGCCCTCGTTATTCGCGGGGGTTTGGTTCCGGCCCCTCCCATGAGTGAAGATAATCCGCGAGTTCTGTACCTGGAAGTAAAACCCCATGTATCATATTACATATGCAAATGATCAACCGGAAGTAAAATACTATGTATCCATTACATGCACAAAAATATGCTTCTTCAACACATTCTATAGACAGTCTTACTCATTAACACAGTATTAATGTAGTAAAATGTAGTAATGATTAAGAAATCTTTTTTAATTTTGTACTGTGATATTTATGAGTGAAATATATAAACATTATTATACTAGCATATATAAAAGACCAAGAAGTGTAATACAGTAAAATGGTTTGATAATTTGAATAAACATCCAAGTACAGCATGTAGTATTGCACATTAATGGTTAAAAATGCTTATCAGACGCCCACTAGAGAGAGACATTGCATTATTTATTGTACTGTACATAAATAACATAAAAGTGTGAAATAATGACGTAATGAGCTTTCAGCCGGACCCAGAATGCAGGAGGCATGGACGTGACATGGAAGCAGGGATGTGAGACAATCTTGTGGTGCAGAGGTGATCATGCGGTTTATGTTTATGATTTAAATCATAAAATTCAGAAATATGTTTAAGATGAGAGGAGTGAATTCAGGTGTGAACTGCATTCAGCCCAAGCAGCTCATCCACAACTCCTCAGCCGAAGAGGACAGAAAACAGAGTTAGAGAATATGTACAAAGAAGCAGGGACATGATGTGAGTTAATCCTCTGACGCAGAGGTGAGCATGCTTGTGTTTACTGGGAGTAGATGAGAAGAGTGAATTCAGGTGTGAGCCGAGCAGCTCAGCCACACCCCTCAGCCGAGCGGAGAGAAAACAGAGTTAAAGGCAGAGCCGCCAAAATCAAAGTCCCTCAAAAACACAGACCATAACAAAAGGATAAACATGCTACAGAACGATACATAAAATCACACACACAAACATTCTAAGCATTAACTTAGGTACTGTACTGGAATAATAATTGAAAAAGATTTTAATACTGCAGTGCTTTACAACAGTTCAGATGATTCTTCTTCAGGCACTTCAGAGGAAACTGTCATTTCTTCAGGAGAAAGTCTTATTTCTTCAAAAGAGACATCCAATGTCATTACCTTTTTCTGGCGCTTAGCCGGCGTTTGAGTGGCATCATAGAGCTTAACTGGTAATTAAAACACACTAAAAAAGGGCTCATTGACAGCTTGTGCGTGAATGAAGAAAAAGGGGCGTATACATCATCTCAACCAATCAGCAGGAGGGAGAACAGCCATTGGCTAAATTTGAATCACATGACAGTTGCTCAGCAATTCGCGAATATGTGGAGGCATGAGTGCAAAACCGTGAATAGTTAAGGGTCTACTGTAGTTGGTTATTGCCCTGCAGTCGAGGTCATGCTCATCAGTGATATGAGTCCTGTTCCCCAATATTTCTGATTACAGATATTTTGGCCTTCTCGGGTGATTCATTAAATTTAATTAATATTTTGCAGTTTGTAGTCCATGTGCTTTGAATTTCTCCCCATTAAATTCTGTGGTGTGCTTGGCTGGCAATATCTGTATTGTTTTTTGTGAGGTCCTCCTTAATGAAGACATTTAATCCTTTCAGTTTCCTACCTTGTTTAAGCAGCTTCCTGTTGACAAATCCCATGATAACAGCTTGTTTGTTCCTGTTTGTCCTGGGCAGAGGGCAGCATGCCTCCATGATGTTACAGTCAAGGCGAATACTCATTGAGAAAGACTTACAAAGCTGCTTTTTTTTTTTTAAAGTAAAACATGGTGACAGTTACAATAACATTAACTACCGCTATAACTGGACACAGAGATGCTTTAATGGACAAACATCCTCCCCGTATAAGAGAACTACATAAAGTATGAACTATGAACTAATGAGCTGCTCTAGCTTATCTAGTGCACTACTATAAGACAAAGGTGGTAGTTTGTAATTTATCCCATATTAACCCTCGCATGGTCAAGATAGCTTGTTAGCTTCATCATTAAGACTGACACAAAAACAGATGTCAAACATAACATTTTATTCTCATTTTTATCATTTCCAGATTTAAAGATAACATCCGCAAGTTAATATGGCATTTAAAAACACAGACAAGCAATAAGCAAAACTCAGTGATGAAGATCAAAATTTGTGATTTGCTATTTTACCTATTTCACAAAATCTTACTAGATGAAGCAAGGAAACTCTGTATAAACTTTACAAAATTAATCCGATCTTAAGGTCAATTTCAGCTTCAGCATAAAAACTCTGATGTTAATGCAGCTTACTCTTTACAAAAGGCACCAGTTGGTACTTTTACATGTCCCAACCATAGGGCCACCACTGCTCTGTGTGTGTGTGTGTGTGTGTGTGAGAGAGAGAGAGAGAGAGAGAGAGAGAGAGAGAGAGAGAGAGAGAGAGTTTATTGCTTCACCACTAACAACAAGGACAAACATGCCAAGATCATAATGGCAGGAAGTCAGCTCTGGAAAGGTCCCTTATGTTTATAATGCAATCTTATAATTAGGACTAACTTCTATTATTTAAATCACATCTTCAGCAAAATTTCAGCTTCATTAAGATGGCTGGGGACACCACACATCTTGCCAGCATGCACACATACCAATTTCAACTCTACTCCCTATTTCATTCTACCCTTCAAAATGCACAGAGCAGGGAGTAATTCGTTTACGTTTTGCCTCTGCATCCCAAAACAACCTAATTATAATGCTAATGCTGGGGCAGAAGCAGAAAATTGGAAGGGAGAATAGTAGTTTGAGACCAGAGACGCTATCACTCCCTTCCTCCCAGTTTCCCCCTGATGAAATCAGCTAAGCACTAAAAAGTGCCTGGTCAGCAGCAAGCTTGTGACCCATAACTGGAACTTTTAAAGGGAAAGGGAGGTCAGACGTGGGCGACATAAGCCAGTGTTTTGATTGTACAGTAGTTGTAAATGCCAAACCTGTCTCTAATTTCTCATTGAACTTTGCCCTTGGCTAAAAATCTTAAAACATATATTAAATAAATTACACTGGGCAAAATAAATTGACTGATGAACTTATCATGACTCTCAGCAAAGCGGCTGCTACACTTCTTCAAAATCACAATTTTGCATGCACTGTGTGTGCCATTTTTTTAATTAGTACCTTGTTCCAATCACGCTTTAGATTCAGCGACCTTTTATATGATTTTGCATAGTAATTCAATTGAGTAACTGCTCATAAGGAAAACCGAAGTCATATCATTCTTCTATCATCTATCGAAACTGTAATCATTCTTGGAGAACTAACTAGAGATAAAACCATCAATAAAAGGTGCAGACCATCAACTTATAGCAGTGACAACTTTATGAACATTTTTAATGTTAAGTCTATCGGAAGTGCTCAACACTTTATTAAATATAATTAATTCTTTCCATGGCACTGGTTATGCACATAAATCCTTTAAACTAGCAGTATCAAACCTCTGATTAAAAAAACCTGACCTCAACCCATGTCAGTAGTCCAACTATAGACCAATATCAAACCTCCTTTTTGTCTCCAAGCTCCTACAAAAAACAGTAACGTGCAGCAGTTACATTCATAGCTATATAGAAATAACATTCGTGAAAAGTATCAGTCAGGATTTCGGCTTCATCATAGCATAGAGACAGCACTCACTAAAGTGCTAAATGACCTACTTTTGGCCTCTGACCACATATCTCTACTTATGTTACTTGACCTTAGTACAGCCTTTGACACTATTAATCATACAATTCTTTTTGATATATTAGAAAATAATGTTGGCATTAAGGTAGTGGTTCTCAAATAGTGGAGCTTGCCCCCCTGGGAACATGCTTTTTTTTTTTTTTTTTTTTTTTTTTTTTTTTTTTTTTCCTCCCCGGTAAAGTGTAATTCTACATCCACTACAGCAGGGGGCAGTGGCTTCCTCACTGTTAGAGTGATCCCTGAGGTAAAATAAGAAGTAAAGTTAATAAACCCATCATGGAAAATTTTAACAGGGAGGGAAAGAGAGGTGGAGAGAGACTGAAATGGTGAGACAGACGAAAGTCTCCCGAAAGTTAAGTCGAGGAGGTATGATAAAGCGGATGTAATACTCGGGGCTTCACTGTGCTGTGGTGAGAAACAAGGAAAGACCGCTGTGTTTACTGTGTCTGAAAACATTGGCAGCGGACAGCATGAGCCCAAATAAATTCAGGTGCCACTTAAACACATCTCACCCCAATCATGTGATGGGCCGCATGAGTTTTTTTCAGCGAAAACGTGCCGAGTATTGCCAACAACCATCCCACTTTGTGAATGCTACTCCAGCAAACCAGCGAGCTCTGTCAGCATCAGATAAGGTGGAGTACCAAACTGCTCAGTGCAGAAAACCCCACAGCAGCAGCAGAGGAACTGATCCTCCCTGCAGCAGACACGGTCTCTGCCATGCTAGATGATATCACTGCTGCAGAAATACAGTAAATCCAGGTTCCAGTTCAGCATTGAGCAGGAGCTGAGAGTTCAGTATCATGCTTTGAACCCTGCTTCAAAAAGCTGTGCTCTGCGAAATGTGCTTATTGTACCATTAATCTGGACTTTATCATTTTGACAATAATAATAAAAATAATACAATTTGTTTTATTCATTTTGTATGTTAAAGTGTTTTATATATTGTGGTCCTGAGTTAATATTGCTGATCAATTTGAACGTATTATTATTTGTTGATTTTATTTTTCAGTGTTAAATTTATCAAATTGTTGGTCAAAAATGTTTACAGTTTAAATAAGGATACTGTTTTATTTCAGGCAAATTGATGCACTTTCAATTTTTTTGTTTAAAGACTAAAAAATTGTTAATAAAGTTATTCTTTGTTGGAAGTTGATCAATATTTCTTCCTTTTTTGTATTTCATAATTATAATAATGATTTATTATGTTAATAAGGATACAGTGTTAGGCAGAGGATTACTTATAACAATTTTTCGACAAATAGCACTATTTATATGGGGGGGGGGGGCGCGACAGAAAATAATTAAGCACTACATTAAGGGCTATTTCCTTGTTTAGATCCTATTTAATGGACTGTTATCAGTTTGTTGACATAATTGGTGATTTTTCTTTACATTCGAATGTCAGGTTTGGTGTTCCACTAGGTTCTGTTTGAGATCCACTATTTTTCTCTACATGTGCTCCATTTAGGTAATATTATTCATGAACATGGTATGAACTTTTACATTTCCGGTGATGATACACAGCTATATGCTTCAACAAAGCCAGGTGAGAGACACCAGTTAGAAATGCGTGTCATCATGTGTAGCAGTTAAGGACCTTGGTGTGATTATTGACCCCAGTCTTTCATTTGAACCTCATGTAGATAATATTGCCCCGATAGCCTTCTTTGATATCAGGAATATTACTAAAATAAGAATAATAGTGTAGCTACATAATGTGGAAAAACTTGCACGTGCTCTTATTATCTCAGGATTAGATGAGTGTAATGCATTACTGTGTAAATGTTCTAATAGGTGCATCAACAAGCTCCAGATAGTCCAGAATGTAGCAGCAAGAGACCTTATGAAAACCAGAAGATATATCACCCCGTCCTGCCTACATTGCACTGGCTCCTAATTAGATTTTTCACTGAATATAAAATACTACTTTTTACTTATAAAGCACGTAATGGTCTTGTGCCACATTATCTTAGTGAACTTCTTGTTGTCTATGATCTATCATGCGAACTTAGATCAAAAGGCACAAGCTGCTTAACTGTATAACTGACTATGGCAGCAGAGTTGGCTGAGATTGGCGCCAGCCTCCCTGCGACCCTAATTAGGAGTAAGCAGTTCAGAAAACGAATGAATAAATGAATTGAAGTGAATTGAATTGAACTGAACTGAACAGCCATAGGGGAAGTGGTGGCCCTGTAGCAGGGTGTTGCATTACTAATCACAAGTTCGAGGGTTCAAGCCCTCCACTATCAACAGATAATCACTGCTGTTCTCCCAGTGCAGCAAACTAGGTTATCAAAGCCCGCCCATGCCTCTCATTGTCTATGGTGAGAGGCATGTAAAAGAACCATTGCTGACTTTCTTAAAGAATAGGCTGCATAGCCAGCAGCATGTTTCTGCCCTATGATTGCCTGGCAAGCTGTCCAGAGGGTACTCTGCCCATGCCCACAGTCAGCTGAGATGGGTACCAACCTCTCTGCAACCCTAATTAGGACCAAGTGGTTCGGTGAATGATTAATGAACAGTCATTCATACTTATACCTCGGGGGGAAGTGGTGGTCTAGTGGTTAGGGCACAGGATTGCTGATCCTAAGGTTGGGGGTTCAAGTCTCCACAAGGTTGCCACTGTCCCCCCCCCATTGCAGCTAACTGGGTTATCAAAGGCTGGCCATGTCTCTCACTCTCTGTGGTGTGAGGCATGTAAAAGAACCATTGCTGACTTTCGTAAAAAGAGTAGGCTGCAAAGCCGTCAGCGTGTTTCTGTCCCTTGTTAAAAGGGTTGTCAGGAAGGGCATCTGACGTAAAAACCTATTCCAAATCAAATGTGCGAATCAGATGATTCGCTGTGGTGACCCCTGAGAAAGGGAAACAGCCGAAAAGGATAGAAGAAGAAGAAGATTCATACTTATACCTTGGGGCAGTCTGGACTAACATGTAAGCAATATAGCAGCAAAATAGTGCAACTTTTTTTTTTCCTGTTGTTTTCTGTTTCAGCTGAGCCAAAAAATGTGTGGTGTCATCCAAAACCTGCAATATAAATTATCATTGAGGATCCGTGACCCTGCACTGGCTGTGTGTCAAGTATTGTATTGAACCTGCCCTTAAAATGTAAATAAAACAAATCCAATCGCTTGATTTTGTGACCTTCTGCACTTTTTTCTCACTATATTTTGTGCATACATGTAACCTCCATTTGTCTCAACTGCAGAGGGTCTGATTGAATTAATAGTTCATTCGACTTTGGCTTTTAGAACAGCCACTATTTTAGCCTGCACTGTTGGTTTGAAGCTCGGAGCTGTGTGTAAAAACCTGTGCTATGCTCCACAATTCATTCATTCAATGTCAGATCGGAGAATAATTTCATGTTAAAGGTTTTTATTAATTAAACCTCATGATTTATTATTTATTTAGGATGTGCATAACAGACTAGATCAGCTGTCCGACTCAGGCTGATAAGGGAAATCCCATTTCATATCAGAGGAGAGATTATGTGGGAAATCCAAGTTTAAAGTTGAATGAAATTTTTCATGGAAAAGTAAATACAGTAATAAAAAAAAAAAATACAGCAATGGGTAGCCTGTATATTTTAAACATGTGCCCTGTAATACATCATCAAATCCTACTGAATATGGAACAAATCGCTTTCCTCTGTCTGTTGTGAAAAGCAGCTTGAGCAGTAAGTGCGCTGACACTGGAATCACCATTTATATTTAGAAATAGTATTACACTTTTTAATAATATGTGTGAGATGTCAAGAGGGAACTTTTTTTTTTTTTTTTTTTTTACCGAAAGTGTAGGCACACAAAACTCCCGCCAGCCACCTCTATATAGAAGGGGCAGATTCATGTGACATGTAATAATTTAATGGGTTTTTCTTCATCAAAAGGGGCGTGGTCTCGCACAAATCAGTTTCTTAAGCCGTTCAAAAACAAAAAAAAAAAACCTGAACTGCTTCCGAAGCATTTTGCTTGTATTCGAGCAATTCTGAATTCTTACCAAATTTTGCGTAGAACCAAAACGTTTTCCAAAGCTATGAATACAGACCACTTACTTCAAATTCAACAGGCTACCTCTGGAAATATCTTAATTTACCCTTGAACTAAAATCTGCTTGTGTATATGGCTATCATTGCTTACATGTGTGATAGGCTTTAGTTGCATGTCAAAAAATATTAGAAATTTTCTATTTTAAAATGTTAAACTCAAGAGGAAACTGTATACAGAGATTGTGGATAGAGTTCCATATACATACTGAATGTTTACTTTGCACAGTGAGGTGGATAAAACACACTACAATTTGCTCAGCACTGAGGGAACTGTCTTGAGGGTGCTTTAACAAGTTTCTCCAACAAACAATGTAATAAGAACCATCAACACACACACACACACACACACACACACACACACACACACACACACACACACACACACACACACACACAGGTTTTGTTCTTTAATCATTTAAACAGGCCAGAGAGGCCTGATGCCGTAACACCAAATGCAATTATTTTGTAAATTCTGAAATCTAAGCACAACCTACCCACTCCATCAAGTTTTAAAAGTGAATCAAGTGACTGTGTGTTGTTCTCTTCTATCAACATCAATTCTTAAAAGCAATTGTGGACATTTTATATAAGGCCCAAAAGTAATAAATGTGTGTATAAAAACTCACATAAATGGAACTGCACAAAATTAGCTATGGAAAATACATTTAGAACTGTATGTGAAAGAGTCGCCACTATTGGAGTGAGGCAGCGCTATCCCAATGCTATCCTTGTTGCCAGGAGCTTTAACATCTGTTGGAAAATTACTTGTGTTTTTATTATGTCATATCCCATTCCATGCCAATAACATGCTTCATAGGTAACTGACATCCAGCATGGCCTGCCAAACTAAAAGTCAAATCGATCCTAAGGTTAGGAGTTCAAGCCCCACTGTCAACGATTGTCACTGCTATCCCCCCAGTGCAGCTAACTGGGTTATCAAAGTTAAGCTCTCACTGTCTATAGTGAGAGGCATGTCAAAAAACCATTGCTGACTTTCGTCAAAAGTAGGATGTTTCTGCCATGCCATGGCCTAGTGAGTTGTCCAGGGTGTACTCTGGCTTTGCCCAGAGTCGGCTGAAATGGGCGCCAACCTTCTTGTGACCCTACTTAGGATTAAGCAGTCCAAAAATGAATGAATGAATTGATCAATTAATGCTCATCATGGCAAACAAGAAAGTAAACTTGATGAGCTTTTATTTAAAATACTCATTACAGCAAATAAAAATTAGTATATGAAGAGCCAACATACAACATTGACGGCATCTTGAAGACCCGCTAATCGAGAGTGACTTAAAATTAACATTTTTATACAACTGAGATATTGCGGGTAAAGGGCTTTGCTCAAGGCCCTAACAGTGGTGATACCAGGATTGAACATCCAACCTTCAGATCACTAATCCATTGAGCCACCACTACACCAAAACGGGTCTATGCATAAGCTTTTCAATGCTAGCTGTAGTATTATAAAATTATGGTCTTATAATTAAGTTCTACCTAAAATGGAAACATTATGTCTTGCAAATATGTAATACAAACATTTAGCGAGAACTTGATTGGCCCGTCGGTAGTCATCAGGCTAAATTACACTTGCGTCAAGCCTGTTAGTAGCCCGGAGGAGGTGTAATTAGGAAACAGCAAATGACTTGGCTCGCCCAGCATTGACTTGATGGCGGAACTCTGGCTAATAACCTCCTGCTACTAACCCCTTTATAGCTCAGCAAAAAGAATAAGTTGCCTAATGATGTAGATTATGGTGCTGAATTAGGTTAAACTGTCTGAACCCACAAGCATGCAGAAAGGTTTTTTATGGCTCCGAAACAAAACCCAAGATGTAGATATTTAGATCCATGTTAACAAACAGGACTATTAAAATTGCATAGCATTAAGATACTACAGTGCTGGCAAACAGGTAAAGATGGCAATTAGCTGAAATATTATTTTAAGGAAACAAATTACGCATGTATCCACAGAAGATAAAATTTGATGATATTTTTGAACATTTTACATTATCATGAAAAACATAAGTATGACACCAAGGCCTAAAGCAGTAAGATTGAGAAAAAATCTTGTCTCGGATTCTGGCTACCACAAATTAATAAATTAAGTACAAGGGCAATAGCTGTTAGCCCAAGTAGTTCCAAATTGCAGGGACGGAACCTTTCTGATCAATATATTTGTGGGGTTTTTTGCTTGTTTGTTTGGTTTTTTCCAGAATATTTTCACTAAATATGTCAAAGTCCTATGAAGAAAGCATTAACCCACTTATTAACAATAGGGTTCAGTTAACAGATTGTGATACTCCACCACAGATGCACAATACAGATGAAAAACTGAGCCCTCTAAACCCATTTCATATTGACATATTCCTGCAGCAAAACCCTAGAGACAAAATCTATAAGCAGATGTGACTCAGTCGCTGTAGTTATGCGACATATCCTTCCATCACATGAAAAAAAATCCTACCAGTTGAAAGTTTCAATAGACATTCATGAATGTATAATTTTCATCCTCTGAAATGCTAATAAAATATTTAAGTTAAATGTTGTTTTAAGGCAAATGTAAGCAATAAAATAATGAATTTTGAATCCATTCATTCATTTTCTAAGCTGCTTAATTCTAATTAGGGTCACAGGGAGTCTGGCACCCATTTTAGCCGACTCTGGACAAAGGCGGGGTACACATTTGTTATGGGCATGTAAATAAATATATATATATAAATATAATAAATGTATAAACGTTGAGTGTAATTATACTCGGTTAGTGTGCTGTAAATGGTGGTGCATGGTATGACTCAGCTGTTTTGGGTCTGGAATTTTTCATTAGGGAACCTTCGAGATGGACTTAGTTGCACATGCGCCCTGTGGCGGCTCAGGTGATTTAGAAAATTATAGAATGGGATTTTCCAGAACTTTGAGGTTATATTAGGACCCGTTGCTGACCGGCTGGCACAGATCATCTAAGGAAACTTATCGCGGTGGATCACTCGCTTCGCCCAAGTTTCCTCGTTCAAGACTTCATCATCAATGTCCGTCATCCACGTTCATCCACAGCCAACGCGAGGCTTTTTATCATTTGTTACTTTCTAACGCGGGATTCCAAGCCTTTTACCGCCGGCGTGCGCTGCCTCTAAATTTGCCATGCTGCAGCTGCTTGGTGACTATCTTTGTTTTGGGACCCTTGTTTAATTTGTATTTTGTTTAGCTCTAAGCTGTAAGTTATTATTTTGCCTTACTTTGTTGATATTATTAAATTGCATATAGTTGATGTCGTGGTTTGTCGTGCTTTGCTGGTTTCACGGGGCAATTTCAATCTTCTAAATTCCATACGTAACACATTGAAGAGCTTGCCAGGCAACACACACATACACACACAACCATTCACACTCTCTCTTCAGACTTGGGGGCAAAACCAGAGTACCCAGAGAAAACCCAAATCCAGGACTCGAACCCTAGACCTACTTGCCATGAGAGGAACATGCTAACCATTTCACCATCCTGTTTATAGTTTAAATTTACATATTTTCTAACCTTGTCAGGGACTGTTCTGATAAGCCATAAGTTGTGCTAATGGAGCATGGCAGAGTTAACAGGAGTGATTTTAATATTCTCATTTAGAGGTTAATCTACACTCTACACAAGCACAAAAGAAAAAAAGAAAAAGAAAATTGTTTTATTTAAATATTGTTTTATATCTTCTTTTCCTTTCGGCTTTTTCCATTTTCCAGGGGTCGCCACAGCGAATCATCTGATTGACATGTTTTATTTGACATAGGTTTTTACGTCGGATGCCCTTCCTGACACAACACTTTAGCAAGGCACAGAAACACGCTGACGGTTATGCAGCTACTCTTTACAAAAATCAGCAATGGTTCTTTTACATGAACATCTCACCATAGACAGTGAGAGACATGGCCGGCCTTTGATAACCCAGTTAGCTGCACTGGGCGGACAGTGACAAACTTGTGGCGTTTGGGACTCGAACCCCCAACCTTAGGAGCAGCGATCCAGTGCCCTATGGCAATAGGCCACCGCTGCCCGTTTATATTTATATTATGTTAATATTTATGATTAATAATAATAAATTTTGTGTATTAATGCAGAGGCCAAGTCCGCTTTGGCCATATTTAACAATCCCACTTTTCAAATGTCTATGTCAAATTAATGCCTGAGAAGTGTGGACTGGCAGTTGGTTTTCTGACTGATCCCTATAGCATGTTACAGTTAGTTGGGTTTTGTGCGTCCAATATATAGTCACCTTAAAAAAATAAATTACACAACAAGAAAGACGAAAGAATGAACAGGACCAAGTGAATATTACTTTGCAAACATTACATGTATATTATTTCTTCTATGTTCCTTTTAACATTTATAGGTTCACCAATGGACTTGATGTTTATATTCCATGCACAATGGTTGAAGAAAAAAAAACACACTTCGGAAGCACAAACAAGCATAAAGTCATACATGGATCTGCTGCCTTACACGTCTTGCAAAAAAGAAATCTTCATTTTTCCATGTACGAATTGCCATATTAATATGTAACATTGTTGGATTACTGAATTTGTAAATTTTTCCATGAATAATGTAACAAGCAGTTGTGTCTGTCAGACTTATTGAGCTATTTAATAAGATCTTTTAAATCACTAGAAATGCACCAAATTAGTTCAGTGATGGGGTGTCCAGTTTGGATTACAACTACAGCATTCAAGTCTGTAATACTGCTCCACCAGGGAAGATTAAATTCATCTATGCTGCATGCATTCTCCTAAGCTGCCAGTCTGAATCTTTCAGTGATTACCATCTTTTTGGAAAATGGAAAGAAACAGCATCTAGATTTTTTCTTTGTGTCCACTAACAAAACATGCTGTTACTCAAAGTTATTTTCTGTGATTAATTCCCAGTACATCAGGGCTGGTTAGGCTTGTTGTCGCAGCCAACGGTAATGATATACATTTCACATCACTGCAAATAGAAAAGATCTTACTATGTTTTTAGCAACCAGTAATTAAAGTTTGTTGGGAATGCATCAAACAGTATACTGATATATTTTTAGAACTGCCACAAGTTCACTGCCAAAATATTTTCATTTCCTCCATAAGTGCCACCCAACTTTTATATAATCATGACAGCTTGTGCGTAGATAGACACCACTGCTAATAAGTGATAACCATCGCTGTTATGAATCTGTCTGTGGTGCATGGGCCAAACAGAGTTAAATTACTGGGTTCATACAAAAAGAACATCAGCCAATTTAATTATGAATTATGGTCCATCAGCTATTATTAATTCTGTCTACAAAACAACCCTAAGCCAGATCAGGAAGTGCTTCAGGAAATAAGGTCTGGCTATAGTTTCATTCATAACCCCAGTGATAATAAATGCTACATCAAATCCAGATGAACAAGTGCATTGTTATTCACATCCAAAGATGTTTATTTCACTAAACAAATTTCTAAAAACTTGAAGCTGTATAAAGTTTACACATGTTAGACTCATAAGTGAAAGTAAGCCGGAACGTACCAGAATGCTGTGCCGATAAGAAATACAGTAGGCCCCCATTTTTCACCAGGGTTCGGTTCCAGCACTTCCCGTGGATCAATAAAAAACACGAGTTATTGATGCGGTTTTAAAACCCTATGTGTGATATTACATGCGCAAAAATATGCTTCTTAAACACATTCGATAGACAGTCTTACTCATTAAAACTGTAATAATGTAATAAAATGAAGTAATGATTAAGTAAAAACTTTTTAATTTTCTTCTTATTCTTTTCTTTTCTGCTGTTCCCTTCAGGGGTCGCCACAGCGAATCATCTGCCTCCATCTTCATGTTTGATTTGGCATAGGTTTTTTACATCGGCTGCTCATCCTGACACAACCTTTAACAAGCACAGAAATGGTTCTTTTACATCTCTCACCATGGACAGTGAGAGACATGGCCGGCCTTGACAACTCAGTTAGCTGCCCTGGGGGGGACAGTGACAACCTTGTGGAGAGTGAGACTTGAACCCCCAACCTTAGGATCAGTGATCCAGCACCTTACCACCAGACTATCACTGCCCTAAGAACTTTTTAATTTTGTACTGTGATACTATTTATTAATGAATAAAGTGCTTAGGCTCCTTAAGAGAAGCAAGAAAAGATGCAGGGTGTTGAGTGGCATCATAGGGCTTAATCATTAAAAACACACTTAGCAAATTTACTTCACAATCACATTGATAACTTGTGTGCAAAGGAAAAAAAGAGGTGTACACATAATTTTTTCCATACAAAGAACCTACGCAGAATCCTAAGAATCTTCTGGCCTTCAATAATCTCAAACGATGTCCTCATGGAACGGTGTGACAATGAGCATGTGTCAAGAACAATCAAGAAACGAAGATGGACCTGGGTCGATCACGTGGTACACCAGGAACCAGATTCTCTTCTTCATATTGCGCTACATTGGACGCCTGAGGGGAAATGACGTCGGGGCAGGCCGAAGACAACATGGAGGCGTACAGTGGAAGCCGAAATGAAAACGGTTTGCAAATCGTTGGGACAAGTGAGACAGATGGCGGACGACCGCGATGAGTGCAGGAATTTTGTTGCTGCCCTATGTGCAACCCGGCAAAACAGGCAGTAAGTAAGTAAGTAAGTACACGTCATCTGCAACGAATCAGCAGGAAGGAGAAACAAAAGCTCTCAGCCATTGGCTAAATTTAAATCACATGCCAGTTACTTCCGGGTTGGTCGCCAATCTACGAGTATGCAGGGGCGCAAGCACTGAACCGCGAATGGTCAAGAGCCTACTGTAAACAGAGTTCTTCTACCAGAACGCCTTTCAAAAGCAACTTTCACCGATGCATACAATGCGAGCCCATTCTTGTTTGCCTTCTGTGGTGGGATGAACTAGGTTTTTGTGCGCTGGATGAACACTATAATTTATAGTCTACTTTACTCGCTTACCATGAGAGGTTGCAACTTTGTAATCGGCAGTCACTCACTGTAACATCCTATATCCACTCGTGCTTTTTTTTTTTTTTGCAGACAACAGGGTAGTCATTTTTTTCAGAATAATTAAACGGAAAATCTCCAAGTAATAAATTGTGAGGTTTTACGCTTCATGAAATACTCTCTGTCTCTCTCTCATGCGAGCAGCACCACTCCCTTCTGCAAACAAACACACGTAGAAGAGAGAAACTGAAGAATCAAAGTTAGAAAAGAGCAGGCTTTATTAACATCTTTAGTATGACGGTCGAGTGCAAAGCTCATGAGCTCATTTTTTGAGTTGCACAGTTTTTGCAAGAATTTTATCTTGCTTTTACCCCTGGCAAGACTAGTAAATATTGTAGACTTATATTTGTGAACATAGGGTAGTGGTGGCCTGGTGGTAAGGTGCTGAATCACAAGGTTGGGGTTTCAAGCCCCATTCTCAACAGGTTGTCATTTCTCCCCCAGTGCAGCTGACTGGATTACCAAAGGTGGGCCATGTCTCTCACTGTCTATTGTGAGAGCGGTGTAAAAGAACCATTGCTGACGTTCGTAAAGAGTAGACTGCAGAGCTGTCAGAGTGTTTCTGCCCTATGATGGCCTGGCGTGTCCAGGGTGTACTCTGCCCCCGCCCAGAGTCGACTGAGATGGGTGCCAGCCTCTCCGGGACCCTAATTAGGCTTAAGCAGTTCAGAAAATGAATAAATGATATATTCGTGAACATGAGCTGCGTAAAAACTTACAAAACTTAACAGACATTATAAACATTCTGGACATATGAAGTACAGCTGACCTTAAAGACATCTTGTGTACACTCACTACTAAAATGAAGCCACTCAATTGAGAATATTGGAATAATAGTTTCCCCCTCGTTCTTACTTTTTAAAGGACAATCTTAAAGAGACTAATGCCGCTACTTATAGTGAGATTGTCTATTTTTCAGAAAAGACAAGCATACTAAATTAATATATTGGGTAATACAAAAAGAAATGTGAATCTTGATGGACTGTAAGACTTTGTTCTTTAAGTCAGCGGTTATTTATTTTTTAAAGAGTTGCGCTGCCCCCTATCATGTCCCATGAGTACTGCAGTTAAACTGCTTAAACAGGGCATAATGCAGCCAACTGTGTCACGTCACCGTATTCCATGTAAATTCATTGAGCAGCCATAATCTTTTTGGTAGATACTAATGCAAGGATTATTGCACAGATTATAGATCGCAGGTGCAGAAGTAATAAACATGTACCATTTTACTGGCGCACTGGCAAAATCTGCTTGAGTTGGAGCCAGGTAAGGCACAAATGTGAATTGATCTATGCAATCATCTTGATGAACGAGGGGAGCCAAAACCTCATTTTGCAATGCCAAGTGCTGTTGCCATGCTGCATCCCTCCTTATTGGGTGTTCAAGCGAAAACAGTAAAAGTGAGTCCAATCAATATTTTAGTATACAGTGGGTGCTGAACAAGGATAGATAGTTTTCACTAACTACACAAAAGGGGTTTAAAAAGTAGGATGTCTGTTTAATATGAACATATTCAAACTTGGTCTTTGAGGATTTAATATGCATGCAAAAAAGTATGGATCAACTAATAATCATTACCCTTTTTGTTAATCCACTAATATTGGATGACATGTAACACACAGTAGCATGCCATGACACATTTAGATGTCATTCTAAAAGTGACTTCAATAGAATATATTAAGAATATGAAGTATCATACAGAATTTGCTAAATAACTGTAAGCTGACATCTTTCTGTGTGCAAGACTAAGTCAAATCTACCCTGGAAGTACTACCTGTGAGGCTGGACTAATTCTAATGTGTGACATTGCACAGCTACACACACACACACACACACACACACACACACACACACACACACACACACACACACACACACACAGAGCATCACAGGACTGCCTTCTATCATATATCCAGTGGTGATGACATGGCATAGATTCAGCCCATCTTTGTTGAAAGAGAAGACCAGATTGGATACCTTTGTGTTGTTTGTCTGGTCTGGGAATGTAATTACTCCAAAGCTTTTATTCAGTTATACTTGTGATTGTACAAGCTTAGAGCATCAATTGTAACAAACGATAAGCATCTACTGGATAATTCAGCCACACAGCCTTGCATGTGCTATTCTCATGATTGGACAAAAGGATCTTTCTATTTGTCATTTGAGCAGAATCAGCTAAATGAGTCTGCTATCAAAATGTGAGAGTCCAACTTGGTGACAACTACTCTGTTATACAGCAAGTGTAAGAATCACACATCGTCTATCAAAAATATTCAGTGTTTCACCCGCAGTTCACATAGAGATGTTATGGATTCTTGTTGGTCAGCATAAATAGTACTGTACTTCTTTCTAAGCTCAGAGTAAGCATGCGGGTGTGTGTGTGTGTGTGTGTGTGTGTGTGTGTGGGGGGGGGGGGGGTGATAAAAACAAATAGGAAAAGCAAATGCCAACCACTGTCATCTCATGTTTGTGGCAATACGAAAAAATTGTAATCTAAGACAGGAAAATAGCCATCTTTTTCCATCAAAGCAAATAAGCTGTTGGTTTTCTTCTGGCACTATTGCCAGTGTTGAGTTGTTTAAAGTTGCAAAAATTCGATAAAATATTTTGCTCTTCTTAATTGCAGGTGAGCTAACAGCCATATCAGCCATGGTGGCTCAGTGGATAAGTCTCTGGGTTACTGATCAGAAAGTCTGAATTTTGAGCCTGAGTACCAACAAGCTTCTACTATTGTTCCCTTAAGCAAGGCATTTAGCCCTCAACTGTCCAGTTGTGTCTGAGATGGTCTGGCAACCTGTCCAGGGTGAACTCTACCCTCGCCCAGAATCGACTGAGATGGCAGCCTGCCTCGCCATGACCCAAATGAACAAAACTCAAAATTGAAACCCGTTCTTATTTTGGTGGCACCAGATGAAAATACAAACGGTCTAGCAGGAAATTGACTAATATAGATTACACTGTACATCAGGCCTCGTTGGTTATCTTATAACTGCAATCACAATTGAAGCCTAAGTTTGTTTGTAAAAGAGTTTATATAACCAGCAGTGTAAAGTCATCTTTACAGGTGTTTGGTGCATATTTAGGTCCATGGAGAACATCATCAGCAAGAAGCTTTTAAAATGAGAACTCCCACCAGCATTGGCTCATCTGGATGGACCACAAGGTTCAGAAAGCAAAAGGGTCAAGGTCACTGGTATCTTAGAAGTAGCATGTGTACCTAAATAAAAACACACTCAGACATAAATACACACACGACATGTAAGTACAGATGGACAGACACATTGTTTGCAAAACAAAAAAAATCAGATTGATGCTATACCAATTTCTCTTAAGTATGGTACTCCTCTTTCACTGTTAAGTAAAAACAGGGTCTCTGGTAGAATTGCTGACAGCATATATACAAAATGAGAACAGACATGTGGTCACCCTGTAAAACAAGGTTCACCCGTTCCACCGTTAACAGACCTGAGTGAGAGCTAGAGAGTGGGAGGATGAAAGCATCCAAACTCCATAGTGTTCTTCTTCTTCTTCTTCTTCTTCTTGTCCTTTCGGCTTTTCCCTTCAGGGGTCGCCACAGCGAATCATCTGCCTCCATCTCACCCTATCCTCTGCATCTTTTTCTCTTGCTCAATGTCTAGGAAGCCTCATATCTTCTCCTTCCCATGATTAAAGACTGTTAACAAATGCTTAACTAAATAAGTATGCTGTCTGTTTTGATAAACACTGAGACAAATATTGCCAGCTGATGCTAGACTGAATTTTGATATGTTCAAACTAATCAAACAACCCACTTTTATTAAATCATTCAAGACTGTTAATATTGTGTCATCACTAAAACAGCTAGAATTTTCTTCATAAACAGCAATTAATAATCACAGTAATTACTGAGATACTGCTGTCAGTTCCAGAACAAGGAGCCAAAAGTGATTGCTTACATACAAAACAAAAATTAATAACACATTTCCTCATCATCTCACTCTGAAGAAAACATTGAAAATAGAAAGAGTGAATGAGTGAGACCTAGAACTTGTAAAAAACCTTTTCTAGCATTGCTCAGAAGAAAAGGATTCAAATGGTACATGTTGTGTAAAGCATTTCACAACACAGTAGGCCCTTGACAATTCGTGGTTTTGCGCTCGCACCCCCGGATACTCACAGATTGCCGACAAACTGGGAAGTAACTGGCACATGATTCAAATTTAGACAGTGCCTGAGAGCTTTTGTTTCTCCCTCCTGCTGATTGGTTGCAGATGATGTGTACGCCCCTTTTTTCTCATTCGAGCACATGTCAGGAACATGATTGTTTGAATTGTCAATTCATGTTTTTTTAGTGTGTTTTTAATTATTATTTAAGCCCTATGATACGAACTCAAACGTTCTGAATTTTCTCCAGCTTCTGGTAAGGAATCTAAGCACTTTATTCATTAACAGGGTTCATAGAGCCAAGGCTTGATAAAACTGAAGCACTTTTTGAAGACTTTTCAAAGATAAATATTACATTTTCAAGGACCACTTTTATCAACTTGTATGCGATATAATTACAAACAAGACGCTTGTAAGGATAGTTAACACATAATGCATGACATTTAAACAAAAATACTTGGAGCAACTGTATGTTAAATGTCATATTTAATCATATTCATAAGCTGACACACACACACACACACACACACACACACACACACACACACACACACACACACACAGTAGAAAGATGAGGAGCAAGCACGCACATGCACACACGCACACACACACACACACACACACACATACACACACACACACACACACACACACACACACACACACACACAAGGTAGAGAGACGAGGTGCACACACGCACACACACACACACACACACACACACACATGGGAGAGAGACAGAGGCGTGTGCATATGCACGCACGCACACACACACACACACATATACACACACAGTAGAGAGATGAGATGCGAGCACACACACACACACACACACACACACACACACACACACACACACACACACACACACACATACACACACACACACGTGCAGGTATACATGGTACAGAGCCTCTGTTTCCACGCTGCGCATTGTTACAGTATTTGATGTAAGACAGTGCCAAATTAATCATTTCTCGATTTCAGGAAGTAAACATAGCAAATCGTACATGACCAAATTCAAGCACTTTTAAAATCTGTGCAAATTTCATTCATAAATATTATCACAGTACAAAATTAAAAAGTTTTTACTTAATCATAACTACATTATTACTGTATTAACGAGTAAGACTGTCTATAGAATGTGTTTAAAAAGCATATTTTAGCGCATGTAATATCATACATAGGGTTTTATTTCCATGCAAATAACTCGCAGAATTTCGTGATCCACAGGAAGGGCCAGAACTGAACCAGCACCAAAAACAGGGGCCTACTGTATAGATAAAGAGGTTCTCTGACGTAGGGAAAAGGAGAAAGAAAATGTGAAGTGTTTTAGAGGACAGTTTTAGGAAATAGTAAGAAATAAAGAGTGGGAGGAGAGTGCTTTATGCACTGTAATATCTCACTGTCATTCTTCATCCAAACCAAAGCACTGAATAAGAAACACTTAAAGATTCCAATAGTGAACTTCAATAAGTATGCTGAACTCAAACTGCCACGAAGGCCGGATTAAAAAAAAAAATTAAGATTTCTCAACAGAACTTTTTGAAAAATATTTTTTTCTCTTTTTTAATAGAAGCAATGAGGTGACTGTCAAAGGTTAAAAGGTTTTAAAGCTAAATATGGATAAAGTGATTGAAGCTAGGAACTTCAGGTCACTTTCTGAGATTTGGTGAGGTGATTTTGGAATAAATAAAAAAACAAGAACCCCTTTGAAGTACTTATTTATTTAAATTTTCTTCTTCACAATTGATTAATGTGTTGATTTGGGGTTCCAACTCCACTATCACTGGGATTGTCACTGTTGACCCCCAGTGCAGCTAACTGGGTTATCAAAGGCTTGCCATGTCTCTCACTGTCTATGGTAAGAGGCATGTAAAAGAACCATTGCTGACTTTCGTCCAGAGTAGATTGCATTGTCGTCAGCATGTTTCTGACCTGTAATGGCCTGGTAAGCTGTCCAGGGTGTACTGTACCCTTGCCCTGAGCCTGCAGGGTGGGCATTAGCCTCCTCATGACCGTAATTAAGATAAATCAGATCAGATGACCATAGAAACATTATGTTTAGCAATCAGCTAATATGGAGAACAGTTAATTAAGAAAAATGTATTTAAGATTTCTGGAAACTTTTGAAATGGCCAAAATGTTTAAAATAAATAGACAAGCTTTCCACACTCTCCTATGCAAGGAATAATAAAGTTAGTTGAACTAACCTACTTGGGCCAGCCTAATGCTCTCATGGTGGCCCAGTTTCTTCAAAGGCAGATATGGACTGATAATATGTATATTTTCATGTATAAACATATGTATATTTTCATTGGCAGTTTTTTTATTTATATTTTCAAATTTTAATTTAAAATACATTTTACAGATTGCATTTCACTTTTGGAAGTGTAAGAAATTGTAAGAATAGGACATGAAATTGCCGTTTCATATATGGCAAGATAATGGCAAAAATAACAGTACATAAATATTAAACTAATAAGTCAGATATAAACTAGTGAAGTTCAAAATAAAATAAAACTAGGCACAGTAACATAATACAAGTTGACATTCGCATACTGTACATCAGACAAATGGCTCATGTATAGGAATGAATGACATAACCTGTCATTATTCACATGCAAATTACTTCCATATTTACTGTCAGATACACATCAGTCACGTGCGACTTTTCACTGTGCAACATCATTCCACTGTGTGTGGATTTATTACTTTGTCTTTTTTCTGTTTCTTTTTTGTTTGTTTTCTTTAACTGTTACACTGCTGTTGCTATGTTTTTCTGTACTATGCAGATGCAGCATGCTACATTATATATATATATATATATATATATATATATATTTTTTTTTTTTTTTTTTTTTTTTTTTTTCACAACAGCCAATCAAATTTACCGTAACATTTACTAGTTTTTCTTTTTCATTGGAAATATTTAAGATAAGGTCGGTTTTAACCGATCTACAGCCATTTGTTATGCTATGTATGGAAAGCCATGACAACGGCTCGCCACATTTCTCATGTACAATATTATATAGCGGCTCCCTCCATCGTAACAGTTAAAAAAAATTTGTAAAAACAATAAGCTGTTTTTTGTGCAAAGATTCATGTGATGTCTGCAATCTTATGTTATGTTTTGGTTTAATTTCCCTTTAATTAATGAAAAAACATTTACAAAATAAATAATTGTAAATAAGTTCAGGAATAAACACTTGCAGATCCAGTTCCAACACAGCGATTCTCTCACTCATGACCTATTAAGGTTGCAGCGAGGTTGGCTACCTCAGCCAACACTGGAAAAAGGCAGGGTACACTCTTAACAGCTCATCAGACTACTGGAGCACCAATACACCACACAACAATTTATACTCACACTGAGATCTAGGCGCAATTTGGAAAAGATAATTATCCTAATATTCAAGTCTGGACTGAGGGATAAAACCTGAGTACCTGGATGAAAACCACAAAATCACAGGGAGAACAATCAAACTTTACACATAAATGCCCTTGCCAAGCCCAGGATCTTGATACGGAGAGACAAATGTGCTAACCACTATGTCACCGTGCCACCTCAGTTACAATTGCACAATTTACACTGACAATATGGTTTGTGCAATTTTCATTATATTAACTCATGTTGCATGACAAAATGACATATTACACCTACTAAATGTCAGCTGCTGATATGGAGCAATGAAAGGTCAGATCAAAGCAGGACCCATTTCTGGGGCTCATGCCAGAGTAGAATACCAGCCTTGATTAGGAGATTTTGGCATTTAGAACAGTATCAATTCAAGAGCAATGCTGGCCCAATGCCAAAACAATACTACAATACTACCACAAAAATACCAGACAGTTGGAAAATCAGTGGCATGAAAAGGCACAGCACAAAGAGAATTGGCCTCAGAGCAGTCATATCTCATCTCACTGCTCTTGGATGTACTATTCATTATTACAAAGTGACATGGTGTCAATCATTCATCAGAAAAATGCATATGGCTGCTCTTTCCCCTCCCTTTTAGCTCACTGCCATGCTGACAATTAAATATGGTAAAGCAGGAGTCAGAAAAGTAAGTGACAGCTTCCATAAAGGAAAATATGGCCATGTGTACATAAAAGATAGAGACTGTATCTTTTACTAATTACAATTATTATTAAGGCCAATTTGCAACACCTTCATGTTTGTTATGCATATCAATTGAATTATCATTTCACAAATCCCAACTTAAACCTTTCTGAAGTTGCCATAATTGGGCTGGTGTGTCATTTAAAAGACTTCAGAAATTAGGCTAAAAGAGTAACAAAATATTTACCGCAGTACTTTAAATTTCCCAAGATCCAGGTTCAGATAGTCATCTATAGTGTCAACAGAGATGATATATATATATATATATATATATATATATATATATATATATATATATATATATATATATATATATATATATATATATAGGGATTTTCTGAGTAGATCCTTCCGTAGGAGAGTGCTCAATACTTTTGGTAGAGCAAATAACAATAAAAATAATAAAGACAGGACAAAGACTTTCTATTGAAACATGCATTTATCACTACAGATCTGTTTAGGGTGGTGAAACCATCCTTCTCTCTTCAGGTGATTATAGAAGAAATATTCTTCTATAATCACCTGAAGAGAGAGGATGGTTTCACCACCCTCAAACAGATCTGTAGTGATAAATGGAGTTTCAATAGAAAGTCTTTGTCCTGTCCTTTATTATTTTTATTATATATATATATATATATATATATATATATATATATATATATATATATATATATATATATATATATATATATACTAGTATATATACAGTGATCCCTCACTACCCCACTACTTCGGGCTTCAGTTTCTGTGGCTTCAGTATATCGCGAGTTTTTCAAAAATATTCATCAAAAAAAATTTAAAAAAGGAAATTAAGGAAAAATAGGGGGAAAGCTAAGGAAAATGCCACAAAACAAGGCCAATTATGCAAAAACAACCCCAAACAAACAAAAACAAAAAAACAACCCAACAAAACTACTTACGTTTTTATGTGAGGTGTGCATCTGTGTGCACGCACACCTGTGTGTGGGTATTAATATTTTATTTACATCATATGCATTATTTTTGAATAATAGTTTAATTGTTATTATAAGCATTTATAGCGTTGAATATGTATTTATTGATATTATATACACATATACATGTACGTATACGTCAGTCAGGGGTGTCGATCCTACTTCGCGGAAATCGGCGGTCACGGAGGGGATCACGGTCCCAATTAACTGCAGAAAGTGAAGGATCCCTGTATATATATATATATATATATATATATATATATATATATATATATATATATATATATATATAGGTCGGTAAGGTAAAGTCTGTTGGGTTTTTACAACCGAACCTCATGGCTCATCAGGCCGGTGCTTATCCCTGGTTTCTGTAGCGTGAAGCGACTAGGAGTTCAACCCTCCTGGATGGGACGTTAGTTCATCGCAGGTTACCTTCCCAGTATATTTTACTGGTACCCAGTTATACTGCTGGGTGAAGAGAGGAACACTTGTGGTTGAGACCTTGCCCCTTGCCCAAGGGTCTTAGCACAGTGGGGGTCTCAGTGGGATTTGAACTCACAACCTCCCGATTATGAGTACAGTACCTTAACCACTACACCACCAACCCCTATTATTATTATTACTGAAGTAAAAAGTATTTTTTGCAACCTTCTTGATGCGTTGATAATATAAAATATAATCAACGCATCAAGAAGCTTGAAAAAAAAAGTGTTTTATGGAAAATGGTGACTGTGTATGTGTGGGGGGTATTTTTTTTATTTAACTTTAGTGTATTGATCCTACAAGGGAAATTATTGTCTCTGCATTTAACCCATCCAATGTGAGCACTCACACATAAATAGTGAACACACACACACACACACACACACACACACACACACACACACTCCGCGCAGCGAGCTGCCACACATATTGGGGGCACCCAGAGAGCAATTGGGGGATATGCGCCTTGCTCAAGGGCACTTCAACTATGAAGACACCAAGGTGTTCCCAGACCAGCCAAGAAACAGTCTCTCCAGGGTGTATTTTGCAATGTTTTAATTAAAGTTACAAGTTGACACGAGTATTACAAGAGTAATCACAAAGGTACATGCAAGGCCATGACTGTAATGTTTATAGATTCATTCATTGATTCATTTTCAGAACTGCTTCATCCTAATTATGGTTGTGGGGAGGCTGGCACCCACCTCAGTCAACTTTGGGGGAAGGCAGAGTACACCCCCTGGACAGCTCGCCAGGCCATCACAGGGCAGAAACAAGCTGATGGCTATGTAGCCTCCTGTTGACATAAGCTAGCAATGTTTCTTTCACAGGTCTCTCACCATAGACAATAAGAGACATGTTCAACCTTTGATAACCCAGTTAGCTGCAGTGAAGGGAGGGGCAATAGTGACAACTGTTGACAGTGGGGTTTGAACCTCCAACATTGGGATCGGTAATCCAGCACCTTACCACCGGGCCACTTCTATTCCATACATCGAACTTTAATTATAACTGGTTATTCCGAACCCTGCACAGTGGTAATTACATCACATTTAAAGGGTGTCTTTATGCAGGGTGGTAAGGTTATTTACTCAGTGGTTTGGTTATTCATTAATATGTGTTTGATTGTTCACATGCTGGGCAGAGAGAGAGAGAGAGAGAGAGAGAGAGAGAGTGAGACAGAGAGAGAGAGAGAGAGTGAGACAGAGAGAGAGAGAGAGACAGAGCGAGAGAGAGAGATTAACATATATTGTTTTCATGGTGTGATGATTTTCAAAGCTACGTATCTGAAGTTTGATTAAAAATATTAAAATTTAATAATAGGCATTATCAGAAACTAGCTTTTCAGAAACACTGCTTATTCATTCTAACTGCTTGTGTACTATAAAGCTAAAAATAAACAGTTTTGTGGTAGCACCTTTTGAGTAAGCATGTTGGAATATTCACAGAAGGCAAGTCACAAGCGCAGAAAAGTTGCAACGGAATCATTTGAATAAATCAGGCAGGTTTAGAGGGCAACACAAATCACAGCACAAGAAGTGTGTCAGGATCTGGAACAATCACATCAGGGAGCAAGAGTGTACATATAGCTCAGAAGAGAGAAAACAGATATCCTCCTACATTTTCTGATGTGTTTAGAACTACAGTGATCCCTCGCTACTTCGTGCTTCAGTTTCTGTGCCTTCAGTGCATCACAGGTTTTTCAAAAATATTAGCGAAAAAAAAAAAAAAAAAATAAGGAAATTAAGGGAAAATAGGGGGAAAGTTAAGGAAAATTATACAAAACAAGGCCAATTATGCAAAAAAAAAAAAAAAATCCCAAATAAACAAAAACAAAAAACAACCCAACAAAACTACAGTACTTACATTTTTAGGTGAGGTGCACATCTGTGTGTGTGTGCGTGTATGCATCTCTATATGTGTGTGTGTTTAGATTTTATTTACATCTTATGCATTATTTTTGCATAATTAATTGTTATTATAAGCATTTACAGCGTTAAATATGTATTTATTGATACGTATTATTATACACATGTACATGTATGTATACATCAGCCAGGGGTGTCAATCCTACTTTGCGGAATTCGGCAGTCGCGTTGGGGGTCTCGGTCCCAATTAACCGCGGAAAGTGAGGGATCTCTGTATATTGTAATCTATAGCAGTGGTCCCCCACCTTTTTATCACTACAGACCAGTCAACGCTTGACAATTTTACCGGGTTTGGGGGGGGGGAGCTTGTTTATATTGTAAATATAATACTCCACCCTTGCCCAGAGACGGCTGAGATGTGCGCCAGCCTCCCTAATCAGGATTAAGCGTTACATTTTTAATCGAGCTCGAACTCTTCTTAAAAAAAAGAAAAGAAAAAAAACCCACAGGTGATGGTGCACCAGCTGGGAGAATGAAGGCTCAGGCTCAGTCTCACCCGAAATCCCCGCTATTTTTGAAACATGTCCAACTCGCCTCTGTTCATGTGCCATCCCCTTGTGGGTTACAGTTTAGCACTCAAATGACCGACATGTAACAGAGAGAATTCGGTCATTTTCAAAATAAAAGTTTTTTCAAAAATAAAAAAATCATTCAGACTCAGATAATAAATACAACTGAAATAAATCATTATTTCTTGTGCGACCCAGTACTAATTGATCCACAGACCGGTACCTGTCCACGGACCGGGGGTTGGGACCACTGATCTATAGCATCAAAAGGATAATACCCCCCATTTCACTGGAGCGCGATGGAACACCAAATCTTCCACAAACGTGCTTTTGAACATGTTCCCTCACATTCCGCAGTCCTTCCGCAAACGTTCCGTCCTTTCCGCAAACGTTCCGTGATTGTTCCCTTTATTCCACAAGTCTTCCGTGAACGTTCCACGAACATTCCTCCTTCTTCTGGGTGGTCAAAAGCGGCCACAGAATCCCCACGGAATACTCACGGAAGGTTTGCGGGAAGGTTGTAAATAACATGGAAGACTTGCGGCACATTCAAAGAAGTCACTTCCACTATAGATATTAATTTACTCCAGTTCATTTTTGTGTTTTCCTGTTCATGTAATAAAGTTTTAAAGTTATAATCACTGTGGTTTGAACTTGTGTGCATGGTTTTTAGTCTGGAATGATTTATTGAGGTGCAAATAAAAGGAATGTATTGACCTCGTTGATATTAAACATATTAACTTTTGTTAAATTTTAAATTAATTGTAAATAATAAACATATTATACATTATAAACATGTAGTATGAAAGTGAGAATGAGCTTCCTTGATCATTCCGCATATTTATATGTGGAATCAGGAGCAAATCCTTTGATCTTTGCTGATTTTTCCTCGTTGAAACGTGGTTACGCCAGGTAATCCTCAGTCAGTCCTCAGTCATTCCTGTCATTCCGTGTTGAATGTGAATGTTCCACCTTCATTCCACCTGTTTCGAGATCATTCCAGGGGTCTTCCTTCTAAAAAGGAGTAGTACCGCGGTCGTTCCGCAAACGTTACGTCCTTTCTGTGAACGTTGTGAATTATCCGAAGGTCTTCCTTTGCTGTCTGCACTGGTTCCAAAGGTGATCCGAGCGCTTTTACACAAGTATTCCGACATTGTTCCGCGGTCTTTCCGTGTCCTTTCCAAACACTCCGTGATCATTCCAAAGGTGTTTCGAAGGTGCAATCTTCCATAGGTTTTTGACCCATTTTCCATGTAAAATTGCCAACGCTTCTCCATAGAGTGTGTTCCATGCCTTTCTGCCATGATCCTTGCAATCCGCGCTCCAGTGAAATGGGGGTATAAAATACATCAGTAAACACAAAGAGACATAAGCCCAAATGCAAGTTCACCAGTTAAAAAATATGCATTGGACACAATACTTTTAGTATATTTAATTTTTTTCTTGAATCAGTAAAACCCAATTTATGAATATATAATTATTAGTAGAAGCCCACACTCTGTTTTCTCATATTTCTGTAAACCAAGAAGTACATGTAGAAATCAGAGACCCTTCATGGAGTAGATGTGTTGTAACTAACCACACCTCTTCTACTGGTCAAACTGTAACTTTGTGATTTACTTGTAACACGTCATTTTGACTAACTAATCCTATGTTGTCCTAGCCTAGTAAATGTGTATAAAAGTCTTCTTCTTCTTTTACTTTCGGCTGCTCCCTTCAGGGGTCGCCACAGCAAATCATCCGCCTCCACCTCACCCTGTCCTCCGCATCTTCTTTTCTGACTCCAACGACCTTCATGTCTTCCTTCACCACATCCATAAATCTCTTCTTCGGTCTTCCTCGAGGCCTTCTGCCTGGTAGTTCCAACCTCAGCATCCTACTGCCAATATACTCACTATCCCTCCTCTGTACATGTCCAAACCATCTCAATCTAGCCTCTCTGACTTTGTCTCCAAAACATCTTACGTGGGCTGTCCCTCTGATATACTCATTTCTGATCCTATCCATCTTCGTTACTCCCAGGGAGAACCTCAACATTTTCATCTCCGCTACCTCCAGCTCGGCCTCCTGCCTTTTCCTCAGCGCCACTGTTTCTAAGCCATACAACATCGCTGGCCTCACCACCATCTTGTACACTTTTCCCTTCATTCTTGCTGACACTCTCCTATCGCACATCACACCGGATACTTTTCTCCAACCATTCCAGCCTGCCTGCACACGCTTCTTCACCTCTTTTCCACACTCTCCATTGCTCTGGATTGTTGAGCCTAAGTACTTAAAATCCTCCACCTTCGTTATCTCTGCTCCCTGTAACATCACCGTTCCTCCTGGGTCCTTCTCATTCACACACATGTATTCTGATTTTCTGAGGCTAACCTTCATTCCTCTCCTTTCCAGGGCATACCTCCACCTCTCTAGATTTTCCTGCACTTGTTCTCTGCTCTCACTACAGATCACGATGTCATCTGCAAACATCATAGTCCATGGAGATTCTTGTCTCACCTCGTCTGTCAGCCTGTCCATCACCATAGCAAACAAGAAGGGGCTCAGAGCTGACCCTTGATGCAGTCCCACCTCCACCTTGAATTCGTCGGTCACACCGACAGCACACCTCACCACTGTCTTACATCTCTCATACATGTCCTGCACCACTCTAACATACTTCTCTGCCACTCCAGACTTCCTCATGCAATACCACAGTTCTTCTCTTGGCACCCTGTCATATGCTTTTTCCAGATCCACAAAGGCACAATGTAGCTCCCTCTGACCTTCTCTGTACTTCTCTATTAACATCCTCAAGGCAAACATTGCATCTGTGGTGCTCTTTCTTGGCATGAAACCAAACTGTTGTTCACAAATGCTGACCTCTGCCCTTAGTCTAGCTTCCACTATTCTTTCCCATAACTTCATCGTATGGCTCATCAACTTTATCCCTCTGTAGTTGCTGCAACTCTGCACGTCTCCCTTGTTCTTAAAAATGGGCACCAGCACACTTCTCCTCCACTCCTCCGGCATCTGCTCACTCTCTAGTGCCTTGTTGAATGTTCTTGTCGAAAAATCTACTGCTACCTCTCCTAGACACTCCCATACCTCCACAGGTATATCATCAGGACCAACTGCCTTTCCATTCTTCATCCTCTTCAATGCCCTTCTCACTTCACCCTTACTGATCTTTGCTACATCCTGCTCCTCAATGGTTACCTCTTCTTCTCTTTTTCGCTCTCATTTTCCTCATTCATCAGCTCTTCAAAGTACTCTTTCCATCTTCCCAGCACACTTCTGTCATTAGTCAATACAGTTCCCTCTCTGTCCTTTATCAATCTAACTTGCTGCACGTCCTTCCCATCTCTATTTCTCTGCTGTGCCAACCTGTATAGATCATTTTCTCCCTCTTTACTATCCAACCTCTCATACAAGTCATCATACACCCTCTGTTTGGCCTTAGCCACTGCTACTTTCGCCTTACGCTGTGTCTCCCTGTACTCCTGTTTACTCTCTTCGGTCCTCTCAATGTCCCACTTCTTCTTGGCTAGCCTTTTCCTTTGTACACACTCCTGCACTTCCTCATTCCACCACCAAGTCTCCTTATCTACTTTCCTTCCAGAGGACACACCAAGTACTCTCCTACCTGTGTCCCTGATCACATTTGCTGTGGTTGTCCAGTCATTTGGAAGCACTTCCTGGCCACCCAAAGCCTGTTTCAACTCCTCCTTGAAGACAACACGACACTCTTCCTTTTCAGCTTCCACCACTTTGTCTTCTGCTCTGCCTTTGCCTTTTCACCTTTCTCACCATCAGAGTCATCCTGCACACCACCATCCTATGCTGTTTGGCAACACTCTCACCCACGATGACTTTGCAGTCACTGACTTCCTTCAAATTACATCGCCTACACAAGATGTAGTCTACCTGTGTGCGCCTACCTCCGCTTTCATAAGTCACCCTATGCTCCTGTTTCTTCTCAAAGAAAGTATTCACCACAGCCATTTCCATCCTTTTTGCAAAATCTATCAACATCTGTCCTTCTGCGTTCCTGTCCTGGATACCAAACCTGCCCATCACTTCCTCGTCCCCTCTGTTGCCTGCCCCAACATGTCCATTGAAGTCTGCACCTATGACCACTCTTTCACCTCTGGCGGTACTCTGCATCACTTCATCTAAGTCACTCCAGAATCTCTCCTTCTCTTCTAGCTCACATCCTGCCTGTGGGGCATAAGCACTAACAACATTGAGCATTACACCTTCAATTTCTAACTTGAGATTCATCACTCTGTCTGACACTCTTTTCACTTTTAGAACATTCCTGACAAACTCCTCCTTCAAGATGACTCCGACTCCATTTCTCTTCCCATCCACACCGTGATAAAATAGCTTAAACCCTGCTCCTAAGCTTTTAGCTTTGCTACCTTTCCACCTGGTCTCCTGAACACACAGTATGTCCACCTTCCTCCTCTGCATCATGTCAACCAGCTCTCTACCTTTTCTGTGCATAGTTCCAACATTCAAAGTCCCCACTAAATGTGTATAAAAGTCTAAAGAACCATAAAATAAATAGGGAACATTGTTGACAACAACCCTGTGTGTTGCATTCTTAGGCCTGAGGAGGTCATGAAATACCTGAACGGGGGTTTATAATTGCAATATAATTGCATATTTTTCTATTTATATTCAGAGTGTATTTCACCGTCACGCAGTGTCCGCTGAGACTCCAGCCGCCCCGTGACCATATTCATAGGATTAAACATTTTGGCAAAACAAAAAAATTATTAAGTAGACACAGTGCTAACTAAATTCATTGAATCACCTCAGTCACTCCCTCACTCCTCTCATTTGCTAAATTGCTTAACCCTAGTAGGTGCATAGGAAGGCCTGAGGCTATCTCAGTCAACTGTGGGTACACCCTGAACAGCTCACCAGACCATCACAGGGCCTAAATTGCATGTCAGAGTACCTGGAACCTACTGGAAACACATACACAATCTATGGAAAAATAAGATTAAAAAAAAGATGGTGTCAAGAATGCTTGCAGGTATAAAGGCCACAGGAAGCCATGCTAGTTTCGATTTGAATTTTATGCTGGCAAATATGCAATTTAATTAGTTTTCAAATCACAAATATAAACACAATTTGTCAATTGTAATAAATCTTTTAAAATATTTGTATTTATTACAAGAAGTGGTCTAATAATTTTTTAAGAACATGATACAGAGATTTAAAAAGATACTACAAAAAAGAGCTACAGGGGGGAAATGGAAAAGAAAGAAAAATCTTTCATTGCTTCTGGTTACATTTGTTCAATAATTTTTCTAAGGTGCATTTGAACGCTTCTAAATCTAATATAGAAAGAAATGCTTTAGTTATCGTTTCAGAAAAAAGAACCTGTGGTCCGTTATGACAGAGGATGATTTTTATCTTCCCTTACCTTAAAAACAGAGACACAGCAAAGAATATTATTCGATTAGAGTTTTACCAGCCACTACTACCAGCATTTTGCCTAAAATTGATTGCTGCAATTCCATGCCAAATAAGCAATCACTCTAATAATGGCAGGATTTAACATACGTCTATTGTATATTCTAGTGTTTCCTGACTCTGGATAGACCAATGTAAGCTATGGCTGGATAATACAGAATATGTTGTAGTTTAAAATACTAACCAGATTAAATTTTGTTTTAGGAATTGGCTCAAATATTCAAACAGAGCATACACAGTGAAAACGTATTAATACGTTTGCACAGATTTCTTTTGGGTTAATTTGTGTTGTCCACACTGGAGGGGTATCAATGGAAGAAGTGGCTTGTATTCTCTATCATTTGTTGGCCTCTTGACTCTGGCTCACCATAAAGTTAAAATATGTGGCCTTCCCCTCTAGGCCAAAAATGGACCTGTACTGCATTAGTTGACGAGAAATGGAAATGACATTAGGGACCATTATGTGATCGTACTCCTTCAGGTGTTAGACCCCCTAATTCAGTGAATTTCTATTTCAGTTTTGTTCATTCGCATGATGTTTCTAATAGAAAAAAAGGGAAAATAACAAGTGTTTACAAAAAATGATCTAAATTAAATCCTTTGGATTAAATTGGGCAGTTTTCTACTATAGAGGTAATATAAGGTGTGACAAATAATTGCCTTTCAAGTGAAATACACAGTGACTCTCTATCAAAGACTACTTTCATCCCAACAACCAGCACACCCTAAATAACAGTGTGGTGCCTGTCATTTTGTAGCACACAGTCTGTGTGATTTTAGCTTTAAGAGCCATGAAAGGCAATCAGTACTCAAAGTATCAATTTATGATACCTGAATGATGATTTGGTAAGAAGACAAAGAGAAAATCATTAAAAATATTAATAAGTCACAAGTTATTTTATTACCAAAGAAAATGTAATCATATAACATACTATTAAAAAGCCTGTACATGCTACGGGGAAAAAATTAGTGAGATGAACGAATTTACTGCAGTAGCAAAGGTAAAATATGATGTTTCAGGGTCCAAAACTAGAGCCTGTCATGTAACAAATCTGAGTAAAAGCCCACATTGGCAAATAAATTTATGAAATCAGCCATCATTGGTCACTGCTTGCTTTTAATTTTCCAACTGTAGTGCAGCAAAGGTGGCTTTCCACTCTTCACCAGCCTTTACTAGATTCTTCTTAATCTTCCTCCGCTTAATTCAGAGTCAGGTCGCAGAGGAAGTAGCCTAAGTAACGTCCTTCTCCTCAGCCACTTCCTCCAGCTCTTCCAGGGCACATGTTCCCAGACCAGCCAAGAGACATAATCCCTCCAGCATCTTCTAGGTCGACCCCCGAGGGTCTCTTCCTAGTTTGAACATTCTCGAAACACCACACCAGGGAGGCGTTCGGGAGGCATTCTAACCAGATGCCCAAACTACCTAACTCCTCTCAATGCGGAGAAGCAGCAGTTCTACTTTGAGTTCTACCTGGATGGCTGAGCTTTTCACCCTGTCTCAAAGGGAGAACCCCAGCCACCTGGCGAAAGAAACTTATTTCAACCGCTTGTATCAGTGATCTTGTTCTTTTGGTGACTACCCAAAGCTTATGACCATAGGCAACATTGGAACATAGATCGACTGGTAAATGGGGAGCTTTGCCTTGCTGCTCAGCTCCCTTACCACAAAAGACTGGTACACGTTCCGCTTTACATCAGAGGCTGCAGCGATCCACCTGTTGATCTCCCACTCAATCCTTCCCTCACTCATGAACAAGACCCCGGGATACTTGAACTCCTCCACTTGAGGCAGGACCTCATTCCAGACCCAGATTTTACATTGCGCCCTTTTCTGGCTGAGAACCATGGCCTCGGACTTGGAGGTGCTGATTCCCATCTTGGCCACGTCACACTGAACTGCAAATCACTGCAATGAGAGCTGAAGGTAATGGATAAATGAAGTAAAAAGGACAACATCATTGAGATGAGATCCAATGGCCACCAAACCCAAACCCAGAATACGAGTGAAGTCCCCTGAGAGAACGTTCTCCAATACACCCCCTAAAGACTCCAATAAAGGTGGGTATTCTGAACTGTCATTTGGTGCATAAGCAGAAACAACACTCAGGACCCGCCCCCACCCGAAGGCAGAGAGAAGCTACCCTTTTCTCAACTGGGGAGAACCCCAACGTGTGGGCACAGAGACAGGGCAACAAGGATCCCCACACCGGCTTGCCACCTCTCCCCGTGAGCAACTCCAAAATGGAATAAGGTCCAGCCCCTCTTGAGATGGGTGGTTTCCAGGGCCCAAACTATGTGTTGAGGTAAGTACAACTATATCTAATCGTTATCTCTCCACCTCAAGCATCAGCTCTGGCTCCTTCACCTTTCTAGTGGGGAAGTCTTCGGTTGTCACCCAACTCATACTACACACCTTCCAGAGTTGGTGGGTCCATGGGAGAGTGGACCCATGTCTCCTATTCAGGCTGGGCCCGGCTGGGCTCCAGGGGCAGAAGCCTGACCACCAGGCACTCGCCTTCTAGCCCCACCCCAGACCTGGCTCTAAAGATGGTTCGCAGTGATGCACGTCTGGGCAAGGGAAACTGTGTCCTTGTGTTTTTCTTCATAGGGGTCTTTGAACCGCGCTTTGTCTGGCCCTTCACCTAGGACCTGTTTGCCTTGGGTGACCCTACCAGGAGCATAATGCTTTCGACAACATAGCTCCTAGGATCATTAGGACATACAACAACCCCCCCTCACACACACACACACAACAATAAGGTGGTGATTTACTAGATTCTGTCCAGTTTTAACAGTTGCCCCTTTACAACATATGCAATCCCAGATGGAAGGGGTGTGTTGTAAGTGAAGAGAAAGTCTCATGGAGTGATGACTGTCAGGCTAAAAATTGAAGGACTGGTATTGATGTTATCAGTTCATAGGAGGAAGATTTCTGGAGAGAGTTAGATAAAGTGGTTGTGAGTAATCCCAAGGCTTAAAGAGTGGTGGTTGGAGCAAACTTCAGTTGGCATGATGTTGAGGTGAACAGAGTTGATGAGCAAGTGATATGCAGGTGGAGTGTGAAAGAGAACACTGAAGGGCAGATGGTGGTAGATCTTGTAAAATGACTTGATATGGAATGAATACATCTTTTAAGAACATGAAGGTAAACAGAGTAACATATAATACTGGAGGAAGATAAACGCAAGTGGACTATATCAATATTCATTCCTTTTCTGAACCACTTAATCCTAACTAGGGTCGCAGGAAGGCTGGCGCCCATCTCAGCTGACTCTGGGCGAGGGCAGAGTACACCCTGGACGGCTCGCCAGGCCATCATAGTGCAGGAGATACAGTTGTGTTCAAAACAATAGCAGTCAGACATCATCAACCTCATCACTCACTATTTTTGGTAGAAATTATATTTCTACATGGCGTATAATTTACTATCAGGTATAGAAGAGTAATAGGAGCCAACAGACCCAACAGTCATGATATGCATGCTGCTGATTCTATGTAATTTAATAACTAATTGAAAGAAGCGTGTTCAAAATAGTAGCAGCGTTGAGTTCAATTAGTGAGGTCATTCATTTTTTGAAAAACAGGTGCTAATTATTGCTTTTATTTAAGGAATTCAGCAAATATTGTACTTGCTGCTTATATAACATTCCTCTCTGAAATTCTGGGCAAAATTGCCTGTTCCAGACATTGTTCAGAAAAACAGCGTACCCTGATTAAAAAGTTGACTAGAGAGGGGAAAACATAAAGTGCAGAAAATAATAGAAGCTATTCTATATTCTCAGCTAGAATGATCGCAAATGCCTCAAAATTACAATCAAAACCTGAAAGATGTGGAGGAAAGTGAAAAACTACAATTCCAATATCCATCCCATATAGGAAGAAGAGCCAAAACAGGAAGGACTCAACAATAAATTCTAGAAAGATCAAAGAAAGTCTCAAGTTACCTGTGAATCCTGTTACAATTAGAAGACGCCTATATGAAGCCATGCTATCGGCAAGAAGAACCCACAAAGTCTCACTGTTGAAAAAGAGACATGTGCAGAAGAGATTACAATTTAGCAAAGAGCACATTGACTGATCTAAAGAGAAAAAGTGCAACATTTTGGGAACTGGTGAAAATAAGATTATTCTTTTGGGGTCTAGGGTCCCCCCAGACACAGATTTCAAGCCACAGTACACTGTGAAGACAGGAAAGCATGGTGGCACAAATATCATGTTTCTCATATTACACTGCCTTATGCTGAAAATGAAATGCCCTTTAAATGGGTGTTCAAACAAGATAACGACCCCAAACACACCAGTAAACAGACACCATCTTGGTTTCAGACCAACAAGATTGACATTATGGAGTGGCTGGACCAATTCCTGGACTGTAATCCAATAGAAAACCTGTGTGGTGACATTAAAACTGCAGTTTCTGAGGCAAAAAACAAGAAATTCAGAAGAACTCTAGAATGTAGTCCAATCATCCTGGGCTCGAAAGCTTGTTCACAGGTGCACAGATTGACTCCATGCAACACAGATGTGCAGAAGTTCTCAGAAACAGTGATTATACAGCTAAATATTAGTTCAGTGGTTCAAAGGAAAACAAAATACAGTGGTACTTCACCTTACGAAAGACCCAACAAATAAAAAATCCAGGTTATGAAATGCATTTACCTAAAATTTCCGTCTCTGGATATGTAATAAATTCACTTTACGAAACGCGGCATCTCAAATATTCAAACAATGTGCGAGTTGCTCTCCCATTGGCTTTCTTCCAACATCCCGCCCAGCTGGCCTCCCATTGGCTATTATGGAGCTGCATCTCCATAATACCCATGACGCAGCCCCATCCGATTGGCGATTATGGAGCTGCATCTCCATAATACCCATGATGCTTTTCGTGTGCCTTCGACCCATTGTTCGTCATGGAGTTCTAACACGCGTAAAGGACAGAGTTACTGTTGTTTCATGAGTTTTTCGAGTGTGCCCATTGCAACTTTATTTTGTGGCTCAGGCTTTTAACCTTACATAAACATTTGTAAGATTATAACTCTGCTAAGAAAACATGGTCAACACACGCACACACACACACACAGACACACACACACACACACACACACACACACACACACACACGCACGGCCGCACGCACGCACACACACACGCACACACACACACACACACACACACACACACACACACACACACACACACACACACACACACTGGCGAGTGTGATTCCCGGTGAAAGTGATTCCCGGTGCGAGTGAAAATAAGAAGCGGGCTCATGGCATGCCGTTGAGTGACATCACAAAGGAATATGGCCAAACCCGTCTACCATTTGTACGACATTGAACAGAAGGAGGCCTTAAAAGGTATACTTTTATAAATTTTAAAGGGTTTAGGGGGCAGTATTGGGGGCTTGGAATGAATCAGGCCTTGTACATGTAAAATGCGGCTCAACTTACGAAAAAAATCAGGTTACAAAACCACTTCTGGAACGGATTAATTTCGTAAGGTGAGGTACCAGTGTATTACATTTTTCACTTTATACGGTGAATGTTTGATTTTGTAAAGAAGAATGCAGACACTGATATTTTTTTGAACAGTCTAATATTCACTTTTCTTCAGTTTCTTTAACGGAATAATACAACTTTGATATTTTTCATGTTTTGATTTGGAATAGAATGTGTAGTGATCCCAATGCATTTATGTGTATGGAAATAAATGTTTAAGGGTGCCAGCCTACCTGTGACCCTAATTATGATTAAGCAGTTCAGAAAATGTATGCTGATATGAAAGGTATAAGGATTTTGAGCTTTAGTCATTTTTTTAAAGACACTGCTATTATTCTGAACACAACTGTACAACTTCGATGAGATCAGCGACTGTTTGGTGATTGCAGGGGATACTGTTATAAGAAACCATTGCATGGTGGTCTGTAAGATGACTTTTGAGGTGAGGAGCTGAAGAAGAGAAGAAGAGTGAGAAGTCAGCCAAAGATCAGATGGTCAACACTAAAGGAGAAAGACTGCTGTGTGAAATTCAGAAATGAGGTAAAACAGATGTTGGGTAGTGGCAAGGGAAAACTGAATATCTGGACAGCTAGAACAGTTTCGGTCAGGGAAAAAGCTATAAACGTATTCAAGGGCTCAAGCTGGCATTTGGACAGAGAGGAAATAAAGAAACTTGGAGGCTATTTGAATAAGTTCAAGGAAAAGAGATTACCAAAACAGAAGTGGAACCCTTGTAGAAATGAAGAAAGTAGGTGGAATCAAGGTGAAATCAGAGGCGGTGGGAAAAGCCAAGGAATAGCCATAAAATCAATGGAATGACAAGCTGAACACAAAGGAAGGAGAAAAGCACTGTTTCCAACTGGCCAGGCAGAGGGATTCAGAAAGGAAGGATTTACAGCAAGCTAGGGTGATAAAGGATGCATATGGTAATGTGCTGACAACCAAGGAGAGTGTGTGGGGAAGGTGGAAAGAATATTTTGAGAAGTTGATGTATAAAGAAAATGAGCCAAAGAGACGGTTGGAGGACATGGAGAAAGTGAAGCAGGAAATGTGAGGGATTAGTAAGGATGAAGTGAGAGTAGTTTTGATGAAGATGAAAACTAACGCAGTTGGCCCAGATTGTATACCAACAGATGCTTGGAGCTGTTCAGATGAAATAGGAGTGGAATTTAACTTTTTTTTTTTTTTTTACCTAAATCCTGGAAGATGAGAGGACACATGATGTATAGACAAGTGTTCTCTACCACTTTTATAGAACAAAGTGGATTTGCAGAGCTGCAGTAGCAACAGAGGCGCATGGTTAATGAATCATACCATCCCAAGTTTAGTGAAAAAGTATTGAAATCCAGGATGAAAGGAAGTTGTGATCTGTGAATAGAAGTATTGTATGGTTAAACATCATGGAAGGGTACCACAGATGTCATATAAGCTTTGAGAAAATAGAAATAGAAATCAATATAGAAGACACGGAGAGTCAGAAAAAGTTGCAGTGACTGTTGGTGAACTTGGAAAAAGCATGCAATAGGGTGCCAAGAGATAATATTTTTCATTTACTTCATGTTTGTTTTTTTATAGTGTTTGTTATATTCCCTTTTTATAATAAACTCAGTCTTTGTGCTTATTTGCTGCATTTGCACTTTTTTCAAACACAGCATTAGGACAAATTATGTTTTATTGGAAGCTTTTCTATATGGTAGTGTTACATCTTCAATAGCAAAATAAATAAATAAATAAATAACAGAAAATACAGTGTCTAATCAGATGATACAGCTTTATAAATGTTTCATGTCTAAATATAATGAAAATATTATACTAAATATATCAAGTCTCCATTGATTGATGTTATCTTAACGTACATATTTATTTTACCATTTATTTGAACAGCATATGAAGTTTCACTAAATTCTAATGAGAAGAGTGTTTTAACATGCAGAAATGACTGCCAGGCACCCACGGTGTATAGAAGATGGCGAGTTTGAGACATACTTTATACATGGTGTGGGGCCGGTGACGTAGTGGTTAGGGTGCTGAGTGTATGGAGAAGGCAAACATACTGGATGCATTTGATACATGAAAAAGACGTTCGATGACAGTGTTTCATAGTTGACAATTTATACCAGGGGTCGGGAACCTATGGCTCACGAGCCAGATGTGGCTCTTTTGATGACTGTATCTGGCTCTCAGATAAATCAGGTGGCCTTTCTTAACAGAATAACGAATACATAATTTCACTGTCGTTTAAATAAAACTACAAAAAAAAGCCATCAAATAAAACAAAAACAGATGAATAAATCTCGCGCATTTAAATCTATACATCTATTTTCAATGCCACGTCACTGTGGCACGCAGCAGAGAGCCAGTCCTTTCTGTACACCAGTATGTGGGCAAGTCCAATACCTTGAAACTCTAATTTTATTTATTGGATTATAACAACAGCCACAGACTGTGCATGTCGTTTTTGAGTAAAGAGGTAAAGTTCCCTCGTTTATGATCAGCTGATTTGCATGAAGCCAAGCACAGCTGGCAAGCAAACACAAATGGACAGACATGAAAAAAACTTCAACCCGCAGCCCAGCTGATTGCCAAAGCTTGGAATGCGCATCCTGTCACATACCAAACACTGCAATGTGTGAGTCTTGCCATATTGACCATTTTTGGCTTCACATATGCATGCAAGCAGTCCTTCTCACCTAAAAAACATCAAGACCAACCAGCGGTTACATTTAACAGATGGTTAAATGTAAGAAGCTTAATCGTAAGAAGTACTATTCTTAGTAATAAATAACTACATTATGACAATGTCGTTTAAAATAAATTCAGAGTCTTATTATACTCTCAAATTGTTGGTCTTCTTTTTCCATTTAATTGTATTCAATTTACATATACAGACGCTCCTCAACTTCATTTTTAGTTAGATTCCAAATGGCCGAACGTAGGTGAAAAAAACGTAAGTTGTTACTGTACGTTCCAGTAACATATCACCGTTCAGACTGTACTATACATCCATAAATACTATTACCGTATCTCATAAAACAACCCTAAATCAATTATTATAAACAAAACATTGTAAAATAATATTAATATTAATTTCAAATAAATTAAATTCAAGCAAAATAATTCCAAATAAAGAAATTCACTTATTACCACTTATTCTGATTATCACTATCACTAGTACGCTTACGCTTCTGATATTTGCTTTAGGGTTACAAATACGCAAAACAGTATAAACACAAAGATCACAGAGATGATGTCTTAACACAAGGGTAACACGCGGTGACCTGGGAAGAAGCAAGGCACGTTTAGTCTGTCGTTTGTAAACAATGAATGCAGCGCCATGTAAACAATAGACACAGCATCATGCGTAAGTAGAATTTGAACGTCTCACACTACGGAGAGCGCGCTAAACTCAAAATTTGACTGACAAAAATTTCAAACGTTCAAACGTAAAATCGAAAAACTGTAAGGCGAATAAACGTAAAGCGAGTACTGTCTGTATATATACTGTAATGTATATATATATATATATATATATATATATATATATATATATATATGGCTCTCAGAGGATTAGATTTTAAAATGTGTCTTTTTTGGCTCTCTTAGTCAAAAAGGTCCCCAACCCCTGATTTATAACCTCTCTGAAGTCTTGAATTTTCCAAGAGCAGAGTGAACTGTGGCCAAACCCACAACCAAAGATGAATGTGTGAAAGGGACTTTACTGAGCACATATTATTTTAATTGATTAACTGCACTATTTTGGTTGATTTTAGAAATTATGACAGATCATTTATACTATTACTACTCTTTACTGGCCTATGATACAAAACTATCAACCTCTGTAGAGCCAGGGCTATGTGGAAAAAAAAAGATAATATACAGCCCTGATTAGGATTTTTCAAGGCAACAGCATATACACAAATTCCACAATATGGTTTAATTTACTTTGTTTCATCCTACTGAACCAGAATGTATTTTACTGGAGTAAATACTTTATCTTAATTATTCTCTGGTGAGCCAGGTCTCTGATACTTATTAACATCCTAGAAATTTTTGATGATTATGATACTCCAATCCTCTCTTATCTACCTAACTCATGATGAGTTAGACACCTCTATTAGTCAGAATACAGTCGGCCCCCAACTTACGAAGACCCCTGTGTACGACATCCCCGGGTGGCGAAAAACATTTTCCTGAGTTTCCGTCCGAGATATGAAACAACCCCCTCTTACGAAAAGATATTCAAACGCGCCAATCAAAATTTCACACAACGTGCGAGTTGCTCTCTCATTGGCTGTTTCTCAACATCCCGCCCCACTGGCCTCCGAGATAGAGACAGAAGGAAGCTTCATGCTTTAGTTTTTAGTTTAGTTTTTTAAGTTGTTTTAATTCAGTAAATGTTTAATAAATGTGGGTGCATTTGAGCTCATCTGGAATTCCGATCCCTCAAGGAATCAAATTAAAGTTGAGTTTGTCAAGCAGGCAAAGCGCTTTGAATTCATGTCATGTGGCCGTGGCCCACAGCCCCCACGCAAGAGAGAGAGAGAGAGAGAGAGAGAGAGAGAGACAGAGAGACAGAGAGACAGAGAGGAGAGAGAGAGAGACAGAAAGAGAAGGAATAACGCTTTAGTTTTTAGTTTAGTTTTTTAAGTTGTTTTAATTCAGTAAATGGTCAAGCAGGGAATGCACTTTGAATTCACATCTGGTGGGCGTGGCCCGCAGTGCATGCGTGCGCGCGCGAGAGAGAGAGAGAGAGAGAGAGAGAGAGAGAAGGAATAACGCTTTAGTTTTTTAAATTAATTTATTAAATGTTTGATAAATGTGGGCGCATTTGAGCTTATCTGGAATTCCGACCCCTCAAGGAATCAAATTAAAGTTGAGTTTGTCAAGCAGGGAATGCGCTTTGAATTCCAAGTCTTGTGGTCGTGGCCCGCAGCGCGCACGAGAGTGATAGAGAGAGAGAGAGAGAGAGAGAGAGAGAGAGAGAGAGAGGTGTTAATAAAAAATGTTTAATAATGGTTTAATTAATAAATATGTTAATAAAATGTTTAAATTGTTTAATAAATAATTTTCTTTTACTTTTAACACATATTTCATACAAAATTGGTGTACTTTTATCATTTTAAAGGGTTTATGGGGTTTATCCAGTCCAAAGACTGAAGCCTTGAAACGAATTAGGCGTTTAACATGTAAGATGCGACCCCTACTTACGAAATCCCCGCGTTACGAAAAGGGCTCTGGAATGGATTGATTTCGTAATTTGGGGGCCGACTGTATTAACAAAATCTGTCAATCAATTATTCTACCATAAAACAATCACCTTCTGCCCAGAATTAAATTTTCTGCTCTCGATACAGAAGATAATAGACAAGTTCTTGCCCTAGCTGCTGGCTAAATTCCATCACTTCTTTAATGCTCCAGAACACAGCACAAGACCTACTTCATTTCATCACTTCCATTGCACAGTACTCCTTTAACATGTAATCATGTACAAACTGCCTTCATGCATGGTGTTGTATTGCCTATATCTGCTTATCTGCCCCATGGCTGCCTTCACTTCACTGGCTTACAGTAGATGTCCACATTATACCTACTATGATACTTGCCTACAAACCAAAAACATTCCAGACCCACATGAACTGATATGATGTCACCTTTGAGTCTTAACAATGACATTACTGGATCCAGCATTAATTATAGAAGGTTAATTTGGATCAACACACAGCTCTACTAGACCTACCACTCCTTATAGCAGTAAAACCTACGATCATGACTTCTCTATCCTAGCACCCAGGTAATTTTTTTTTTTTCAATTTCAATAACTTCTCTGGCTTACTTCAAAAGACTGAAGACCTACTTTTTCACAAAGCAGCTGAATTCGTGATTATTTCTGATATCTTTTTTTTCTTTTTCACTAACTTCTTTAGTAACTTTTCGATAATATGATTTCAGCTTGATGGTATTCTTGAACTCTGACCGATTTTATTATTGTGACAACATGTTTTTTGATGCCAGCTGCAGTCTAAAAAAAACACTTCAGTAAGTCACGCTGTAAAATGTTTCGTAAATGCTGTAAACATCTTAACTGCCAGAAATGTAAAGGTTTTATGATGCCAGTATGTCATTCCAAGAACTTAAATAGTAATGCTAGTAATGCCTAAAACAGCATGACTGACTTTGAAATCCTTACAGATTTGTAAAGTGTGAAAGACCATAGACAGTGATAGACTTACAAACCAGATGATTCGGTGGTAGAATGGAGGACACATAGCGATTATACTGAATGATTTCAAATGGGCAATTCTGAGGAGTTGGAATCTCACAGAAAAAGTGTTTCTTTATTGGGAACAAGCTCCTACTAAATGCTGTAGGGACAACTACAATTAAACATTCTGTAGTGTGTCTTGGAGTTGAAACAGGAGAAGTGCAAGTTGCTGCAACAAGTTCACGTTTTAATGTACACATTCACTTAAAAGTAATCAGATTTGTACATTCTCTGCTCTTCCAAGCCTTAGACATAGTGTGCTACACATGACACTTCCCAGTCTTCTTGTACTTACTGCCTATAATGGCTTATTAGCCCAGTATTTTAAATAACTTCAAGTATTTTAACTATGTCCGTTTCACATTATACAAGTTCTAGTCATAAATATTTAATAGGGCAGTGACGGCATGGTGGTATGGTGCTGGATTAAAGATCCCAAGATTGGAGGTCTGCACTGTCAACGGTGTGTGTGTGTGTGTGTGTGTGTGTGTGTGTGTGTGTGTGTGTGTGTGTGTGTGTGTGTGTGTGTGTGTGTGTGTGTGTGTGCCCCAGTGCAGCTAAGTTATCAAAGGCTGGCCATGTCTTTCACTGTTTATGGCAAGAGGCCTGTAAAAGAATCATTGCTGACTTTCATCAAGAGTAAGCTGCATAGCCATCACCTTGTTTTTGGGTTGCAATGGCCTGGTGAGCTGTCCAGGGTATGCTCTGCCCTCGCCCAGATTTGGCTGAGATAGGCGCCAACCTCTAGGCAACCCTAAATAGAATTACGCAGTTCAGAAAATGAATGAAATATTTAATATTCATGATTCTCAATCAGGAAGGCTCTGATCAAACCAGAACCCCCTAACACTAGAGGATCATTTTGGTAGATAATTGTTTGCAAATTGTCTCTCTGTACTCAGGTAATTGGACCCAAAATTACCTTAACTTTATTCAATTACCTGCCATAAAGAATATACCATACTGCTGCAAAAGATGGAATCGTAAATCACAATTAATCCTCAGGACATAATTTGAAATATTACAAAACATTTTTTAACCATTTAAACCTCAGAACAAGAATTTTTCAGTTGGTTCAAATTTATATGTCTCGCACTCTTATAACATAAAAAAAATCCTTATGATGTTCTCTGTATTTCTTTAATAATTCACAGTTATTATTAATTATTACACATACAACTCTTAATTATTACTAATTAACACACTAAGATTAATTAAGATTAATGAAAAAAGTAGAAATTAAGGATTAACAACAGTTGATATATTAGAAGTTGTGACAGCAAGTTGTATAACTGATGTTCCTTTCTTCCTACTACAACCCTATCCAAAAGAGAGCACAGTGTAAAACGAGAGCTGATGAAAGCAGCATACTAACCCAGAGGATTTCGATCTAATAACTTTTACATTCCGTAGAGTGCACTCTATGTTACAGAGGGAATTCAAGAAGATGAAGATGAAAACTCGGTAGAATGGTAATAATTTGTGAATCTTTCTGCTGGGCTAAACGTGGATGTCATCTAACCTTTTATCAGTGCCTTTAATCTGCAGAGGCGGCAAAAGGAGCTATAGTACTTAAAATTACAATTCTTTCTTTCACACAGAGATTTGGCTCATCCATAGTTGCGGATGAGTGCAAGTGATGTCATGAGACTTTACATTAGGTGAAGGATGTGTATACAAAATCATAATCATCAATGACCTAAGGACTGTCCAAAATGTCTAGATAAAACTGGCTTGAGGTTCATTTGTAACTACCTGAGAAATAAATATGAATAAAATCATTCATCAATGTTTACAGACACACCCCAACATTCATCCGGTTTACGGGGGGTGGGGTTTTTTTCGATTTTACGGGGGTTTTTTTCAAAAAAAAAAAATTCTGTCAAATTTTGAGTACGAGACGTACCTACGTAGTACACTGACGTAATGACGCAATGACGTAATGACGCTGCGTCCGTCCATTGTTTACAAATGACAGACTGATCATGCCCTGCTGCTTCCGAGTTCACTGCGTGCTACCCTTATGTTAAGTTGTTGTCGCTGTGATCTTTGTGTTTACACTGTTTTGTGGACTTTTGTAAAATATGGTTGGTCAGAAGCATAAGCCTACTAGCATGGGTGCAAGTTTTCCAGCATATGCCAGAATTTCCGGTTTTCCCAAGATTAAATTAACTACCTGATCGGATCGGCGCAATCTACCATGCATACTCAGTTAAGCAAACAGAGTTGTAAAATGAATGAAAACACGAATCCAGAAAAGAAAAGAAAGAGAATTCTCCGCTCTGCAGGTGATTCACATCAGTGCAGGCTGGGTACTAAACAAGTATTCAACGGCACCCTTGTTCACTTGAAAGACTGGAAGTCCATATAACCCACACTTTGTCTCAAGCACAAGCAAGTGAACTACACCTCACATATTGTAAGTGTTGATCGGCTGTTTTAAGCTTCATGTAAAGTGGCTCGGCTCAGCTTCATGTAAAGTGACCATCCGTCGACCATCAGAAGACCATCAAGAAAATTGATGCTGGTGAAAAACATGTGAATATTGCACATTTCTTCCAAATGGCTCCGTCGACCATTGAAACCATTTACAAGCAGAAAGATCGCATCATAGAGAATGTTAAAGGTTATATTTGTAATTGTATTTGACATTTGATGAGTGAATTTGATTAAAATTTCTCTATTTGAAATTATTTTGCTGAATTTAATTTATTTGAAATTAATGTTGATATTATTTGATATATTTGATGTTATTTTACACTGTTATGTTTATAATAATTGATTTAGGGGTGTTTTATGAGATACGGTAATGGTATTTATGGATTTATAGTACAATATCAACATCATACGTCACTGGAACATACAGCAACAATTTACATTCATTTTCAACTTATGTTCAGCCATCCGGAACCAAACAAAAATGTAAGTTGGGGAGCGTTTGTAGTTTGCATTACTTATGTTATATTAATACATAATAAAACAATTATACTTTTTGGTAACAGAGATGAAAATGCTGAGGTTCTCTCTGGGAGTAACGAGGATGGCTCGGATCAGAAATGAGTACATTAGAGGGACAGCCCATGTAGGATGTTTTGGAGACAAAGTCAGAGAGGCTAGATTGAGATGATTTGGACATGTACAGAGGAGGGATAGTGAGTATATTGGCAGTAGGATGCTGAGGTTGGAACTACCAGACAGAAGGCCTAGAGGAAGACCAAGGAAGAGATTTATGGGCGTGGTGAAGGAAGACATGAAGGTCATTGGAGTAAGAGAAGAAGATGCAGAGGACAGGGCGAGATGGAGGTGGGTGGTTTGCTGTGGTGACCCCTGAAGGGAACAGCTGAAAGGAAAAGAAGAAGAAGAAGAAATAGACCTTAGAGACTGGGATAACATTGCACTTTAACGAAAAGTATTTTATTTGGCATAAAAACATATATTAATTTTTCAATGCACTTTATTACGTTGAGAGTTTTTCTTTTGGTGGTCTATGACATTAATTATCTGCTTTTGTATATCCTATTTACATACAGTATGCTTAATCTTTTTGGATGTTTGTGATGACACGTCATTCAAATGGTAACATCAAGTACTGTACTATTTTACTTCAATTAATTGCAGCTTGAAAAATTAACCGTTTTAGATAAATATATAGTTCAATATAATTATTGGTTGGAAATAATACAGTTGATGGTGCCAAGAAGGTCCTGGGTTCATGCCCAGGCCTCAGCAAGGGTATACAGAATGTGTTATTAAGCCTAGAAAAAAATAGTGTAGTGTAGAAAGCAGTTCAGAAAATGAATTAATGAATTTCACCCATAGAATTAAAATTTTTATTATGTTTTTACTGATCTTTAGAAAATGTTTTTTGTCAGTGCACTCAGACTTTTCGAATCTCCTGAGTCAAAGAACAGACCCCAAGGTTAAGTGTCTTGCTCAATTTCCTGAAATTCTGAAAACTTCAGAATCAAAGGGATCTTACAGATCTTACAATTCTCTATAATAAGGAAAACTGCAATTCTTCAGTTGCTAGAGAACATCTGTAAGCACAGAACTAGCTATGCATCACTTCTGTCAAGCCAGTGTTTACCTTTCATCACTCTCACTACCATAATTACACTTTTCATATTAAGGGATATTAAGCATAGTGCACCCAGTAAGTCAACATCTGTAACATTTTTCACACAAGTGGAATAAGAAAGGCACCAAAATATTTTTATTTGAATATTCATTTCCTTTGGCCTGTTTCAGACTTGAAATGTCCATATGAGATTCAAGTGGGTAAGCAATTTTGTAAAATGAATTTGTTTACTGTTATATGTGTTCATAATCAGTGCAGAATATATTTAACTCCTGATCACGACACTCAGTATTGATCAAAGTTTTATCACATGTTGTTTGTGCCTCAAGGATTACAGGAAACGAATAAAAAGTTTCACAAAATCTTTTCATGATTTATTTAAATTGTAATTAGTGGCTTGGCAACTTTACTGGCCTAGTTATTTAATTTTGTACACAGCCTTGAGAACTGTACAGTTCAAAATACAAAGGTTTCAGATCTCAATGGGATGGTGTTTCTATGTTCTCTTTCAAATAAATGAGACACTTGTCAAAAATCTTGACAAAGCACTGAAAAGTGTTTGACAAGGTTGTACTGCTTTAAACAATGCTGTTTCCTAGCTGCCTGTCAAACTTGACTGCTGACTTTATAACTCTCAAAAAAGCAAGGAGAGAAATGTTATCTTCTTGAAAATATATGTCTTTCATGTCAGGTGCTGAGAGAAAATGTGGTGCACTTTTTATCCTCTTTTGCTGTGAAGACATTGACTTCCTATCACAATTAGCACCCCAAGGTTCTTTCACTGTGACTCAACACTATGATTGTTGACTATATTGATTGTTGATCTAATTTTGTCTTTTTCTTAAATCTAAGATTGAATGACAGATTGTGTCCCTGTACAGTTGCCACAGAGGGTTTTCATGCAAACAGCTGAGCCATGACAGCTGCCAAAGTTTCCCGCAGTAGGAGCCATGGAGTCTGCATCCATGGAACTGAAATTATGGCATAAACTTGGGACACACAGAGAAATGTAATGTATTAGAGTAGATCAATACACAGGAAACAATAAAAAGAAATTAGAATATAAAATTTTCAAGGATAAAGAAGTGTTCTCCAGAATATACAAATACAGTAGGTCCTTGACTATTCACGGTCTTACACTCGCGCCCCCGCATGTTCACGGATTGCTGAGTAACTGACACGTGATTGAAATTTAGCCAATATCTGTTCTCCCTCCTGCTGATTGGTTGAGATGATGTATACGCCCCTTTTTTCTCATTCACGCAAAAGTTGTCAGTGTGCAGTTTTTAGTGTGTTTTAATTACCAGTTAAGCTCAATGATGCCACTCAAATTCCGGCTAAGCGCCAGAAAAAGGTAATGACATTGGATGTTTCTTCTGAAGAAATAAGACTTTCTCCTGAAGAATCAACAGTTTCCGCTGAAGTGCCTGAATAGGAATAATCATCTGAACTGTTGTAAAGCACTGTAGTATCAAAGTCTTTTTCAACTATTATTCCAGTGCAGTACCTAAATTAATGTTTAGAATGTTTGTGTGTGATTTTATGTACTGTGCTGTAGCATGATTATCCTTTTGTTTTGTTTATATAATTTATTACACTCTGTGTTCTTTTGTGTTCTTTTTGTTATGGTCTGTGTTTTGGGGGACTTTGATTTTGGCGGCTGTGCCTCTAACTCTGTTTTCTCTGAGCGTGGTTGAGAGGTGTGGCTCATCTACTCCCAATAAACACAAGCATGCTCACCTCTGCCTCAGAGGATTAACTCACATCACGGCCCTGTTTCACAATGTTCTCTAACTGTTTTCTCCCCACTCAGGCTAAGGGGAGTGGCTGAGCTGCTCGGGCTGATTGCAGTGGTTCACACCTGAATTCACTCCTCTCATCTACTCCCGACAAACACAAACTGCACGCTCACCTCTGCGTGAGAAGATTATCTCACATCATGTTCCTGCTTCCTTGTGTTCTCTCTGGCTGCTGGTTCCAGTGCTTAATGCTTGTGTTTCTCTTTGTCACCAGTACTGCAGTTAAAGTGTCGCGCTCTGCTTAGGTGCTTCCCCTCTGAATAATCTACTCTGCCATATCAGACTCATGCATTCTGGGTCCGGCTGAAACTTCATTACGTCATTATGTCACACTTTTATGTTCTTTATATATATATATATATATATATATATATATATATATATATATATATATATATATATATACACACACACACATATATAATGTAGTAATGATTAAGAAAACTTTAATTTTGTTCTATATATTATTTTATCAATAAATATCACAGTACAAATTTAAAAAGTTTTTCCTTAATTACTACATTTTACTACATGAATACTGTATTAATGAGTAAGACTATAGAATGTGTTTAAGAAGCATATTTTAGCACACGTAATATGATACATATGGTTTTACTTCCCGGTACAGAACTTGCGGATTATCTTGATTTGCAGGAGGGGCCGGAACCCAAACCCCCACGAATAACGGGGGCCTACTGTACATAGAGCTATAAAAAAAAATTCAATCAATTATAAAGGGATCCCAGTTAAAAGTGGTCTTTTCATTTTTTTATAGAATTCAGCTGTGAGAGGGCCAAGTGAAATACCTCATAGACTAGATGGGCTATGGATCCACACATGTCTCTGGGTTGAGTCTCTGTACCCATTGTTCTACCAAGACTACAAGATACTGGCATGTACCTTTAAAAAGAATATTATCAGACATATTTACTGATAAAGCACAACAAAATATAAATTCCTTACAGCATGCTAAACTAGGTGCATATACAGTAGTTCATTTTTTTATTCTGAAGAAGTAGTAACTTTTCTGTATCCAAGAGGGAGTGAGGCTTCAAAAAGTGAACTGACTTCTGCAAATGTACTGCCAAGATGAAAGCCTTTATTCCAATTTGTGTAAAAGCAGTGTGAAGATGGCTGCTCTTTTCGCCCTGACTAACATTTCAAAAGTCAGGCCAGAGGCAATAAAGTGGTACAATGTCCTTTCTCTTGCCTTCTCTTCCCATACCGGAATGCAAATTTATATGCATTGATTTTAATGAAAACAAATGAGTGCTAGCATGTTTCTTCAGATATGAGAAAACCAAGAGAGGGAGCGATGTGTTATTGTGTGGTGGTAGTGCATCCATATACTACATATATTTCTCTGCAGTGAAGGTTACAGAGGAGGAAGATTAAAGTAGTGTCAGCCAGCAGCTTTAAGTGGCCAAGAGTAAAAAGAAGCTACTCCTTTTCCAGAAATACTAGACAAGAAAGGGTGCAAAGGAAAGAACTTTAGAAAAAAGGGTGATGCAAGAGAGTAAATTCAGATAGAACAACATGAGTGTAAATAAAAAAATATTGAAGGATGATTTCAGTGAAATTTGGAAGAGATGGCCTAAATAATGATGGTTGAATAATAGAATGATGGACAAACGAAATTGAGCGAGGGAGGGGAAGAAGAGTGTGGGAGAAATCCCAATTGTGCAGTGCTTGACACCTCCATAAAGACATCACCATCCTGTCAATCAAAAAAGCTATGCTGATTGATTTTCATCTGTTCTCAGTAAGGGTTTGGAGTATACTTGCACACCTTTCTCACCACATCTCCCTGCCTGTCTGCACCCCCCCCCCTCCCCCAACACACAAACGATTAGTATACAGATGCTCCCCGCTCCCCAACTTACGTTTTAGTTCGGTTCCGGACGGCAGAACGTAAGGTGAAAAAAAAACGTAAGTTGTTACGTACTGTATGTTCCAGTGGCGTATGACGTTCATACTGTACTATACATCCATAAATACCATTACCGTATCTCATAAAACACCCCTAAATCAATTATATATATATATATATATATATATATATATATATATATATATATATATATATATATATATATACACATATACACACACATACATACTACACACAGATATTGCCCTCCATAATTATTAGTATTAGTGCCCTTGGTTAAGATGTGTTAGAAGCGTTAAAATAAATTCGATTTTTATTGCAGAAGCTAGCCTCACAGTAAAAATTGTAGAAAAATATAACCTTTAATTCAAGTAAATTTGAAAGGGGGGAATCCCTGAGTAAGAAATAATTATTTTTCATAAAATCACCTGTTCCACAATTACTGGCACCCCTAACTATTATGAGGAAATAAATGTAATTGAAGTATTTCTGTCATTTCTACAGTAGTTTAAAAAGTTGGTCAGCATATCTGGGAACATTTAATTATTAATTCATCACTTCCTGTCTCCCTGGGGTACAAATATTCCATGACAAAGAGGCCATTTCTCTTAGCCACTCTTCAGAATGGGAAAGACAAATGAACACATCATTCAAGTAAGGCAGATGTGTGTCGACCTTCACAACTCGGGCAATGGGTACAATAGCCACTCACCTGCAACTGCCCATATCTACTGTGAGAGGAATCATTCAGAAGTTTAAAACAACTGAGACAGTGGTAAACAAGCCTGGACGAAGACACAAAGTTATTTTGCCACCACACACAGTGAAGAAGATGATAAGAGAAATTCTCCAAAGCTCACTGTTAAAGAATTGCAATGCATGGGGAAACCTTTTCTCATTGACAATCATAAATGTAAATATCTGGGGATCGTTAAGCGGTACTGGCACTTCAATTGGAATCATGTACTTTGGTCAGATGAGACAATGATAGAGCTTTTTGATGGCAAACACTCTAAGTGGGTCTGGCGGAACACAAAAGATGAGTAGGCATAAAAGCACCTCATACCCACTGTGATGTATGGGTAAGGATCGGTGATGCTGTGGGCCTGGTTTCTCTTCCAGAGGCCTTGGGAACCTTATTAGGGTGCATGGCATCATGAACACTTTGAAATACCAGGACATTTTAAATCATGGTGGCCTTTGCCCGAAAGCTGAAGATGGGTCATCACTGGGTCATTCAGTAAGATAATGACCCTAAACATGTGTCCAAATCTACACAGAAGTGGTTCACCAGATACACACAGCATCAAGATCCTCTCATGGCAAGCTCAGTCCTCAGACCTCAGCCCCATTGAAACCCTGTAGAGTGAGCTGAAGACAAGAGTGTAAAGGAGAGGACCAAATCACTGAATGATTTAGAGCAATGGTTCTTAACCTGGGTTCGATCGAACCCTAGGGGTTCGGTGAGTCAGTCTCAGGGGTTCGGCGGCGGTCAAGACACACACCCAACTTATATTCATGACGACACGCCCCGCTTGGCCATCATTGGCTGCAGGTGATCATGCTATATTGCTTGGTGAATCTGTGATGAAGGAAATTTGGTGTGCTCAGTAGTCGACTTGTGACTGTTGTGATGGTATGTCTGTGATTTATTTTTTAAAGTTTTAATCCATACTATGTTGAGCAAAAAGAGAAAGTGGTCGGACGAATATGTACAACATGTATTCTTATATATAACGGAACGTGATGCTAGTCAGCGTCCTATCTGCATGATTTGCAAAGTAGGATCAACCGCCGTACATGTATATGTGTATATAATATCAATAAATACATATTCAATACTATAAATCCTTATAATAACGATTAAGCATTCAAAAATAACGCATACGTTGTAAATAAAACAAATACACACACACACACACACACACACACACACACACACACACACACACACACACACACAGATGCGCGTGCACACACTCAGATGCGGACCTCACATAAAAATGTAAGTAGTTGTGATGGGGGAGTGCATGCATTGTATTGGTTTTGTTCTTTGAACACAGTGATGTTAATGCACGGTTCATTTTGGTGCCTCAGTAAAAACATATACCTGTCTTGAATTTGAAAAAAATCCTATTTTATTTTTCAATAAAGAAGGGTTCACTGAATAAGCATATGAAACTGGTGGGGTTCAGTACCGCCAACAAGGTTAAGAACCACTGATTTAGAGGAATTGTGCCGAGAGGAATGGTCCAAAATCCCTCTTTCTGTATTCTACTATCTGGTGAAACATTTTAGGAGAAGATTACGTGCTGTTTTGTTGGCAAAAGTGGGTTGTTAAAAAGTTGTTAAAACACCTGATTTGATGTGAAATAATTAATTATTAATGTGGGATTTTTTTTTCTGCACAAAATAAATGCATTTGAATTAAAGGAAAATTCAACCTTTTTTTGGTGTGGGGGGGGGTTATTCTCTTCTTCTTTTCCTTTCGGCTTTTCCCTTCAGGGGTCGCCACAGCGAATCATCTGCCTCCATCTCACCCTATCCTCTGCATCTTCTTCTCTTACACCAACAACCTTCATGTCCTCCTTCACCACATCGATGAATCGTCTCTTTGGTCTTCCTCTAGGCCTTTTGCCTGGTAGTTCCAGCCTCAGCATCCTATTACCAATATACTCACTATCCCTCCTCTGTACATGTCCAAACCATCTCAATCTAGCCTCTCTGACTTTGTCTCCAAAACATCTTACATGTGCTGTCCCTCTGATGTACTCATTCCTGATCCTATCCATCCTCGTTACTTCCAGAGAGAACCTCAACATTTTCATCTCTGCTACCTCCAACTCTGCCTCCTGTCTTTTCCCCAGGGCCACTGTTTCTAACCCATACAACATCGTTGGCCTCAACACCGTCTTGTATACTTTTCCTTTCATTCTTGCCGATACCTTCCTATCACACATCACACCGGACACTTTTCTCCAACCATTCCAACCTGCCTGCACACGCTTCTTGACCTCTTTTCCACACTCTCCATTTCTCTGGATTGTTGAGCCTAAGTACTTAAAATCCTCCACGTTCCTTATCTCTGCTCCCTGTAATCTCAAGAGGGGGGGGGGGGATTTAATAGAACCTAAAAAACACATCTTAGCCAGGGGTGCCAATAATTATTGGGAGCAGTATATATAAAAATCTCATTTTGGTGTTCTTTTGTGTGTTCATATTTTTATGCAATACCTAAGCAATTATGTAGTTCAGAAATATGAAATCAAAATGTTATTAATATAAATCATGTGATAGTTAAATGATTTTGTGCATGAACAATAAAAACCTCACAGTCAGGGACATGTTGCTAATAAATACATATAAATAGAATATTTGTTAACAAGCAATGTATTAATTGTATAATTCAAGCAACTGAAGGTCAAATGGAGAGTTCATACCTAAACAGAAGTATGTAGTCTTTTGGAGAAATATTAAAAATGAAAGTACAAGAAAAAGGAGCAGGTAATAGAGTGACCTTTTCAATTCCTTGAAAAAAGGTTAATAAGCAGCAAGCAGAATCTAAAGCGACTTGCACTGACCTCATTTAAAAAAACAGAATGTGCACAAAATCTATGACAGTACAGATCACTTTACAAGATATTATCTTTCATTCTAGTGTAATACTCACTCAAACATTCTTCACAGCACACTCACAAGTATTGATGGCACATAGTGCAAGCTATTTTCTCAATTATTTATATGTGCATTGCACTGAGCAGAGGTGTATACAGAAGGCAAACCTTTTCCACTCTATCGCGCTGGACTGCTGCCACATTCATTCAATGTAATTTTTCAGGGGGGAAAATGTCACATCGTGTGCATCCTTCTCAACTGTGAAGTTGAAAAGTGGTGTAGAAAGCACTACACAGAGACGATGAACTGAGCTAAGCACTTTAAAAGTATAGGAGTTTAATAAAAGGTTAATGGGAAGATAGATACTCATGATTATGGTGTGTCTGCAGTTGAGAGTCATGTTTTTTATTTTATTACGACACAAGCTGTTTTCACACATGCTCTAAACACACACACACACACACACACACACACACAACACACACTCACACACACACACACACACACACACACACACACACACACACATATATATATGTATACACACATATATATATATCCTGCACACTTCTCCAGATCTTTAGGTTTGACATGACACCACTGGAGGTTCCCTTTGACAGTGTCTTTATTACGCTGTCTAGGTTATCGGCCTCTGTTTCTTCTACTATGTGTGAGTTCCCTATACAACAACTTCCTTGACGTGCGAATGACATGCCCCACCCATCGCAGTTGGGCTTTGATAAGCTGATGACTCAATGCTGGTGCAGTTGGCACTATTCAGAACCTCCAAGTTGGTGATGCGGTTTTGCCATGTTGGCTATAGACTGTTATGTTGGCTAAGCACTTTGGTGCATAGTCTGCCCAGTACCTAGCTTATTTTGCTGATCCTGGCAGCAATTTCTCAGTCAAGTGTGCCATCACAGGGTATGGTACTGCCAAGGTACTTGAAGTGCTTGACATTGTAGAGCTCTGTACTGTCTATGACAATAGCGAGTGCTGGGCAGTTTGTTCCTGGGACAGGTTGATGAAGCACCTCTAGCTTAGAGGAGCTTGAGAAGTGGTTCAGCATCATTTGCGGGTCAGATTCAGTGTGGACCACAAGTGCACAGTCATCGGCAAAGAGGACTTCTTGAAGAAGGGTTTCAAGGCTGTTTGTCTTAGCAGTGAGACGGCAAAACTCAAAAAGGAGCTGTCCAAACAGTAATGGTTATTAAACCCCCTTCTCCAGATCTCGGTAAAGGTGGGAGAGCATGCAGGTGAAGATTATGTTGAACAGGACCAGTGCAAGCACACATCCCTATTTCACATCGTTTTTAATTTCAGTCATGCCTTCATGGAAGAGTCTGATCATTGGTACAAACTTTGGCAGACATCCGATGCGTTCTAAGGCAGTCCAAAGAGCCTGCTTGTTAACCATGCCAAAAGCTTTTGTCAGGTCAATGAAGACCGAGTACAGGGGCATGTTTTGTTCTATGAATTTGTCTTAGAGTTGACTCATTGCAAAAATCCTGTCAGTGGTACTTCTTTGCAGCCTGAAGCCATATTGTGATTTGGGGAAAGATCCTTCCGGTGATGGAGAGAAGCAAGATGCCCCTGTAGTTAGCGCAATCGGATTTGCTTCCCTCGTTTTTATAGAGGGATATAATCAGGGCATCTGGAAGTCATCTGGAATCTTTTCCTTGTTCCAGATACAGTACTCTGCAGAATGTCATGGAAGGACTGAGGGGCATTGGGGCCTGCTGCTTTATGGATCTCAGCAGATGTGCCCATTTTTTTTTACAAAACTGCTGTAGTTCAGTCAGATTCCTGGGATGTCTGGCATGAATCGCTGTCTTGAGGTCATGTCATAGCGTCTCAATGGGGTTCAGGTCTGGACTTTGACTTGGCCACTCCAGAACGTGTATTTTGTTCTTATGAAACCATTCTGAAGTTGATTTACTCCTGTGTTTTGGATCATTGTCTTGTTGCAGCATCCATCCTCTTTTTAGCTTCAACCGTCTGACAGATGGCCTTAGATTTTCCTGCAAAACATCCTGATAAACTTTTGAATTCATTTTTCCATTAATGATTGCAAGTTGTCCAGGCCCAGAGGCAGCAAAACAGCCACAAACCATGATGCACCCTCCAGCATGCTTCACGGTGGGGATGAGGTGTTGATGTTGGTGAGCTGTTCCATTTTTCCTCCACACATGACGTTGTGTGTTCCTCCCAAACAATTCAACTTTGGTTTCATCAGTCCACAAAATATTTTGCCAAAACTTCTGTGGAGTGTCCAAGTGCCTTTTTGAAAACATTAAACGATGTTTTTTTAGACAGCAGTGGCTTCCTCCTTGGAGTCCTCCCATGAACACCATTCTTGACCATTGTTTTACATATAGTTAATGTGTGCACAGAGATATTGGACTGTGCCAGTGATTTCTGTAAGTCTTCAGCAGACACTCTAGGTTTTTTTTTTTTTTACCTCTCTGAGTATTCTGCGCTGAACTCTTGGTGTCATCTTTGGTGCACGGCCACTCCTTGGGTGAGAAGCAACAGTGCCAAACTCTCTCCATTTGTAGACAACTTCTCTGACTGTCAATTGATGAACATCCAGACTTTTAGAGATGGTTTTGTATCCTTTCCTAACTTTATACAAATCAACAATTTTTGATCGCAGGTCTTCAGACAGCTCTTTTGAGTGAGCCATGGTGCACATCAGACAATGCTTCTCATCAAGACAATTCTTACCAGGTGTGTGTTTTATAGTGGGCAGGGCAGCTTTAAGCCACTCATCAGTGATTGGGCACACACCTGACTTAAATTGTTTGGTAAAAATTGGTTTCAATTGCCCTTTAAGTCTCCTTAAACAGAAGGTTCAGTTACTTATTCCTCCCCCTTCTGTCATTGTTTGCATGCTATCCTCAGTAAAATATGAAAACCTATAAATGTTTGGGTGGTTTTGGTTGAAGCAGACACTGTTATTTCATATGTGTGATTTTGACAAAGATCAGATCACATTTGATGGTGATTTTATGCAGAAATGTGAGAAATTCCAAACGCTTCATATACTTTTTCATACCACTGTATATATTTCATATAGTAGTAGTAGGCCTCCATCAATCGATGTCAACTATGGAAATTGCGTCTGCCAAGAGAAAGTATGGTTTTTGCCTCAGCAACAGCGCTGCATGTGGCTGGTGAGAACAATGCGGGAGTAGCAATCTTGGCCACATTGGCTGCAGGTGTGGTTGGTTGGGGTGGCTGCACTGGTGTGCACCTTCCTCTTGGATCTCTTTTACTATGCTCTGGATCTTTATTTTGCCATACTCCAGTTGTTTGTAAAGGACACTGCGCCATTCGTTGCGATCAGCTGCTGAATCTTCCCAGTTCTCTGTGTTGATATCGAGGGTTTTCATGTCACACTTGCAGACATCCTTGAAGTGCAGTTGGGGGTGTCCAACGGTTCTCTTGCGTAAGACAAGTTAACCATATAGAATGTCCTTGGGAATATGTCCATCCTCCATCCGGTGCACATGGCCGAGCCATCGCAGAGCACATTGTCTGAGAAGTGTCTTCCTTGGTTGGGACCCCAGCGCGTTCAAAAACCTGGGTAGAAGGCATCTTGTCACTCCATTGAATGACAAGGATATGATGGAGGCAGCACATGTGGAAACTGTTGAGTTTGCACTCCTGTTTAGAGTATGTTGTCCATGTTTCGTTGCTGTAGAGGAGAATGCTGACAGCACAGGTGTTGTACACTGCCATTTTGATTGGAACTGTCAGCTTTGGATTTTCCCAGACATGAGTGGTGAGGCTTCCAAGGGTAGTAGCAGCCATGCCTATGCGCTTGTTGATCTCGGCATCGATTAGTATTGTCGTGAAAAGACCTTATGAGGCTGTTGAGTTTTGGGGGACATCCAATTTTTGGGAGATGCTGAACAGCCCTTCCCTGCTGACCATATCAAAGGCCTTAGTCAGGTCTATGAAGGCTATGTAGAGGGGCTTGTGTTCTTCTCTACATTTCTCCTGAAGTTGATGCAAGAAGAACCATGTCCACTGTGGAGCATTCAGATCGGAAGCCACCTTGAGACTCAGGGTAGATGCACTCAGCAAGTTTCTGGAGGCGTACAAGCATGACACAGGCGTAGAGTTTCCCTACGATAACAATCTTGGCATATCCTTTATACACCTACACATATATCAACATACTTACACATTTACATACTTAGTGGTAGTGCAGTGGTAATATATTACTTTTTTTATTTTGTTCTATTCTGTCCTCCTTCCCCAGTCATCTTTCTGTCTATTGTTTATATTTCATACTCATGAATGAAAGTAGCATAACATGCTATAAGCAGGGACATTCTTTGCACCACAAAATTTCTTCATTTCATAACAGCTTCCTTTCAAATAATTCAGCTTGGTTTCTTTGGGGGGAAAAAAACACCCCACTTGCCTACCCCCCACAGATGTTATTATGTTCCCCAATCATTCAACTGCTGAAGTGAGAATGGAGATCAATCACAGCGACGTCCTCACTGTAGGACACCCGATCAGTAAGTCTGAGACATTTACCAAAAGATATTGCCTATGTATATAAAATATCCAGTTCAGATTAGAAAAAGGTAACTATGGCACTGGTTTTAGTTTACTACCGAGACTACAGAAGAGACATCTAAAAGGCAATTGGTCAGATAGGACCCCATATTTGCTTTGCTTTGCAGGAGATGAGATTGTAGAAGGGGAAATGAAAAAAAAAAAAACCCTGCAGTCTAATTTCCTGCATGCTACAGTGAGCAGGGGGCTCTGGTGTCTGAATGCTGTTGCATAAAGATGCATATCATTTAGAACAGGCACTAAACACGTGATGTATGAGACAAAATTGCACTTAAACATCAAACATTATGTATCAATGTTTTTTTTTTTTTCATTTTCCCACAAAATCAGTAACTAAGAACATAAAGCATGATTGCAGCTAATGTTTGTGATGTAAATTAATAATTCCACACTGATTATGTATAGAAGAGGAAAGTGGGGGGGGGGGATCAAAGTTGCTTTTTAACATTTGTATGACTCCTATTACTTGTGCAAATATATCCCAAAAGGAGGAGGCAGACAAACTTGCCATCTGGGTGGAAATAAGGTGAATATGTGCCATGCCGTGAAGCTGTATCTGCATTATACATATTTAACTGATGTCGATAGAAAATAATGTATATAAAAAGGTATATAATGTCTCTTTGCCAATCTACCACAGTTCACACACACACTATGAATTAATGTTCTCAGGACAGATTTGAAATTGTTAATTTTAATTTGTGTGGTAATTTAGGTGATTTTTTTCATGATACTGTAACAGTTATACACCAACTCAGAACATTACGTTTCACAAAACTGTATATTATATATATATACTAGTCCGTCTCAAAAAATTAGCATATTGTGATAAAGTTCATTATTTTCTGTAATGTACTGATAAAAAATTAAACTTTCATATATTTTCGATTCATTGCACATCAACTGAAATATTTCAGGTCTTTTTTTTTTTTTTTAATAAAAATTTTTAAATGTAAACCTTGCAATAGACCTGTTAAGATTGTAAGACTGTTGAACAGAAATTTCTGGTACAGCTCACTTGTTAATAAAGACAGAAATTCCTGTCTTACCTTGCATTGGTTTGGCCAGCTGCTTAGGATGTATTCCAGCTTCACCAAGAGTTGGCTGAGATAAGCTTCAGCCTCACACTGACCCTAGTTGGATTAAGTGGTCTGCAAATGAGTCAGTGAGGAGATGAGTGATCATTCATGTAACAGGTTACACAGTTACTCATAAAGCATGTTTACATAAGGGGCTATCTGGCATATGGCTTAACAACCATTTGGTTATTTCAGTTTTAAAGTACAACTATTGAAATGAAAATCTAAAACTTGAAGACTGTATGTGACAGTGTAAATGCTGACTATTTGGAGACAATGATTCAAGGCTATACATTTTTCTAAAACCATGAGATGTGAATCTTTTTATTTTAAATTACATTTCTGCACATAGTTAGATAATTAAAACGACTATGAGAACTTTATCTCCCAATGACATCAAGTCAACCTTGATTTTCAAAAGATCTTTCACACATACTCCCAATCAGAAATCCTGTGTGGGTGTATAACATATGTGGGATGCCTAACTACTTTTTGTCCTCTGTGTGCTTCCACTATATTAAAGTTGAATTAAACATCATTAAGTCATGTGCTTGTACAAGTAGAATGTGTCAGTTACTAATGACTTCCAAACCAGATCGGTTGAGGTCCGGGTTAACAACGACTACCATCAGTGCTGTTAACCAACAGAGTGCTGGTAGAAACTGGACTACTGTTGGTCGAAGAAGGAAATGCAGGAGATGTGTCCGTAGGCAGAGAGAGAGAAGAGGAAAGGCATGAATCTAGGACTCAGAGTAGTAACTTTGAATGTTGGAACTATGACAGGAAAAGCTAGAGCAGGGGTCACCAACCTTTTTGAAACTGAGAGCTACTTCTTGGGTACCAATTAATGCGGAGGGATACCAGGTCGATACACATTTCTGAAATTACAAATTTGCTCAATATACCTTTAATTATATGTTATTGTTAATAATTAATGATATTCATCTATGTGAAGATATTGATTTAATTTAAAAATATATTTAAAAAAATTAGATGCAGCTCAATGGAGAGTGGCGCTATGGAGCCGTGGGCCTGTCCTTAAAATAGCAGTGAACAGGCCCGCGGGCAACTTATATTGTCCTTGCGGGCTACCTGGTGCCCACAGGCAACACGTTGGTGATCAATGAGCTAGAAAGCTGGCTGACATGATGCAGAGGAGGAAGGTGGACATACTGTGTGTTCAGGAGACCGGGTGGAAAGTTAGCAAGGCTAGAAGCTTAGGAGCAGGGTTTAAGCTGCTTAATCATGGGGTGGATGGGCAGAGAAATGGAGTAGGAGTCATCTTGAAGGAGGGGTTTGTCAGAAATGTTCTAGAAGTGAAAAGAGTGCCAGACAGAGTGATGAGTCTCAAGTCAGAAATTGAAGTCGTGTTGTTCAATGTTTATGTTCCATAAGCAGGATGTGAGCTAGAAGAGAAGGAGAGATTCTGAAGTGAGTTAGATGAAGTGATGCAGAGTACCCCCAGTGGTGAAACAGTGGTCAGTGGTGTAGACTTCAATGGACATGTTGGTGCAGGTAACAGAGGGGGAGAGGAAGTGATGGCCAGGTTTGTTATCCAGGATAGAAACACTGAAGGAGATATGTTGATAGATTTTGCAAAAAGGATGGAAATGGATGTGGTGAATACTTTCTTCCAGAAGAGAGAGGAGCATAGGGTGACTTATAAAAGGTAGGAGCACACAGGTAGACTACATCTTGTGTAGACGATGTAATTTGAAGGAAGTCAACGAAGGCAAAGTAGTAATGGGGGAGAGTGTTTCAAAACAGTATAGAATGGTGGTGTGCAGGATGATGCTGATGGTGAGGAAGGTGGAGAAGACAAAGGCAGAGCAGAAGACAAAGTAGTCGAAGCTGAAAAAGGAAGAGTGCCATGTTGTCCTCAAGGAGGAGTTGAAACAGGCTTTGGGTGGTCAGGAAGTGCTTCCAGATGACTGGACAACTACGGCTAATGTGATCAGGGAGGGAGGGAGGAGAGTACTTGGTGTGTCCTCTGGAAGTAATGTAAATAAGGAGGTTTGGTGGTGGAATGAGGAAGTGCAGGAGTGTGTACAAAGGAATAGGTTAGCTAAGAAGAAGTGGGACATTGAGAGGACTGAAGAGAGTAAACAAGAGTACAGGGAGACGCAGTGTAAGGCAAAGGTAGCGGTGTCAGAGGCCAAGCAGAGGGCGTATGATGACGTGTATGCTAGGTTGGATGGTAAGGAGGAGAAATAGAGATGGGAAGGACGTGCAGCAAGTTCGAGTGATTAAGGACAGAGAGGGGAATGTATTGACTGATGACAGAAGTGTGCTGGGAAGATGGAAAGAGTACTTTGGATAGCTGATGAATGAAGAAAATGAGAGAGAACAAAGAGAAGAGGTGACCGTTGAGGATCAGGAAGTAGCAAAGATTAGTAAGGGTGAAGTGAGGAGGGAATTGAAGAGGATGAACAGTGCAAGGCCGTTGGTCCTGATGACATACATGAGGTATGGAAGTGTCTAGGAAAGGTAGCAGTAGACTTTCTGACAAGAATATTCAACAAGGTCTTAAAGTGAGAGGATGCTGGAGGAATGGAGAAGTGTGCTGGTGCCCATTTTTAAGAACAAGGGAGACGTGTAGAGTTGTGGCAGCTACAGAGGGATAAAGTGGATGAGCCATACAATGACGTTATGGGAACGAATAGTGGAAGCTAGACTAAGGGCAGAGGTCAGCATTTGTGAACAACAGTTTGGTTACATGCTAAGAAAAAGCACCACAGATGCAGTGTCTGCTTTGAGAATGTTAATAGAGAAGTACAGAGAAGGTCAGAGGGAGATGCATTGTGCCTTTGTGGATCTGGAGAAAGCATATGACAGGGTGCCGTGAGAAGAACTGTGGTATTGCATGAGGAAGTCTGGAGTGGCAGAGAAGTATGTTGGAGTGGTGCAGGACATGTATGAAAGATACAAGACAGTGGTGAGGTGTGCTGTCAGTGTGACAGAAGAGTTCAAGGTGGAGGTGGGACTGCATCAAGGGTCAACTCTGAGCCCCTTCTTGTTTGCTATGGTGATGGTCAGGCTGACAGACGAGGTTAGACAAGAATCTTCATGGACTATGATGTTTGCAAATGACATTATGATCTGTAGTGAGAGCAGAGAACAAGTGAAGGAAAATCTAGACAGGTGGAGGTATGCCCTGGAAAGGAGAACAATGGAGAAAAGTGTACGGTGTGATGTGTGATAGGAGGGTATCGGCAAGAATGAAAGGAAAAGTGTGCAAGAAGGTGATGAGGCCAGCGATGTTGTATGGTTTAGAAACAGTGGCCCTGTGGAAAAGCAGAGCTGGAGGTAGCAGAAATGAAAATGTTGAGGTTCTCTTTGGGAGTAATGAGAATGGATAGGATCAGGAATGAGTACATCAGAGGGACACCACATGTAAGAGGTTTTGGAGACAAAGTAAGAGAGGCTAGCTTGAGACGGTTTGGACATGTACAGAGGAGGGATAGATAATATATTGGTAGTAGGTTACTAGAAGAAGACCAATGGGGAGATTTATGGATGTGGTGAATGAGGACATGAAGCTAGTTGGCGCAAGAGAAGAAGATGCAGAGGATCGGGTGAGATGGAGGCAGACAATTCACTGTGGCGACCCCTGAAGGGAACAGCCGAAAGGAAAAGAAGAAGAATGTGCCAGTTTCTCTGTCACTTTATTTGGAAAATGAGAGTGTAACTGCATTATGCTTGCAACACCACAACTTAAAATATTATCAGACGATTCACTGTGCAAACGAAGAACATACTTTTAGGCCTACAAATTTAATATGCTACTGACTTCTGTGCCACTCGTGTGTAATATTAATGGATTAATAATAAACGTCAATTTATTTTTTATGTGTAGGAAGCCATGTAACACCAAGCATTATGCAGTTATGCAGTTTTAAAATTGGCATTTATAAAAAATTACATCTTTAAGTATGATTAAAGAAGAAATATATCTTTTTTTTTTTAATTATGCCATGATGACAAACATTTAATTTATCTCAAAAAGAAACCTTTATTGTCTTTACAGTCACTTTTTCCCTTGGTTTTCCTGCTATTTCATTTGTTTTATTTTGTTTCTTTCATTTTTTTTTAAATACTCTGAATCAGGACAATTTCCATGTGCAATGTAAACTGGCATAACAATATCCAGTAAATGTAACAGTGTTGTATTCTTAGTAATTATCATGGCAGTTTAAGTCAAGAACATTTTTTTTCTGAGCATATGCTAGTTAGCAAATGGCTTAAAAATTGTTTTAAGATATTTTGTGATAATTTTCCTGCAGTTTTATGAGTATCTCTCTATTGGAATTATAGAGTCATAGTTATGTTATACTACCTGACCAATTTAAGATTTAAAATCTGCATTATACTTAGGTCAGATGTAAACTGAACTGATTGATACCAAAGATTTGGATAACATTCTCTATATGACTTTGAATGCAAAGCTCCATGGTTAATTTAAAATTTTGGCTTGAAAAATTGGTCATTGTCAAGTTCAGGATGGCATTCTGTTTCACTTCGAGGAATGATGAGGAATATTACACTGTAGTTTCTGATTCTGGAGATACGCAAGAATCAAATGCAGACTTACATTATATGACAAAGGAACATCAACAGGACAATAATTTCCAGATTATTCTAGTAGGGTACAAGATCATCATTGGTTTGAAGTCAATTTCAATGGTATTTTTTTCATCATACTATAAATATTATTATAGTCACTTTTTGTATTTTTGCATTTGTCTCCTACAGCTCATTTCTTTACTTTATGTTTATCCTTATTTGCCTTAATTTTTGTATAAGCCTCACCTAAATGTTCATCTGTACGAGTGAAGTTAAACTGGAGCCAAATACTTTCTTTGCGTACAAAGAAAAAACTGATTAAAAACTGACTCTGGTTAAAAAAAAAATCCATGTCGTACCAGTTGTTCATTGCTCTATAGCCGCTGACAATGTTTCCATAACAATTTTCTATCGAATCTTTCATATAGGGAAGATCTATAGAACATTTTTTCCAGGGCCATCTCTTAACACTAGTTAAATACTAAGCAGTAGCTATCATAACAGTCAAATACGCCCACAAATTAGTGCTCATTATGACTTATTGACATACAGTGTACTATTAAATGTTTATTATGTGACATGAAGTGTCATGTGATAAACATTTAATGGTACACTCTATGTCAAAACTGCATAGTTGCTTTTCTTTGATCTTTTATTCTTTATATTCCACGATACTTCCTTATTAATGTTTTGTTCACAGTTTTACAATACTAGAGTATTAATAGACACATGACTCTGTAATTGCTTTCTTTTTGTACAATCTCTGATAACACATGAAACAATATTGACTTTTCTCTATAGCTAAAGTTATAAAAAGTCACCTTTAACTATCCTCACCACAAACACAGAGAAATGCCACTATATTGGCATCCCTCTACAAATAATAGGACTGGTTGGTGAGTCCCTATATGTGATAACTAACACATAAGTCCCAAATAAATTTGGGAATTAATGTATAGTATATATTGAGAGAGTTTGCTATTTAAGACTTCTTAGTAAATTGGCTTATATGACGGAAAATAATATTGATATTTGACTCACTTTCCATACAAAAAAGAAATGTTAGCAGAACCTATCTGTTCCCCGTTCATAATTATGAATTATAAATGTGATTGACATTGGCTTCTAATAAATGAAAAAGGCAGCAAGAGGCTTAAATAAATTCCTCCCCAAGTGATTGCATATGAAGGATAATAAATGTGTGAGGGAACAAGGGCAGCACATTAAAAATAGGAGACCAGCGATCTATCTTGGGTGTAATAATCCATTTTTTTACCAATGTTTCCAAGATAGGCTCTGAATCCTACAGGACCCTGCCAAGGAAGACGTGTTTATTGGAAATGAATGAATTAATGAATATTTTTTTTTTTTTAAATATGATCAAAAATCAGATCAAAAAGTCGGATTCAATACAATAATTTCCTAGATTGACAGGAGTATTGACATCATATAATTAAGAACAAGATAGTTGTTACACAGCAAGTATAAGAGCATCTAGCATAAGCCTAATGCTAACTAGAACAGAAAGGCAGTATTATCCTGATCCTATTAGCATAGGGAAACCAAAATTACAATTTTTATGACAATCATCATCTTATGGTGGGGCTGGTAGCGTAGTGGTTAGGATGCTGCGCTCATGATCGGGAGATTGTGTGTTCAAATCCCAGTTAGACCCCCACTGTGTTCAGACCCCTGGGCAAGGTCTCAAACACAAGTGTGCTTCTATTCACCCAGCAGTATAAATGGGTACCAGTAAAAATATACTGGGAAAGTAACTGCAATGGACTAGCATCCCATCCAAGAGGATTCCTAGTCACTCGACGCTATGGAAACCGCGGATAAGCACTGGCCTGATGAGCAGGCTTGGGTGTAAAAAGCCCATAAGACCCTTTTCATGATTTTATGAGAGTATATATAAACAAAGGTATATCACATGGTTAGATCACGATAATTAGTATAATTAAAGTTTGACCAGAATTGGGGGAAACTGTTAGAAATCCTAGGCTTTGAATCTTGTTTAATTTGTCTTAACCATACAATCACAAAACTTCACATGTTGTATTTCATAGTACATATATGCAGCACAAAAATGCCATGATCTGACTCGTTCATTTTCTCATCTCATCTCATCTTCTTCCGCTTAGTCCGGGGTTGGGTCGCGGGGGCAGCAACCTTAGCAAAGAGGTCCAGACATCCCTCTCCCGAGCCACTTCCTCCAACTCTCCCGGGGGGACACCGAGGCGGTCCCAGACAAGCCGAGAGACATAGTCCCTCCAGCGTGTTCTAGGTCGACCCCGGGGTCTCTTCCCGGTTGGACATGCCCGAAACACCACACCAGGGAGGCGTCCGGGGGGCATTCTAACCAGATGCCCGAGCCACCTCAACTGGCCCCTCTCAATGCGGAGGAGCAGCGGATCTACTCCGAGCTCTCCCCGGATGGCGGAGCTTCTCACCCTATCTCTAAGGGAGAACCCTGCCACCCGGCGAAGAAAGCTCATTTCAGCCGTTTGTATCCGTGATCTTGTTCTTTCGGTCATTACCCAAAGCTCGTGACCATAGGTGAGGGTTGGAACGTAGATCGACTGGTAAATTGAGAGCTTCGCCTTGCGGCTCAGCTCCTTTTTCACCACGACGGACCGGTACAGGCACCGCTTAACAGCAGAGGCTGCAGCGATCCGTCTGTCGATCTCTCGCTCCATCCTTCCCTCACTCGTAAACAAGACCCCAAGATACTTAAACTCCTCCACTTGGGGCAGGACCTCATCCCCGACCCAGAGGGTGCATTCCACCATTGTCCGACTGAGAACCATGGCCTCGGACTTGGAGGTACTGATCTTCATCCCGGCTGCTTCGCACTCAGCTGCGAATCGCTCCAATGAGAGCTGGAGGGCCCGACTTGATGAAGCCAAAAGGACAACATCATCCGCAAAAAGCAGAGACGATATCCGATGGCCACCGAACCAGAACCCCTCATCGCCTCGACTGCGCCTAGAAATTCTGTCCATAAAAATTATGAACAGAATCGGTGACAAAGGACAGCCTTGGTGGACTCCAACTCCCACCGGAAACGAATCCGAGCTGCTGTTACCAATACGGACCAAACTCTGGCTCCGGTGATACAGCGACCGAATAGCTCGTAGCAACGGATCCGGAACGCCGTACTCTCGGAGCACGCCCCACAAGATCTTTCGAGGGACACGGTCGAAAGCCTTCTCCAAATCCACAAAGCACATGTGGACAGATTGGGCAAACTCCCATGCCCCCTCCAGAATCCTGTGGAGCGTATAGAGTTGGTCAAGAGTGCTACGGTCAGGACGAAAACCACATTGTTCCTCCTGAATCCGAGGTTCGACTATCGGTCGGATCCTCCTCTCTAGTACCCCTGCATAGACTTTCCCAGGTAGGCTGAGGAGTGTAATTCCCCGATAATTGGAACACACCCTCCGGTCCCCCTTCTTAAAAATTGGGACCACCACCCCAGTTTGCCAATCCAGAGGTACAGCCCCCGATGACCACGCGATGTTGCAGAAACGTGTCAACCAAGACAGTCCTACAACATCCAGAGTCCTGAGATATTCCGGGCGGATCTCGTCCAACCCCGGAGCTCGACCACCGAGGAGCTTTTTGACAACCTCAGTGACCTCCACTCCAGTGATGGGCGGACCCTCACCCGACCCCCCAGGGTCTTCCTCTTCCACGGAGGGCGTGTTGGTGGGATTGAGAAGGTCCTCAAAGTATTCCCTCCACCTCTCAACAACATCCCCAGTCAAGGTAAGCAGCTCCCCACCTCCACCGTAAACAGTGTTTGTGAAGAACTGCTTCGCCCTCCTGAGGCGTCGGATGGTGGCCCAGAACCTTTTTGAGGCCAACCGATAATCGCTCTCCAGGCCCTCACCGAACTCCTCCCACGCCCGAGATTTTGCATCTGCGACAGCCTCGGCTGCAGCACGTTTGGCCTGCCGGTACCCGTTTGCTGCCTCAGGAGTCCCACAGGCTAATAAAACCCGATAGGCCTCCTTCTTCAGCTGGACGGCCCCCTTCACCGCAGGTGTCCACCACCGGGTTCGGGGATTACCGCCACGACAAGCACCGACGACCTTACGGCCACAGCTATGGGCTGCCGCCTCAGCAATGGAGGCACGAAACATGGCCCATTCAGATTCCATGTCCCCCGCCTCCTCCGGAACGTGGTTCATTTTCTGGAGGTAAATTAAAAATTATGCACCAAAAACAAGGTGGATGTAATAGTCCATTCATTCGTTTTCTAAACTGCTTAATCCTAATTAGGGTCGTGGGAAGGCTGGCACCCATCTCAGTCATCTCTGGGCGAGGGTGGGGTACACCCTTGACAGCTCACCATGCTATCACACACAACCATTCATACTTCCACTCACATCTAGAAACGATTTAGAACAGCAAATTAACCTACTGTGCATGTTTTTTTGGACTGTGGGAGGACACAACCATGCGACACCCACAGATCAGTATTCAATTAATATAATTTAGAGACAACAACCAAGCCTGAAGTGTATAATTTATGTAAATCAAAGCAAAAATAAATAAAATTAGATTATGATTTTTAAAATTCATGATGGATACAGGAGAGCAGCGACAGAGCCTAAGAAATGTGTAATGACAATCTGTTTTGTCATGTTCCTTTCAGAGTACAGTATTGGTTTGCTATGTACACACCATCTCCTATATGCTACCATATATTACTATACTAACTAGACTTTCATATTGCATGTACACATATTTTAATATGCGAATATTGCATGATACAAATCTTCCCCATCCAACGAGCAAAAATTTGATTTATGAGCTCCGCTGACAAAATGGCTTTTCTGGGCCGATTAGCCTTGTATTCTTCAATGTGTATTCCTCTGTGCTTCGAGAACACCACGTGCAGTGCTTCTCAATTATTTCCTGTGATGCCCCCTATAGGAAGAAGAAATTAAAAAAAATTAATAAAACATTTCACGCCCACACCCAGCTATACTGTAATAAGTGTTTACTACATATCATATCGTTTTCTCAGTGCTTTTCCTCTACACCATAGGGAACAAAGTGAGAGCACCACTCTCACTCTCAAAAGCATGTTCCCAGGGTCATACAGTTTGATGGTTTTCGGGCATGAACAGCCTTTTTAAGGTCATGCCAGAGCATCTCAATAGGGTTCAGGTCGGGACTTTGACTAGACCACTCCAAAACCCTCATTTTGTTCTTTTTTATCCATGCAGAAGTGGACTTGCTGGTGTGCTTCAGATCATTGTTTTGCTGCAGAACCCAGGTGCGCTTTAGCTTGACGTCTCAAACTGATGAACACACATTCTTCACCGGGATTTCTTGGTAGCGAGCAGAACTCATGGTTCCATCAATCCTGACAAGTTGCCCAGGTCCTGAAGCACCAAAGCAAGCCCAGATCATCACACTTCCACCACCATGTTGGCACAATGTTCTTATTAAATGCAGTGTTGCTTTTGCGCCAGATGTAACAGGATGCATTTCTCCCAAAGAGTTCAACTTTAGTTTCATCAGTTCAGAGAACATTTTCCCAAAAGCTTTGGGGATGATACAGATGATTCTTAGCAAAAGTGAGTCGTGCCTTGATATTCTATTTTGTCAACAGTGGCTCTCGCCTCGAAATTCTTCCATGGATGTCATTTTTGCCTCGTGTCTTTCTGATGGTGCAGTCATGAACACTGACATTAACTGAGGCAAGTGAGGCTTGTAGTTGTTCAGAAGTGGTTTTTGGATCCTTTCTGGCTTCTCTTGTTAGTCTGCACCGTGCTCTTGGAGTAATTTTGGTAGGTCGGCCACTCCTGGAAAGGGTCACCAATGTGCCATGTCTTCTCCGTTTATGTATAATGCCTCTGACAGTGGTCTGCTGGAGTCCCAAAGATTTACCAATGATTTTTGTATCCTTTCCCAGACTGAGACATCTCTATAATCTTCTTTGCTCTTGAAGCTCACTGGATCGTGGCATGATGATGAGTGTTCAGTATGGCCTACCTCACCTTGTCAGGTAGGTATGTTAGGGATCTCCTGATTGGAAATCTCTGTCAGCAATCAGGCCTGGGTGTGGCCAGGAAATTGAACTCAGTCTTCCGCAATAATAGAATTAATCACAATTACATCACCTTTTAACAACGGGGGCAATTACTTTTTCCCAGACCAGAGAACAGGAAAACTGTATTTTTTGAATACTTGTGTTATCTTTGTGTAATGTTTAAATTTGTTTGATGATCTGTTAAAGTTAAGTGTGATAAAGGTGCAAAAAGTTTTTAAAAATCAGTAAGGGGGCAAAAACCTTTGCACAGTACTGTACTATGCATAAATACAGGAAAAACAAGCTAAAAGTATACACACACACACACACACACACACACACACACACACGCATGTATATATATATATATATATATATATATATATATATATATATATATATATATATATATATATATATACAAAAACAAAAAATTTTATTTTTTGTTATTTGCTCTACCAAAAAGTATTGAGCACTCTCCTACGAAAGGATCTACTCAGAAAATCCTCTATATATATATATATCACGTCTTTGCACGTCTTTGGATTGCAGGAGGAAACAAAGACGTGCACTGTAGGTTAATGTGTTGCCCTTCCATTGGATCCTTCCGGTGGCGCCGAGACGGGGGACTTGCTGATTGGGTAACAGCCTGTCCCTCACTACTCCCTACCCGGGCTCTGCGCACTGGGGCGTATCACCAGCCGGGATACCAGCCAGAGTGCAGCCATAGTCCTTCGGGACTGACGGAGGCCTACCATATATATATATATATATATATATATATATATATATATATATATATATATATATATATATATATAAACACATACATACATACATACATACACGCTAAAAGTGATGAAAACACTGCCTGCCTGGTTTACCACAAGTACCATTTTGATTCAAGCATTATAATGTAAAAATATGTAGATTTTTTAGATTCTGAGACAGCAAACCAAGCAGTTCACACTATTCCCATGTAGCATACACTGATATTAGTTGTTGAATGAAACCAATTATGATACAGAGAATTATTCAGTCAAGGGGATACACCCCCCAGATAACAGTGATCGAAACCAAAGAATATCCCATGTCAGCCAAAGATCAAATTGTTGAGTTATTTTATTAAATGGATCCGATGGCAACTATGCAATAATTTGTAAAACTATGCTACACTGCCTTCATGTTTTCATCGGTCAAAAGCATGTACTATGAACAAATTTCAAAAGCTGTCATCATGGTGCATGCATGAAGATTATGATGGAACAGGAAGTGATTCCATGTTTAGAAAACAGCTTTTCCATATATGACACTGACACACACAGACACACACACACACACACACACACACACACTCTAAACCTTTGGATGAGATTTAAAAGACAACATTACAGAACGCTCTTACACTTTGCTTGTAAACTCAATAGAGCTCCCTGTCTGTCCTTCTAGAATTACTGTACATAAAAAATAAACTATAAAATCATGATTTAGTTTGCTTTATAATGCTCCTGTGTAAAGTCCTTTGTGCTTTTTATACCCAAGCCTAGTGGCTCATCAGACCAATGCTCATCCCCGGTTTCCATAGTGTGAAGCGACTAGAAGTACAACTCCTCCTGGATGGGACGCTAGTCCAGCCCAGGTTACCTTTCCAGTATATTTTTAGTGGTACCCATTTATACTGCTGGGTGAACAGAGGCACACTTGTGGTTGAGACCTTGCCCAGGGGTTTAGCACAGTGAGGGTGTAACTGGGATTTGAACACACAACCTCTCGATCATGAGCCCAGCACCTTAACCACTACACCACCGACCCCACAATGCTCCTGTGTAGTACCTAAAAATTATTATTGTTCCCCCATGAGAAGACTGACAGATTGTATTCTCGATAATTCAAAGTAAATTGAGTATTGAATGGTCACTTTGCATACCGAGTTGCCAATTGCAAAATCAATAGAATGTGATGAATGAGGCTCCCAAAAATAAAGAAGCTCAACAATACCCTAATTTAAAAGATTATTTACAGTAATGATAGATCTTTCCCTTTAAATATAGAAACAAGGTTTAAATATTGCTCATGAATTCTGAAGAAAAAAAAAACTGATTGCAAAACTCAGACATGGAATTCAAAATAAAACCACCTGCAACTTTTTCCTCTGTGACAGACTTTATATTCACACAATTATTATTTCAATGGTTGTGCTTCAAAGCAGACCAACATAAGAAGTTCCAAAATAGAGAAGATTCCTGTATTTAGTTATATGCAGCATGACTCATTCCCTGACTTTATCCATTTGATCCAGCACAAAATCCCACTTCATCTAAAACCCAAGCCTGTCTCACCCTTCCCAGCTTGCTCTCTGTGTCACATTCTGTTTATCTGCTACTGTATGTCTTTTTTTCTCTCTCAGTGGAAGCAGCAGTACCACTGTAGACCTTTGCTTTGGAAATATGAAAATAAGCCCTTAGGAGAATAAGGGGTATTTGCATAAACAAGAGATCAACAGCAGCGTCCCTTCTCCCTCCCTTTCTGTCTTCTATCTTGAGGCTTCATCATCATACACTTTTATAGCAGCATTATTTTGTCATCTTGTAAATCAATGAAACTTCAGCACAATCCACAGGGAGATAAATGTGTGCAAGACAGGAGTAATAACCAAATAAGACAGAGGCACTGTTCAGCCCTGTTTTCCACAACACAGAAAGGCTGTGTATGTAAATATATCCACCACAAGTCCATTAATCCATGGTCCCTACTGAAATCCTTCAAGGGCTGAGGAATAAGGATCCATTACTAGAATAATACTGCAAAATGCACACACACACACAAAAATGGGAAGGTCATGACTAAACAGATCCCAACTTTCCATTAAATCTGCTTTGTTTATATCATCACTCTATGTATTTGGTCACAGCTGTTAACCAGGTTAGGTCTGAAAGTCATTACTTCCGAACAGCATTCTGGCAAATGCAGCAAACAGAAACTGTTCATGTCTTTTTACAAGTATCATTTACTCCTGCATACAGATGTAAAGCCAGGAGCAATATGACTTTTGATCAGATTTTACTTGTGTGCTTGATTGCTGGAAAGAAGTTATTTTTAGATTTTCTCTGATTTTTTTTTTTTTTTTTTGGTCAAGAAACTCACACTTACTAAGGCTACAAACACAGACATGTTGTGCAATGTCTTTCATAATACATGTAGAGAATAATTACAGTACTAATTTACTGGATACAAATTCCACCTATGGAAATTATTATGATTTAATGTTTAGTTTTTGTAGGGGCTGGTTAACCAGAAAATAAATATCCATTCGTCCTACTATTCGAATACTGTGAATATATGTGCCATTTTTTCTGTCAATCATAATAGCCCATGTGCTAATACTTTTCTTTTTAAGTATCAGGGCAGAAACATACATCATTTGTGTCATTCTATATGGTGCATGGTACTGTCCACTGAAGAGCTTGGTTCATGAGCAAAACCAGAGGCAACAGTGCCCCCCTCAGGAAAACACAATTTAAAATAATGTAATGCAATTCTAATGACAAATGGTATGAATAATTATTGGAAGAATATGGCAGATTGCACCATGAAAGTGAACACAGATGCAGGTGAGCCTCTGCCTCCCACAAAAAAAAAAAAGTATTTCAATTGCTGATTATCCCACATTCGCATTTATAAATTCCCAAACATGCTTACACAAAAGAAACCGCTTCCTGAGGGTCTATCAAACATGATGAGAATGGGGATCTGAAACAACCCTTCCTCATAGCAGTATACGTATGGGAATCATTTTGATATGCCCTGTCATCAGTACTGTAAATGGTGGAAATTAATATATGCTTCATGTGCAGCACATTTTTAAAGTCTGTAAATTTTATCAACTCAGAAACATAACTAGCACACATGTGCATTGGCTACACCTGTTTCTGAATGTGGGAGCATGATCTTTGCTTCTCACTAAGGAATTATATAATAATTATATGAGATAAAATGCATGGGAATGTCACCAGTCAACAATACAGAATATCAGATCCAAATTGTAGCAGAAGTTACAGTATTTTGCTGCAAATGTGGCCCAGTATTGTACCATTTCGAGAACGTTCTGTCACAATGGGAAACACCTTTCACCATGTCTTTAAATTAAGGGAAAGAATAAGGGTTGCTCTTTTTATCTTACTCTGTATCTCTTTCTCTGGGGTCGCTCTAACTGAAAGACTGTGGTTATGGCACACATGGGTTAACAGAAGAAAAGTGAGGTTGCCCACATGGCAAACAGCAACCACCTCCACCTGCTGGGACATCCCAAGAACACACTGGAAATGTCAAATGGAAAGCACACACACACACACACACACACACACACACACACACACACACACACACACACACACTTGCATTAAGAGTAAAAATGATTAGTTGAAAATAGTTATAATAGTGAGATCCAAAAGTATGAAAATCTGTTGTTGTTGTTGTTGTTGTCATTATTTCAATGCAAACAAACTAGTGATATTCATAATGCCCCTTTGTTACCTGTAGGCCATCAGTATCCTAAATGTACTGTAATCCAATCATGAGTCTTCTGCTCTTGCCTCGACTCATGTCTCTACTACCACCCATATCCTTACTCTCACATACTGGTCACTTTAGTGAAGTTTACAATTTAATAATTAACTTGAAATAAACTCAAAACTTAACTTCTTTCTGAAAAGGTCAGTTACCACCTGTCTAATCCCTGCTGAAGTCTTTTGGAGTCCATGGCAGCTTAAAAGCAAACTGTTAATAAAGTAAAAAGTAGCATGTGAAATAGTAAAGAAACTCAGAAATGAATGCAAACATTTCAAAGATTTCATTGAAATTATCATCATTAATACAACTTGTAATGAAATGTATTGAGAATGAAAATAAGTATATTGATCAGTGCTCTTAGACATTTGAACCCCATTGTATATACAGTTAATAAAACTGAGACCACATTTAATTAGAATCCCCACTAAATTTGTCTGTTTTACTTTTATTTATTTAGTTATTTGTTGTTTCACATATGTATTTTTACTGCACTTTCAAACTGTGAATCTCTCATTCTACTATTTGCTAAGTGCTTGACTGAATTTAGATCTGGTGACTGAGAAGGTCACCAAAGAACCCTGAAGTCATTATTCATTATCATTGTGCTATGGCACAATGTGGAAATGATGAATGGATGCACATGGTCAGCAACAATACTCGGAGCATGGATTTCATATATTGCTCAGTTGTTATTAAGGGGTCAGAAAAGTGACAAAAAACATTTCCCACACATTCCTCACACAACCTCTACTGGTGACAGTGGATGGATACATAATGTTTGTGAAACTTCCGACACTACCACCTTCATATTACAGTAGAAAGCAAGCTAGACGTTGTTTTTATAGTCTTCATATGTCCAGTTTGGATTAGTCGAAATCCACTGTAGGTTCAGGCTCCTGATCCTCCTGACAAGAGTGGAGTCAGTAATGTTCCTCTGTAGTATCACATCTGCCTCAAGATTCAACATGTGTCACCTGTGTGCCTGCTCATTCATGCAATCATTCAATCAGTCTATAATGCACAGAAATTCATGCAATGAGTCATGTCATTTTTGCATGTAAAAATAAAATGGTCACTTATTTGGCCAGCCAAGTGATCAGTTTTAATAACCCATCACTCTTTATCCATCACTGCAGGGTTGTTTATAATCAGTGTGGATTATGTTTAAGTAGTGTGGAAAAACAAAGGGAAGACTGGCTGACTAGTTTTTTCGAGCATCTTTCAACCATGAGATTCAATTGATGCTTTCCGGTGGTGAGCCACTACAGACTTCATACAGATCATAGGCAATGAATTAAGATAACTTGAGGAAAAATAGGAGAACAAAAATCTGGGATCAAATCTCATGGCCAGCCGAGGCCTTTCAATGTGGAGTCCGTATGTCTCTCCATGCAACCAACTGGATACTCCAAGAACATTCTGATTAGGTCAACTGGCTACTCTAACCTGTCTACAGGTGTGAATGGTAGATTGTCCCTGTATTAGCCCTGCAAATGCCTGGAGACCTGTTCAAGGTGTACCTTGCCTCTCACCCGAAAGTCAGCTGGGATTGACCGGTTTCTTCTGTGACCTTGATGGATAACCATTAAAAATAATAGATGTTTGTACAATTGCTATTTATTTTTATTTTTATTTTATTTATTTATTTATTTGTTTAAGGGACAATGTACAGGAACATTAAGCTCATAGAGACAGAGATGTACTGTACCAGATTATAGCTTAAAAGCTAGTTTCCATCTGTAGTCCCTAATTTAGAACGGCCAATTAACCTACAGTGCATGTCTTTGGATTGTGGGAGGAAACCGGAGCACCCGGAGGAAACCCACACAAGCACAGGGAGAACATGCAAACTCCACACAGAAACGCCCAGGCCAGGAATCGAACCCGGGCCTTCTTGCTGTGAGGCAGACGTGCTAACCACTACGCCACCGGGCCTATCGTTTTGAACATCAACTGCACAACAACTGGAGAAGGACTTTTCTGAGACATGTTATACATGCAAGTTCATTAGTTAAAATTAAAGTATGACAGCAACCATAGCAGCATTCCAGCTTCGGAATACACAGCAATAATACCGCAAAGAGTTAGATATTCATATTAGTTATGTCTTACATGGCTGACTTCAAACAACGGAACAGAGTGTCTCTGTTACCCGAAAAGGTCTTGTTCTTTTCCGACATGTACCAACACTTTCATCCACCAATTAAATACAAGAACGACAGCAAAAGCATTAAAAATGCAGTCACGGGCAGTCGAAATATACACACAATATTCTCAATGTTTTAAAGGAGCTAATGAACAGTCATTGTTCAGTTACCTACATTTGATTCCAGGTATCTCTCAAATACTCTACGTTAACAAAGTCTTGTGTGTAAGGATGGTTGCAGAACACAGTGTAAAATTACAGAACCTATTTAATAATAGACATTTTTTAAATGTATTTAAAATGTCATAAAAAGCAAAACCAGGAATAAAAGTGCACTTTAAGTCAAAGACTGAATGACATTGCACTTAGTCTGTTTTCTTAAATGCTTACAAAGGAAAAAAAAACAACAAAAAAGGTTAAAGCGTTTCATGCCAGTGAATAAAGCGCAGTATGATGAATCCTGTAAAGGCACATATTAATTGCTCTCTGAGGAGTGTACTCAGTGGGACGACCAAAGAATCATCTACAGTTTCTCACATGCATAAACCTGATGCTGATATTGTACTGGCTGTTTGCAGTGCCCTGGGCCTTTTCATGCACAGATATATTTTTGTTGAAAATGCTGTGCACTAATTCACATGATTAGAACAGTAATACATCAAACTCCTCTTTTTTTCTCTTATGAGCTGAATAACTGCTGCGAAGGAGCTTTTAAAAATGACATCCATGAAATTGCCACAGTTCCCTGTACTCAAAAACATCACAATGTTTTCCTTTAATATCGGTTGTAAATATCCTAATTATTCTCACTCTTTTGTTTTATATGGAACTGTTACATTTGATCCACACTCCATCCAAGTGTGGGTACTTACAGGTCATGATGAGCCATGGCTGCTAAATGTGAACGGGTACTGGTGAGACAGTGCAACATTGTCATAATCGAAGGTGTCATCGAGCCTGAAAGGCGCAACCTTCTCAGTTTCACACTGAGGAGAGAAAATTATGTCATAGCTCTGCAAATTTGAACATGAAACACAAGCTTTGTTGTAATTTCTCTGCATGTTTATGCAGTAAACCAAATTACTTTGTCTGAACCCAATTTAAGCAGTTTGAATAAATTTAGTGAAACTGCAATTTCACTTCAGACGTATTTACTATCGGATGAAAGAATATTATTGGATTCAATTTGAGAGCATAGATTTCTGAAAATGTATTAACTCCAAAGAAATATATATGAATTTATAAAGTGTGTTGAGGAGAGTTATAAGTGATTAACTGCTTGTGTACATGACCATCTGTATTGCTTGGAATGTGTGTCCAATGGTCCCCATCAGCAGAGGAGAGCTCAAACTGTGTGTGGCAAAAGAAATCAGAAGTATGGGCCAGAAAATCCCCCTCAACCTCTCCAGGAAGAACATACACATCTAATAGGAAGAGGGCAATATCAAGTTACTACATGTGCATATGCCTGCATCTTCTATCCCTTCGGCTTTTTCCCTTTCTCAGGGGTCGCCACAGCGAATCATCTGTCATCTGATTCACACATGTGATTTGGCATAGGTTTTTACGTCGGATGCCCTTCCTGACACAACCCTTTCAACAAGGGACAGAAACACGCTGACGGCTTTGCAGCCGACTCTTTACAAAAGTCAGCAATGGCTCTTTTGCATGCCTCGCACCATAGACAGTGAGAGACATGGCTCGCCTTTGATAACCCAGTTAGCTGCACTGGCGGGTGCATATGCCTGCATATTATTGGGAAAAGCTGAGCTACGTAAAAAATACATAGACATATTAAATGTACAAACTTCTGGGAGGAAAAAGTATAGTTAACAAAATAAATAAAAGTTTACAAGACACCAAAAATAATCCCAGATTGGGAGGGTTGTGAAGGGTTGTGAACTTGCAGTTTACAATGTGATCCCAGCAAAGTAGAGACGCTCCCCAACTTACGAACATTCATTTTACAAACATCCGGAGATACGAACAGGGCTGTCTGAGGTCAAAAGTGAAAGTGAAATGAAATTGAAGAACAAGTCGTAATAGAAATGGAATAAAATCTATAGAAAGAAATATAATAAATATAAGTATGAAATATGATTAAACATTATCCTAAGGTACATTTAATACTAGGCTCCGGCAGAGGGGCGTGGCTGGCACATGCTTTACACCAGTCCAGGAAGACAAGCAAAACGATACATTTCTGAACTCGTGCCAAACCTTTCAAAGAAGAAACAAATTGACTCCAGTATTATAATGAACTGGACAAGAATGAAACTTTCTGTAAATCTGATCAGATCCACTGTGCTGTGCTTGAGAGGAACCAAGAGTTTAAACATGAGACATAATGATATTGATAATGTACAGATGATTAGAGAGTTAGAGAGAGAGAGAGAGAGAGAGAGAGAGAGAGCAAGAGAGAGAGAGAGAGAGAGAGAGCGAGAGAGAGTGAGATTGCATACAGTGCAAACTCGTATAGGTTACTTATACAAGGTTTAAACATACGTTCCACTCTAAAGAACAGCCTGTAACAACTTACGAACAAATTCATCTAACGAATGGCCGTCTGGAACCTAACTCGTTCGTAAGCAGGGGAGCGTCTGTATGTCATCTGTACAACCCAAGTGTTATATAAGCTGATGTTTTGTTTTATTGGTCCATCAAAGCAACAAGTATCATCTAATCATCTGGGGCCTGGGGTGGGTGTCTGTGGGTTCGAAGGTGGGTGGTCAGGCCAATTTTTGCCTGGAAGGTTCTCTGGCAATGTGAACAGGGGATGGTGACTGCTGTAAACATATGGACAAAGGCTATACTTCATCTCAGTTTATCAGCCAATATCAATGATTATTATAATTTATGTACATTTATACTCAGCAACAGTTTAGCTGGCCATGTGTAAAATGTGATCATCACCCTTTTAGTGATCTGCATTTATTTTTGAAGCATTGACTGCTGCTGAGATGTAAGCAAGATGTCAAGAAAAATGGATTTAAAATGTAATTTAAACATGAAATACTCCCATAACAGCTTGCCTTTCTGCTGGTGTTTTAGGAAACTGCATCCTTGACACAAATAGCTGCTGCCACAGTATGAGTTATATGACATGGCGGCTGTGACAATCCATACATAACTTCAAAATCCAGCTGGAATGATGCCCTTGAGTAGAAATGAAGAGCAACTGACAAGTTCTGCATGAGGAGTAATATGTTTTTGTGTAGGGTGTTGTAGTCATGTCTGTTACAAGGTTAAGAAACCAGCCCAACGATCACTTGAAAATTCACATAAAAAAATTTATAAACATTATGAAATTTTCATTGTCAGGCAGATTTCCCATCAATCCCCATCAGTGTTGCTGTTGTTCTTGGATGTTCTTGTGCAAATTCCGGTTCACCAACTGCTGAGATAATTGCACGAGACACCCATAAAACAAGCACCCATGGATGTCGAAAAAAAAATTTTCACTTGCTTTTAGTTACAGGTAAATAACATTTAATGCCTCTTGGAAAGTCAGACTTCATGAAGCGGAGCCACACTTACTGGTCATGCAATTAGCCAAGTTACATACATCTAAGGCAAAAATTTATAAGTATGGCCCACTATGTGCAGAACTTTATTTATTTATTTTTTTAAATCACATATCTGAACTCAGCAGCAACTATCTGATAACACACACACACACACACCATAGATGCTCAGAGCATCTATTTGTGTCTGTACATGTGTTGTGCTGTGTGAGAACACTTGGAAGGAGTGGCAGCAATGCTGATTTTGATTAATGCATAATTAAAGCTGTTGCATGCCATTTTTTTGCTGAGCGAGAACCAAGCATATTCTGTGTGTGTGTGTGTGTGTGTGTGTGTGTGTGTGTGTGTGTGTGTGTGTGTGTGTGTGTGTGTGTAAGCCTTAGATAGATAAATATAGGTCCATATTCCCTTCTCTAGGATCCGTGTATAGATAATGCAGCATCATAAAATCTGTCACGAACAATCACAGTCAAAGAAAAAAGGAAGAGTTTTCATTCAAACACTGCTGTATAAAGTTTTCATTCCAATAAACAGCTGGAATGAGTATTCCCCTGCTCAGCCGGAAGCTTATAAGGGCATGTATTTTCTAACCTGCTTGTGGACCTGTATGCAAGCCATACATCACTGAACTCTGCCAAAAGGGTAATGACTCTGTGTTCTGAGTCAAACTAAGCTCTGAATTCAGATTTACATTTTCTTGCTGAGATATTTTACATATTACAGTAGCCACGTAATTATTCCTACTAATTAGTGAAATTCAAACTATTTTCCTGATATTTATGCCTTTGAATGACATCCACATTTTTACACCTTGTAGTTTTCACACATTGACTATCATTGTTTAATATCCCATAACTGTCATTCCTATCATTGTACTAAAATTCTAGGAAAACCTACCTCTGTGTAGACTCAGAGACATCCTCACCATGAGTTTTCTCTTTACATACATGATTTCCATGGCCTGGCATTCTTTAATTTAGAGGTCATTATCACTTAAGCAGAAGCTCATTCAGATGAATAGCAGGAGTAATGCATGTTCCCTTACATAATAGGCCTGCTCAGTGAGCGTAGTAAAATATGCTACTCTCTTCACAAAGAGTAATTCAGTAATTTGCAGGGCTTGAATATCCATAATAAATAGTAATACATTAGAATGAGATGGCTAAAATAGTGCACCCATGATTCTCAATAAAACTTATTAAATGCAAGTTTACCCATTAAAAGCTATTTATATGCATTATACACTGTTCAATTACTGTATATGTGCACTCTTTCGCAGTGACAAGCAGGATACATTTAGATAATTATCCAACTCACATTTCTTGACTAACCATAAAATATGTATAAGCGCATTCAATTTAAATGTATGGAACATTGCGTTTGATGGACAACCTAATGATACTCCATCTGCCCCAACTAAAACAAAGATTAATGTATCCACTTGTTTCTCAATAAATTATCATTCCTACGTTTGATACATTATACTTTAATTACTGTACGTATATTAAGATAGACTATTTACCTTCTATGCTTTGCATATCTTCAGCATCTTTCCTTGTGTCAACCTGGAAAGATAAGATTAATAAATAAATAACTGGTTAATGTGAATCACAGCAGCATCAGATAAAAACCCATCATCTACCTGAGCTTTCAGGACTGTCACAGCTCTCAAGTGTATGCAGGAAGCGTGCGCGTCTGTATGTGTGTGTATTTATATTTTATTTACATAATTTGCATTATTTTTTTAATGTTTAATTATTATAAACATTTATAGCATTGAATATGTATTTATTGTATGTCTATGTTAGTCAGGTAGGTGGGGGGCTTGATCCTACTTCGCGGAATTCGGTGGTCGCGGGGGGATCTCGGTCCCAATTAACCGTGGAAAGTGAGGGACCACTGTATTCTGTCTTGTTTACCTGCCTTTCAAGACAGGTTTATATTATGTTTATATGGGGTTTATATAGGTATCATCAACAAAAACAATCTGAAAAAACACAGTACAGTCGGCCCCCTACTTACGAAACACCCTGGGTACGAAAATTCCAGGTTACGAAAAACATTTTCCTAAGTTTTCATCTCCAGGATACAAAAACAACCTCCTCTTACGAAAAGCGCCATATGCAGCATTCAAAAGTCAAACTTGCCAATCAAAATTTCACACAATGTGCAAGTTGCTCTCTCATTGGCTGTCTCCCAACATCCTGCCCTGCTGGCCTCCCATTGGCTAGGAGGGATGACGCAGTTGAACGTTACACAAACTTCCTGTTTGTCACATGTGTGCAGGAGAGTTGACTGTTGGCTTGTTTTGAGATTGATCATGCAGCGTTATATTTCGTTATCGCCGAAACCCCTCTACAATCGGGACAATATTGAACCAGAAGGAGACCTTGAAGTGGAAATACAGTGACGGAGGCGATTATTTCGGCACGATATTAAAACAAAGTGCTCTGTGAGAGAAGACCGCCGATCTCGCAAGGAAGCAAGTTAATATTGAATGAGGACCTCTGATCTTTCAAACAGGCACTGTAATTCTGCTTTAAATAAAACATCCCATCCATTTAAACATTTAAATAGAATTGTTCCATCAGATGCACGGTGTGTGTGTGTGTGTGTGTGTGTGTGTGTGTGTGTGTGTGTGTGTGCGTGTGTGTGTGTGTGTGTGTGTGTGTGTGTGGGAGAGAGAGAGAGAAAGAGAGAGAGAGACAGAGAGAGAATGTGTGCATGAGAGAGAGAGAGAGAGAGAGAGCGATAGAGACAGAAGGAGGCTTAACTCTTTAGTTTTTAGTTTAGTTTTTTAAGTTGTTTAATTCAGTAAATGTTTAATAAATGTGGTGCACTTGCCGAATGTGAGCAAAATGCAGCTCATCTGGATCTCCGATCCCTCAAGGAATCAAGTTAAAGTTGAGTTTGGACCTTCGATCTGTCAAGCAGAGAATGTGCTTGGAAATCCTGCCTGTGGGCGTGGCCCGCAGTGCCACAATAAATATTTAATGTGTGTATATAATACACACTTAATGCGTACTGTATTGTGTGTCTGTGTGTGTGTCTGTGTGTGTGTCTGTGAGAGAGAGAGCGAGAGAGAGAGAGAGAGAGCGAGAGAGAGAGAGACAGGGGTGTCTGTGTGTGTGTGTGTGTGTGTGTGTGTGTGTGTGTGTGTGTGTGTGTGTGTGTGTGTTAATGAAAAATGTTTAATAAAGGTTTAATTAATAAATATGTTAATAAAATAGTTTAATATGTTAATAAAATGTTTAAATGGTTTAATAAACACATATTTCATACAAAATTAATTCACCTTTATCGTTTTTAAAGAGTTTATGGGGTAGTCTTGGGAGCCTTGGAATGTAAAATGCGCCCCCCTACTTACGGAACCCGGTGTTACGAAACAGGCTCTGGAACGGTTTTATTTTGTAAGTAGGGGCCGACTGTATATGAATATTCTAAGTTTATTTGTATTTAATCGCATGAAATAAGTACTGGATCCATAACCAGCAAGCACGATTTCTTGTGGCTTGCACAGACCAGTCATGTTAGTCACATGTTAGTCTCACCACATTAATAAATTCTACTAATCTTTTTTTTAATGCATATAAAAAAATCTTACTTCAAAAATCTTCTCATATTCATATTGACAATATAAATCTGATCAATATTGTCAATAACCTGGACTGGGTTAAGAACACTCCAACACTTTTAAAAAGGGCCAGAACCATCTGTATGTTTTGAAGAGGTTAAGGTCATTTAACATCTGTTGGACACTACTCAGGATGTTTTATGAGTCTGTTGTGGCCAGCTCTATCCTCTATGCTGTTACATGCTGGGGCAGCAGGCTGAGGGTTGTACATGCCAAAAGACTGAACAAACCAATCCGCAAGGCCAATAATATTGTGGGGATGGACTCTCTGACTGTAGTTTCAGAAAGGCAAAAACTGTCCAAAATAGAGACAATATTGAACAATACCCGCAACCAACATCACAAACTGCTGATCAGCCATGCCGTTCAGAGAGAGACTGATACCACCAAAATGCTCTACAGAACTATACAGGAAAGCATTCCGACTTGAGGCCATTAAAATGTACAACTCCCTATAGCAACTACATCTACTGTTTATTATACAGATAGCACTGTACATACTGACAGGATTCATTCTCTATCTGTTTATTCAGATATTAGTAACTTCTAATTTCAGACTTACATATAGATATACTGTACAGTCACTATCCGAGTGGCGACCTAGATCATGCCGACCAACCAGTTGTAAGTCGGATTGGTCGTAAGTCGAATATTTAAAACAACAAAACCGAAACCACCCAGCTCTCGCCATAAATTCACGTGAAGCGCATTCTTCACCTACACGTTCCTTCAACATGTAAAATAAACTTGTAGCCTTACTTTGCACTGCTTGCAACAGCACTTTCATATTTCTTTACGTATTATCTTCCAACCACATGTATAGCAACTTTTCCATCTCTGCAATCAATCCTTCATGCTGTTTTGTGATGATAGTTGACTTAATTGGTGCTGCAGCTTTCAGTGCTTCCTTAATGCGGTCCTTGACCTTCAAAATTTGTAGACACCATGGAGTGGGACAGATAAAGATTTCACTTTCACTTTCATCGATAGTGCATTCCTTGCTTTCTCTGTAGAATTGCCATCTGATGAATCAGACTTCCTTTTGGGGGCCATGGTCACGGTGTACAGTAAATGAATATAAAATTGTACTGTAAAAGAGATGTTACTGTGATGGTATCTAGTCACTGAGTGTAGTGGTAGAATTCTCTGAGTGTGAGATGGTGAACTGCCACAACTTTTACACGCTGCGCTAATAGACATACACAGTAGACTTAGAATAGGCATCTGCTAGACGTGGTCCCAAGTATGGGTGGTCATAACATTGTAACTCAGATAGTGAGTGTAAAAATTGGAGTGGGTGGGAGCTTATTAAAATGTTTACCAGCAGAGTGGAAGGGTAAGTCCTTCTTACCATCGAGGTGGAAAACATGAATAATAACAGAACAATAAAAGATTTTTTCTGGTATGTGTTACTCATTTTGTGGTTTCAACCAAACTACTTACATGAAAGCTGAAAATAAACAGAAAACAGCATAAATTTAAATAAAAGACCCCTTACTTTTCCCTCCCAGGGCTGTTCCTTTAAACATTTTCCTGGAAGTAAAATCAAGCCAGTGAACACGAATGTCAACTTTAGCACATGGCACATTGAACCAATCAACATGAACATAAACAAAAAGCACATGGCCAGGAACATCTTTAAATTTATGAATTCAGTGAGCAGGAGAATCAGATGAAAAATACTCATTACTTTCTGAAAGGTCCATATCTGGCTCATCGTTCCATTCATTCAGAGCATTTGATAGTTTTACTGTAGCAGTTTCTAATGGTTCATCGGTTGTTGGACATTTACCATTGCATGAACACAGCAAAATATTTTCCTGTTTATTAAAGCACGGCGGAACAATGAAATGTGTTGTTACTGATGAACATTATAGACATTCCCCAGTGGCAGGGGGTCTTGAAATACCGTGTAAACTCACTTTTACACGCATTTTATGGTTACAGAGACTGATCGAATAAAATTGCTAAGTTTGGCCTACGATTTTGCTCCCAGTACACATGGGCGGTTATTAGACGTAAGATCAAAAAAATTGGGGGGGGGGGGGGGGGGGGTTATTGGAGTAGGCCGCTTATTACGTCGAATACGGTATGTGGATTCTGTATGTATATAGTGTATCTGTATCTTTCTTAACTTTTCTTCATCGAGACTTTATCTTTAGCTCACATTACTTGTATGGCGCCACTGCGTACACACAGTTCCCTCTGGAATCAATAAAGTATTCTGATTCTGATTATTAAAATTCACCAATCAGAATCAGTCTTCCATTCTAACCCCACTTCCCCAACCAATATGGGGCTAGACTAAAGAAGTTGCCAGAGAGCCAAGATTATAGACCTGCACAAGACTGGAGTGGGATACAAGATCATCAGCCAGAGGCTTGGTGAGGTACGAAAGACAATGACAAAGGTGAGGGATCCACCCAGAACTGCAAGGGAGGAGACTATTGTTGATATTAAGAAAGGTAATGATCTTATGGATGGCCACAGTCACCAAGAAAATCATTGGTAACACACGTCTCTAAAATGGATTGTAAAGATGCAAATGTCCAAAATGTGCCTATGCTCATGAAGGCACACGTACAGGCCCAACCAAATATTGAAGAAAGGCTTGGCAAAACATTATGTGTTCAAGATCATGAGTTCCAAGAACACCATACCCTCTAACAAGCACAGAAGTGAAAGCATTATGCTTTGGGCTGCTTCTCTGCTGATTGTACGGAGAAACTTCACCAAAATGATCCTTGGATGGAGCGTGTGTGTGTGTATGTGTGTGTGTGTGTGTGTGTGTGTGTGTGTGTGTGTGTGTGTATTAATAAAGAGAGATTTCCTTTCGGCTTTTTCCCTTTTTTTTTTTCATGGGTCACCACAGCGAATAATTCGCACGTTTGCTTTGATGTGGGTTTTTATGTCGGATGCCCTTCCTGACACAACCCTTTAGCAAGAGGCAGAAACACGCTGGCGGCTTTGCAGCTACTCTTTACGAAAGTCAGCAATGGTTCTTTTACATGCCTCGCACCATAGACAGACACGTGGCCGGCCTTTGATAACCCAGTTCGCTACACTGGTGGGACAGTGACAACCTTGTGTAGAGTGGGACTCGAACCCCCCAACCTTTGGATCAGCGATCCAGCGCCCTTTACCACCAGACCACCACTGCCCCTGATAATAAAATGATGCTTAATTAAGAACATGCAGACCTTTGTCATTCTTGTTAATTTGTTGAGATAAGAGCAAGATATTTCATGCAAAGCTTCCTGAAGTTAGATTCAATATGGTTGCACTGCTAACATTTGCTATCTAATCAAGATTTAAAATTTGATCTGTAGCCAAATAAAAAAAATCCTTGTTTTAGGAATAATATACTATGTAAGAACATTCATTCAATGATTTTCTGAACTGTTTATTCCTAATTAGGGTCACAGGGAGGTTAGTGCCCATCTCATCACACACACACACACACACTCTCCCAGAATAGGATGAGATGGGCTTCCAAGGTGTACAGCTTGCCAGGCCATCGCAGGGCCAATACTCACACAACCATTCACACCTCGCACCTAGGGATGATGTGGAACCAGAATCAGCTTACTGTACATGTTTTTGTTTCAATACTGTGGGAGGAAACTGGAGGATCCGAAGGAAACCCCACAAGCAAAGGGAGAACCTGCAAACTCCACACAGACACGCTTGAGCTGGAAATAAAACCCCCGGACCTTCTCACTGTGAGCCAGACAGGTTAAACACTGTGCCACTGTGCTGCCTATTTAAGAATAGAATATATAAAATTATTAATATTGTTTTAGGAATATTTTCTTGATTATAGTTTGTATATTAAGTTGTTAAATTATCTACTAGTCAAGTCAGATAATTGCATGACAAACCTGGCTTATGATTAGCTAGCACAAGGTGCCACTGGAACACAAGTATGATAGTCGCTGAAAATGAGTCTCTGTACACCACTGTAGATAGTTCATTAAAAATCCATTCACTGCCACCTGGAATAGTCCGTTTTTCTTTTCGAAACAAGGAAATTTTGAAATAAACTGAAACTTTTGAATTGTAGACCGGCAGTTCTGTAGTCCTCACTATGTTCTCTCTGCGTGTTGTACAAACAAAATTACATGAGCATCGAGCTGCAAATTTATTTAAGCCCATATCAAAATCAAATTGCTTATGCTAACGCCCAGGTCCTGTACTTTCTAGTCATTCACTACTATGTCGATACAGACGGTACTAACATCCCTATGATGTTCTCTCAGGACACTGCTGTCATGGTGCTGAAATTCAGCATATAAGGGCAAACTTGACCTTCTCACCGCCTGGCATACAGACAGCATTCTCTCCTTAAATGTCCAGAAAACCAATTAATTTGTTGTTGACTTCAGGAGAAAGCAGACAGCCCGTTCCCTGCCTCTGCAGCTCTGCCATGGAAAGGGCTGCCAACTTCAAGTAGCAGATTTATATCTCTAAAGACCTCACCTTGTCCATATATGCTACTCCCTGGAAAGATTCAATAAGTTAATCTGTCTTCCTGAACCTTTCACTGCTTCTACAGTAACAGTAGAAAGTGTCCTCAGTACGGCAGTAAAAGACACATTGCCATATCAGGAATATTAGCAGTAGCCCAACCATCAGGTTGGTGCTGCTCAGAGCATCTCATTCAGACACCTGCAGGACAGTGTCTTCATAATTATTTATTAGTTTTCTTAATTATAAGTCTTTTTACAGTTTAAGAGCCTCAACCAGCCATTGACACTGATCAGTGTATAATGGACACCAAGAAAATTAGTATTTTGATTTGAACAACACTGGTCTGACAATAAAACAGTCAGGCTACTTTACATACTTGGATATAAGGTTCTGGTGAAATAAATGCATCGATATAATTGTGAAGTTATCGGATAGATAATATTAAATGGGCATTTGGTGGCATAGTGGTTAAGGTGATGGGTACTGATCTGTAGGTTAGTTGTTCAATCCCCACTTACCCCTTGGGCAAGGTCCTTCAACCCTCTATTGTTCAGTTGCACAAAAAAGGTAAATGACAGTCACTCTGGATAAGATTGTCTGCCAAGAGCTGTAAATGTAAATAGCTTGTTGGAAAGTTTTGCTGTTGACTTCTGTTCAAGTGAAATTCTGATTTACCCTGAAACTGAGCATATTATACTACTCAGTTTTAATATGAGCCTTCATCATTGTCACCTTAATTTGAATATTGTACCAAAATTCCACTTGCTGTGGTTAAAGACCATTTAGACCAGTGGTACCCAACCCCCAGGCCGTGGACCGGTACTGGTCCATGGATTAATTGTTACCGGGCCACATAAGAAATAATTATTTATTTCTGTTTTATTTATTTTCTGAGTCTGAACGATCTTTTATTTTTGAAAAACTTTTATTTTGGAAAATTACTGATTCTCTCGGTTACATGTCAGTCATCATCATCATCATCATCATCCGCTTAGTCCAGGGTCGGGTCACGGGGGCAGCAACCTAAGCAAAGAGGTCCAGACGTCCCTCTCCCAAGCCACTTCCTCCAACTCTCCCGGGGGGGGACATGTTGGTCATTTGAGCGCTAAAATGTAACCCACAAGGGGACGCAATATGAACAGAGGCAACCTGGACATGTTTCAAACAATAGCAGGGATTTCAGGTAAGACTGCGCCTGAGCCTTCATTCTCCCAGCTGGTGCACCATCACCTGTGTTTTTTTGTTTTGTTTTTTTTAAGAGTTCGAGCTCGATTAAAAATGTAACGCTTAATCCTGATTAGGGAGGCTGGTGCACATCTCAGTTGACTCTGGGAAGGGCGGGGTATTATATTTACAATATAAACAAGCTAACACCCCTCCCTCTCGGGGGGGGGGGGGGGGTAAAATTGTCAAGCATTCCACCAGTCCACAGTGATAAAAAGGTTGGGGACCACTAATTTAGACCACAGCTAACCACAGCCATTCTAGACAATGCCCAGAGTCGGCTGAGATGGGCACCAGGCTCCACGCAACCCTAACTAAGATTAAGCAGATTAGAAAATGAATGAATAAATGTTTACAATATTTCATGTATCCATTGCTACTTTCAGAAATAAGTTGTTTGGTGTCGATGCTAAATTATAACTTTATACTGAGTGTTTAGTTTCTCCTCCTCTTCCTTACTACACAATGGTATTAAATAAATTCATAATAAAAGTTTGTATATGTGGTGACTGATCTGCACTCACAAGGTGGACAGAAACTGCTGGCAAGTTACAGACCAACTCAGTTGCTTTCATCATAGGCTGAGGATGGCACCTGAATCATACTTGTACACCTGGCATCTCACATGTCCTCTATATGGACACCAGACAGAGACAGGAAGTTACAATACCCAAGAGAGAGTTGCAATCTTAAAATAAATTAATAAATTTAATTTCATTAAATCTACAAGCAATATACCAACTTGGTGACAATTTATATGAAGGGAAGCAGATGTGGCTGCAGTGGTAATAAAAAGTGAGATAGATGATTAGGTAGACTGCGCTACGTGTTCGGTCACTTAATCACATAATAACAGACATTATAGATACATTAACCCTGATTACAATGAACTTATTATTTCGAAGTTCATTTCAATTACAATTAGTAAAGAGAGGTGATGATTACAATGACATTAAAGTGTAATGAACGACTACGCAAATTGAACATCAGAACATCTGAGCTGTCACCCAGACATTTATCACCCTTCCTGCAGTATAGACCAGAATACCATTCCAAGGGACAGACACAGGTGGCCAACTGCAGTATAATTACCTTGTGCTATCAATTAAAATGTTCAGTTCAGTATTATGGCCTGAGGCCTGCACTGTCGTATTCTGCATCCCACTCACTGAGAGCTTGTCACCTTCAGGGTCACAGCGCACTTTCCTGCTTTCACACCAGACAAATGCAGCATGATGGGGTTATGACAGTATATGCATCTTAAACACAGTTAAACTATATCTCCATAGATTATTAAAAGACATAAGGCATTATGTTTTTCAGGGCATGACACTGAGCAGTCAAGCCACTTTATGCCACGCAGCGGCACTTCAGAGACGCAGGTGCTCAAGTGTTTGTGTTTTTGAACACTAACGTTCTTCCAGCGTTAGTGGTTACACCACTTTGTTTTGCACATGATCGTATCCCCTAACACACACAAATGCACACACAGGCATCCCCTAAACACAAAAACATTATGGTAATTACCTCAAAACAGCTGTTACCCACTTTCTCAAACTCTACTAGTCTCTCTGCATCATTTCAAGCTCTCTCAGTACTTCTCTGCTTATTCAGGAATGAAGAATGAACAACTCAGTTAGTTTAATCTCAAAATAGTGTAGTTATTGATTTTCACACTATAGCGTAAAGTACTTATACAGTCGGCCCCCAATTTACGAAATTAATCCGTTCCAGAGCCCTTTTCGTATTGCGGGGATTTTGTAAGTAGGGGGTCGCATCTTACATGTTAAACGCCTAATTCGTTCCAAGGCTCCAGTCTTTGGACTGGATAAACCCCATAAACCCTTTAAAAATGATGATAAAAGGACACCAATTTTGTATGAAATATGTGTTAAAAGTAAAATAAATTTATTTATTAAACAATTTAACCATTTATTAACATATTAAACCATTTTATTAACATTTATTAATTAAACCATTATTAAACAATTTTTATTAACACACACACACACACACACACACACACACACACACACACACACACCTCTCTCTCTCTCTCTCTCACACACACACACACACACACACGCATACACAAGATTCCAATGCACATGTTTATTCTAGTGTTGCGGGCCACGCCCACAAGACTTGAAATTCAAAGCCGCTTGACCATTTACTGAATTACAACAACTTAAAAAACTAAACTAAAAACTAAAGCGTTATTCCTTCTCTCTCTCTCTCTCTCTCTCTCTCTCTCTCTCCTCCTCGCGCGCGTGCGTGCTGTGGGCCACGCCTACAAGACATGAATTCAAAGCGCATTCCCTGCTTGACCATTTACTGAATTAAAACAACTTAAAAAACTGAACTAAAAACTAAAGAGTGAAGCTTCCTTCTGTCTCTATCTGGGAGGCCAGCAGGGCGGGATGTTGAGAGACAGCCAATGAGAGCAACTCGCTTGTCATGTGAAATTTTGATTGGCTTGTTTGAATTTTTAATTTCTTTTCGTAAGAGGGGGTTGTTTCATATCTCGGGGACGGAATCTCAGGAAAATGTTTTTCGTAATCCGGGGATTTCGTACATAGGGGGTTTTAAGTTGGGGGCCGACTGTACTTTTCCTGATGAGTCCCAGGTTTCTAAGAATTTTTTTATCTCATCATTTCAGAGGAAAATGCACTTGCATATTTGACAATTTTTGGCAGCATCCCTGATAAATATATAGTCGACTTACATTAGCTATATTGAATGACGCCTTTTAAGGCCAACAACACCTTGGTGTCCAAGAATTTAACAACCACCAATGATGTACGATTGGGCCAGGCTTAAAAAATTCTTTGTTTGCAATAACATGATAATAAAGGATTCACCTGGGAGGGAGGTTTTTTTTTTTTCTTTTGCCTGTGCAGGCCACCCAGGATTCGTGAGGAAGTTTTTTTCATACTTCATGCTATATTATGTATGTGATGTTGCAAACAGTAGAATGAAATAAATATCTCATACTGTATTTGAAATCAACATACTGAATATCTAAGTTTATTCTTTTAATATTGTAATTCACAGACTATCAAGGTTTCTTCAACATATCAACTTTTAATATTGCAGTCAACAACTAGCAAATACCTTCGTCACGCTCCATGCTATTGCTGGCAGTTTATAATTAACTTGTATTTGTTCGAAAATGTCAGCAAATGTGTTGCTCAATTTAAAACACATTCATTTATTTATTATTTTCACATTGGGACCTTTAATAATGATAAAGAACAGTTTTTGTGTCATCATTGTCCCCTTCCTCATTGTCATGCTTTCCGCCTTTCTTGTTAAGACAGTATTGGCCAATGAAAATCGCTGTTTCACTGAACTGGTGAAATTAACCAATCACAAGGCACGGTTGATACTGAACTGATTTCGCTTTGGTCACTTTTTAGCACGGTGTATAATAGGGGGCACACATGTTTTTTCAACACAACCGGCCGGTATATTTTTATTTTTTGCATCTGTGGATGCTCAGGTGGGGTTTTTTTTATGTACAGTTTCGGCCCAACCGGCCGTGTTACCGCCAACAAAGATATTTTTAAGGCTGGGCTTGTTATCTGTATATGTATGGATTTTCAAAGAGAACCACAAATTAGGACACCCAGCCTAAATTTAACTTAAATAAAACAAGATCTAAATCATGCCATTGGACAGTTAAAACCATGCTTCAAAATTATACACAGGTTTTATGGCCTAACTTTGTGTACATTAAAATTGGCAGGCTTTAGTCTGCTCAAATTCTTATTTTTTGTGAGTTTCATGGTGTTGAACTACACAGAGGTTTTTGTAAAGCACATTATTGTGTGTCATATATGAACACGGAACATATCGAAATTGTTCAGTCTGTCAGAAGTATTCTAGCACGTACAAAATCCCAAATTCCACGTCCAGAATGGTAGCTTTAAAGAGTGTTTTTGTACAGACATCGAAATCACAAAAACTGATGTTAAAATAGTGAAGCTTTGCTCATATGACAAATAAACCTGAAACCTAAAACTAAAACTAGCCTGAGTTTAGCCCACGGATGGGCGCAGGTTTGTAGCTCAGGCATAGATCCTACTGCATGCACACATATTTGCCCAAAAAATGTACAATTTGTGCAAATTAGCAATAAAGAGGAAAGTGTTGACGACAGAGTGTTCAGAGACTTCACTTTTGAAACTTTACATGCGAGAGATAATAACATTATATTGTGTTGTTTTTGTTTGTACACTTATTGTCCATATAGGCATATTTTATGCTGTCATTAATCACTTGTAATTTTCCACATGGTAAACCCCCGAATACTCTCTATCAGCATATCTATGCCTTTTATATTCTCTAATACCTTAATGTCTGACTAACTGGCTGTTCAAAATTGCCCCATGTGTGACTGTAAACATCTCAGCTATACATCTGTGTCAACCCAGGTGCATGCCAGTCTCAAGGCAATGTAGAGAAAGGGACTCATTCTGTCTGTCTGACACAAATTCTATCTGACATCAAACTTCATTTTACAGAACGTGAGACATGCGCATCTTCATCTGCTTACTGTGAAATAAGTTGCATACCATGAAAAGCAGTTTATATTTTACAAAACAAATGTCTTATTTCTATTGTCAAGCTCGCATCTCATTTTAAATGTTTTAATACACTTCCCAGCCAAATAATAATAATTTGAGTGCAGTGTCTAATATTTGAGTGTAGTGTATTTAGCCTTGATCACAGTATGTAAGCTCATTGTTGCTCCAGTTAGTCAGGTTGTTGTTCAGAAACATCAATATGGCAATAAAATTTAAGTTAGCTGATAACCTGAATGTACTGAATAAGCACGACTTCACATCACTGGACTTTTTCATCCCTGATGGCATGAATATAAAATTGGGACTCAGACAGTGAAAGAGGAGCATGAGGAATTTTCAAATGTTTTTGGCATCTCAGAGATTATTTATTTATTTATTTATTTGGGGGGGGGGGGGGCCAGGCAGTGCAGAGTTATTGTGAAAGACTTTACCTCTTTCAGATTCTCTCTATTTTTTATTCATAACATGTACTCTGTTTCTGATTTCCAAATTAATTTTACATAATGAAAAAGAGAATTTGAGTAAAAAAATACATTTTAAATGATCATGTGATTAGCTGAAGGCCAAAAACTCACCATGAGGTAACCCTTGTTAAGTTAAATTCACTTCATGACATACCCCTAGTTGGTTTCCATAATTTAAGGTACCCATTCACTAATAAATGGCCTATGAGTATTACCTTACATTGTCACTTAATTTTGGTTGAATACAAAAGTTTTTTTGGCAAAACCACCCTAGCTTAGTACCTGTCTATTAATAATAACGATAAGAAGACCACATGTGGGGCCGTGGTGGCTGGTGCTAAGGTGCTGGATTACTGAGCCCAAGGTAGGAGGTACAGGCCCCACTGTCACTGGGTTGTCACTCTTGTCCCCCGCAGCCCATCTAACCGGGTTATCAAAGGCTGGCTATGTCTCTCACTGTCTATGGTGAGTCATGTAACAGACCTGACTTTTGTCAAGAGTAGGCTTCATAGCCGTCAGCATATTTCTGCCTGCGATGGCCTGGCAAGCTGTCCAGGGTGTACTCTGCCCTCACTCAGAGTCGGCTGAGATGGGTACCAGCCTCCCCACAACCCTAATTAGGATTAGGCAGTTCAGATAATAAACGATGAAGACCGCATTTCCAGAGGAATGCTTGTGCATGCAATAATTTAGTAGTACAATACAGATTAGTTCAAAGTCAAAAAGTTTCAAGATCAGGTATTAAAAAAGAGAAATGGGCCGACAAGTTAAAAAGGACAAAAAAGATGCAATGTTTACAAATAACTTCATGCCTGGTGTAAGGGTCATTGACACTCGTGTACTGGAGCAAACAAGCGATTTCAAAAATATGTGACTGACTCCATTTTATTACCAAGCGATGACACACTGTATTTTATGTTTGTTCAACATGCCTCCTAAGTGAATGGTCTCGTAAAAGGTTGGATGAATTCAGCTCTCTAACGAAATAAACTAAAGGAAACATCTAGTCATCAGAGCATTATTTGAAGTACAAGCACAAAAAAAAATTATCAAAATACAGTACTGTACACTCATCCAAAGAAGGGCCACCTCTACATGTTTTTTTTTTAAGAGAAAGATTTTGGGGTGGAATCATTAAAGTTCGTTCCTGAATCTCACAGAAATGTGACAGGAGCTTAAAAGGGCAGTTCATAACTGAAGGCACTGAATTGAAAAAAAAATGTTCTGTTGGTGTTGGAAAAAGTTGTCAAAATACAGGGATCCGTCGCTACCTTGCGCTTCAATTTATGTAGCTTCAGTGCATCGTGTTTTTTTTTTTAAATATGAATTGAATTAAAAAATAAGGGAATTAAGAAAGAAAAGGGGGAAAAGTTAAGGAAAATGCCACAAAAACAAGGCCAGTTATGCCAAAAAAAAAAAAAAAACCTAAACAAGCACAAAACAAAAAACAACCCAAAACCTCCCATCAAAACTAGTTCCATTTTTGTCAGGTGCACATCTGAATGTGTGCACGCGCATCTGCTTGCGTGCACGCGTCTGTATGTGTGTGCTATATGTATTTTATTTACATATTATGCTTTTTTTGTTATCTTTGTTATTATAAGCATTTATAGCATTGAATATGTATTTATTAATATTATATGCACATACATGTACGTATACGTCAGTTGGGGGGGGGGGGGGTTAGGGGATGATCCTACTTCATGAAATTCGATTATCATGTGGGGATCTCAGTCACAATTAACCATGGAAAGTGAGGGATCTCCATAGTGATGCTGAAGGCTGATCTGGAAGTGATATGATCAAGCAGTTTGTCTTTTTTTCCTTGGAAATTATTTTTTTCTCATATTGGTTAAGTAAGGTTTTTGTTTTTTTGGGGGGGTGAGCAGAAGCAATAAAAGGATATGAATGAATAAAGCTTTTTCACAGCACTTGCATTTACTTTGTGTGTGTGTGTGTGTGTGTGTGTGTTGAAGCTTGTTTTGATTTAAAATGTGCTCCTGGTGTGATGTGCTTCTTGCACAGCCACCTGCTGAACCGAACAGTCACAGGCGGTTGACCTCAATATTAAACTCTGATCAGAATCAGCCAGGCTTCACAAGCTCTGCAGCTCTTCATCACTCAAAACTAGCAAGTAAGCATATTGCTATCCTGCAACACATCGTTTAAGAATTACTATTACAAACACTTTGGATTTATTATTTACACTGTCAGTTTTTCAACGATCTCGAGGATTACGCTGACAGGTAAGAACACGTGACCAGGAATGACCAATCGGCTCAGTGTGTGGAGCCTGTGATGAATAGCGACCATAATATCTAAAGGCAAACCAGTATTAAAATGTTTTTTATTTTTCGTTTGTCAGAAAAATTACTAATAACCTGAAACACGTGACAAGATTTTACAATTTATAAGGTATAGAGTAAGTAAAACGTCAGAAAGAAACACTAAAGTGATCTAATGTCAAGAAAAACTTTTTTCCCCTATTTACTCGAATACAACTCTGGCTGTGTAGCTATCTGTAGCCTTATCGGTTTGTGGTGCTGTTACACAAGCTAACGTTAGCACAGGATCTCGAAGTTAACTTCATTATTAAATTCGTACTTAATTTGCTATTTTATTATCTTAAATTGCTAAATTAATTCATAAAAAAAACGCCGAAAGGAACCACTATACAGTACTCTTGCCGACCTACCGAACAACATACTTTCATCAGACAGCTCTGTTGGCAATGCATGCTGGGTAGCGATACGTCTTCTGTTTTGAAGAAAAGAGCACAGGAAGAACTACAACATTGGAGGCGATGCTGTGCATCCATTTTTAGAGTCCCTAGAAACAATTTTTTAACACAAGCGTTCCAATGTTTTTGGATGAATTGTTTTGCAAACGCTGCTTCTTATTTCAACATTATTTGAGTTTGAGTAGATTCCATATTAACTCAAATTTCTTTTCTTATTAAATCCATACAGATTTCTGTAGGAAAATGTCCTTGCAGCATCTAATTCCCGTAAACTGTGCAAGTCTTCTGCAGCCCGGATCCTCTTTAATGCTTCTTGAAGGTGATACTTATCTTTTCGGTCAGAAAGGATGGCCTAAACGTTCCTGTCCCACAGGCATCTTTAGTGTACGCATCAAGCATGGAGAGTTAAAGTTACGTGCAATCTCATTTTCCAACAATTCTTGCTATCTACCACCTTTGCGTTATCCAGCAATTGCTCATTTAGAGCCTGACAACAAAAACCCTGAGTGTTACCTCATTCATGGTGGCCGCACACCCAACAATGAGCTGTCCTCAAGCTTGTACATCCTTAGTGTTGACAATCGTGGATGTAATCGGAAGGTTACACTGAGATGTCAGGAGAAAGAGTTGGTTGGTGAACTTCCAGATGCGCGTTATGGCCACACCCTTAGTGTAGTCCACAGCAGAGGGAAAACAGCTTGTGTTCTGTTTGGTGGGAGATCCTACATGTCTTCTGCTGAGAGAACCACAGAGAATTGGAATTGCATGGTGGACTGTATACCACAGATTTACATCATTGAGCTGGAGTTTGGCTGCTGTTCAGCCCACACAGTTCCAGAGCTCACTGACGGCCAGTCGTTCCATCTGGCACTGGCACGAGAGGACTGCGTCTATTTCTTGGGTGGCCACATTGCTTCAACCGACTGCCGACCACCTCGCCTGTTCAAGCTCCGAGTTGAGCTTTTTTTAGGCAGTCCACTACTCTCATGTGAGATTCTAAATAATGGCTTCTCCATCACAAGTGCTATAGCAACTCCCATAGGCAATGCTAATAAATACATTATTCTTGGTGGCTACCAGTCAGATTCTGAAAAAAGGATGCTGTGCACTTACATTACACTGGATGATGTCGGGATACATATTGAGCCCAGAGAGCCACCTGAGTGGAGCAGTGAGATCAGCCAAAGCCGCACCTGGTTTGGAGGAACCATAGAAAAGGGAAGTGCATTAGTTATTATACCATCAGGTGCAAATCCCTCCTCTACAGATTCTTATTACTGTTACCAGTTAAGCTTTCAACAAGAAGGAGATGGAGATAAAGCTGAAGAGGATCAAACCCAAGCATGTAGTCAAGGGTCCACTGATTTTGAGGATTCTGCACCTCTCGAGGATTCAGAAGAACTGTATTTTGGGCGTGAACCCCATGAACTGGATTACAGCAGTGATGGAGAGGGAGACACCTACAATGAGGAAGATGAGGAGGATGTATCTCAGACTGGTTACTGGATCAAGTGTTGCCTCTCATGTCAAGTAGATATTAACACTTGGGAGCCCTTCTACTCCACTGAACTTACTAGACCAGCCATGATCTTCTGTTCTAGAGGTGAAGGTGGACACTGGGTGCACGCTCAATGTATGGAGCTGTCAGAAAGTCTATTACTGCGTCTGTCCCAGGATAACAGCAAGTACTACTGTTTAGACCATGGAGGCCTTGCCAGGCAGGAAATGACCCCAGAAAGGAAGACAATACCTCTGAAGAGAGTCCCAATGAAAACAATGCACCGCAAAACTCCCATAACCCTGAAAATGACTCCTGTTAAGAAGAGCTTCTTCAGAAGACTGTTTGACTGAGCTGTTCGAGAATATTTTAGAGCCAAATTCTCTACTTAAAACATAGATAATAAGTTTATTTACTTCATTTATTGTAGTAATCTACGCATATATCATTTTCTTTGAAACCTGTTACATATTATGATACTAATTTTTGACAATAAAACATTGGAAATGTATTTCTTTACCTTTTTTAAAGTAAAAAAATGATGATTAAATTCTTTACTGTGTAGACTTGTCATTCTTTCATACATTTATTTGCCAAGCTACTTAAACCTACTTGGGTCACAAGGAAGCAAAAGCCTATCTCAGCCAACTCTCTGTGAAGGTGGGGCATGCCATGAACAGCAGCAGTTTACTGCAGGGCTAAAATATACACAACCACTCACATGTATCATGCAAGTCTTTGGACTTGAAAGAAAACTGGAGAGGTTACACAAACTTCACCAAAAAAATGCCCTCACCAAGCACAGGATTCATCATAGGACCTTCTAGCTGTTAAACAGACATGCTAACCACTACACTACCATGCTGCTATTATTTCACAGTACAGTCGGCCCCCTTCTTACGAAAACCCCTGAATATGAAAAATCCAGTACTGTATACGAAAAACATTTTCCTAAATTTTTGTCCTCTGTATATGAAACAACTTCTTCTTACGAAAAGTGCCAAACATTCAAACGCAGTTTTCAAACATTCAAATGCGCCATTCAAACATTCAAATAATGCGAGTTGCTCTATCATTGGCTGTCTCCCAACATCCCGCCCCGCTGGCCTCCCATTGGCCAGGAGGGAGCTGAATCTCCATAGTACTGTACCCATAAAGCTTGTTTGTGAATGTTGAGTACTAAACAATTATTCAAAGCGCACTTACCTGCTTGACAGATCGGAGGTCCGGGTGAGCCGCGCCCCGTCTCAAAAGCTCCGGCGTCGGCTGCGATGCCGCCCACATTTCAATGAAGTGCGCTATGGACCGTGCCACAGATGTGTGGGCGGAGTCACGACCAACACCGGAGCCCCCAAGATGGGGCGTGGCTCATTCAGACCTCCGATCCCTCAAGCAGACATGTGAATGTTCAGTACTAAATAAGTTCAAAGCACACTTACCTACTTGATATATCGGAAGTCCGGACAAGTCGCGTTCCACCCCAAAAGCTCCGGTGTCAGCCGTGACACTGCCCACACTCGGTGGGGCGCGTCACAAATGTTTAATAATGTTTATTATTGTTTGGTTTGGTTAATAAAAAAAAGTTGGGTAATAAAAAATGTTTCATAAGGGTTTAATTAATTAGTGAGCCACTCCACTGAAAGTAGGCTCTTGGGCCCAAAAATGAAAAATGAGCTTTTTCCACAGTCAGGTAGAGGATACCCAAAGCTGCAAAATGCAGCAAAATGTTTGTCAATACCTTGAAAACTGACCGAGCTATGCCATTTCTTGTGTCAGCATTCAACTAAAAATGTCAAAAGACGTTTTAGAGAAAAATGAGCATAAAGATTGCAATTCTTCCAAGATCATTTGTCCTTAGCAACCAAATATTTTAATGCACTTCAGCCATATAAACTTTTAGAAAACATGCCTAGGAAGAGTTTTCAGAAGAGATGATAAGAGACATCACCCTCATTTTAATCGGACACTCCCTTTTTAAACCCATCAGTCACTGTGGTAACACCCCCAAAAATTAACAAATGACGACTATTTTTTTATTTCTGTTTATTCCAATGAGATCAGTATGTATCTTTTTGACTATTATATAAAGGTTCAAATGCCTTCAAATGATACTGATTGAAGAAACAGTCAGGTTCAAACGATCACACTGAAATTAAGAAAACTATATATAAGAAAACTATATAACAAAACTCTCTGATCTCTTTATATAAGTAAGCTTCATCAACTCTGTCCTCATCATTATCATCTTAATCTATATCCTGATCTGCAAATAAGATCACATCTTCTTCACAAACACCACTCATGCACACTTTTATTGACAGATGCCTCTTCTTCTTCAACATCAAAATCTTCATCAACACAGTTGGAATCATTAACTCTGCTCAATAGCTGGCTTCAACAACTGTCTCGTCTTCCTTTCAGCTTTTTCACTTTTACTTGGGAGTCACCACAGCGAATCATCTGATTCATACGTTTAATTTGGCAGAGGTTTTTACATCGGATGCCCTTCCTGTCACAACCCTTTTTAGCAAGGGACAGAAACACACTGACGGCTTTGCAGCCTACTCTTTACGAAAGTCAGCAATGGTTCTTTTACATGCCTCTCACCATAGACAGTGAGAGACATGGCCCGCCTTTGATAACCCAGTTAGCTGCACTGGGGGGGGACAGTGACAACCTTGTGGAGAGTGGGACTCAAACCCCCAACCTTTGGATCAGCGATCCAGCGCCCTATACCACTAGACCACCACTGCCCCCACAAGCTGGCTTCATCAACTCTGCCCTCAATATTTATCGTCTTAATCTATATCTTCACCACCAACACAACGCATGCACACTTTTATTAACAGATGCCTCTTCTTTATCAACATCAAAATAAAAATCTTCATCAACACATCATCATCATTAGTTTGTTCATATGTAAAAGGAATGAAACATTTAAGTATTTTTCAGGTTTTGACCAATTTTTGTACAAAACTAAACAACCCACAATCCAGCATGTCCAGTGCAGACAAGATTACACACAAATCAAATAATCAAAAAAATTCCATCATCGAATTTTGCATGCAGAGAAAAATACTCATTGACAAAATAATCTTCAAGATCTCCAAGCATTACGGCATCTTCAAAGCCCAATTCTCACGTCGAATTTAACATCTATACGAATACTGCTAGACATCACAGACTACATTTTACTCTCCTTTTCCAGAAATTATGTGTACTGTATTCACAATCTTATAAATAAACTTAATGACTGTTATTGAAGAGAAAAACAGAGATAAATTCAGCATGTAGTTAAACCAGAAGCAGGAAGTAAAAACCGGAAGTTAGGGTGTGACGGGCACTGCGCATGTGCAAGCCCGAGCTGACCAATCAGTGTGCTCATTTCAGATCTTCCTTAGCAACTAGACTGCATTGTTTATGAGAATATCGTCTTCATAACCTTTATTTAATTCGCTGAAACGGCATTTTAATATCAAAACAGTATCCAAAATGGAAAGACTGCTTCTGGTATATGGATTATAGTTTGTCTTTACTGAACTCGGTGAATAATTGCAACGAAAACCAGTAAGTTTGCTACTGTTTTTATCTAGTTTTATGAGGGTACTCACCAGAAAAATGAGGGGGGGGGGCATTTTTAGTGAGTTTTAGTCGATTTCACGTCAGCAAGTGATAGTTGAATCTTTATTTTAATAGTTTATGCAAAAATCCAAATTTCGATAAAAATGGACCATTTTTACTTTTCTAGCCTTTATCCCAAAAGTGGTCTGTGCGATAAGTACCTATTTTCGGTGGAGTGCCTCACAAATATGTTTATAAAATTGTTTAATATGTTAATAAAATGTTTAAATGGGTTAATAAATAATGTTCTTTTACTTTTAACACATATTTCATACATATTTCAGACAAAATTATGTACTTTTATCATTTTTAAAGGATTTATGGGGTAGCATTGGGAGCCTTGGAACAAATCACACGTTTTACATGTAAAATGTGCCTCTACTTACGAAAACTCCAGGTTCCGAAAAGGGCTCTGGAAATTTATTTACGATTAATTTCGTAAGAAGGGGGCCTTCAATTCCTCAGGGAATAAACAATGTGTGTTTGGTTTGTTACAGTATATTCATCAGTGTAATTTAAAGATAATGCACAAACTATTTTCAGGCTCCACTGAAACACAATACTCAAAGATCTGTAAATTATTTAACCAAGATGCTTTCATAAGATGAAATGGCCATGATAGCCAAATAATGTGCAGTGTAGGCTACATCACAACTCAGTCATTCTGAGAGTAAATTTTAATCACGGTAATTTTCATACTGTATTGGTCTGTTTTTGTTATTTGTAGCTTGGTTTACTTTATATTTTGTATCTCATCTCATTTTCTGCCGCTTAACCCGGGGTTGGGTCGCAGGGCAGCAGCCGAAGCAATGAGGTCCCTCTCCCCATATCCTTCCTCCATCTCTTCCCGTCGGATACCAAGACATTCCCAGAGAAGCTGAGAGACATAGTCCCTCCAGCGTGTTCTAGATTGACCCCGGGGTCTCTTTCCAGTTGGACATGCCCAAAACACCACACCAGGGAGGCAATCAGGAAACATTCTAACCAGATACCCAAGCCACTTCAACTGGCCCCTCTCAATGCGAAGGAGCAGCGGTTCTACTCTGAGCTCTCCTCGGATGGCTAAGCTTCTCACCTTATGTCTAAGGGAGAGCCTCGCCACCTGGCAAAAGAAGCTCATTTCAGCCGCTTGTATCCTTGATTTTGTTCTTTCAGTCACTACCCAAGGCTTGTGACCATAAGTGAGGGTTGGAATGTAAATAGACTAGATTGACTAGTCAACTCCCTCTTCACCATGACAAACTGATACAGGCTCCATTTTACAGCAAAGGCTACAGTGATCCATCTGTCGATCTCCCGCTCCATACTTTCCTCACAATTGAACAAGACCCCACGATACTTGAACTCCTCCACTTGGGGCAGGACCTCATTCCCAATCCAGAGGGTGCATTCCACCTTTTTCCGATTTGGGAACCATAGCCTCAGACTTGGAGGTGCTGATTTTCATCCCAGCCGGGAATCACTCCAATGAGAGCTGGAGGTCCTGGCTTGATGAAGCCAAAAGGACAACGTCATCTGCAAAAAGCAGAGACAAGATCCAATGGCCCCCAAACCAGAACACCTCAACTCCCTAGAAATTTATGAACAGAATCGATGACAAAGGACAGCCTTGGCAGACTCCAACCCACACCAGAAACGAATTCAACTTATGGTTCCCAATATGGACCAAAGTCTGGCTCCGGTAATACAGTGACCGAATGGCCTGTAGCAATGGGTCTGGTACGTCGTACTCTCGGAGCATACCCCACAAGATAACCCAAGGGACATGGTAGAAAGCATTCTCCAATTCCACTAAACACATGTGGACATATTAGGCAAGTTCCCATGCTCTTCTAAGATCGTATGGAGTGTACAGAGCTGGTCAAGAGTGCCATGGCCAGGATAAAAAACATATTGTTCCTCCTGAATCCTAGGTTTAACCGTCAGTTGGATCCCCCTCTTCAGTACCAATGCACAGGCTTTCTCAGGTAGGCTGAGGAGTGTGATTCCTCGATAATTGGAACACACCCTTCAGTCCCCCTTTTTAAAAAGGGCAACTACCACCCTGGTTTGCCAATCCAGAGGTCTGGCCCCTGATGACCACATGATGTTGCAGAGACGCCCCCAGGCCTGGCTCCAGGGGAGACCCTGGTGACCTGCGTCCAGACAAGGGAAACTGTGTACTTATTTTTTTGTTTATTCATCATAGAGGTCTTTGGAACCGTACTTCTTCTGGACCTTCACCTAGGACCTGTTTGCCTTGGGTGACCCTACCAAGAGCATAATGCCCCCAACAACATAGCTCCGAGGTTCATTAGGACATGCAAACCTCTTATTATTATTATTATTATTATTATTATTATTATTATTATTGTTGTTGTTGTTGTTGTTGCTGTTGTTGTTGTTGTTGGTTTGTATATTTTAAGTGCCATAAGCTGCTTTTCTGTCAACAGACAGACCCAATCCGTATATATCAAATCTTATTCAATCTAAATTTTAAATATTCATTCATTAATTAATTCATTCATTCATTCATTCATTTTCTGAACCTCTGAATCCTAATTATGGTCACTGGTGGGCTGGCGCCCATCTGAGCCATCTCTGGACGAGGGCAGAGAACACCCTGCATAGCTCGCCAGTCCATCGCAGAATTTACATAATAATCATCATTGTAAACTTTTGCTGATATATATAGTTTGTATTTATCTAGGCAATTTGCCTGTGTTCACTAGATACTGTATAAGCAATCAGCTAATGGTAAATAACATTGTTAATTAGCCTTATTTTAATACTTTCTGACATTGGATGAAAAGGGCACTAATTTGCCAGTAACAAAATATTTTTAAAAGCATGTGGTTTGAGGCAGATGTCATTTTGTTTTAATAATGTGAAGTAAAGATTTTGACACGGTTTACTTTCCACTGGCATTTATTTTGAACAGATATTCCACTTGTAATTAAATAAAAAATTCAAGTACAAATGCATAAGGGGAGCACATAAACAACAGACACTTCGTAACGTGCTATTTGTGGAGGTAGAAAGTTTCTGTATCCCTGGGGGCTTTAAGCCTTTGTAGTACTCTACATCATATACTGTCATATATACACAAAAACATGAATAATGTAAAATGTCAATAGCATACCATAAAATAAACAATAAACAGGTTATCGAGTTATACCTATTTACTTTTGGTTTCCACTGACATATTAAAATTATAACAGTGTGCTTGGCATGAATGTATCAATCAATAAATCAATAAATGACACCAATACATAGCAATGCAATCAATGTATTATTCCAGTAATCAATTAATATAACAATATAGGTTCACTATATTTCACAGTAATCAAATATATTCAATCAATCAATCAATTAAAAAAGTACATAAAGTATCTTAATCAATTAAAGTCCATCATACACAGGTAACACAAACACTCATAATATTAAAATGTAAACAGCATCATAATTAGACTGACTAGGTATATTTTATTAATAATAATAATAATAATAATAATAATAATAATAATAATAATAATAATGAGGTCTTTGGTTTGATTCAATACTACTCAAAGAAATGTGATGTACTGTATTCAGTGTTGTGCAAAGTCTTTAAATGTAAAAGTAAACGAAGGAAAATGGCATTTTTCTAGGAATGTGTAAAATGTGGAGCCCTAACACTACTACCCAAAAACTCCTTGGTGTCCAACAGAATTCTTCTTTTACTATCTCTTCTAAAACTGTGGCAGTTCTCTAATTCTGTTTTTCCCCTGCCCTTGTCTAAGGTAAATGAATACAGCAGTCATAAAAGCGATCTCTTTTAAAGCATTTCCTGTTCTGTGACATACAGTACTGCGATTTGATTCCATTAATAATTCTTCTGTATAAATTCATGAATGTGTCATAACCTGGAAATACAATAACCTATCCCATATTTCACTACAGCTAAGGATGAAATAAAAAAAAAATTGCCTGCAAATTCTAAGAAAATAAAATAGCCGTTCCCTCATAATCTTATCTGCAATATGTCCTAAAGTCATAGCTGAAGATATATATAAAACATAAAAAAGTTAACAATAAAGTAAATCAATACGAGGTTGTACATACTGTACCTACAGAAAAAAAGGTATGTGGAGAAAATGTCAGTTCATTGGTATAAAAAAAAGCAATTGAATGTGCAAGAATATTCAAGTAAATTTACTGAAACCTCACATTTTAAAAGTCAAGAGATATATCAATGTCATCTGTGCATTCTTCTGGATTGATGGTGGCTTGCATTGCTTTTGCTGAGTTCTTGTGAGCCTCCATAAACTTCTGCAGATACTTTGAAGTGTACAACCAATGATGTTTTAATATGTCTTCTAACTCAAATGTCTTGGACTGTCTAGCATTCATCTTACGGAATCGGCGGAAAAGTTTGTTCCCAGATTCATTCCCTTCGCTTGCCCAGGCACCAATTGAGCCTTCTCTCTCAACAATTTCAGGTATATGAGCTAAAGTCTTGTGGAGGTAGTTAGTAATTTTGCCATCATATCGATATTTGAATGAAGTAGAGAGAAGGTCTGCAAAACGTTGAGAGTTGAAGCTGTAACGACAGAGCTGGTCAGGACAATCTTGAGCTGGACAAGTAGAACGCCAAACAGGTTTCATCTGGAGATACAGCTCCATTAGTTCTTTCAGAGCCTCTTGGCGCTCCTTTGAGGGAATCAGCTCACAAATCACTTCCACAGCTTCACGGGTCATAAGACGCCGTGCATAATTCCCATTCATTCTCATCACTGGCTTTAACTTCATCTTCTTTCTCAACTGCTTGTCAAGGGCTGACCGCGCGCATCTGCGTTCTTCTCGAGATGGGTTGCTTTTCAAGTACACTTCAGCAATCTCATCCTGGAAGATCTTATAGAATTCTGTAGCATTGCCAATGTCACAATGCAAGGCATCCATTGTGGGTTGTGTTTCCATGAAAGGCTTGGCTGAGACCCCTTTGACTCGGTCCCGCAGCTCCTCTGCAGACTCAGAGAAAGGGTTAGTTCTCCATATCTCATAACGCTCAAGATTTTCATCGTGGCTTCTAGTGATGGAGTGAAGCACCATGTTCTGTGAGGCTTCAGCTCGTGTGGAGTCACACAGGGTGCAGATATAAGTAGAGCCTGAAGCCTCCAATCCTTCCATGTCTCTTACCATCTTTTCATCAAAGCCTGTACTTCTAAAAAAAAAGCGGAAGGATCGTTGGAGCCCACCAATTGAAAGAATCAGGCGACTTTCTTTCATAGCTTTACGCTCCGCCACCACAGGTCCCAAGGTGGCCGTCAGCATCTCATGATCAGACTCATCAATGAACATGAGGCATAGTGGCCTGCAGGAAAGCTCAGAGTTAGGCTTTTGCTCTTGGAAAATAGTGACTGCTTCCTCTTCACCTTCAGCCTGAATAGTGATGGACATCACCGTAAAAGAAAATCTCACTGCCTTCTCTGGGAGAGCTGGTCCTCCTCCATGTTTCTCACTGACATCCCCCATGCCATCACATGACTCCTTAATCACTACAGTGAAGCCTGAGGTGCAGATGCTATCATCCAATCCTCTTTCTTTAAGCCCTTCCATGATGTCCTCCTCTAAGTCCTTTACAGCTGACACTAGTGCCACATCATAGCGAAATCTTCTAGCAATGGTATCTGCCGGTACATCATCTACAGAGGCTGTCCACCCAGAAAGTCCATCAATGATCCCTATATTGCAGGAGCTGGAGACATTTTTAAGTGCTGGTTGCCATTCAAATTGATGGAAGCCAGGAAGAAGCTCCTTTTCAGCAGTACGGAGTGAGTGTAAGGGCTGGAAAATTTGGCGTCCACTAGTAGCTTTGACGGTGCGATACATCTTGTGGTACTGACTACAGCTGAGGAATGTATTTATCCGTATGGCCAGACACACAGCTGGGTGCAGGCCGAGACCCCTGCCTGAAAGTATAGAAAAAGAGAAAATGAACCCACTGTGAACCCTACAGAAGGAAAACAAAACTCTTTAAAGAGATGTATAGGTTACAGAGAGGTAGGTCAAGAGATTTAACAAAGCCAGGGTACAGTACTCTCATTCTTTGACAGTAATGCTCACCCCCACTGCATATTTTAAATTTGTGATGATAATAGGTAAATTCGGGGAGTGGACAAAATAATCTACTGTCAAATAATGAAAACAGACACCAGCTGGCCCAAATCCCGCAGCAAAGAGAATAGAATATTCTGTCATTCATAGATGGCACAAATGCTGTTATTTTTAATGCAACATGTTTTTCAGCAGAGCTGTGTAACTGGGGGATGGACAGGAACCTGATGGCAACAATCCAATACAAATTTATTATTGTTACAAAAAAAAAGAGAGTGCATGTGTCAGTATGGGGTTATTTCATCTCATTTATGTTGTTATACAATAGTACTGTTATAACACTACGTTATAGTTATATTCTCGTACAATTTAAATATTACTGCATTTTCCTGTTGCTCCAATTTTGAATAATTCCCTGGTTATTTTGCTCAAACATAATTCCAAAATTGTATTAAATTTGCTTAATTTTTTGTTCCCTGCAAATTTTGACCAGACCGGATTCCTGGTTACAAAAATTGATAAGACGAATAACTACACTGATCAGCCATAATATTAAAAACATCATGAACACTCTTTTTTTTTTGCTGAACTGCTTAATCCTTATAGTGTAGGGAAGGCTGACACCTATCTAAGATGACACTGGTGTACATCATCAACAGAACACACTCAGATCTACACTTAGGGCCAATTTTTAACAGCCAAATTACCTACTGTGCATTTCTTTAGACTGTGGGAGGAAGGAAGGAGGAAGGAAGAAGGAACACAAGTACAGTGAAAACATCAAACTCCGCACAGAAACGGTCAATGCCTGATCTTAAACCCAGGACCTTTTTGCTGTGATGTGCTCATGATGAACAATGACAGGCCAAGTGGACAGTATTGATTATCACATTACAGTGGCACCTGCCAAGAAGTGGAATGTATTAGACGGAAAGTGAACAGTAAGGTCTCGAAAATAATGTGTTGGAAGCAGAAAAAAATTACGAAATTACGAAGGGCACATTAAACTAGCGAAACAACCGGGTCTTTTCATCTCCAAACTGAAGCTTGCTGTGTATGGGGCTCACTAGTCACAGACCACATGAGGGATGTATGTATCCTATTCGTGTTCAGTGTACACCATTACATGTATGACATATAACATATTCATTAACAAAAAGGAAAAAGAAAGGAAAAAAGCACTTCCAATGTGCCTATTGGCCCTACCTTGCATCATGGCCTCGAGTTCATCAGCCTGTTTGTGTTCATTTCCTGCCCTCAGTGCTAGCAGGAACATTGTCAAACATACAGACTTTACATCTCCACCCTCCTCTTTATCAGCAAATGCCTTCACCTGGTTCTTCAGCCCTCGTAACCTGTGCTTTTGTGCTCTTCGTGTCAGTGAGAGTAGATGCTGACGAGGACGCCCACCTTTGTTGACAGGTAAGTATAAATCTATGTTCTGCTCAGAAATACTCTGCTCCTTTCCTCCATCTGTCTCAAAACAATGATTTAGACAATGGTCTGCAAAGGTGTCTAATCTGACCACCTCTCCACAACCTTCTCTTGGGCATAACAGAGGAAGAGAGTGGAGAATAGACTGAAAGGCTTTAGTGGGGCTATTTAGGTCACATGGGTTAAATAAGAGTCCACACGTTGGGCAGTGGGGACCCAAGGCATGGCTATACTTTTGGATGCATGTGCGGCAGAAGAGATGCTGGCATGGGGACTGGACAGGGTCAGACAATAGATGATCACACACTTGGCACACAATAGCTCTTACAAAGTCTTTTGGAAAATCACCTGGGAGTAGACTGGGGGTTAGGTGGTCTTTCTGGCAATGAGTTATATTCTTTACCCAAAGGCTTCTCTGAGCAGCCGGCTTCACCCATGTTCTCAAGCTCATTGTGGGTGGGCTCTCTGTGGTCTGTCTCCATACTCTACTTCCTCCTGTAGATGTTTCTCCCTTTGCTCTTTTAGGAAGACTGTGCAATGGTTTCCTTCTCTTTCTTCCTCTTCTCTGAAGTATGTGTTTTTTCGGGTAGCAATGCAGGCATTGTGAGTTGTGGGGTTTCCATATAGGGACCCTGGTCTGGGAGAAGCTACATATTCCCCCTCCTCTCATAGCTACAGCCCAGCAACGATGACAAAACATGGGAGGGTGGATGGATTCCATGTCGTCAGTGACATCCACCTTAAACACCTTTAAGATGACATCAGGCCATCTAGAAGCCTTGCAGCCCATCCTGCGCAATGCATATTTGCTGGACTCCTCTAGGTCTCCCTGGACTTCATGCTCTGGGCCTTTCACTTTCCTTAGAAGCAGGCCACATAAGCGACAAAAAGACCTAAAAAAAATTTCAATTCAAATTGTTACATGTTTTAAATGGTTATGAATTTTTGCAGTGCTCTATCTGAGTTATTAATCTGAAATATCATGTGATCTGACATCAAACTGAAAAGTTAAGATGAATTAACTTTCCTGAAAGTTAATCCTTTACGATTCTCTATCTTAAAATCATATGACTGTAAAATAATAAATCCAGCGTCCTAAAATGACATCTGTTTAATTTCTTTCTTTTCTTTTCTTTTCTGTTACCTGAGATGGTCCATGTGTGTGTCAATTTCCTGAAGCTTTAGGTCCACTTGTCTGCTAGCCCGCTCCACATTCTCCTTATTTTTGCCCCCTAGACAGAGCTTCATAATGCTGCCAGGAACACTTAGGCTGCCTGCCTGTTCACCCATCTTTAGCTCTGCCTCCTTCTCCAGAAGAGGTTCACTAGGCATGGGGGCCTTCTCCAAAGAACGGACTCGAAAGAGCTTAAATTTCCAATTTGAGAAGTTGGAATATGGATGACACAATTCATCTGGCATGGAGGCTCTCGGCGAATCTGGTGGAATATCCAGATCTTCCTCCATGGTATCCATGGTATTAGGACAGTCTCAGCTTCTGTGAAGAGCAAATGCAGAAGTTCCATTGTAACCCAGGAGGTAATGTTAAAGTGTAGTTTGGCTGATGTCAACTTTTATTTTTACAACTTTATCCTTGCTTTAAGTTCAATGAAAAAAAAAAAAAAAGCATTTTAAGAATGTTTTGTGCTTAGTGACCTGAAATCCCTGCACACAATAAAGTGTTAAGCTGTGACCTACAATGCTGCATTATTGCGTAAGTGGCATTTAGCTCCTCTGTAAAATTCATGAGACAAGCATTCAGAAATCGATTGGCTGCTGAAAACTTAATTTCATCCCTTCTTTAAGCTTCTCTGAGAGTAAGCTTGTCTGGTTTCTTTCTAGCATGTCCTTTATATTGGGCTCAACTAGTTTTCTAAATGGGCACCTTTATCCTTTAAAATCCATAAATCTCTCATATTAGACTTTTCTCAAGTGAAACTTGAGTGAGAACATTTGAGACACAACACTGGCATTTTAAGAGGATCAAACCAGAGAATAATGAAACTACGATACTAATTATTGATCGAGAAGAAGGAGCTCACTGACTGTTTTAGGATGTCGTGTTATCGATGGAAAATTGGGGGAAAAGTGACAAGTTGTAAATATTGAACAAATGCAGGTAGAAATAATTATGGAGCACAACCACATTCAACCACATGAATCACGGTAGGTGTCAAATCCTGGCAATCATCCAAAACAAGTTTGAAATCAAGCTGTTATCTCATACTGTAAAGCTATCAATCAAATTGTCAGTTAATCAATAAAAGCTTACCACAGCAGTCCTGTGGAGGCAACATACTGGCATTATCCGGGTAGCCTCTCAAAGGATTTTATCTGCGTCCTGTGCCTCTTTAACTGTCACCATCCTTTAAAGCCCACACTAACACACACTGGCTCACACAAACAAGCCAACACACAAACAGCTGGGCAGACTCTGTCTGCCAGTCAGCTGGGTTCTCATACCTTGTTTTTGAAGCTCAGCTGGCGTTGTGTCCCCTGGGGTATTTCTGCATAGGAGCACAGATGCAGAGATGAGTGTGTGTGTGTGTGTGTGTGTGTGTGTGTGTGTGTGTGTGTGTGTGTGTGTGTGTGTGTGTGTTTAAGTGCCTCTTTTCTTGTCTTGCTGTGTGTGTTTGGATCTCAGTGTCCCTACCCAGGATTGTGTCTATCCATAGGAAGGGAAGACTCCTATTTATACCCCACTGAGGAGTCCATAACTGACACCCCATGACACCTGAGTGATACAGGGTAAATGGGGAGGAGTGAGCCTGCTAACCACAGACACAGACCCCCACTCACACACTCACACACACACACACACACACACACACACACACACACACACACACACACACACACACACACACACACACACACATACACACACACACACACACACACACTTAGAGCTTTTATCCTTGTCATATCCTTACATACACTTGCATATGTTGTCAGTACAGACATCATGACAAATTATACCCCTTAAATTGGGTCGGTGCCACCTCAGTCAGGCACAGAGTCCCTGGTTCAATCCAGAGCTTAGATTAGTGTCTGTATGGAGTATCATCCCTTCTCCTTCGGGTTCTCTGGTCTCCTTCCACCTTCCAAAAATAGGGCAGTAGGTGGACTGGATACTCCAGATGTCCTAAATGTAAATGAATGTGTGAAGGTTTCATGACGCTTTTTCATCCACCATTTATTAATGAGTGAATAAATGGATGAACACATAAATGAACATTGTTTGAACATTACCAGTAGATCTGCCTTCATTACAGTCAAAAAATTCACAATTTGCTGTTTTATACATGGGACAATTATGCCTTTAAATAATATCAATTATCTAATCATATCTGGCAACAGTGGTGGTCTAGTGGTATAGGGCGCTGGATCGCTGATCCTAAGGTTGGGGGTTCGAGTCCCACCCTCCATCAGGTTGTCACTGCCCCCCCCCCAGTGCAGCTAACTGGGTTATCAAAGGCAGGCCATGTCTCTCACTGTCTCTGGTGAGAGGTTCATGTAACAGAACCATTGCTGACTTTCGTAAAGAGTAGGCTGCAAAGCCATCAGCGTGTTTCTGTCCCTTGTTAAAGGGTTGTGTCAGGAAGGGCATCCGACATAAAAACCGACACCAAATCAAATGCGCAAATCATTCGCTGTGGCGACCCCTGATAAAGGGAAAAGGCCGAAAGGAAATCTCTCTCTCTCTCTCGTTTCAGCTAGCAACAATTTTAACGTGGTGCCCAACTGCAAAACTTTGAGAATAGCTGCTGTATAATACATAAAGATGAAATAAGCACTTTTAATCATTTATGGAATATTTATTTAGTCTCATATGTATAATTCTGTGCTGCCATGTCACATATGTTTACACTCTGTATTTGTTAAAAAATAAAAAAATAAAAAAAATATATATATTTTTTTTCTGGGACTGATTCTGGTCCTGATATACACAGAAACATAAATACCTTCAAGTAGCTTTGACTTTCATCAAGTTAGTTCCTCACTATTTGTCACATTGGAGGCACAGACCTACCAATGGTATAAACCGAGCCTGCCATTTTTCATCTTAAGGCCAGAACAAAAGTCGTATTGCTGCACTGCAAGTGAGACAAGTGCTAGAGAAAGCTGCTGCAGTTACAACTGTTACATTCCCACAGCTTTGCCCTACATACAGCAGTCAGGTTTCTAGGCCTGCTCACAAAAGATGGGATATGTCCCAAAAGACTGTCACCACTCTAATGACCTGTTCAATTTTTTTTCAATTTGACAGATTATCTAACTGTCTCCCAGCACTCACTGAGCAGACATAGTACTGTCTTTGTTACAACCTCCTTTAACTATAATTTCATTTGTGAGAGGCCCTCCTTTAGCCCCTTGTGGGATATTCCGTGTTGTGACAGGCAGGGATGAGCAATAATGAGAATTGCTTGGTACTTTGTGTCTGAAAATCGACAGCATATTTGCGTAAGAATAGGTCTTGTTTGAACTCAAGCTGTGGATTAATCTGGTTTGCTCTCTGCAGGACCACGCTCTGCCACACTAGATCTGTCAGTCCTCTTATTAAATGCACAGTCAGTGGTTACAGTTTGCCCCTTTAATATAAGCCTCTTACACACATGAGTACCACTGTATATGAAGAGCCAGGATAAATGACAATCCAGACATCTCAAAGATGACCCAGAGTCATTTGTAAAGCTGGATGGATGCTCAATTAGATGCAAATGAGACTCAAAAGAAGTTGAAAGTCAAGGAAAAGTGAAAGAATGGGGTAACAGAGTGAAAATAACACATTTCTGCTCGTATCCTAAATTAGCTAACAATTCTAGGTTCAAAGGCAACATGGTGGTGTAGTGGTTCGCACATTGGCCTCACAGTAAGAAGGTTGGGTTCAATTCCCAGCAAGGGCATTTCTGTGCAAAGTTTGCATGTTCTCCCCGTGCGTTCATGGGTTTCCTCACACAGTCGGCTAATTGGCTGTTCCAAATCTCCCTTAGGTGTGAGTGTGAGTGTGAATGGTTGTGTGAGTGTTGGCCCTGCAATGGCCTGGCCAGTTGTCCCGGAGTCAGATGAGATGGGTGCCAGCCTCCCCGTGTCCCTAATCATGATTAAGTAGTTCAGAATGAACAGGCTATAAGATGTCAGCAACACAATGTTTAGAAAAAAATTAATGGTTGGATACATTACCAAACACTGTTTTCAATTTTTCATAACTTATAATAAATATAATTTATATTTGGGTGACATCCAAATTTCAGTTCATTTTCTGTGCCCGCTGAATCCTAATTAGGGTCTCGGGGAGGCTGGCGTCCATCCCAGCCAACTCCAGGCGAGGGTAGAGTACACCCTGGACAGCTCACCAGGCCATCGCAGGACGAAAACACGCTGACAGCTATGCAGCTACTCTTGTCGAAAGTCAGCAATGGATCTTTTACATGAACCTCACACCATAGACAGTGAGAGATATGGCCGACCTTTGCTAACCCAGTTAGCTGCACTGGGGAAACAGTGACAACCTTGTGCAGAGTGGGACTCGAACCCCCAACCTTCGGATCAGCGATCCGGCGCCCGATACCAAAATTAACTTGCTTAAATTAAAGAAAATAACACACATATGAAACACACACACACACACACACACACACACACATATATATATATGTCTGTCTTCCTTTCGGCTTTTTCCCTTTTACTCGGGAGTCACCACAGCAAATCATCTTGATTCGCACACTTGATTTTGGCAGAGGTTTTTTACGTCGGATGCCCTTCCTGTCACAACCCTTTAGCAAGGGACAGAAACACGCTGACGACTTTGCAGCCTACTCTTTACGAATGTCAGCAATGGTTCTTTTACATGCCTCCCACCATAGACAGTGAGAGACATGGCCCGCCTTTGATAACCCAGTTAGCCGCACTGGGGGGTACATGCATACATGTGATAACATGAAATGTATGAAGAAAATCTATTGTAATTTCTGATAATTCCTGAAATAAATATGAAAACCTTTTTAGAAAATTCTACTGCTCGTAGTACTGTTTCCACATCCCAATTTTAATTAAAAAAAAAAAAAAAGATTAATTCTAATTTTTAAATGCTAATTGAAAAAAGACTATAATGACAAGTCAGTTTATATTAAAGGGATGTCTGTGTGCTTGAAGTGGGTGCTAGAAATGACCATTTTCACCAAGTGACTATAACAGATGGAATTCATATTAAAGTACAATGATAGATTTCATGTCAAGCTAAACAGAATGAAGTTACAGATGGCTCTAACAAAGTGGCAGTGACCCACAGAGGCCCATTCATCTCATTCCCTTCTACTAATTGACTTGTTACTGATAAACCCGGTGGCAGTTTGATTTAAAGGGAAAATCTCTAGTGTTGACAGCCACCTGGCAGTGCATGGCAAATTGTGATGTGGTTGACTTTCTATGTACAGTTGATGGGAAGGCTGGGAGAGCCGTTGTTTAGGTGGCTTTGTTACAGTTACCATCAACTGAACAGCACACCTGCTGCATGGCAGTAGAATGTCTCAACACTGCCTTATTTCTCTGATCTGAGGTTTGCATTTTTTTTTCTTAAGATGCAAGATACGTAAAAAAGGAAAAGATATCCTTATACATGAGCAATGATACTTGATACCGACTGGGCCAAACTATACTCAAGAATCCCCAGATGAAGCAATGTGAACAGTAAAAATTTCCCCCATAGCGAACAGGGATCTTGAGTAAACCAAATGATAGTTCTTAAAGATAAGCCTCCTTTTGGTGTGGGATTTATTTAGTCACGTACTGTTGATTTTAGGAATATAATGCTGTTGGGAAGGAAAATCTGAAGTACCAGAATTATTGCCTAAATTATTTTTTTGTTTTGTTTTGGGGTTTTTTGCGTATACAGGGATCCCTCATGTTCCACAGTTAAATGGGACCAAGAGCCCCCTGCGACCACCGAATTCCGCAAAGTAGGATCAACCCCCCATCTCCCAACCCGTGACCGACCGTACATGTATATGTGTATATAATATCAATAAATACATATTCAATGCTATAAATGCTTATAATAACAATTAAGCATTCAAAAATAATGCATAAGATGTAAATAAAATATAAATACACACACATACAGAGAGGCGCACATGCACGCAGATCCGCATGCACACACTCAGATGCACACCTCACAAAAATGTAAGTAGTTTTGATGGGAGGTTTTGGGTTGTTTTTTGTTTTGTGTTGGTTTAGGGGGATTTTTTGTTTATTTGTTTGTTTGTTTGTTTGTTTGTTTTTGCATAATTGGCCTTGTTTTTGTGGCATTTTCCTTAACTTTTTCCCCTATTCTTCCTTAATTTTCAATATTTTTTAATTCAATGAATATATATATATATATATATATATATATATATATATATATATATATATATATATATATATATATATTTAACCACGATGCACTGAAGCCACATGAATTGAAGCGCGAAGTAGCGAGGGATCCCTGTACACTGTATGTACATAATAAGTAAGAAACAAAACATGACAGAAATTGATCATAAAATGTTTGTGCGAAAAGTTTGTTTATGTATCGAAAAACCAAATGTTAAAATTGTGTACATGTTAATACAGGACAAGAACAGAACAAGAACAGAATGGTATGATGAGGAATGAAGTATAGTTAGCGACACCACACCAAGTTGATATTTCTCTCAATATGCCATAGTATTAACTTTCTGTAATGCTGCAGCTATTTGGAATGGTCTGTAGTATTTTTTACTTTGTTTAGGTTATGTTATCTCTCTCTCTCTCTCTCTCTCTCTCTCTCTCTCTCTCTCTCTCTCACACACACACACACACACACACACACACACACACACACACACACACACACACACACAAGACAAAACACTTCAGGTTGTCATGATAAAGCACTGACACTGGAGAAGTTAATCAAGTCCCTGGGAGGACATTGCAGTGGTGATTGGGAATGATTCTGTGTGGCGGTGGAGGGAATGTGTGCCTCCAGTCTCCCAGAGACCCGAGTAAGATTAAACAGTTTAGCAAATGTAGGACTTAATGAACTATTGCAAGAGCTGCTTCTTCTTTTCCTTTCAGCTTTTCCCTTCAGGGGTCGCCACAGCGAATCATCTGCCTCCATCTCACCCTATCCTTTGCATCTTCTTCTCCTACACTAACGACCTTCATGTCCTCCTTCACCACGTCCATGAATCGTCTCTTTGGTCTTCCTCTAGGCCTTCTGCCTGGTAGTTCCAGCCTCAGCATCCTACTACCAATATACTCACTATCCTTCCTCTGTACATGTCCAAACCATCTCAATCTAGCCTCTCTGACTTTGTCTCCAAAACATCTTACATGTGCTGTCCCTCTGATGTGCTCATTCCTAATCCTATCCATCCTCGTTACTCCCAAAGAGAACCTCAAAATTTTCATCTCTGCTACCTCCAGCTCTGCCTCCTGTCTTTTCCCCAGGGCCACTGTTTCTAAACCATACAACATCGTTGGCCTCAACACCGTCTTGTACACTTTTCCTTTCATTCTTGCCGATACCCTCCTATCACACATCACACCGGACACTTTTCTCCAACCATTCCAACCTGCCTGCACACGCTTCTTCACCTCTTTTCCACACTTTCCATTGCTCTGGATTGTTGAGCCTAAGTACTTAAAATCCTCCACCTTTCTTATCTCTGCTCCCTGTAACCTCACTGTTCCTCTTTGGTCCTTGTCATTCATGCACATGTATTCTATCTTACTGAGGCTAATCTTCATTCCCCTCCTTTCCAAGGCATACCTCCACCTCTCTAGATTTTCCTGCACTTGTTCTCTGCTCTCACTACAGATCACAATGTCATCTGCAAACATCATAGTCCATGGGGAATCTTGTCTAACCTCATCTGTCCATCACCATAGCAAACAAGAAGGGGCTCAAAGCTGACCCTTGATGCAGTCCAACCTCCACCTTGAACTCTTCTGTCACACCGACAGCACACCTCACCACTGTCTTACATCTCTCATACATGTCCTGCACCACTCTAACATACTTCTCTGCCACTCCAGACTTCCTCATGCAATACCACAGTTCTTCTCTCGGCACCTTGTCATATGCTTTCTCCAGATCCACAAAGGCACAATGCAGCTCCCTCTGACCTTCTCTGTACTTCTCCATTAACATCCTCAAGGCAAACACTGCATCTGTGGTGCTCTTTCTTGGCTTGAAACCAAACTGTTGTTCACAAATGCTGACCTCTGCCCTTAGTCTAGCTTCCACTATTCTTTCCCATAACTTCAACTTTATCCATCACTTTAACTCATCAACTTTATCCCTCTGAAGTTGCCACAACTCTGCACGTCTCCTTTGTTCTTAAAAATGAGCACAAGCACACTTCTCCTCCATTCCTCTGGCATCTTCTCACTCTCGAAGACCTTGTTAAATGTTCTTGTCAGAAAATCTACTGCTACCTCTCCTAGACACTTCCATACCTCCACTGGTATGTCATCAGGACCAACTGCCTTTCCATTCTTCATCCTCTTCAATGCCCTCCTCACTTCACCCTTACTAATCTTTGCTACTTCCTGGTCCTCAACAGTCACCTCTTCTCCTCTTTTTTCTCTCTCATTTTCCTCATTCATCAGCTCTTCAAAGTACTCTTTCCATCTTCCCAGCACACTTCTGTCATCAGTCTATACATTTCCCTCTCTGTCCTTTATCAATCTAACTTGCTGCACGTCCTTCCCATCTCTATTTCTCTGCTGTGCCAACCTGTATAAATCATTTTCTCCCTCCTTACTTTCCAACCGAGCATACAAGTCCTCATACGCCCTCTGTTTGGCCTTTGACACTGCTACCTTCGCCTTACGCTGTGTCTCCCTGTACTCCTGTTTACTCTCTTTGGTCCTCTCTATGTCCCATTTCTTCTTAGCTGACCTCTTCTTTTGTACACACTCCTGCACTTCCTCATTCCACCACCATGTCTCCTTATCTACTTTCCTTTCAGAGGACACACCAAGTACTCTCCTACCTGTCTCCCTGATCACATTAGCTGTAGTTGTCCAGTCATCTGGAAGCACTTCGTGACCACCCAAAGCCTGTTTCAACTCCTCCTTGAAGACAACCCGACACTTCCTTTTTCAGCTTCCACCACTTTGTCTTCTGCTCTGCCTTTGCCTTCTTCACCTTTCTCACCATCAGAGTCATCCTGCACACCACCATCCTATGCTGTTTGGCAACACTCTCACTCGCTACTACTTTGCAGTCACTGACTTCCTTTAAATTACATCGCCTGCACAAGATGTAGTCTACCTGTGTGCTCCTACCTCCACTTTTATAAGTCACCCTATGCTCCTCTCTCTTCTGGAAGAAAGTATTCACCACAGCCATTTCCATCCTTTATGCAAAATCTACCAACATCTGTCCTTCTGTGTTCCTGTCCTGGATACCAAACCGACCCATCACTTCCTCGTCCCCTCTGTTTCCTGCACCAACATGTCCATGGAAGTCTGCACCAATGACCACTCTTTCACCTCTGGGGGTACTCTGCATCACTTCATCTAACTCCCTCCAGAATCTCTCCTTCTCTTCTCGCTCACATCCTGTCTGTGGGGCATAAGCACTAACAACATTGAACATCATACCTTCAATTTCTAACTTGAGACTCATCACTCTGTCTGACACTCTTTTCACTTCTAGAACATTTCTGACAAACTCCTCCTTCAAGATGACTCCGACTCCATTTCTCTTCTCATCCACACCATGATAGAACAGCTTAAACCCTGCCCCTATGCTTCTAGCCTTGCTACCTTTCCACCTGGTCTCCTGAACACACAGTATGTCCACCTTCCTCCTCTGCATCATGCCAGCCAGCTCTCTACCTTTTCCTGCCATAGTTCCAACATTCAAAGTCCCTACTCTCAGTCCTAGACTCATGCCTTTCCTCTTCTCTCTCTGGCAACGGACACGCCTCCCGCCTCTCCTTCTTCGACGTCTTCGACCAACAGTAGTCCAATTTCTATCAGCACCCTGTTGGTTGACAGCACTGATGGCGGTCGTTGTTAACCCGGGCCTCGACCGATCCGGTATGTCATTCTTTCTTGTGATTCGCATAGTTTATTTGGCATTTGTTTTACGTCGGATGCCCTTCCTGACGCAACCCTCTGCATTTATCCGGGCTTGGGACCGGCGTGAGGGAGAGACCCTGGTTTGTGCCCCCACCCCCACCCCCTCACGGCTGCATTAACTATTGCAAGAGCTGCAATTACATTAAATTCATAAGTACTGTCTCAGGAATTACAATAGACAATTACAATTCTACCATTCTGAGGTATAAATGCACAATATAGATATTAACTACAATGTTAGAAAAATGATGTAGCTCTGATTATTAACATACCTTTAAGATTTTTTATAAATCATCTTTTTTTGTTGTGTCATATCAGTATTTTTTAATATTCTCATAGTCCCTATTTATATTTCATTATGTATGTACCTTTTATCCTATCAGCAGGTCAAAAGCACGGTTACATCTCCCATGATGCCATAGCATATCGATGAAGCTTCATCACTTTAAATCATGAATAATTGTTCTACAGGGAGAAAGAATGGCAGACTTCAGCAGGTTAAACACATTCAGCTTCTCATTATTCTTTGCAACTCTCCTCTGTGTGTGTGTGTGTGTGTGTGTGTGTGTGTGTTTCATTTCTTTTTCTCTCTGGTCTTTCTCACCACTCAAAGTTTATTTTGTAAATTACCATTGAAAACTGCAGCCCCCAGTGCCATGCTATTTGTCAAAGGTAGCTGCAGGAATGCCTCTTTTTCTGTCCTATACACTTTTAGGTTGCTCATCTATCTTTTTCACTCCCACTTTCCCTTACCTCACATCACCCTCCCTTTGGCCCTGCCTAATAATTATTAATGCCATTATCAGGAAGCAGGCGATTCATTACCTGTTCTCTCTCTCTCTCTCTCTCTCTCTCTCTCGCTCTCTCTCGCACTCTCTCACTGAATGCTTCTCTAGAATAATCAGTGTGTTTGCAAAAACATCCTTCTCATCGTAATTAAGCTCTGCCTGTTTAATTACAACACATTTAAAATTCAACTGTTGTTTCACATGTATTCTCATGTTTATCCTGTATTTTAACTGCCATTCATTTGAAATGTACGGTTTATTTTGTTGTTGCGTTTCACTTTTTGGTTGTCAGATACCAGAGCATGTCACAAATATTACTAATACATTTTGCTTAATTGAATATTTTGCTCATTTTTTGCTACATTCATCCTACATGATCACCCTGTAGTCACATATCAACAAGGGCACCTGCACTGGATACAGGTACTCACATAAGCTACAAAATATTCTGAAGAATAATCATGGCATCAAACATTGCTGCCCCTCAGGTTATTATATTACATGCCACTGTAGGAAATTTTGCAACAGCAGCTGTTGAATATTCCTTTGCCTGAGATAATCCGCTAGTTTTTCATCCTCTCACTGTTTCCTTTTCTTTGTTCCTTTCTCACTCATGCATGCCATCTCTGCTGATTGATGTAATGTGACGCGGTAATGCTGATGGTCCAGGGATGTTCTGCCTTGTCTTTGACAGATGGAGAATAGCATGGAACAGATGCATGATGTTACATTACCCTTGTCTCTATTGCTTCTTCTACTCTCTGTCCACATGTTAGTATCTTCTCTCCATTATGTGCTCTCTCCTCTACAGCAGACATTCAATTAACTTTGTGTTACATACTAGAAAGTCTGATCTGTGTATGTCCTTAAAATTTATTTTGTGTTCTCTCAGCTACCTTTCAAGTTGCTCACTCAGGTAATGATTTTGCTATCTGTATTCCTGTAGCCAATTATGTATGGTGGTTGTTACCATTGTTTACGTTCCTGTTAAGGGCCACAATGGATCACTAGCACATTGGGCATAAGTAATACACTCTTTTAAGGATATCAGCACCATACACACTAACATTCACACCTAGGGGAATTACAGAGCAGATTATTAGTTTAATTCATTAAAAAAAAAAATTCTCTCATGAAATTTTTAGCTTAAAATGAGTCATGAGTATTTTTTGTTTGTTTGTTTGTTTGTTTGGGGTTTTTTTTTCTAGACTGATACTAAGGTCACACAACATGAGCTGATATCCTAGATGTAGATTAGCCGATCCCCAGTCCTGTGACGGCGGCAGCATATGTTCGACCCAAAGATGCAGGAGACCATGTACGAAGATTTAACGACTTTATTTTAGCACAGCGGAAACCAAAATCACTGGGAATAATTCTTAAATGGAAAACTGGTCAAGCACGAAGCAGGATACCAAGAGTCAGAGAGAACACGGGGAACGGAATCACATTGAAAGGACAATATTCTGACGCCACAGGGGAGCACTCCGCCCCTCTTTACAGCTCGCTGATTGCAGAGTGAATTCAGGTGTGCTCTATGGATTTCGCTTCCAGGTAACAGCCACGCCCCTTGCCAGCACCTGCAGTGTATGGGGGGGGAGGGGGAGTTAAAGGCCGATCATGTCTCTCACTGTCTATGATGAGAGGCATATAGAATAACCATTGCTGACTTTTAACAAGAATAGCTGCAAAGCCGTCAGCATGTTTCTGCCCTGCAATGGCCTGGCAAGCTGTTCAGCGTGTACTCTGCCTTCGCCCGGAGTCGGCTGGGATGGGTGCCAGCCTCCTTGCAACCCTAATTAGGATTAAGCGGTTACAGAAAATGAACTGAACTGAAGATTAGCTGATTAGAGTGCAGAATTGCTAATATCTAATGGCCTTGGGTTACCTTGACAGACCATTTCCATCAGAAATGTTTAATCGTAGACTAAGAGAGAAAAACAGTTAGAATGACTTTGACAGAATGACCAATGCTTCACAATTGGCTACAATAATGCATTATTTATACCTCTTAATCTCTGAGTATTTCAAGAGAAGTTAGAGCCTACGAGAGGTAAAGTACACTCTGAAGATGTTGTCAGTCTAATCTCAGGGCTTAAAAGGGAAAAAACAACCATTCATACTCACAATCAAGGGTAATTTCAGGAATACAGTTGACCTAATCTACCTGTCTTTTACAGTAAAGGTAAAGTCTGATGGGTTTTTTACACCCAAGCCTGGTGGCTCATCAGGCCAGTGCTTATTCCCAGTTTTTGTAGCGTGAAGCAACCAGAAGTTCAACATGGATGGGACGCTACTCCATCGCAGGTTACCTTCCCAGTATATTTTTACTGGTACCCATTTATACTGCTGGGTGAACAGAGGCACACTTGTCGTTAAGACCTTGCCCAGGGGTCTTTGCACAGTGGGGGTCTAACTGGGAGCTGAACACACAACCTCCCGAACATGAGAGCAGCACCCTAACCACTATGCCACTGCACCCTAACTACTATGCCACTGGCCCCACGTGTCTTTTACAGTGACAGGGAAAAAAATTGAGTGAACTTGTGCAACCACGAAAACAGCATGCAAATTTCACACAGAAAGGCCCTGACCAGCCACAAGGTTCAAATCCCTAATTCTTGTTCAAAGTTGGATGTATAAATTGTCTTTGTATGCTGTAGAATAAGATTATTTTCTCTCAAATTAACCCTAAAGGATCTTACCTGATCTAGCACAACAATGCCCCTGTGCACAAATCAAGCAACATGAAAATGTGGTCGGACAGTTTTGGAGTAGAAGGGCTTGTGTGTTCTGAGCCTTGACCTAAACCCTCTAAAGACCTTTAGGATTAATTGAAATTCTGGCTGCATCCAGGGTTCTTTGCCAAGCATCAGTGCCTAAATTCACAAATTGGGGTTAAATGGAAATAAATCCACACAGTCACACTCCATCATCAAGAGCCTTCGCAGTGGCTAGCCGTCCAAGTAGATCGAAGCCTTTAATAAGAACAAAGGGGACTAAATGTGGAATCATAATGCATGTGATGGACCTCATGTCAAGGAGAGGTACACCCTGAGCAGCCCAACAGATCATTGCAAGGTGATCACAGTATGTCGATGTCCTAAATGGTAAAACATAGCAGGTTGTATTACAATAGTTCAGGAGTGGCCAACCAGTCAGAGACCAAGAGCCACATTTTATACAGTGTTACCACAAAGAGCCACATCATACATATGGGTACACATGAATATCACCCATCCCTTTCTCAAACGCGCACACACACACACACACACACACGCACACACACACACAGACAGATTTATTTTAAATTCACACACCAACATTCTTATAAAATTCTCACATCTTTGAATGTAAGAGTGTAACTGTGATTCAATCGCTGTGTTAATGTCTGATAATCTGTGGTCAGACATGTGGCGGGACAGTTGGACGTCCGATACCACACGTTTTAGTTTGCCGTTTTCAGGAGCCAAGATTTCAACAACGTCACTGAGGCATTCTATAACGAATTGTCCTTCACTGTATGACTTTCTGGCCCTTTGAAATGTTCCGAGACAGTTGATATGATGCATGCATTACGGTCTCTGAACACTCTGTGAATTTTTGGAAAAACTGCTTTCCTGGCTGACTTTTCAAAGTGAACAACGTTGTGCTTGCGAAGTTCAGTCCCTTTAGGAAATTCCTGGTCGAAGTTAGCATGGAGTGAGCTGAAGTCGCGCTGATGATTCGAAGCTGTGAAATGCGCTAATGATGCCTGACATATAAGGAGGAATGGCTTCCTATTACGTTAAACAAAAAATATAAACTCTCCCACCCCGTTAAAAATGTCCTGTGTTCATCTTCATATTTTCTTTTTTACTGTGCATTTTTCCCTCTGCCAATAAGAGCTCACTTGGCACAAATTGTTTATTGAAATGATCTCGCCCATACTGGGAAGCTTTGTATTATTTTCATCTCACACACAGGCGCATTTAACAAAAATACCATACTGAACTGTGTAGTGGTTAGCACGTCCGCCTCACAGCAAGAAGGCCCGGGTTCGATTCCCGGCCTGGGCGTTTCTGTGTGGAGTTTGCATGTTCTCCCCGTGCTTGTGTGGGTTTCCTCCGGGTGCTCCGGTTTCCACCCACAATCCAAAGACATGCACTGTAGGTTAATTGACCGTTCTAAATTAGGGACTACAGATGGAAACTAGCTATAAGCTATAATCTGGTACAGTACATCTCTGTCTCTATGAGCTTAATGTTCCTGTACATTGTCCCTTAAATAAATAAATAAAATAAACTTAAGCGAAGCGAACACGTACATTAAAAAACACAAACTTCGATATGAACGTAAGATCCGCATGAAACCAGGCAAAGAGCCGCATGAGGCTGGGGAGCCGCGGGTTGGCCGCCCTTGCAACAGATGATTTGCGTAGTGAGAATTATACATGTTACTTTTGACGGGGATTCAAGTGGCAGTAATTCCATAGTATGGATATGGTCCATTGTATTAAACAATCTGACAGATTTCTGTTAAGTTGGTTTACTAAATATTAATTAGCTGTTGCTATTGCTCTCCTTTGAGATAAGGTATAAATTGTTTAATTAGAAAGAGTCTGGTTTGTGTTTATGGATTCCAATAGTAAGTGATGGTTTTTCACACACCCATTCAATATCCAATAACCACCTGTCACAGTTGCAGTCATTAATGCTTGCCACAAGCATAACTATCTGCTGTGCTACAGTGCTAAAGCGTAGTCTCTTTATGTTTTCCCATATAATATGGTAATAAAACTATTTGTACTTTGATAATTATTACAGTCCAGAAGTGATTCAGTCCAACTTAATTAATATCGTAGAACACATTTCTAAGTAAGTTTATATTGCTTACTCTCTATTTCTTACCACAAAAATTTCCTGGAGACATTACAATTTATGCTCC
>CM045742.1:26835000-27080000 GCA_024760905.1 Plotosus lineatus
CTAATATTGTTAGCTTGTGCTTAATGATTAAGAATTCTATTACACAGAACTTCAGATCACATTTATTTCTGCTTATAGTGTACAACTTTACTAGCTGTACAAAACAGCAAAATACATAAGCACTGTAACTATGCAGCCATAGGCTAATGGCTAGAGAAGCAACTCTGAGACCGAAAGGATACTGGTTTGATTCCCAAACCAGCAGGAAAATGTGTGGTGAGGGGAGTGCACCTTTCTTTCTTCCACATTCATGGCTGAAGTACTCCAATGTTTGTGCCCAATGTTTGTGTGTGTGCTCACTTTTAATGGGTTACATAGAGAGGCAATAATTTCTCTTGTAAGATTAATACAGTATATAGATAAAATAGAATAAAAAGTGTAATGATCATAGAAGAAACCATGTGTATGTTTTTTGTTTGTTTGTTTGTTTGTTTGTTTTTGGGGGGTGGGGCATACCAATCCCACAGGAGGCATATAAACTAAAAAGCCCTTTAATCTTACTAAAACATACAGCAGATACATGCTAACTCAATGTCATGTAGAAAAATAGATGTTTTAAATGTGCTTTTAGACATTCCTAGTTAACAAACAAATTTGAAATCACTGGATTTTGCATCAAGTGTCCTTCCTAATACCAAAAGACATGAGCATATCACCCCAATCTTATTTAAACTGCACTGGCTCCCAATTGAATTTCGCATTGAATATAAATGACTACTTTTAAAATATAAAGCACTCAATGGTCTCTTAATGGTATCTTAGTGAACTTCTTGTTGTTTATGATCCTCCATGCCCCCTTAGATCAAAAGATGCAGGATGCTTAGTAATACCTCAAATAATGAAGACTATTGCAGGCTGCAGAGCTTTTTCTCACAAAGTCCCACATTTATGGAATAACATTCCAGTTAACGTTCGGAACTCAGACTCAGTTTCTGTTCTTCAGACGAGGATGAAAACTTACTTGTTTGGTAAAGCATTTTATTAATAGTGTTTTATTAGGTAAAGGAGCAGATCTTGGGGTCTCAGGCATAGAGAGTTCTGGTCGGCTGTGATATTGGGAGGCTGTCGCTCACCCTCTCCACATGCTCACCCAGGTTTGTTGACGGTGGAGTGACTGATTGTCTAATGTCACAGGATGCCCTCATGTCTGCCTTGCTTCTGGCTCAGTCTTTTAGTTATCCTTCCATACTCCCATATGTCATGTCGGAGTCCCTGCTTGCATTTAACAATAAGAAATTGTTCTATTACTATTACAGTGTTACGAGTATGCCTAATATGGACTTAGATGTGCACTCACAGACTGTGAAGATGACTTTTCACTCGTGGTGATATAAACTCGTTTTCTGCAATTATTTAGGACTTATAGATGTGGTATAACCAACCGGACTTCATGTTGAACTGTAATGAAGTTTCTCTCATATTGTTTGTATCCGTATGGTTTTTACCCAAAATAGGATGGATTTTCCTTCTGGGCCTGGTTCCTCTCAAGGTTTCTTAATCGTGTCAACTCTGAGATTTTTTTCCTTGCCGCCATCACCTCGGAATTGCACACTGGGGATGTATAAAAGTTGTAGAAAAATGTTTGAACTCCTTTGTAGTTTGTAAATTATTATTGTTACACTGTAAAGCTGCTTTGTGACAATGTCAATTGGGAAAAAATGTTATATAAATTTTTTAAAAATTTAATAGGATTTTTTTAGGCATGTGTGAGCATTGGCATTTGATTCTTTTTGTTAAGATAAAATTTAATCTCTGACTCTCCCTCCCTGTGGCAATATTATTCACATTAAATTACTTTATCTCATAGCATGAGGATCTCATAGATGAGAGAGAGAGAGAGTGAGAGAGAGAGAGAGAGAGAGAGAGAGAGAGAGAGAGAGAAACAGTCCCAGCATCTCACCTTAGGAGTTATTGGAGAATAATACTGATGGAAAGAGATAGAAAATATCAGTCAGAAAATATCAGGTTAAATCATATTCCTAAGTCAGACATGGGAGTCAATGCGCAATGCACAGTATGACTGACACACACACACACACACACACACACACACACACACACACACACACTCACACAGCTGGATGCAAACTGAGTTGTGTTTGTGGGGATTTCGCACTGGTGTATTTTTGTCTCTTTCTCCACCTCCCCCACCATCATTCCCTTTCGCAGCTATGCATCAGCACAGCAAAACCTACGGTGCTTTTGCTTCAGGTACAACTGGCTCTATTGTGCACATTGGACATTTGAGCAGAGGTATCTACCAATACACGTGCATGTTCCTAAAGACACACTACGGAATAGTGGCGAGAGTGTAACCTGCAATGATTGTATTTGTAATTTAATTCCACTGGTTGCAAGAGGTGGCAATCAGAAAGCAGATAAGCTGTGCTTGTCTGTGTCCAAGCATGAATGAAGCAGCAAAGATGAGAAACACAATTGGGTAAGAGACAGAACCCTGTTACGAATGTGGCGTTATTAAAGAGAATTCCTGAACACGTGTAAATGCTCATGAATATATACATTTACATTTAAGGAATTCAACACAAACACAGACATCACGGTAATGTAAAATATCATTAATGTAAGCTTATTATATGAATAAAAATGATAAAGATAGACAGATTATAGATGACATGTTTCAAACTAAACAATAATTCTGAATAATTTAAGACATTGTGATATTGTTTCTCTCTTTGCTGTCTTGACAAAAGAGGTAATCAACAGGGGAGTATGAACTGAGTGCTGAGAGCAAGGATGCATTTAAGATTCCAAAGGAGAACACACAGAGCTGAAACAAGCCCAGGAATAAAATAGAGATAGTGGAGGACAAAAAATGTGCCCCTGGCTATGTCTGTATGTCTTTTTTATGGACCATGTAAACTTTAGATCAGCAAGAGAACATGGCCAGCACAGTTACTATAGACAAAGGGTAAAAAGGCTGATAGTAAGTCATTGTGCTAAAATTGTACTATTTCAATATGGAAAGACAGATTATGTTGGAGTCCATGCTCAGAGATATTATCAAATACAGTATATGAACCACAAGAAAAGATTATTTTGAAGATTTTGTATATTTTTAATTAGGAATAGAATTAATAAAATAAGCTTTACAATACTGAACAAAAGTTTTATTCATGTAGATGGAAAAAAACAACAACGGTGTAATTGTTTTCTGAGTTATGCATTATCTTCATCTTCCTCTTCCTCTGTTTAATCCAGGGTCGGGTCACAAAAGCAGCTTAAGCAATGAGATTCAGATATCCCTCTCCCCAGTCACTTCCTCCAGCTCTTCGGGGGACACTGTGGTGTTCTCAGACCTGCCAAGAGGCATAATCTCTCCAGCGTGTTCTAGGTCAAACCAGGGGTCTCTTCCCTGGTGGACATGTCTGAAACACCACACCAAGGAGGCATTCGGGAGGCATTCTAACCAGATGCCCGAGCCACCTCAACTGGCTCCTCTCAATGCGGAGGAGCAGCGGTTTTACGTCGAGATCTCCCTGGATAGCTAAGTTTCTCACCTTATCTCTAAAGGAGAGCCCCGACACTCAGTGAAGGAAGCTCATTTCAGCCGCTTGTATCAGTGATCTTGTTCTTTCGGTCACTACCCAAAGCTGAGGTGATGATTGGAATGTAGATTGACTGCTAAATTGAGAGCTTTGCCTTGTAGCTCAGCTACTTCTTTACAACGAGGGACCAGTACAGGCTCTGCTTTACAACAGAGGCTGCAGCGATTCACATGTCGATCTCCTATTCCATCCTTCTTTCTCTCGTGAACAAGATTCCGAGATACTCAAACTCCTCCATTTGGGGCAGGTCCTTATTTCCAACCCGGAGGGGGCATTCCACCCTTTTCTGGATGAGAGCCATGGCCTCAGACGTGGAAGTGCTGATTCTCATCCCGGCCACTTCGCAGTCAAGTGCAAAGTGGCTGGGATGAGAATCAGCACTTCCACCCTTTTCTGGATGAGAGCCATGGCCTCAGACGTGGAAGTGCTGATTCTCATCCCGGCCACTTTGCACTTGACTGCGAATTGCTCCAATGAGAGCTGGATGTCCCAGATTGATGAAGTCAAAAGGACAATGTTATCCGCAAAAAGTAGAGAGATTGGATGGCCTCCAAACCAGATCCCTTCGACACCTCGGTTGCACCTAGAAATTCTGTCCATAAAATGTATGAACAGAATGGGTGACAAAAGACACTCTTGGCGGACTCCAACTCTCACCGGAAACAAATTCGGCCTGTTGTTACCAATGCGGATTAAACTCTGGCTCCAGTGATGCAGTGACTGACTGGCCCATAGCACCAGGTCTGGAACACTGTACTCCCGGAGCACGACCCGCAAGACAGCCCGAGGAACACGGTCGAAAGCCTTTTCTAAAACCACAAAACACATATAGACAGATTGGACCAACTCCACGCCCCGTCCGAATTTCTGTAGAGGGTATAGAGTTGATTGAGAGTGCCACGGCCAGGATGAAAACCACATTGTTCCTCCTGAATCCAAGGTTCAACTATCGGACGGATCCTTATCTCCAGTACCTCTTCATAAACTTTCCCGGATAGGCTGAGGAGTGTGATTCAATGCTAATTGGAACACACCCACCGATCCCCTTTTTTAAAAAGAGGGACTACCACCCTGGTTTGCCAATCCAGAGAGAGGTAAGGCCCCGATGACAATGCAAGGTTGCAGAGACGTGTCAACCAAGACAGTCCTACAACACCCAAAGCCTTGAGATAGCTTGGGCTCTGGAATCACCCATCTCGAATTATACATTACTCTTCAAATGAAGAAAAAAAATGATGCAAGAAAATGAGTGTATGGCAGTAATTACATTATATAACAAAGCATTTATACTCATTTAAAAATCATAGTGAAATATATTAGTTTCACCTGCAAAGACAAAAAACAATTATGAATAAAATCCTCCAAAATCCTCAGAAAAAACTAATAGCCAATTTGGATTTTTGTAATTTTTTGAATGTCCATATTAGATACAGCTTTGTGGTATTTCTTCCCATATGCACCTCAATACTGCACCCCCCCCCCCAAAAAAAAAAAAAAAAAAAAAAGATTTGACTGTATATATGGAATGAAACCCTCTTTTTATTTAATTATTTATTTATTTATTTAGTGGAATTACTGTACATGAAACCATTATGACAGTATTCCAGTGGTGTGGTTGGAATGCATTTTGGGGATTTGAAATCCCCCATTGGTTCGGCATAACTGAAAACATTATAAGCATTAACAAGTGAAGACAATGACATTTTTTTATATCTGAGTCTAGTGATATCTGCCAAGAACTGGAAGGTGAACAGTTAGTTTCTGAATTTGATGCACTTAAGGATCTGTGCCAAAGAGTAATAATTTAAATGGTTCTGCCTATTCATCTCCAAAAAGACAGGTGTTATGAGGTGCTCCTAGTATGCCAAGGAATGTACCTAACAAAAATGGTCCAGAGAAGGACAGCCAATAAACTGGCATGAGTGTCATGGATATTCAAGGCTCATTGATATGCGTGGTGACTAGAGGATTGTAGGTCTACCCTGATCCCACAGCAGCTCCTGCACAGAGCGAGTGCAGCAAAAGCTGCTGGATAGAGTTAATGCTGGCTATTAGAGAAAGGTGTCAGAACACACGGTGTACTGTGGCTTGTTGCACATAGAGCTGTTTAACCACCGACCAGTAATGTGGGTTTAAATGTTATGACTGATCAGTAAGCTGTTCAGATTGGATTTTTACCTTTAAACAATTGTCTGTGTTCTGTTTTTTACCACATGGAAACACAGCTATATTTCGTTGATGCCACCGTTTGTAAAAAAGAAAAAAAAGAATCGGACTTATAAATTATGTCATTAGAGCTTTTCTATCTTGAAAAGGTGTAATCTAGTCCCACCTTTTAAGAACTATTCAGACAGATTACCTCCCTGTATTTACAGTGAGTAGGGAAAAGAATGACACACACACACACACACACACGCACACACACACACACACACACACACACACACACACACAAAAATCTTTTTTCAGTTTTATTGAAATATAAGCAGCTCAAGTCCAGTGAATGACCTGAATAGGAATAAACGAGAGCTGTATATCAGACCTACCTGAGAAGAAAAAGAAGGCAGCCTTTCAAATCATGAAATGGCCCCAGCATGCCCTCCAGACCTAAACCCCATAGAGCGATTTGGGATGAAGTGAACAGAAGGGATGATAGCAACCAACAAGCGCAACGCATTCATAGAAACTTCTGAAACCATGCTGGGAAGAAACTTCCAGAAAAAAATATTCAATTTCCATCATAGAAAATACTGTAGGTGTGTTCAACTGGAATATCAGCAAAAAGAGGCGAAGGCGATAACTCAAAATTTGTGATTAAATTGTTAAACAGAACAAATCCACAACTTTTTTTTTACAGTAGTTACAAATGTTTTCAGTTCTATGCTTTGATTTCAGAATACAATGAGACACTAAACTGCATACATTTTATTAAAAATCCCAAAAAGTTACGGTGCCTCAATGGTTTTGACTGGTAATGTATATTAGCATGGTTACCGCATAATCAAAAAGTTAGCTGAATAAGAAAACTGCTTTCTAATTCAAAGTTAGGATATAGAAAAATATATAATATGCATTCACTTCATTGCAAGTCAGCTTCATTGGGTTTTTAGACTGGAGACCGTGCTGGGGCCATTCCATGAGTTGAATCCTAACCACCTCTTTTCTTATCAGGCAGTTCTGATATAATACTCACCTTTATTCCTTTTCAGGCCATTCACTGGGCTTCAACTGATTGTATTTCAATAAAGCTGAAAAAAGGGGGCGTTTTCAAATTTTTGACCAGTACAATAGTGTATTTTTCCAACTACTAGTATATTTAGTCAATGGAAGTTATAACATGAAACAGCAAACAAAAAAGAAATGAACAAACAAGTAATAGATAGATAGAAAAAACAAATAAATAAACACAATTGCTGAGATAGTTAATGGATTAACCCTCTTCTAAAAATATTTATGAACTAATTATCTTCTCCATTGAACACCAAGCTAATTGGCTTCAACCTCTGATTAGAAAAATCACAAAAAATCTCAGGCTTAAAGCTGCGAAGACATAAAACTGGTGTTAAATTTTAATGTCCTGTCTTCCTTTCGGCTTTTTCCCTTTTACTCGGGAGTCGCCACAGCAAATTATCTGATTCGCATGTTTGATTTGGCAGAGGTTTTTACGTCGGATGCCCTTCCTGTCACAACCCTTTTAGCAAGGGACAGAAACACGCTGACGACTTTGCAGCTACTCTTTACGAAAGTCAGCAATGGTTCTTTTACATACCTCTCACCATAGACAGTGAGAGACATGGCCCGCCTTTGATAACCCAGTTAGCTGCACTGGGGGGGGACAGTGACAACCTTGTGGAGAGTGGAACTCGAACCCCCAACCTTTGGATCAGCGATCCAGCGCCCTATACCACTAGACCACCACTGCCCCCTTTACATTTTAATGTCCTACATAACAATATACAGGGATCTCTCACTTTCCGTGGTTAATGGGGACTGAGATCCCTCGCGACAGCTGATTTCCACAAAGTAGGTTCAACCCCCTGACTGACTGATACGTACCTGTATATGTGTATATAATATCAATAAATACATACTCAAACGCTATAAGTACTTATAATAACAATTAAACATTCAAAAATAATCCATAAGATGTAAATAAAATATAAATACACACACATACAGACACGCGCGCACACACACACTCAGGTGCACACACACATACTTAGATGCGCACCTCATATAAAAATGTAAGTATGTACAGTAGTTTTGTTGGAGAGTTTTGGGTTGTTTTTTGGAGGTGTGTTTTATAATTGGCCTGGTGTTGCGGCATTTTCCTTAATTTTTTCCCTTGATTTCATTATTGTTCTATTTTTTGTTAAATATTTTTGATAAACTCACAACGCACTGAAGCCACAGAAACTGAAGCAAGAAGTACCGAGGGATCACTATATTGTAATCTTCGTTGCAGTTGACACACGTAATAACAGCTTAATTATTCAACATCTTGTGTGATAGATTTGGCTTCAAAAAAAATTGGTGTTCAAAAGAGGATGTGTTGCTAAAATCGTCCTCAAATTGTGGCTGCAAATGTATAACGCCAAAGTAAATCAGCAGATGAATAAAAATGATGAAAGACTTCATTAATGCCTCGTAGCCCAGTCCACAATCAAGAAGTGGGAAATGTTTTGTACCACTTGAGCACTTCCTGAATCAGGCCCTCCCTCCAAATTGGATGTAAGAGTGAGGAGTAAACTAGTCAGAGCGGTAATTAGAGATTTTTCTCACAATGAATGATCACTGCATGACAAAAATATCACAAATCCTTTTTAGATGTGGCTCATATGGATGGGCTTTTACACAGGCTTTTTATTTCAGCATTTATTGTAATACACTTTGGTTTCTATGGTAATAGCTCAATCATAGTTACTTGCATGGTGATTGCAATCTTCATGATCATTCTACTGTTTTTCAGCCATTTTTCAGAGAAGTCACAGTATTTCCCCCAATGCAATAAAACAAAAATCTGCAAACTTTTACATTTTTACTGACCAACTTTGTTGTATTTCAAAGTTTATGGCATTTGTTGACAAGGGATTACTTTTTATGAAGATGTTTTATTTGAATTAATGGTCACATATTTCTTTTTTGTCTGTGAGATGAAGCTACTAGTACATCACCAAATTATGGTATTTTTCCAAACCCTTTAAAGTAATCTTTACAGGGGTGCTATTAATTAAAAAAGGTCATTTATTTATTTGCCGATCCACGAATTTCAATTGGGCCACAGGGATGCTGGAGACTATATGAGCTGGCTCTGGGTGATGATGTGGTATACTTTGAACAGCCTGCCAGTCTGTTGTAGTGTGAAGGATTTACATTAAAAATGGGCTAAAAGTAAAAATTATTCCCATATATATATATATATATATATATATATATATATATATATATATATATATACACACACACAGTAAAACCTCCGCTGACGAACGCTTAAGCTCACGAACTTTTCGCCTCAAGAACATTAAATTTGCGAGCATATAGTCTCTGCTGACGAACTAGTTTTCGGCGGACAAACCAAACCACGCGGTCGAACAGCGCCACGGTGGCGGCCACGAGAAGCTGGCCGACGCTCACGGCGTCCCAGTTAAATCACCCCTTTCTTTGAGTGCGGACGTGGTTTGTGTTTGATAGACATTTTGGACCATATTGAGTGTACTTTTGCTATTATGGGACCGAAAAGACCCCACCACAGGTTGAGTTACCTACAGTCCTTATGGAAGGTGACTCTCCTTCCAAACAGTAAGTCCCTCCCTCCCTCCTCCTCCCACTCCATTCCATCAAGCCATCAACTACCATCACAAAGGTAAATAAAATGACTTTATTATACAGTACAGTTTATTTCTTTAATTACAATACAATAGCACATTTATTATACATAAAATAAGGTATATTTTTGTGTAGTTTTAAGGCTTATTTAGTAGAAAATTATGTTTTATGGGGACCTGGGAACGGATTATTCTCATTTTAATGGTTTCTTATGGGAAATAAATGTTCGGAAGACGAACTTTTCGCCTTACACACACTTTCTGGGAACCAATTATGTTCGTGAGCTGAGGTATCACTGTATATATATATATATATATATATATATATATATATATATATATATATATATATATATATATATATATATATAGGGATCCCTCACTTTCTGCAGTTAATTGAGACCGGGCTCCCCACGCGACCATCGAAAGCCGCAAAGTAGGATCAACCGACTGATGTATATGTACATGTATATGGGTATATAAAATCAATAAATACAGTGGTACCTCACTTTACGAAATTAATCCGTTCCAGAGCCTTTTTCGTAACCTGTATTTTTCGTAAATTGAACAGCATTTTACATGCAAAACGTGTGATTCATTCCAAGGCTCCCAATACTACCTCATAAACCCTTTAAAAATGATAAAAGCATGCCTTTTAAGACCTCCTTCTGCTTCAATATCGTACCGATAGTAGACAGGTTTGGCCATATTCCTTTGCGATATCACTCGAGCCCGTTACTTCTTCTCACTCACACCGGAAATGTGTGTGTGTGTGTGTGTGTGTGTGTGTGTGTGTGTGTGTGTGTGTGTGTGTGTGTGTGTGTGTGCGTGTTGACCATGTCTTCTTAGCAGAGTTATAATCTTACAAATGTTTTTGGAAGGTTAAAAACCTGAGTCAATAAATAAACCATAAAACAAGAGTAACCCTGTCCTTTACACGCAAAGCATTATGGCTGCTGCAGCTCCATAATAGCCAATGGGAGGGAGCTGTGTCATCCCTCCTAGCCAATGGGAGGCCAGCGGGGCGGGATGTTTGAACTTCGTTGATGGGAGAGCAGCTTGTGCATTGTTTGAATGGCGCGTTTTAATGTTTGAATGGCGCATTTGAATTTATATCTGAGTGTATAAAGAGTCGAAGTGAAGCACAGTAAGAAAAGAGAAGGCTGAAGGGCATGCACCATGGACCAGTCACATGCAAACTGAACTGATAACACGCCTCAATGAATTTAATCCTATTTAACACACATCTTCTGTGCCAGCTCACATTCCCTCCATCTTATCATCTCTCGGAACACAATCACAGTCTGTCTTTACATTTGCTGATAAGCAAAAACAAGTCTCAAGCAATGAAACAAAAATGTTATTTTCATATATATATATATATATATATATAGATATATATATAGATATATATATATAGATATATATATGTATATATATATATATATATATTTATTTATTTATTTATTTATTTATATATATATATATATGAAAATAACATTTTTGTTTCATTGCTTGAGACTTGTTTTTGCTTATCAGCAAATGTAAAGACAGACTGTGATATATATATAAAAATATACAGGTCCTTCTAAAAAAATTAGCATATTGTGATAACGTTCATTATTTTCTGTAATGTACTGATAAAAATTAAACTTTGATATATTTTAGATTCATTGCACACCAACTGAAATATTTCAGGTCTTTTATTGTTTTAATACTGATGATTTTGGCATACAGCCATGAAAACCCAAATCATGAAAACCCAAAATTCCTATATCAAAAAATTAGCATGTCATGAAATGGTACTCCAAACGAGCTATTAACCTAATCATCTGAATCAACCAATTAACTCTAAACACCTGCAAAAGATTCCTGAGGCTTTTAAAAGCTCCCAGTCTGGTTCATTACTCAAAACCGCAATCATGGGTAAGACTGCCGACCTGACTGCTGTCCAGAAGGCCATCATTGACACCCTCAAGCAAGAGGGTAAGACACAGAAAGAAATCTCTGAGCGAATAGGCTGTTCCCAGAGTGCTGTATCAAGGCACCTCAGTGGGACGTCTGCGGGAAGGAAAAAGTGTGGCAGAAAACGCTGCACAACCAGAAGAGGTGACCGGACCCTGAGGAAGATTGTGGAGAAGGGCCGATTCCAGACCTTGGGGGACCTGTGGAAGCAGTGGACTGAGAGTCTGGAGTAGAAACATCCAGAGCCACCGTGCACAGGCATGTTGTGGCTACAGGTGCCACATTCCCCAGAAGCGCCTGACCTGGGCTACAGAGAAGCAGCACTGGACTGTTGCTCAGTGGTCCAAAGTAGTTTTTTCAGATGAAAGCAAATTTTGCATGTCATTCGGCAATCAAGGTGCCAGAGTCTGGAGGAAGACTGGGGAGAAGGAAATGCCAAAATGCCTGAAATCCAGTGTCAAGTACCCACAGTCAGTGATGGTCTGGGGTGCCATGTCAGCTGCTGGTGTTGGTCCACTGTGTTTTATCAAGGGCAGGGTCAATGCAGCTCGCTATCAGGACATTTTGGAGAACTTCATGCTTCCATCTGCTGAAAAGCTTTATGGAGATGAAGATTTCATTTTTCAGTACGACCTGGCACCTGCTCACAGTGCCAAAACCACTGATAAATGGTTTACTGACTATGGTATTACTGTGCTCAATTGGTCCGCCAACTCTCCTGACCTGAACCCCATAGAGAATCTGTGGGATATTGTGAAGAGAAAGTTGAGAGACACCAGACCCAACACTGTGGATGAGCTTAAGGCCGCTATCGAAGCATCCTGGGCCTCCATAACACCTCAGCAGTGCCACAGGCTGATTGCCTCCATGCCACGCCGCATTGAAGCAGTCATTTCTGCAAAAGGATTCCCGACCAAGTATTGAGTGCATAACTGAACATAATTATTTGAAGGTTGACTTTTTTGTATTAAAAGCACCTTTTTTATTGGTCGGATGAAATATGCAAATTTTTTGAGATAGGGATTTTTGTTTTTTCTTTACTTTTTTGCCAAAATTATCAATATTAAAACAATAAAAGGCTTGAACTACTTCAGTTGTGTGTAATGAATCTAAAATATATGAAAGTATAATGTTTATCAGTACATTACAGAAAATAATGAACTTTATCACAATATGCTAATTTTTGAGAAGGACCTGTATATATATCAAAATTATTATTATTATTATTATTATTATTATTATTATTATTATTATTTCTATTCTATTTGAATCTATTTAATCAAACCACTATTTAAGCACAATGTAAACATACTGACCAAATCTGTCTTCTTGGTCTATCTTAGAAACTTGTACATACCCCCATGTGCGGTGTGTGTTCATTTTCCTTGGGCACTCCACTGGCATGTACTTTGCAACTACAAATACAAAGCATTTCTATTCGGTGTATGTTTTTTGATTGGCAGTCTGTTCTCAATCCAGCAGTGACACTGAGGTCAACCATGTGAATATAGCCAGTTATGGTCCTTTTAGTGGCCCTTTCTACTGATAGATTGGTTACAGTGGACTGACAAATTGTGAATAACAAAATAGCAACAGATGGGCTGCAGTCATGTTATGTACTATTAAGTGCATGCAGGTGGTATGAGGGGTATCTACATGGGCCATGAGAATAGTGACAAGTTAGACATATCTTTAACATAGATATATTTAACATATACAATATAAATATATATATATATATATATATATATATATATATATATATATATATATATATATATATGTGTGTGTAAAGATAGATAGATAGATAGATAGATAGATAGATAGATAGACATACATACACACACGCGCGCACACACACACACACACACACACACACACACACACACACACACACACATATTTATGTGTGTTGTTGTTGCTTGAGAGAATCATACAGTACCTGACTGCATAAGCACATATTAATGTTCCAGATATTATTATTCTGTGCACTGCTCATGCAGTTTCTATAGCAGCACTTCAGAGACCCCTACTGGTGTAGTCAAACATGATGTTCTTATCTTAATCCCTCAACCAAGTCTGTAAAATTCATGCCTGCAATGACATGCTTTCAATTAAATCATTATATGACAACAGTCAATGCAAACTTTAATCCTCGTAATTGACTTTCTGATCTCTGCTGCTACAATAATACTTACAGTAGCATTCATAAGGAATTTTGTCAGGTTATGGTAGTGCCAAGTAATTACACTGAATTCACAAGTAAGATATCTTTATTTAGCTTAAAATGTGTTGTTGTACATAACATTTTCAGATATTACATTTTCACAGTGATTCTTCTAGTATGGATTTCTACAGAAAGTGTTTAGTCTGCTCAATTATAGCGTATCTCATCACGAGTATCTTAACTAGCATATCTGTGGTGAAAACAAAGGTGTCTACAATTTGATATTTTCTACCTGAGATTTGAGAAACATATAAATTACTTTTAAATCTGACAAAAGCTGCAGTAACATTTCTAAATACTAACAAATGGAAATATAGTGATTAGGCTGTGTACAAAGGTTTAGGTTCTCGTTGGGAGTAACGAGGATGGATAGGATCAGGAATGAGTACATCAGAGGGACAGCACATGTAAGATGTTTTGGAGACAAAGTCAGAGAGGCTCGATTGAGATGGTTTGGACATGTACAGAGGAGGGATAGTGAATATATTGGTAGTAGGATTCAAAGGTTGGAACTACCAGGCAGAAGGCCCATCGGAAGACCAAAGAGAAGATTTATGGATGTGGTGAAGGAGGACATGAAGGTAGTTGGAGTAAGAGTAGAAGATGCAGAGGATAGGGTGAGATGGAGGCAGATCATTTGCTGTGGCGACCCCTGAAGGGAAAAGCCGAAAGGAAAAGAAGAAGAAGAAGGCGGCTGTGTACAAATGACAATCCAACAGCTGGATACTCAATTGGAGTTGAAAGTTTTATCACTTAGGTCCTACTACTCATCTAGTATTCAGATATTCTACCCTTTTTCACAAGGAATAACAACCAAGTAAAATGAAATTTCTAATTAATTTTTATTAATGCAATGATGGAAACTTGGATAATTTGTTGCATTCTGGGAAGTTCATTTATGAGTGGCAACATTGATTCATGTATGATCATTCATCAGAAAAGCTGCATGCATTCGACCACACAATCAGCTTCAGCATGAAGCATTGCACTCTCATTTCATTGTCTGTCAAATAGAAAAAAATCTGGAAGGTTCTTTTTTTTTTCTTATCTTGAGTACACTGCAGGTTTTCCTGACACAAACTCCACTAGCACCACCCAATGGTGAAAATAGATAATTCACATTAATAGTGCAAGTCACTAGGGGAAAAGCATCACACCATCCTGGCTATGAATGCATTTATTTATCTGAACACACACACACACACACACACACACACACACACACACACACACACCTGTGGAGAAACAGTAGTTCAACAAATTTACTCTGTTTCTTAATTAGACATTAATTAAAGGAATCATGGCAGGGCTTATGCTCTGCACACAGTTATCTGCTGGAGTGGGTAGGTATGGTTAGTAGGTGTGGACCAGCTGTCACTCACTTCCATATAATGATTATTTAGTGTCCAGTGTTGCTGCTTGTTTTAAACCAAATATCCTTATGTTGTGTTGCAGCAATTAAGTACATCTAATATGTCAGATTTGGCCAATAGCTATAATCACTGAAAAATGACTTCCTCTGTTCCAGTATAACTCATCAGCTAACCATCAAGCCTTTCATTACTTTTGTACATTGTTACAGCAGGGGGGGGATCACATTGTTGTGAAATGCATAGATGCCTCAAGATGCCAACTGAAAAATCATTGAGCTGCACTGCATGAAACCCTGACTGTGTAAATCAAAGTTATGTTAGACTGAGCACATGAACCATAGTTCCAGCATATAAACCTGTCCTATATCTCCAAAAAGGACATAAAGAGCACCCAGCTGAAATATAGGGCCATAGTGTTCAAAGTGGGGTCCATTACTATTAAATCAGTAATGCTTTTCATAGTTATTGAACTTATCATATGCTGTCTAGCCAAAAGAAAAGTTGGGTAATATTTATTTGGGACAAATTTAGCTTTGATTTCAGTGTGCATTTTTATTGTTTATGCAACATTACATTCATTTACACTATAAAATCTGCTGGAGCACATCCAAAAGACTTTCACAAGGGTTAAGGTTGCCAATTCACATGTGAAAAAAAATGATTCCTCATGCTATGGTAGTCCTAAACCAATCACAATTTGAGCACGAATGAGCATAAATATTCTCAAATCATCAGGTCAGACCAATTCTACTGAATGAATAATCTGTTTATTCAGTACCTTAAGGTCTCCAGCTGATATTTTATTAAAACCTGAAATCACTGAGCCTTGACCTCACCAACTGAACCAACGCCATTGCTCCATGTGCTTCTCTTCTTACTCTAACCTGCCCAATGCTCTGGAATAAGGCAAATCTGCACTCATCAGGCAACAAGATTGGTTTGCTATCTGCAGACTGAAGCATTTTCCCCTAATTAATTTTACTAATAAGTGGCTTTGTTATGATTAGCCCTCTCCACGATTCGGCTGAGATGGGCGCCAGCCTCCCCGCAACCCTAATTAGGATTAAGCGGCTCAGAAAATGAATGAATATTATGGGCAAACAGCTGTTTAATCCCAACTCTCCGAGTTCTCCCAGCACTAGGCATATATAAATGTTCTTATTTTTGTAGGAATGGGTTCTACTATAATTTAGCATTTAAGTGATGATTCATCACTATCCTTACATGCTTGAATAATGTATCAGATGGTTCTTAACCCAATTTCAGCAATTTCCTTAGTATTCTTTGCTCAATGCCAGCTAATAATTTGTCTCTTCTGAAATCTTTTCCACATCCACTTTATGTCTTCCAACATGGTTGTTAAATCTACATCAGTTACGGTTAAAAGAATTGTTCCTAGCTTAAGCATTAATCACTGCAGTGATTGTTTAATTAAAAACTTCACATTTAAAAGAAATAAATCAAAGAATTAAGTAGTTTTATTAAAATCAAAACAAAAACTTAAATATATTTCCTGGCCAAAAATAGAGAATTAAGTAATTGCTTATATCTGCCATGTCACAATTAGAGTCAGTGGTGGTCTAGTGGTATAGGGCGCAGGATCGCTGATGCTAAGGTTGGGGGTTCAAGTCCCCTCGTTGCCACTGCTTCCCCCCACCACCACCCTCCCCCATGCAGCTAAATGGGTTATCAAAGGCCGGCCATGTCTCTCACTGTCTATGGTGTGAGGCATGTAAAAGAACCACTGCTGAGCGTGTTTCGAATTGGGAGTCGGAGTCCCCTGAGGCAGTTTGCTCATAGTAACGCTCCGGCAACGCCTGCAGCGGCACTAGAACTCAGTCGTATCGGCACTTGCCCTTCCATTGGATCCTTCCGGTGGTGACGAGAGGGAGGATTTACTGCTTGGGTAACAGCCTGTCCTCCATTACTCCCTACCCCGGCTCTGCGCACTGGAGAGTATCACCAGCCGGGATACCAGCCAAGAGCGCATCCATAGTGCTTCGGGACGGACGGAGGCCTACTACAATTACAGGGCTCCACAGTAAAATTCTGACCTGTGCATAGGGTCTTAGTGTATATGTGATTGTCGTCTGGGAAAACACGTGCCAATACGTGGACTAGCTTAGATAAATTGCAACCATAGCAGAGAATCTATTGCTGCAATTAGAGAGGATATGTTGAGGGTCAAGCCATGAGATTTAAGAGAGCTTTCTTTGGTGAGAAGGTTTGTGGCTCTGATGCTTACTTTATAAGAGTTTGTTTTGCCATTTAGTGCACATAAAAAGCCCTGCTGCATGACCTTCAACAACATTTAACTCCCATTCAAATGCCAATTAGATGTTTTCTTGCTGGTAAATTGAAAAGGCCAGTCATGAATCGAATACGTAATTCATTAGCCATTGTTAAGGAGGTGGAACTGTTTTTTAATTAGTGCTGCACCTGAGTGAAGCCCAATTCACAGAGTCAGTACCAGTTCATTCTTCGCCATGTGGATTAAACAGTGAACATGCATTCAGAAACTTTCTGTATCACTCCATGTCTTTGTATCTGACAGTATTCTTGGACAAATATCTATAACGCATTCCTCATTTCTGTTCATACCAATTCATAAGATAACATGAAAAAATCTGTGTCAAAGCATGCTGTAGCATGTTGATTGGCTTTGGGAGATATTGCAGTATGCCAGCAGTGAAACGTTTTAATATTTTAAAGCATATTTTACTGCAGTAGTGTGTGTGAGGAAGACCATAAACACACGTTTTTGTACACAAATCCTCCTTTTCAAATCTTATTCAAAACTCATTTGAAGGTTTGGGATCAGTACAGAGAAATATTAGTGGTATTCACAAAATGTCCATAAATATTTATTCATTTTTCAAGCTAATCAAAATATTAAAAGCCTCAACAAGAGTACATACAGTATACAAGATCACGCCATGTGAGCAGTCTCATTGGTAAGAGAAATGCATCTTTTTTGAACGTCTAGTGTCTGTCCGTCTATTCTTCCGGTATACGTGTACGTACACATTAGAATCCTGTGGTGACATTTCTCATGCTGATACATAACCGTCGTCAGGGAATGAACGTCTGAGTGATGGTAATTCCTTACACTCGATCACCTCTTCCAAACTACTGCTTGTTTCAAACAGAATAAAATACAGGGATCCCTCACTACTTCGCACTTCAATTCATGAGGCTTCAGTGTATCACGGTGGGTTTTTTTTTCTAAAAATGTTCAGCGAATTAAAAAATAAGGAAATTCTGAAAGAATAGGGGAAAAATTAAGGAAAATGCCACAAAAACAAGGCCAATTATGCAAACAAAACAAAAAAAAACCCATAAACAAATACAAAACAAAAAACAACCCAAAAGCTCCCATCAAAACTAGTTATATTTTTGTGAGGTGTGCATCTGAGTGCGTGCGTGCACATCTGCAGGCATGCGCGCTCATGCGCATCTGTATGTGTGTGTATTTCTATTTTATTTACATCTTATGCATTATTTTTGATGTTCAATTGTTATTATAAGCATTTATAGCATTGAATATGTATTTATTGATATTATGTACACATATACGTCAGTCGAGGGGGGGGGGGTTTCCCTACTTCGCGGAATTTGGTAGTTGCGGGGATCTCGGTCCCAATTAACCGCAGAAAGTGAAGGATCCCTGTACAGTACACTTTTTCAAGAACAGGGCCATGGTGGCCTGGTGGTAAAGGGTGTTGGATCGCTGATCCCAAGGTTGGGGGTTCGAGTCCCACTTTTCACAAGGTGGTCACTGCCCCCACCCCCCCTCCCCGTGCAGCTAACTGGGTTATATAAAGGTCGGTTATGTTTCCCACTGTCAGAGAGGAGGGTGAGAGGTTTGTGTAAAAGAACCATTGTTGACTTTCATAAAGAGTAGCTGCATCGCTGTCAGCGTGTTTCTGCTCCTTGCTAAAGGGTTCTGTCAGGAAGGGCATCCGAAGTAAAAACCTATGCCAAATCAAACGTACAATACCCTTAAAAAGGGAAAAAGGAAAAGAAGAAGACACTTTTTTAAGAACGTAAACAGAATTGTAAGTGCCCTGTGCAGTAGGTATCTTTTTTTTTAAGCTGGCAAAATAAACTATTACTGTGATGCAAGGCATTTTCTATTTACATAGAAAGGTTCCTAACTCAGTCATGTAGAGGAATCGAATGCCGTTTCTGGCCTATATAATGTGCTCATGGAAGTGAATCTATTCAGCAGACTGGCCCTGTAGTGATAGCAGAGCTCGCATTGGCGTTCTTTCATAATATGTACTCTCATCTCACACTTTTACCAGGATAAATGATTTCTTTGATATTTTGCATATAATCGTCATTGATTGTCAGAAAATCATACATTTTATAGAGGAACAAATTCACAAATAAACAACTAATTATATTTGTGTTTCTAAATGATTTACATGACATGTCAGGAGTAAGAGTGCGTGTTTGGTTGCCTTATTCTTCTTCCCCTACATAAACAGGCTACTGTAAAATGAATTAATCTCGAAAAACCTTGTCAAGTAATGGCAAATCTCTCGACTGATTTCATTATGACTTGAACCAGCTATGATGATAAATTCATACAACACTGAAAACCTGCAAGGCAAACTGTCTAATAGGACCCTGTATATTAAATAAGACTAAAAGAAATCAGTATAAAAATAAAATATTTCAACTGATTAGACACGTTTTTAAACCCTTTTGTATTAACTGTATTTACCTACAAATTAATTTATTGCATTTTACAACAGATAACTTTTTCTCACCTTCTTCTCACTGTTCACAGTCATAAAACTTGAGCCACATTATGACATCAGCAACATGAGGGTGTTCATGCCACAAATAATATAGTTATAGTTTCCCAGTCATGACATCATACAAAATTCTTTATGCAAATCACATGACTAAGATTTGGCAAAAGGTAAACCTATAAAATTCCTAAACGATTCATTTACTGAGTACAAATAATCATAATACACTCATTTTCTAAGTCACGTAATCCTACATAGGGTGATGGGGAGGCTGCCACACGTCGCAGCTGACTCTGGTCGAGGGTGGGGTACACCATGTACACCTTGCTAGACCACTGCAGTGACCAAACATGTACAACCATTCATATATATACACACACACACACACCTGGGAGCAATTTGGAACAGCAAATTAGCCGACTGTGCATGTTTCTAGACTGTGGAAGGAAATCAGAGTATCCGGATGAAATCCACAAAAGCACAGGGAGGACATGCAAACTGCACACAAACATGCAAGCCCAGGAATCGAACCAAGCACATTCTTGCTGTGAGACACATGTGTGAACCACTGCGCCATTATTCCACCCCAATTATTATTGTCATTATTTAAATTTACATCATTTGTAAGATGCTATTTTTTATATACAATTAAGCAATCGAGGGTTAAGGGTTAGTCCTCATTATCATTTATATTCAGACAAAATTTATTTTATTATTACAGTTACTCATAACAACAATTACAATACAGGAAGACAGTAAACACAAAATAACAACCAAATAATAACATTTAATATTCCCCCCTTACTAGTCACTTATCCACCTTACAGGATGTTACTCAGTAACTACAGTGGACGATGTATATTTACGGAAGTAAAATGTTTCTGGACAGTTTGAGGTGTCTCAAATTGAACTCAATAAATGAATTTGAAGGTTGTCCAAATAAAGGCAAAATCCACTTTGTACACCTTGCATAGAAATGATTACAATCATTCATTCACACATTCTCTGAGCCGCTTAATTAGAATCACAGGGAGGCTGGCACCCATCTCAGCTGACTCTGGGCGAAGGCGGGGTACACCCTGAAGTTTTAAAAACGTTTGATGCCTTGAAACATATTGTGGTACCTGCAATGTTGCTCGACTCCCTATGATAGTAACTGGCACCAAGAGAAATTTGCTCTTGCTTCATTTTTACATGTAGAAAATGATGCAGCAGTGTGTGAGCTTAGTCTATCCAGCATCCTTAGATGCTTTTATCTTTAATCCCTGCTGAAACAGAACAGATTCCATCATTTCAAATATACATGCTAATGCTGTCTTCAGTGTCATCATGCTAATCATCGAAGTACTAGCTAGCCAAATAAAAGTGTCTGATTTGCTGTAATGTTAACTTCATTGCATTCCACAACTTGTAACCCAGTGTTTGCTGTCTCAGTTAGATCTATATTCTAGATTTGTCACTGGTAGAGAAAGGTGAATGAGAAAATCTTTTGCTGATTTTTTGTCTGTGCTTTGTTGGCAATGAAAGCAAATCTTGACTATTTGATGTTGCTGGAATTGGTTCCCCCGTTTACATTCAATCGTAACTGTTTGCAATGGCCACCCGTGAGAGCATCATGGTACACACAATGCAAGTTTTCATGAATACATAGCACCAACCAGCAAAATAGAAGGACACTTAATCTATGTACATCAAACATATTAATATTAACATAAGGTGTATTAATATAAGTTAGTGTTGTCTGTAATTAATTTACCAAATACACCCGATAAAATCGAAAATAAATGAAAATACTGTGAAAGTAACCAAAACATATAATGTCAGATTAGAAATCATTTTTTCTTCAGGCTGTTCTCCTGACAGTTCCTCTGAAAAGCTTCCAAAATGGAAAAATCCATGCATCTTCAAGCTGAGAGTACCCACCGCCAGCTTTCTGTGTGCAAATGACACAAAATTTATAATGACCTGATTCTGGACACACACTGAGCTTTTCAGTGGCTGGACAGCGAGGATATTTAAACAGTAGTGATAGTTGATGCTGCTGCTGTCTCCCTCAGGGCATGGACATGTATCCCTTGTGTTCATATTTAAAGCGTTCTGCACCGAGCTGGTAGCTGTCACAGAATAAGTGTGGATGTGCCACTTCGAATCCTGTCCACCATAACTCAGTCTTCCTCTTCAAATCAGGCAATACATCAGGCACCACACATTGTTCAATCAAGAACACCATTGGCAGCACAGCCAACAGCACAGCCCAGCCCACAGCACCTAGCCAATAGGATGAGCCCAGGCGTGTCAGGTCATTTTGAATATCATCAATATTTTGACTGGTGAACAGTGCCCAGCTCAGGAGGAAGAAAAACCCTGGAGAAGGAAATGTGCATAAAGTATAAAAATGGATGTGTATTATAATTTATTATGTAATCATTTAGTAAAGGAGCAGAGCGTACTGTAGCTAAATTAAATACAGTGGTACCTCACCTTACGATAGTCCCAGAAAACGGAAAAGCCAGGTTACGAAAAACATTTTCAAAAATTTTTTGTCTCTGTATCTGAAACAAGTTCTCCTTATGAAATGCGCCAAACTCGCCATTCAAACGCGCCATTCAAATATTAAAATGCGCCATTCAAACATTCAAACAATGCACGAGCTGCTCTCCCATTGACTATCTTCCAGCATCTCGCCCCGCTGGCCTCCTATTGGCTAAGAGGGATGACGAAGCTCCCTCCCATTGGTGATCTCCCAACATCCTGCCCCGCTGGCCTCTCATTGGCTAGGAGGGATGATGCAGCTCCCTCCCATTGGCTATTATGGAGCTGCATCTCCCATAATGCTTTTCGTGTAAATTACAGAGTTACTGTTGTTTCATGAGTTTTTTGAGTGTGCTCATTGCTTTATTTTTTGACTCAGGATTTTAACCTTCCATAAACATTTCAGAAGATTATAACTTTGCTAAGAAGACATGGTCAACACACGCACACACACACACACACACACACACACACACACACACACGATTTCCGGTGCGAGTGAAAAGAAGAAGCAGGCTTGTGGCATGTGGTTGAGTGATATCGCAAAGGAATATGGCCAAATCAGTCTACTGTTGGCACGATAAAAGGTATGCTTTTATAATTTTTAAAGGGTTTAGGGGGCAGTATTGGGGGCCTTGGAACGAATCACATGTTTTACATGTAAAATGCGGTTCAATTTACGAAAAATCCAGGTTAAGAAAAAGGCACTGGAACGGATTAATTTCGTAAGGTGAGATACCACTGTATTGCTATATTTCTCCTTAGTATTCAAATAAAAAAAACTGCTGAACACTCTCATCTGATCGGCTAGAAGGTGTTAACTAATTTTCTAACATAGCATCTTCATCTCCTTCCGGCTGTTCTGTTTTTTTCTCAGGGGTCTCAGAGATTTGGCATAGGTTTTTATGTCAGTTGCCCTTCCAGACATGCTGTTACTGTAAAAACAACCAACTTCAGGTAACATCACTCCTGTCATATTTTATTTCTCACAAAAGGCTTATTCAAACAGGTATCATCTGTCAAAGTTTATTTTCTTTTAATCTAATGTAAACTGACGTAGCATCTGAGTGTGACTCGGATGGAACTTATGTTGACACGAGGTGTTAGGCTGTTATGTTGACTTATAGTATATGACACCTTGTCTTCTGATTTATGTCAGAATATCCTGACAAGTGATTTTGTAGCTCAGTGAATAATATAGTGTCTACTTTATCTACTGCAGTTCAGTCAGATATATATTCACCATAAATACCTTCTGTATAACACTTTGAATATTGGAAAATACAATAATTACACTTTAACAGCATGGTTCTGTATGGTTTTTTTTTAACTGATGCAAGGTACAGTTTATAATGCAATTAATTTTGTTCAATAGCTATGGCAAAGGAATGTTACAAATTCCATTTATCTGTCTATAATGTCATGACATAACCCGTAACCATACTAACAATTCTATCTGTTAACAATTTCTGTCAGTTAATTTGACTTTAAAAGAAGCCTTTAAGATAACTGAAGATGCCCCTCCTGGAAGGGGTCAAATTATGGACACTAACATTAATGTATAACCAAAACACTGTTCATTCAAATTCTGTGCAATTCCAAGTTTCACTTTCACAGGGTAATTTTTGAGGATAGTACAAAATGCTAATTCTGACCTGTTGGTACCAGTGTCATGAGCAGTACCGTGGTGGGATAAAGTGCCTGGCCTGCCATCAGCAGCGAGCGTGTGTTGGCGTAAGAGAGCACAGTATTTGAGGTCCAGCAGAATGCAAACAGGAGACACAGAATTCCTGAGCTTACAGCCATGAGGAAAGAAAGGACAGCAAACACCCTTTGAGGTTCTAAAATTGTACACAAAAACCAGAGAATATATTAATGCCTGAAAAGCTGCAAATTGAAAAAAAGATCAAAATAATGATGGATTAAACATTAGCCAAAAGGCATTATCATGCAAATTTGGATTAAAATAATTCAAGCTAAAACAAAACAAAGTAAAATTAAATGTATTCAATTACAGGGATCCCTCACTTTCCGTGGTTAATTGGGACCGAGATCCCCCCACGACCACCGAATTCCGTGAAGTAGGATCAACCTCCTCAACTGAAGTATATGTACATGTATATGTGTAAATAAGATCAATAAATACATATTCAATGCTATAAATGCTTATAGTAACAATTAAACATTCGAAAATAATGCATAAGATGTAAATAGAATATAAATACACACAGACGTGCACGCACACATGCAGATGCATGCACATGCACACTCAGATGCATACCTCACAAAAATGTTAGTTTTGATGGGAGGTTTTGGGCTGTTTTTTTGTTTTGTGTTTGTTGATAGTTTTTTTTTTTTTTGCATAATTGGCCTTGTTTTTATGGCATTTTCCTTAACTTTTTCCCTGTTCTTCCATTTCCTTTTTTTTTTTTAATTTGATAAATATTTTAAAAATAATTTTAAAAAATAATAAAATGAAGATGCACTGATATGCACTTCTTTAAGAAACATAAGAAAGATGTAAAATTCATTTTAAAAGACCCCACATAGCTTCTTACTGCAACATAAATCACAAAGCAAAATGAATTTGCATATATCTTCAATGTAAAATGACAGAGGTAGCTGAATTTTTCTGGGGAATTCCATAGCAAGTCCCTCATGGTGTTGAAAACACCTTGTCTAAAAAGATCCCATAACAAAATATATCATTTTAGGCTTCCTTCATCCCTGAGGCAAGCTTTACGTGTGTGTTGTGAAGAATGTTGGAGGTACAAGCCTAAGCATGTCAGTTTGAGTGAAAACACCTAGGCATGATTAGAAAGTTATATTGGGACGGTGTTCAATCACAGTGAGCTTTTTTTTTTTTTTTTGTAGCCATAAAAGCTTTCCATATTAACAAACTACAATTCAGCCCCGAGGACAGGTATTTTGTTAATTCATAGTGGAACAAGAGCACACCTGCACATATCAAAATTAAATCATTCTACTTTCATTGGGTCTCTGTAATATTCTGCTTTGTATACTCCTCCAAGTCTGCTCTGATTCACATCACAGAATAATGACATTAAACTCTAAAGGCAACAACCTCCACTAAAATATGATTCTCCACCTCAATACTAGACTGGTAGAATATTTAGTCTGAGACAAGAATATACAACCCTTACCTTGGTTTGCGTATCCGCCTGTCCAACTGTCAACTGGACTGGACTCGTTTCCCCTGGACCACAGTCCCTTTCCATCCAACCAGTCAGGGAACCAAACAGCGTAACTGATGCATATGCAGCCGACTAAACCAAGACACGATTCAGCAAATCGAAATTGACTTGTTGAATCTACAAGCTCCGGTCTTTTCATTCTTCAATGTGAACATGTTGAAAAAGCATGAAGGTAAATTTAATCTGAAACAATGGTGAAATGCTGTCAAATAACACAGTGCTGAACTCTTACTACTTAATATACTGGGATATGAAGGCTTGATGAATATTATACACCATTAAGTAAAAATAATACAATATTAAAGAATATAGATAATATTTCTACTTAATGATTTAATTAAATTCCATTTAATATTTCTGATACTTTAATCGTACCATAAACTATTTAAAATATGTAACAAATTATTAATTTTTAAACAAGTATTGAAGAAATTGTCATACCTTCAGGTGGAAATAGTTGTGGCGAAATAATTCGTTTTAAAAACGAGAGAATACTTGAGGGGTTATCCTCATCGATGCTCAACCTTCAGTCTATGAAAGAGCCAAGAGTGAAAGAGAATTTATCTCACACACCCACCGACACACACACCCACCGACACACACACACACACACACACACACACACACACACACACACACTAACTTCCCCTTTATGCAACTGCAAAGTGACACCATAGATTTCCCTCAGCCTACAGTGGAGACCTGGCCCCCACAGTTGGTGGAAACTCCCCCTGCCACAAAACACATAAACACTAGAGTATGATTAAATTCCCCTAGAAGTCCAAATAAATGGGAGCTTTTGTACGTTTAAAACAATTTCTGAAACTAATTTTATATTTGTGAAAGTGCAAGTTTACGTTCCTCAGTCAAGACAACCTCAGTAATGTGACCTACTTTCTTATATACTGTACAGTATACATATATCTCAATCTGACCTACTTTCTTATATCAATCACTGATTGCTTGCTTGCTCTCAATCTCTCATTTGTTTTTAGAGAAGAGGAGGAAGAGGGGCTACTCTGATGTCATGGTATAACCTACAGAGGAAAAAAGAGCTCACTGCTGACTATGACACAAAGTGCACAAAAAAGTCAGTGTTTTATGTCAGTCTTGTCCTGACCACTCACCTGAAAGTATTATGCTTTCTTACTGATTAAAATCTAAAGACAGATTACATTTTACAAAGATTTTTTTTCTTTCTTTAAAGATAATATTTAGTGGAGTTCATATAAATGATAGACAAAAAGAAGTAAAGGAAACCTTTAAACCTAACAAAAAGCAGAAGCACAAAATACAAAAAATAAAAAATGCTGACATCTATCCAGTAAAATTATGACATTCAAACGTATTCACTTCATTGGCACGTTGAGCTATTTTTCAGTTTTCAGACATTATCCGCTACTGTTCAGAGTACTTCTTAACCCTAATCAGGAATTTTGGGGTACAATGGACCCCAGCTATTTGTTTTTATCTGGTGTGTTTTTAATAAAAGTGCTTTTAGGTCATGTTATTATATATCCGTAAGGTAAACAGTTGTGTACATTTTGATAGGTTGGTGAGTTTATTTTGACGATTTCTGTCATGGGCCTAGTGAATTTACTTTACATTGTGTGTAGCTACTAATTCCTCAAACCATTATATATTCTTTACCTCAGATATTTACATTTGCCCTTTGCTATTTGAAAAGTACACCAGTATGTCAAGTACATGTATGCATATTGATTCAAGTACACTGCAATGTTTTGTTAGTACCATACAAGTACTGTATTGAGTTCATGGGGCTCCAATGGACCCCATGAGTCACTGCTACATGATTTCGCCGATATTTTGCCATATCTCTCAAGGAACACTTATTATTTAAGGTGGAGTAATGAATCAGGCTTTGTTAGAAAAACATCTTCATGTTTGCACTTATATCTCATATTCCTATCTAAAGTATCATCTTTTTTTCTTCGAAAAATATCAGTGAAATACAGAAAATGTGACAATCAGCACTTATTAAGCACCAAATTTTATGAAATTGTGAATAATAATGCACACACAAGCCATGAAAGGTATATAGTGATTACCAACCAAGAATGCTGAAATTATCTTTCATGGATGCTGATGGACCCCAAAAGACCTTGAACGTAAATGGTGTCAGTGGGACAGATCTTTCATTCTATATACAGTACTTTGGAAATTGGGAGCCAGACTTGGAAATGATATCACAGCTCTGTGAAGGGTGTTTCAATATAGATGCTGGAAAAATCAAAACTATTAATTTCTTGGCAATGTTATCAATAACAGCTGATAACACATGATGAGGTACTGTGTGCATACAAAGAACACAGAAACATCTAACTCTGTATTACTGATTTATTAAATTGCAAATGAGACAGATATTCTAATAAACAGTAAAATACCGCAGGTTTCACTTAAATGACACATGGAATTTTGGTGAGGTTTCCCTACATGTCTACACCAGGGATCCAACTTCCAAGAGCACACCTTTTTATTTTCTATTTGAGAATACAGAAATCCCTACATACCAGTAAAAATAATAAAACACATTATACGCTCTTGCTCTATTTCTGCCTAACTCACATGTAAGCAATTATCGCTGAATGTACAAGTGAATCTTGGTTTGAGGGTAACTGAATATATTTTGAGAGGTAATCAGTCAAATCTGAGGTAAATGATCTGTAATTGTGGTCTTGGAAATAGTTTCGGTCCTGCTCAAAATTTGGTGAAAATTCAGAGTGGCTCAATTTGTTTTTGAATGACTCAAGCTGCTAATTTTTGCACGTCATGCAAAATCACGCCTTTTAACAAAAAAAAAAAAAAAAAAAAATGAAATTATGAGTCTCATAAATCTTATAGTGGCAGGGCAAGAGTCCTGTGTCCCTTAGAATATATATATTTTTCCCCCAAGATCTATATTTAAATTATATAATATATATACCGTATATGACATAATAACGCAAGGGATGTCATTGACAATCGGAATATCGCTGATATAGTTATGTGGATTGATAATTGATACTTCAAAAGTTATAGCTTCCTGTGTTCATGAAGTCTGTAGTAAATGCCATTTTCAATGACACCCCAAGTAAATGGTACATCCTGCCTCTCTGTATGGTAAATGGTGTGTTCCGCCTCTCTGTATGGTAAATGAAGGCATGTGATTTTGACCAAGCCCAAAAAGACTGAAAATTGCCTGGGGTCTGGGGGCGGAGCCATGGTGGGGGGACAAGGAGGGGGCGAAGCATTTTTCAGCATTCTGTCATAAAAAAATAACATTACACAAAACAGCAGTAAAGAATATTTCCTATAATCAGGGATGAGAATGGCCCTTTATGGAAAAGGAGGAAAACTTGGCAGTGGTCAAGGGGGCCGCCTAGTGGTCGAAGTGCCCTTGGTGGGGGTGCGGCTAAGCCCCCCCCAAAGGTTTGGGGTTAGACTTACAAAAAGGAGCTTCATTGATGTCTCCTGTAAGGAATGCTTTTAAAGAGAACCTTATGAAAATTATATAAAATTTTAATTTCACAGTTATAGGCCAACAGTGGGCCAAGTTTTTATTTCAAATACTTTAAATCAGGGCTCGGAAACCTTTTTGACTAAGAGAGCCCCAAAAAAAGACATTTTAAAATCTAATCCTCTGAGAGCCATATATATATATATATATATATATATATATATATATATATATATATATATATATATATTAATACTGAGGGAAAAAACTAAATTTAAAAAGAAGACCAGCAATTTTAGAGTATAATAAGACTCTGAATTGATTTTAAACAACCTTGCCATAATGAAGTTATTTATTAATAAGAAAACTATCACTGCTTTTTTTCTTTTTCCTTTCGCCTTTTCCCTTCAGGGGTCGCCACAGCGAATCATCTGCCTCCATCTCGCCCTATCCTTTGCATCTTCTCTTACACCAACGACATTCATGTCCTCCTTCACCACATCCATGAATCCTCTCTTTGGTCTTCGTCTAGGCCTTCTGCCTGGTAGTTCCAGCCTCAGCATCCTATTACCAATATACTCACTATCCCTCCTCTGTACATGTCCAAACCATCTCAATCTAGCCTCTCTGACTTTGTCTCCTAAAACGTCTTACATGTGCTGTCCCTCTGATGTGCTCATTCCTGATCCTATCCATCCTCGTTACTCCCAAAGAGAACCTCAACATTTTCATCTCTGCTACCTCCAGCTCTGCCTCCTGTCTTTTCCCCAGGGCCACTGTTTCTAAACCATACTACAAAACTACCGCTGCTGTAGTGCTCAAAAAATAAGTGTGTACACAATGGCACGGAGCGCGCGGCTTTGGCTTTAAAACCATTTATCACTTCATCTCCGCTTTTAATTTACACAGTCGCAGAAATTTACGTTGATCAACTATAAAGTAGACCAAATTAAGTCAGTAGACGCAACTCAGCAACTAAAACAAGTGGGTACACGGCGCGTATCCGTCCGGATCATGCCGTCCAATATGGCGTGTATACATAAGTCACGTGACCATGTGCCGTCACGCTCTCAACTTGGGCTTATTTTAAGGGGCGGGCCTATATTAAAATCATCTTGTAAAATCACGTGAGGTGTTATTCTGTGGTTCCGGCTTATTCTCAGGGAAACACGGTACTTGACATGAGCGTCAGGCAATAGTATTCGTCAACCACTGATTATCAGGATTAATTTTTAATTAAAATCAATAAACATGCACAAGTCAAATTTTAAATTATTTCCACACGACCTACCTGATTGTTCACTACTCTATCCGCAACGGGGATCGGCTGTCCTGGCGGATTCTTTCTTTCGATCTTTGTATTGTTGGCCGTAAACAATGGATGAATTCCGTAAGGTGCACTTATTTTCGGTTCACATCCAAAAGTCCCATCAAGCGAAGCGTTTGTTTTTCTTGCATGTAGTTGTTAAACATATTTCTGGTGAATTGCTTGGTATTCTAATGCTTTGAATCCACGCGATTTCATCGTGACACCACGTGCACAATACTTTTCCAGGCCGATCAGTCTTGCGAATGAAGTCGCCGAATAACGTCGTCACAATCTTTTTTCCGATGGTAGTATTGTATTCTTTTTTCCATCCATTCCCTGCGAAACTTATTTTTGACCAATTTGTCAATTTCTTTTATTCACTCAGCGTCCCTTCTCTCCACAACCGTCATCTTTCTGCTGACAAATAGGTAATTAGACATATGGGTACTACGGAAGCATTGATTGCCCAAAATGCATGACTATTTGCCAAAATGCATTACGTCACCATAGTCAGCCAATCACAGTCCCCAATACACGCAGGGAACTCGTTAAAAAGTTAGATTCAGAATAAAACGAAATGAGATTTACTTAATGCGTTTTTTACGAAAAAAAGATGGATTTTTTTTGAGCCCTGGAAATGAAAAAGACGGAAAAAGCATATGCCTGTAAATGGTACGTCCCGCCTCTTTGTATGGTAAATGGTACGTCCCTGCTTCTAGCGTGCCGTTAGTGCGCGTGTTCTCAACAGCACGGAACATTTTGAACAAGAAGAGACATTTATCACCGGATAATGCAGATATGTGCATCTTCTTGCATCATAATTATGAATTGAAAAAATGCATTTCTCAAACTTTTCAATTGACAAGTGTTTGTAGAATAGAAACAACTTGCTTGAAATTAACTAGTAAACAAGGGTTTATAGATTTGTTAAATACAAAAAGGTGTTAATTACAATCTTGTCGGTGGAAAACTATTTCCTGCCTTTTATTTTAGATTTGGCTTTAGTAATTGGTCAATTTATTATAAAATATTTAATGCATAATACAAACTACTGTAATATTTCTTAGTCTGTTCTATTTAATGCATTTATGGAACAGTACAGCAATATTCTAATGTATAGATACATCGGAATTTTTTTTTTTTTTTATCAACATATCGATACCAATAATAGGTTTTGATGACACCCCTAATAAGCGTCCTGCTCCAATAAGCCCCCATGATCTTAGGGCTAATAACCGCCCATGTGTACTTTGAGCAAAATCCTAGATCAAACTTCCCAATTTTTCAAAAGGTCTCTGTAACCGTAAAATGATGTGTTCACTGCGTGTAAAAGTGAGTTTACACGGTATTTCAAGACCCCCTGCCACTGGGGAATTTCTATAATGTTCATCAGTAACAACACATTTGATTGTTCCGCCGTGCTATAAAAAACAGGAAAATATTTTGCTGGGTTCTCTTGGTTAATGTCCAACAACTGATGAACCATTAGAAACTACTACAGCAAAACTATGGGATGCTCTGAATGAATGGAGCGATGAGCCATATATGGACATATCAGAAAGTAGTGATGAGCATTTTTCACCCAATTCTACTGCTCACTAACTTAATACATTTAAGAAGGTTCCTGGCCAAGTGCTTTTGTTTATGTTTGTGTTGATTGGTTCAACGTTAAGGCAAAAGTTTAGTTTAGTGCGAAAGTTGACATTTGTGTTGATTGGCTCGATTTTACTTCCGGGAAAATGTTTAAAGAAACAGCACTGGGAGGGAAAGTCAGGGGTCTTTTTTTTAATTTATGCTGTTTTCTGTTTATTTTCAGTTTTCATGTAAGTAATTTGGTTGATACCGTAAAATGAATAACACAAATACCAGTAAAAGTAGTTCATTTTCTGTTATTACTCATGATTTAGCTCAGTTGGTAGAGCGTCCGCTTTATCCTCCGGAAGGTCGGAGTTCGAATCTGGCCGCGTCATACCATAAGACGTTAAAATTTGGTAGTTGTTGCTTCCTGCTTGGCGCTCAGCATCAAAAAGGATAGAACAACGCAATAACTGGCGCTGCACAGTGGCGACAGGTGCCCAGAGCACAAACCAAATTTCAATGTATGTAAAAGTACTTTGACAATAAAGAATTGTTTGTTTGTTTTGTTTGATTTGCTCCTGGATGGAAATAAGCACTTACCGTTCCACTCCATTGGTATCATTTCAATAAGTGCCCACCCACTACAATTTTTTTAAGTGCTCTGGGCGCTTATCACGTCGATTATGGTAGAATTTCTCATATATATATATATATATATATATATATATATATATATATATATATATATATATATATTATATATATATATAAAATTAATAAAAATATGGGGCAGTGGTGGTCTAGTGGTATGGGGCACTGGATCGCTGATCCAAAGGTTGGGGGTTTGAGTCACACTCTCCGCAAGGTTGTCACTGCCCCCCCCCCAGTGCAGCTAACTGGGTTATCAAAGGCAGGCCATGTCTCTCACTGTCTATGGTGAGAGGCATGTAAAAGAACCACTGCTGACTTCCGTAAAGAGTAGGCTGCAAAGTCATCAGCATGTTTCTGTACCTTGCTAAAAAGGGTTGTGACAGGAAGGGCATCCGACGTAAAAACCTCTGCCAAATCAAACGTGCAAATCAGATGATTCGCTGTGGCGACTCCCGAGTAAAAGAGAAAAAGCCAAAAGGAAGACAGACATATAATTAATAAAAATAACATCTGTTTCCTACATGCAATGTGCCCTTTGTCATCTCACACTTGTACTGTAAAAATATAATATTTCTAAATATAAACCTTATAATAAATAAATTCTGGTGTCAGTGTACTCAATCTGCTTTTTACATATAGAGGGATGTACATCTCGGAGCTGTTCCGTTTGCAGTAGGATCTGATTGTTTGAGAATATATATGCTAAGATGTAATCCATTTCTGTATATTTTTATTTACTTTTCCTTAAATAACTAGTTGAACTTGAAATTTTGACATAATCTTTCCCTTATCACCGTGAGGTGGAACACTGATCTAGTCTGTTATGCGCTTCCAGAGTAATTAATAAATCCCCAGATTTAATCAATAAAAACTTCTAACAGATAATTATGCTCCAATCCGATATGGAGTGAATGAATCACTGAGGAAACCACAGGTTTTTAGGCGCAACTCCGCACTCCACTATCTTTCACATATGTCCAAATAGCACAGGCTGAAATAGCAGTTGTCCAATAAGCCAAAGCTGAGCAGCTCCTACTGAAATACACAACTAATTTAACCAGATCCACTGGAGACAATCAAATGGAGGTTACATGTAAAATACACAGAGTGGAAAAAAGTAATTAAGATAGAAAGCACTTTGTTTTGGGTTTGTTTTATTTACATTTTAAGGGCAGGTTCAATATAATATGACACATAGCCAGTGCAGGGTCACAGATTCTCGATGATCATTTTTATTTTGGCCAGCTGAAACCGAAACCAACTGAAAAAAAGAAGTTGTGCTATTTCACATTTTTTTTGTGGCTATATCGCTTACATGTGAGTACAGTACTCTTTTAGTCTGTCCACTACTCACATTTCCGAATATGTACCATCTGCTCAAGCAGCAGGGCAAGAAGTAGGTGGTAGAATTTTTCTTTAAGACATCAAAACCATCTTTTAAATTAATTACACTAACAATCAGAAAACTCAAGAGACCTTTTATAGACTTGTGTTTTAAGACAAGTAAGCTACATTTGCATAAAAAATAAACAAACTTTGATTAAATGAATGAATACAGTTTTAAGGTTTATATGGCAGCATTATCTGTTCACTCTTATAAACAATGACTCAATTACAAAAGTAAAACAACATGCTTGCCTTTGGATTGGAAATGATGTAGTGTTTAAGACCTTGTTACATCCTGACTCTGTCCAAGACATCTTTGAACACCTCAGCCTGTGTCAGGTCCTCTCCATCAGCCAGTTTCGGCTTGTTTTTTTCTAACCAATCTGAGGAGTGGATCTGCTCTCGCAGTGCTCCTATTAATGAGTCCAAACTCTCTGAATTAGCAAATGTTTGGTAGCTCTGAACCTGGACGTCCTCATCAGCCAATAACAAGCTTTCAGCCACAGCACCCTTATTATCTGAAAACACTTTTGTTGTTGTACTGAAGGCCTCGATTGTGTCCATGAAGCAGTCTTTGTTGTTTTTGTCCTCTGCTTTTCTATTCCTGTGTATTTGTCTGTCACCCTCTTGGTTGTCACTTTTTATGCTGGAACACTGAAATTCCTCTATAGTCTCTCTGATCCTTTCTAGGGCTGTGGAGCAAACAAAGCAGCCTCATCATGAATACGTACACAAACACCACATATCATCTAAAGTAGAGCGCATTAAGTTGAGAGAAATATAGAAATCCATGGAAAAACATCTAGCATGGCATGGCATAGTATCCAAACAGACCAAGTTGGAGGCGTTGGCGCTCTTCAGAGAAGATGATACGGAACCACCCTGGTGAAGAACAGCTAAATGCCTGACCACAGCTCAGCAGCACCCGATGTTTCAGAAAACACCTCCATAAACGCAGCTCCTCTGCAAATGTTTGCTCCTTTAGATACTATTAAAAACACATAATATTTGAGCTATACACACGCGCGCGCACACACACACACACACACACACACACACATCAAAGCAGAGCCACAGGAAGTAGGGGGCTATGGAAAAAACCCACTTCTAATGCAGTGCCTTATTATTTTAGTTTTTTAATATATACATTAAATAAAATTACAGTACACACCATTTATTAAAAACACTATTGACAGCAACAATTATCCATTAATCACAACAACAACCAGTTGTGCCAGTCACACGACGCTATTTTCACTGCTGTTAACTTTGTTACTGATTGCTGACCAAATGACACAAAAACACATTGGGAGACCTGATGAAATAAAAAGAAAAAATTTAGCCACAGATAAAAGCAGTAAGACTGTGTTCTTTCCTTTTCTAAAATGCTGCTGTTGCACAGCTGTATTTCTCTCTGGGCTCCATGTTATGTGCTTTGTCTTATTTATTGAGGACATTAAATGGACATTTAGAAGAACTGAAAGTGGTTTGTGTGTACACCCTAGATAAAACTATTTTTATCTCTATACAACCAGAAACAACTCACCGGAGAGGCACACACACACACGCACACACACGCACACTTTTCAGCATTAAGATCCTGAATAAGCAAGCTGTTATGGTAAAAATTTAAAAAGATTTTGTTTGATTTCCAGCTTATAAGACATGTATGCTTGGGTCTGCATGAAAGTATATTATACAAATCTAAACACTTCACCTTTCTGAAGTCAGCCCAGATAAAGAAGCCTGCCCCCATGTGGAGATAAGGAATTCTAAACCTTGTCAGCTGAGTGGACATGTATTGATGGGCCTCCTGTAGCCTGCGCCTGTTCTCAGGGAGAAACACCTTATTCATCCAATCTGAAAACACATGATTGGAGTTACAGTACTTCTATTAAAAGAAAATACCTGAGAAATTCAGCTGATCCAAAGGTAAAACTGTGATGTTGGTAACTAAAACTCAATACTGATTGTACATTAAAAAACATAGCATCAAGTCTTTCTTTCCTAAATATAAATCAAGTCAGAGGAAGTATTTTCTCTAAACACTATTAATGATTCTAAGCAATGTTAATTAGCAAAAGTGAAAAACTAAAAAGCACCTCGATCCTTCAACAGCACAGACATCTGGTGTTGTAATAATCCTGATATTCCATGAAAACTGCCCAGCTGGCAAAGGGCATCAATTAAATCACTATTCTCAGAATATAATGTACCCATACGAATGCCAGACATAGCAAGATCCTACACACACACACACACACACACACACACACACACACACACACACACACACACACACACACGTCAGACCACAGTTTAAAAAATTAAAAATATGAAGAAATTGTAAATACAGAAATATAATAATCAAAAGTAAAACCTGAAAATCAAACATAAGTGCAAATATTCAGTTCTTGTATTCTATAATATTTCTATCTATATTCTAATTTTCTTTCTTTCTTCCTTTCGGCTTTTTCCCTTTTCTCGGGAGTCGCCACAGCGAATCATCTGATTCGCACGTTTGATTTGGCAGAGGTTTTTACGTCGGATGCCCTTCCTGTCACAACCCTTTTAGCAAGGGACAGAAACACGCTGACGACTTTATATATTCTAAAATTAAAATTTTGACTCTAATCAAAGCTGATTACACTATGGTCTTTTAGTATGTTAAAAATATTTGTAATAAGATCCATTTAGTTACCTTACTTCTGACTAGCAAATTTAATATACAGTACTGCCTGGGAGTTTGCACTAGATTATATTATATTATAATACAATACAATACAATACAATGCAATATAATACAATATAATATTTTTACTGCATAGTGGACACAGTCCTTCTGAAACCAGACTGCAAAACACAGGAAAAATCACTGGAAGCTGATGTGACCCTCTGCTTCTGAATTCCATGGATACCATGGGTTGTTCATTTTAGCATTTATGCCTACTGCAAACAACAAAATGATCCCGAGTGATCAACATACTTCCAGGCAATTCTCATCTTGTAAACAGGATTGCATGTAATGCTATCTTGATTACAAACCAGCTGCTTTGCAAATGTCATTGGTGAGGACTTGTATATACTGCCCAATATAGCTGCCTAGTGATTAGAAATAGAAGGACAGTGATATCTGGGTAGAGAAGTAAACATGATAACATTCAGCAGTGGCATGGAGAGATCACTAACCCTTGCCTGGAACAAATAGATTAGATGTCTAGATTTAAATTTTTTTTTATTTCTACTTCCCTGGCTGACAAGGAGGGAAATTTTGATTAACTGCACAGTCCACCATTTGTTTCACTACACACATCAACTGACGTATAATCTGACTGACAGTAAAACGTTTTTTGTTGGATAGATTAGTTCGCCTGCATAGACGATAACCCAACAATCTTTTATGCATTATGCAAGGAAAGAGCATCACATATTTCCAAGTTGCTGACTTTTCTTTATACAGCACTGAAGAATGTTCCATATTTGACAGAATTGACATAATATATAAATTTTTTCCCCTTAGAGTCTAGTAATCTAGTCTTTTTAATTATGAGCTATTAAGACGGTTAAAAATCTACATAATGAGTTATTTTTGAACACACTATGACATCAGTTAGGTTTCCTGGGGAAACATAGGACTGGGCAGTGGTGTCCCATCCCCCTCACCTTGCTAGCGCCCCACATCACATGAGTTCTCTGAGGGTCAGGTAACCTGATAAGAGATGCTTGCGTTAGTACACACGCCTGTACATGCATGTTCATGGCATTTTGAGGTAAAATTTCAATGTTTATTACCTTTGAAGACTGAGGACGCTATTAAAAGAGCCATTAAACACAGACAGCATGTAGATCTCATCTACGATTGCATGCAGCCCATGCCTGTAACACACCAAAAAAAAAAAAAAAAAAGAAAATGACAAAACAAAACAAAAAAGAAATATCGCATGTGAAAAGTAGACAGCAAACCGTGTTGATGAATTCATTACAGGATAAATGACAGTCTTAATGAAAGTTCTGAAAGCACCAGAATTCCCCTTTCAGCAATGAAGAGCTTAATTGCACTCAGTAAAAATTAATGTGGGCTCATTGCAATAATGTCCCACTGCACACCACAGGGGACGTTTAAAGAGACATTTTAGTATACCATTTGGCTGATTAGGTGTTTACTCAATTTACTTCTTGTAAAAACAAGAAAACAGGCAAGTCTATTTATAGCTTTAGATAAGCATTTATTAAAATTACCTCTTAGCAAAGTTTAGAAAACTGAGCATCTCTTCAGAGGTGTAGACCTGTCCCAAAGGATTCTGGGGGTTTATTAGGATGATAGCTTTGATATTCACACCCTGCAAAATACAAACCAGAGAAACTATTCCTTCTGAAGGTGAAGTCTGTATACATCTTGATTGTGAAATTTTGTGCTTGATCGATCACCTCTTTCTTTGCGTTCTGGAGACTATGTTCCAGTTTATTATCAGTGAGGTGAAACGGTCTGTCATCATTTTGGCTGGGCTGAAGGGGAGGGAAAAATGCAACGTAAACATTATACTCTCCAAACAAGAGCTGTGAAGTAAGGACAAGAGTAAAGGACACTGTGATTACCTCACTTTCAAGGGGAACACAATACACTTTCACATTGCTGTACAAATCAACATCTTCTGTTATTGCACCATAAAAGGGGGCTGGGATGAGGATTGCATCTATAGGACAGCCAAAAATCACAACACATGAGAGAAAAGCATTATAAATAACATAACATTATTAATATAGCATAAAGACACAATCTTATACGGCATGTTTCTGTCAAGTCTTAATCTGGCATACGGACAACCGCATGAAGAATAACGTATCACGCAAAATGTCCCAGTATCAAAATTTACACCACAGTGCTGTTCCGTTCTTAATTCTGATTGTACAAATGGTGTTGTTTTTCCATTAGTATTTACTCTTTGAGATGCCTACAAGATATATAAGAGCTAACACATAAATTATACAAAATATATAATTGATGTTATAAGATTTGGAAACATTTGAAAACAAACTTTACTCAACAATCTAAATATTCTTGAGATTCAGATAATATGGCCAATAACGTTGTGATTACACTGTTTAATTATAAGCTTATTTGTCTCAGTGAACTTAAGTGGGAAAAAAATTGAATCTGGTGAGTAAACAACCCTACTGATATTAAGGAATAAAAGAAACTAGAACAGGAAACAGTTTTATGAGATTAAATGTAAATGTAAAAAGAATTATATTTTTTAATCAATAAAATACTATACTAGTCAATATGGTTTGGCATAAGTGAATGAAAACACGTTAGTAAAAAAAAAAGTTCTTCTATGTGGGATAATGTGCAATGAGCCAAATGCTATTTCACAATAAATTCTGATTGGGGGATCAGGAACTTCTCGAAGGGTTTCTTTTGTGCTACTGATTGGCTCAGTGTACATCGACCCTCCTATTATCCAAACACTTATAAAATAATATACATTCTTGTACAATTATTTTTTAAAAATTGCTCATGCTTATGACATGCTTTGGTTTTATAGTGAGCAACAGTCACTATTAAGTAATAAAAGACAGATGAATACTCTAACTGACCAATAAGAATTTATTATTAAAACTAGCAGGTTAAAGGGTATCTGTAGTGAAAGCGCTATTATACCTAATTTGATTTATTGTGTATAGCTAGTGACAATACACCTATAAGGCGTTTATTATATTCTCTCACAAACCAGCTTTAAGCGATTTAAGGGCTTCACTAACGTCAAGCTTCAGAGCACAGGCGTTTTAAAACGGCGCATTTACCGTGACGTCATATCGTTGACAATGCCTCGACTGGAACTGCGAAATTGCAATGTAAACGTAAGGCTATATACCTGACATATACAACACATGCTCACGGAAACTTGGAAAAAACAGACATTATAGTATTTTTTTTTGTCAAATATATCAATTAATATCAACATTAATTTCAAATAAATTAAATTCAAGCAAAATAATTTCAAATAGATAAATGTTAATCAAATTTACTCATCAAATATCAAATACAGTATCAAATATAACCTTTAACATTCTCTGTGATGCGATCTTTCTGCTTGTAAATGGTTCCAATGGTCGATGGAGCCATTTGGAAGAAGCGTGCAACATTTACATGTTTTTCACCAGCATCAATTTTCTTGACAATAGCCATCTTCATTTGTAATGAGATGGCTTGCCGCTTATTCTGATTACCGCTACCATTAGTAGGCTTACGCATCTGACCAACCATATTTGCTTAGGGTTACCAAAGTCCGCAAAACAGTGTAAACACAAAGATAACAGAGCCGTCGTCTTAACACAAGGGTAACACGCAGTGAACTGGGAAGAAGGAGGGCACGTTCAGTCTGTCGTTTGTAAACAATGGATGCAGCGTCATGCGGAAGTAGCATATTACATCAGCGTACTACGTAGGTACGTCTCGTACTGCAGAGAGCACGCTAAACTCAAAATTTGTTTTTTTTTTTTTATGTAAAATCGATAAATACGTAAAGCGGGGAGTGTCTGTATACATTTATTTATACACATGTATAATACATTTGTTTATATTTCTGCTGAAGAATCTTCCCTCTCACAACCACAACAGACAGATGAGACTGCCACTGCCACGCAGAGGATAATGTAAGGATGGAACATTCTTCAGGATTTTGCACCATTAATTACAATTGCCTTTCATTTCACTTACAGTTTATTCAGTCATAAACAAGTATTCAACAGTATAGGTCTCAAAATAACTTTCTATACACTACTTACCCAGACAAGCCTACACAAAACAGAATTATCCAAATGTCAGGCACCCCAATACGGCATTAAAGTCAATTATAACATCCACATGTGTGCTTTGATGCATAGGTGATGCAGAGATGGGAAACATCTCCCTGAACACTTACCTTCAGGATCACAAATCAAGGTTGTCAAAGCGCAGAAAAGAGAGGAACAACCATTTACGACAAACACCTAGTAACACACACACACACACACACACACACACATACACACACACACACACACACACACACACACACACACACACACACACACACACACACACACACATACACACACACACACACACACACACACATACACATACATACACACATACATACACACATACACACACACACACATACACACACACACATACACACACACACATACACACACACACACACACACACACACACACACACACACACACACACACACACACACGCACACACACGCACACACACGCACACACACGCACACACACACACCACATTCTATCACTGTCTGGGGAAAACTTAATTTTAAGTATAACAATAACTGAACATTTTGCTGATGCTGCTAATCTCATGAAAAGAAACTCACATGGTCAGCTCTAAGAGGCTTTGGGGCATGACAGTGTTCTGACAGGAACTTTGCTACATCCTCTCTAAGGCTGTGGAAATAACAATCCATTCAGTACACTTAATGTTATTCCAATGAAATGAATGGGATGATGGCTCTTTGCTGATAAGAAGGTTCCACTAGTCATACATTTCACTTAATCAGTGAAAACAATGGGGTGATTGTATTTAATTTAATATGCATTTCAACATGAAAAATATCAAAAGACTGATCGGTTTCACACAAGCGATGGCCCTTCCAGTCTGAGTACTGCAGCAGGCAGGAATCCACATAGTGCATGTCAGGTTGCATCAGCTAAACAAAAGACCAGAAAAATATTAAGCCATTTACACACTATAAAAACAACGTACTTCTTCAGAATAAAACATTAGTGCACTACCTAACGTATGGATCATGATGAGTAACGAATTAAAGAAAAAAACTGGTCTGTATTATACTGTAAATAAAAATCCTTCAAATAAAGAGCAAAATATAGCTATGCTGTATTCCTCACCAACAACAGACCTTAATGCACAGACATCACTTGCCAGACCGCTTAATCCTACTACTAGGGTCGCAGTGAGCCAACACTAGGCCAAAACAGGGTATAGAGGTTTTGCAGTCATGTGACACGTCGTAGGAACTCTGTTTATGCCGCCATATTGGAGTGAAAACAAATGTATACTTTGCAATTGAGGTGCTTGTTTTTAGCTTGGTAGATTATATCAACATGAATGTTGACAGTCGTAATACAATCCCAGTGCTTTCCGAGCTCCCTGGTAATTATGATAACGATCATCAACAACAGTATATTCAAAAACTACGGTTATCAGGGCTAACAAATGACCCATATGTTTTGCCCGATGGTTTGTTTGTTAACTGCATGGATGAAGCAACGGACAGGATCCCTGGTTTAACATACCCAGATATCTATAACTATTTAATTAATCGTACATCTGATTATACTCACGAAAAACTGAAAAGTTTCAAAAGGCTTAGAGCGTACCAATCATTGTTAATGATTACTCCCCCCGGAACTTGGTATATTCCGGTTCTGTAATGCATTGTGGGATTAAACAAGTGAAGCGGGAACCAAAGAACGGCATGTTTGTTGTGTGTGTTAGAACACGTATTAAAGACTGTTAAAGTTAAATCTGGGAAGCGTAGGAGTATTTTTTATCTGGATGGGTTTCGGCACTTCGCGAGCATATTACACCCAGAAAAGCCTCTAATATCACCCATGCCAAGCTGTGTGAGGACACCAAAGTATTAATCATGGAAAAGATAATTATGACTCACATTTTTTCTATCATTTTGCCGGCATTATATATTAAGCACAAACATGTGGATCTAAATTTATGAAGTATTATGATAGTTATATTATATATACTGTACATGTTATAATAAAGACTAAATAGCATTTTAGCTGCCCTCAGCTTATAAATGGACACCAGATATACAGTTAAATAGAATCAAACTGTGGTGAAGACAATTAATAATATATCTACTGATAAAAATTGCTTTCCTCCAACAAAATGTTTGCTACATACACGACTGGTAGGAGCTGGTCGCCAATCTTTCCTTTTGTTGTTGGCATCAGCTCTTTTCAAAGCAGAAATCCATTTCTCTCGTCGGGCCTTAATTTCAGGGAATCTGTGATATTTAATACCTGGTTTCTTTCCTCTATAATTTGTACAACTGACAGCAACACAGTTAAGTGCCATTTTGCACTGTTTAATAAATAAACGCAATATTAAACCCTTACACACGCGTGTGCAATTGTGTTGGGGCCGGAGTGAATGGTTTGTTTTCACACCAATGTGGTGGAATAAACAAAACCCCCATTGGGATAATGTATGCATGACGTCAGCTGCAAAACCTCTATACCCTGAACAGTTCACCAAATCATCGCAGGGCAGCACAAATACACGACCATTCACACTCACACTCACACCTTGGGTTAATTTGGAACAATTAGCCTAATTCGCAGGTCTCCGGACAGTAGGAGGAAACCATAGTACTGTACCTGGATTAAACCGACACAAGCATAGGAAGAACATGTAAACTCCTCACCTAAATGCCTTAGTACAGGACCTGAACCCAAAGCCTTCGTGCTGTGAGTCTGATAGATACTTTTTTAATACCAGAGGGAAATTCACAAAAGCACACTATGCCACCTCACTATCAATCTCAATCCAAATAAATTTTAAAGATAGTTTTAGATAATGCTCTTTAAAGTCATCAAAAACCCAAATTGAGGCAATATCGTTTGGAATAAATGGCGTACATTGAAACAGCTGGAATTGCCTCCCAAGTGGCACATCGAGAAGGTGCATGAGTATTCACCTGGAAATCGCAAGTTCGAATCCGGTGTAATGCCACAGCCATCTGTGACTGGCAGTCCATGGGAGCTAATTTGCCGAGCTCTCACGGGAGGGAGAGATGGCGTACGCTCATTTCCCCTGTCAAACACAGCGATCGCCAGCCAATCATCGGCATCTGTGAGCTTATTCATACGAGGGGGCATATAGCGCTTTCCCTCTGACTGTTTAGACCACTCCCACAATACACACGCACCGCAGTTTGAAAAGTGTGCTAGCGTGATAGTGAAGGCAATACTTCATGGGTGGGAATTGGATATGACTAAATTATGGAGAAAATGAGGAAAAAAAAAAAAAAAAAACTGTAACTTTTATGAACCAAAACCTTACTGAAACCCTACATTTTTCTTTTAAATTTTTCAGCCAGCAGTACTGTACATCTTATCCAATCTTCAGCTTGCAGGCATCACTGTCTAATACAGCTCATAATGCAGGTGATATAATTATCTGGATGAGGTGTGGTTACCCGTTTCTGTAGAAGATCGAAGCATAGCTTGTTCTCGCTAGTTCCCAAATTAATAATGCCCTGAAAAGAGAAAAGAAACATGATATTGATTCCTGTTTTTCTTTTTCAATTGTTTTTCAAGTTCTAAAGTCCGATATGACAATTCTGTAATCTTTAAGTATAGAATCATAACATTTTAACCATTTCAAAACTCACTGAATGTATGTAGTGGAACGTAAATAATGTTAATTGTCTAAAGTTTTATAGCAGAAAGTCATTACGCCATTACAAGAGGCCCCCGTTTTTCCACGATGTTTCGGTTCCGGTCTTTCCCGTGGATCATGAAAATCCGTGAATTATTGATGCGGTTTTAAAACCCTATGCATGATATTACATGTGCCAAAATATGCTTCTTAAACATATTCTATAGACAGTCTTATAACTTATTATAGGTAAGTCTGTTGGGTTTTTACACCGAGCCTAGTGGCTCATCAGGCTGGTACTTATCCCCAGTTTCCGTAGCGTGAAGCGACCAGGAGTTCAACTCCCCCTGGATGGGACACGAGTCATCAATATAGTAATAATGCAGTAAAATGTAGTAATGATTAAGTAAAAACTTTTTAATTTTGTACAATTTGTGATACTATTTATGAATAAATAAAGTGCTAAGGCTCTATACCTGAAGCTAGGGCGTTTGAGTGGCATCATTGGGCTTAAATAATCATTAAAAACGCACTAAAAAACGTGAATTTACAATTCAAGCAATCACGTTGATGACGTGTGTGAAGGAGAAAGAAAAGAGGTGTATACATCATCTGCAACCAGTCAGCAGGAGGGAGAAACAAAAGCTTTCAACCACTGGCTAAATTTAAATCACGTGCCAGTTACTTCCGGGTTTGTCACCAATCCACGAGTATGTGGGGGGCACGAGCGCTGAACCGCGAATGGTCAAGGGCCTACTGTAATCTGTTCAGAGAAAGGAAACTCATTCTGAAAATGAAATGGGGAAAAGTCATTAAGCCTTGTAAGCCAAATCAAGACGATTAAATATTTACAGACCGATTTATCCTTTATCAGGGTCACAGGGAGGCTGGAGCCAATCCTAACTGACTTTGGATGAAGGCATGGCATGGTATACACTGAACAGCTTGTCTGACCAAGCAGGGAAAAACACACACACACACACACACACACACACACACACACACACACACACACACACACACACACACACACATCCAGTCTGCAGGGCAATCAAGAATATCCAATTAGCCTAGTGTGCATGTCTTTGGACTGTGTGCATAAAACTGGAACAAACCCATACAAGCAAAGGGAAAATATGAAAGCTCCACACAGAGACATCAACACCAGGCACAGAGTATGAATCTAAGACCTTCCTGCTGTGAGGTGGATATGCTAACCACTACACGACCATGCAATCTAAGAGCCAGGTTTTAAAGGATAATTGCATATTTCCTTTTCTGAGAAGGATTTAAAAAATAGTCCTTTATGAACTGTACAATTTGCAAGTGAAGTGCTCGAATCAGAAGGAAGTGTAATTTATGTGACACTAACATTAGGATTACTGATTTCATCATGCTTGTTGGCATGGTAAAGTGAGTATCCTTCCTGTAGAAGTCCCTGTTGTTGTCGGATCCTGTTACCCCTTTGAGACAAAAAACTGCTGTGCTTGGGTGTCACATCGCCACTTAGCATGCTAGGTACAAAGGGAAGTGTTGAAGGGCTAAGACCTGGCCCTGAAGAACTGAGAGGCACACAGCCAGTTGCTAACTCGGATGCTGCTGTACTACAGTCAGAGGACGTGGTGCTAGTGTTTCCATCATCAGCTCTCCGATTATCCCCGAGGATTCTTGGTACAAATGAGGACTGAGGAAGCGCTGACACAACTACATTAGAGTCAAGTGCTGTTGTATTGCTGCTTTCCTCTCCAACAGCATGATCTTCCTGCGGCATTTTGGGATGGTCGGGTGGAAAATGAGGAGGCACAGAGAGCATCACTAGCTCTGATACAACGGCACTGGGTTCAGGGGTTTCAGTGTTGCTGCTTCCCTGCTCTGCTGTACCTCTTGGCACACTAACGTGTCCTGTGAGTAAAGAAACGAGGCGAAGCTCATGCTCCCGTTCCTGCTGCTGCCGTCTCTCTTCCTGGTGCTCCCTTTGCCTCTCAGCCCGTGCCTCCTGACGTAGCCTCATTTCTTCCAGAGACATGTATCTCTCCTCCATGACCTGCTGCCAGTTTATAAAATTTGCCAATGCCTTCTCTAGTAACCTCCCACTATTGCCTGCTCGTAGAGCCCGATGCCGTTTCCTCTGTTGGAACCTTCTGGAATATTTAGGATCTTTCAGGTCAGTCTGGGTGAAGCTATCAATACTGGCCACAGGAAGTGCTGCTGGAGAAACACCTGCACCAGTTGAGCCAGCCACGTTATGGTCACTAAATCCTACAAAGACAAAAAAGAATTACAATTGTAGAACAATGTACCAGATACCAATCAACGGGATCCAGATCTGGTATCTATACTGCAAACATGGATACAAGGGAAAATTAGTTCGAATTTAGACTAGCCAAACCCACCTACTTCCACTAATCCACCACAAATCAAATTTGGTTAAATTCCCACAAACAACTTAAGAATAGTTGTGGACAGATGAAAAGTGTGATGACAGGCAACAGACCATGAGGCGACTCAAAGTGATCCCTGTCTGTAAGTCCAACTTCATTGGCAGGAAACACAAAAAACAAAAGTGCAATACAGGGATCCCTCACTTTCCGCGGTTAATTGGGACCGAGGTCTCCCCACGACCACCGAATTCTGAAAAGTAGGATCAAACACCCCTCCCCCCAACTGACGTATACGCACATGTGTATATCATATCAATAAATACATATTCAAGGCTATAAAAGCTTATCATAAAAATTAAACATTCAAAAATAATGCCCAATATGTAAATAAAATATAAATACACGCACATACAGATGCACGCGAGCATGCACACGGCTGCGCATGCACGCACTCAGATGCGTACCTCACAAAGACGTAAGTAGTTTTGATGGGAGGTTTTGGGTTATTTTTTGTTTTTGTGTTTGTTTAGGGCGGGGGGAGGGGTTTGCATAATTAACCTTGTTAGTGTGGCATTTCCCTTAACTTTTTCTCCTATTCTTCCATGCTTTCCTTAATTTTTTTTTTTCAATTCAATGAATTAAAAAAAATAATAATAAAAAAAAAATAAATAAAATAAAATTAAAAAAAACCACGATGCACTGAAGCCACATAAATTGAAGCGAGAAGTAGTGAGCGATCCCTGTATATCAAATAGCATAACAGTATATGTAAAATAAGTATGAATCCACTCTTTAAAACATAGATTAAACAGTTTTTTTAACTAATCTCTAAAAACTTTAGAGAATTATCTAGCATTCCACTAGTATGCTGAATTGTAATAATAAATGTAGCCTTGGTTTCTACATGATCAGTCTGCTTGTGGCTGCAAATTACAAGTCAGATATTTTTAAAGATGTACACTTCGTAATTTATCTTAGTAATCCCAGTAACATTAGCTCACGTCTAAAAAAAACCCCACACATTACACTCTCAGTGCATCACAGGACAAAATAGCAGGTGTGCATCTTATTATTCACCTCTAAATTGCTATGAGTGTGAATTGCAACCCCTTCAATTACAACCCCTTAAATTTGTGAGAAGTTCAGCCAAGTTTCATGGACATGCTACACAAGCTTTTCTACTCTGATTCATGTAGTTAGTGTAAATGTTGTGCATTTCTTTTATCTCTTACTCTTGCTAGTAATCAGTGGTCAGCAGAGCAGTGCTCAAAGCCGTAACCATGCAACAAAAATGCTGATTGGATTATAAACACGAGATCAACCAATCATAGTGCTCATTGTGAAGATGATGATCTTGGCGATGGGTATTCGGATCAATTCGTGTCTGTCCTTGCGAAATCAGCTTCGGAGATTGATGAGAGTTCTTAAGCATTACGGAAAAAACACAGTTGGTAAATTCGAGGAGCTAAATTTTTTACTCCCCTCAATCTAGTTTTGTAAATGTGATGCACTTCACTATACACTAGTGCAATGGTGCGCGATACCAAAGATTAAAGATTGTTAGCCAGTTAGTTACATTTGCTCATTTTATGCACTTTAAACACAATGTCAATGAAAACTAACTGTTAATCTTCTGCCAAGTAAATCTCACTCCATGGTAGGTAACATTAGAAGAAGATTTTTACTGTTAATAATGTCACCTCGCAGTGCTCTTAATGTATATCTATGTGTATTGTTAGAAATATTAAGAGTTGTATTCTTTTATTCACAATCTGGAAGTATCACTGGCTGCACCTTAGACATTCTACTGTATACCTGACTATAACAAACTTTCCAAATTAAAATAAATCTAGTATGCCCCTGGGAGTAAAGATAACAGCCACTGTTGTTTATTTAGTGATAAAAAGCTCACAATCAGGGTATACCTTCTGGGTTCACAGTAGGTCAAAATAAAACTAGTTTTTATGGTTTCTTGTGACCAATCAACACTTTATAAGACTAGAGTATTTTATGTGAAGTATCAGAGTTACAGGTCTAATATTGTCTAAATTACACAGGGTGAAGGTATACTGCGCACATGGTCTCTAGAAAAACTAGAATCTAGCATCAAGCACCAATTGGAAAGAATTCACAGCATTAAGAATAATCGGCCCCCAATTTACGAGGACTCCTTTGTACGAAATTCCCGGATTACGAAAAACATTTTCTTGAGTTTCCATCCCCGAAATACGATACAACCCCCTCTTACGAAAAGAAATTCAAAATTCAAACGCGCCAATCAAAATTTCACACTACGCGCGAATTGCTCTCTCATTGGCTGTCTCTCAACATCCCGCCCCGCTGGCCTCCCAGATAGAGACAGAAGGAAGCTTCACTCTTTAGTTTAGTTTTTTAAGTTTACATTCAGTAAATGTTTAATAAATGTGGGTGCATTTGAGCTCATCTGGAATTCCGATCCCTCAAGGAATCAAATTAAAGTTGAGTTTGTCAAGCAGGGAATGCGCTTTGAATTCCACGTTTTGTGGGTGTGGCCCGCAGTGCGCGCATGAGAGAGAGACAGAGAGAGAGAAAGAGAGAGAGAGAGAGAGAGAGAGAGAGAGAGAGAGAGAGAGAGAGAGAGAGAGAAGGAATAACACTTTAGTTTTTTTAAGTTGTTTAATTCAGTAAATGTTTAATAAATGTGGGCACATTTGAGCTTATCTGGCATCCGGATTCCTCAAGGAATCAAATTAAAGTTGAGTTTGTCAAGCAAGGAATGTGCTTTGAATTCCACGTCTTGTGGGCGTGGCCCGCAGCGCGCAAACGAGAGAAGGAGATAGAGAGAGAGAGAGCGAGAGAGAGAGAGAGAGAGAGAGAGAGAGAGAGAGGTGTGTGTGTGTGTGTGTTAATAAAAATGGTTAATAATGGTTTAATTAATAAATATGTTAATAAAATGGTTTAATAAATAATTTTCTTTTACTTTTAACATATATTTCATACAAAATTTTGTACTTTTATAATTTTAAAGGGTTTATGGGGTTTATCCAGTACAAGGACTGGAGACTTGGAATGAATTAGGCGTTTAACATGTAAGATGCGACCCCTACTTACGAAATCCCTGCAATACGAAAATGGCTCTGGAATGGCTTAATTTCGTAAATTGGGGGCCGACCGTATTAGTGACAATCATTGTGGTTTTCGAGACAGGGCGCTTTTTTGACAGACATGCTTATCAAGCTTATGTGGAACTCTGTACAAAAAGCATTTCACATCCAGTCCCAGCTATATTTCCCAGCAAGCTCTCCAGTACTCTACTGCTTTAGAAAAAGCAATTAATCTCTGAAAAAGCGTTTCTTTCCTCCACATGTAATGTCTACTTTCCGGAGAAGACATTTTTGATGGAAAAAGAATCCCGATAAAGCTACTTAGATTATAAAGAGATCTTACAAGCAGCAGAGCGGGGTAGTGGTGGTCTAGTGGTATAGGGTGCTGGATCGCTGATCCTAAGGTTGTGGGTTCGAGTCCCACTCTCCACAAAGTTGTCACTGCCCCCCCAGTGCAGCTAACTGGGTTATCAAAGGCAGGCCATGTCTCTCACTGTCTATGGTGAGAGGTTCATGTAAAAGAACCATTGCTGAGTTTTGTAAAAGTAGCTGCATAGCCGTCATCGTGTTTCTGTCCCTTGCTAAAGGGTTGTGTCAGGAAGGGCATCCGACGTAAAAAACTTTGCCAAATCAAATATGCGAATCATTCGCTGTGGCGACCCCTGATAAAGGGAAAAAGCTGAAAGAAAATCTCTCACAAGCAGCAGAGCATCTTTATAGATTGTATGAAAATACCCATCCAAAAGTAAAAGTAATTAGTAATCAGTAATTAGAAGTGTGATACAGACTTTTTTAATCAGGTAAAAGCTATTATTTCTATTACATTGAATTGAAATTCTGTATTTGGTCAAAATCTCGGCAATAGTTTCCTCTGATAACTATTTATTGGGATTGAGAAAAGATTTCCCTAGCGGGGACCACTTTTCTCTCTATACCACAGTTAACAAGAGACAGTCATAAAGAATGTAGATGCTGACTTAAAGGGGTCACTTGTATAATTTTAAAAAGATAACCCTGACCATGAAAACTCAAAATCTGTTCACCTACACTGTACCTTTTATAGAATCTAAATGGTTTAAGGTTAAGTTCCTGACTTATGAGGCAGGATGGACAGGGATTCCTCACTTTCCGCAGTTAATTGAGACCGAGATCCCCACATGACCATCAAAATCCGCAAAGTAGAATCACCCCCCCCAACCCCATTATTTTTGAATGTTTAATCGTTAAGCATTTATAGTATTGAATATGTATTTATTGATATTATATACACATATACATGTACGCTCTGAAACCGCATGAATTGAAGCGCGAAGTAGCGAGAGATCCCTGTATATATTATTCCACAAATATTGTTACACCTTGAATACCATGTAAAGCATATATCCTGTGATGTCAAATAAAACTCGGGGTCCCCTAGTAGCAGTGCGCAGACATAGCCTGAAGACAGCAAAGCAGACATTCAAGACAAGATAGAATTAGGGATAGAAGAAAAGACAGGGCTCACTTTGTCTGGTTGCAAAGGGAAGGCAGATTAAACTCAGACTTTAGTTAAGCCCATGACTATGATGCAAGATCACGTTTTTGTACCTATTTTAATATACTTTATTAAATTACTAAATTGGGAACTAATCGAATCTGCTTCGTCTTTCACACATCAACGAACATGAGGAAATGGTGAGGACGAAAGAAGATGGTTCCTGACAGTATAATTTCAGACATGGTTCCAAATTTAATTAGATTGAAGTTACACATAAAATACCCTTTTTACCTTGATCATCTCCCTGGTTATAGTGTCCATATCAATATTAATTATTTAAACTGTGAATTTTTCTTTATTCTCCCATTAAAACCTCTGACATTTATTAACATCTGATTCACCATGCACATACAGATGGTTAAAAAAAAACAAAACTATAGTATCATGTTAGGTTTTGTCTTCTCCACCAATGACTCACAAATAACAAATGAATGGATCACTCAAGAACATATCTCATAACGGCAAATCTTTGATCTTTTCCACAAAACCTTTACCTGACCTACTGCTGTACAGTGTGGTTTAACAGCCGCACGGCAGAGGACATGAAGACCTTACAGTGAGTGGTGAGGACAGCAGAGCGGGTGATTAGAACAATACTACCCCACTTCAGTAGCTCTTGAGCCCAACAGTGGTGATAGTGGGGATGGAGCTGCTGTTCGACTCTTGAGCAAGGCCCCCTCACCCTCAATTGTTCAGATGTATAAAATAAATTGATTTGAAGTCACCCTGTATAAGAGCGTCTGCCAATGCTGTAAAAGTAAAAACAAAAACCAACAGACATAACAACAGCCTGTACTTGCAAGCTGTTAAACCTGTAAGCTCACCTACACCACGCTTAGACACACTGACTGAAGGAACACAATTCAGACCATCTTCCTGGACAGTGCAATAATCATGCTTAGAGCAGGACTCAAACATCATATAACATTTTAGCACCATTCAACTTATGAGTAAAAAGCTCTGCTTCTTACCTGGTGTATATTATGCACCTTTGACAGATCATTCACCCTTCTGTGTATGTTTGCAAATGTGTGAACATGTAGAGAGAAGCATAGTCTGTACATGTGTGAATATGCAAATAAATATTTCGGTATGTGTGTATATAACCTATATATACATACACCCACACCCACACACACATGTACAGTGTGTGTGTGTGTGTGTGTGTGTGTGTGTGTGTGTGTGTGTATATATATATATATATATATATATATATATATATATATATATATATATATATATATACAGTGATACCTCTGCTCACGAACATAATTGGTTCCCAGAAAGTGTGTGTAAGGTGAAAAGTTCGTCTTCCGAACATTTATTTCCCATAAGAAACCATTCAAATGAGAATAATCCGTTCCCAGGTCCCCATAAAACATAATTTTCTACTAAATAAGCCTTAAAACTACACAAAAATATACCTTATTTTATGTATAATAAATGTGCTATTGTATTGTAATTAAAGAAATAAACTGTACTGTATAATAAAGTCGTTTTATTTACCTTTGTGATGGTAGTTGATGGCTTGATGGAATGGAGTGGGAGGAGGAGGGAGGGAGGGACTTACTGTTTGGAAGGAGTGTTTGGAAACGCCTACTGTTTGGAAACACCCTTAGCCACACACGCACCCTTAATAGCTTCCTTGTTCTTAAGGATGGTGGTAGACTTAGCGTACTGGTACTGGGACGCTGAGTCACACAAACGCACACCTCGCTCGTGTTTTTCAATGATCTCCGCCTGTGGTGGGGTCTTTTTCGGTCCCATAATAGCAAAAGTACACTCAATATGGTCCAAAATGTCTAGCAAACACAAACCACTTCCGCATTCAAAGAAAGGGGGTGACGAACTGTGACGCCGTGAGCGTGCGTCAGCTTCTCGTGGCCGCCACCGTGGCGCTGTTCGACCGCGTGGTTTGATTCATCCACCGAAAACTAGTTCGTCAGCAGAGACTAAATGCTCACAAATTTAATGTTCTTGAGGCGAAAAGTTCGTGAGCTTAAGCGTTCGTCAGCGGAGGTTTTACTGTATACACACACACACACACACACACACATCCACACCGTGTTTGGAGTTATAAGCACCCAGAAGACTTAAAAAATTGGAGTGGGTGGGCGCTTATTAAAATGTTACCAGCGGAGTGGAACGGTCAGTGCTTATTACAATCAAGATGGAAAACATGAATAATAACAGAACAATAAAAGAGTTTTACTGGTTTTTGTGGTATCAACCAAACTACTTACATGACAGCTGAAAATAAACAGAAAACAACATAATTTAAAAAAAAACAAAAAAAAAAAACAATTTTCCTTCCCTTACTTTTCCCTCCCGATGCTTTTCCTTTAAACATTTTCCCCAGTAAAATATGCCAATCAATGAATGTCAACTTTAGCACATGGCAACTTGAACCAATCAACTCAAACATAAACGAAAGCACAGGTCCAGGAACGTCTTTAAATTTATGAAGTCAGTGAGCAGCAGAATCAGGTGAAAAATCCTCGTCATCACTTTCTCATAGGTCCATATCTGGCTCATTGCCCATTTATTCAGAGCATCCCATAGTGTTGCTGTAGCAGTTTCTAATGGTTCATCGGTTGTTGCACATTTACCAAGAGAACACCGCAAAATATTTTCCTGTTTTTTATAGCACGGCGGAACAATCAAATGTGTTATTACTGATGAACATTATTGACATTCCCCAGTGGCAGGGGGTCTTGAAGTACTGTGTAAACTCACTTTTACAGGCAGTGAACACCTCATTTTACAGTTAAAGAGACTGATGGCATAAGATTGGTAAGTTTGATCTACAATTTTGCTCCCAGTACACATGGGCGGTTATTTGACGTAAGATCAAAAACAATGGGGGGGGGTTATTGGAGCAGGAAGCTTATTACATTGCTTACAGTATATATATAAATATATATAGGGATTCCTCGCTACTTCAATTCATGCGGCTTCAGTGCATTGCATTTTTTTAAAAATATTCATCGAATTAAAAAATAAGGAAATTAAGGAAGAATATGGGAAAAAGTTAAGGAAAATGCCGCAAAATAAGGCCAATTATACAACCACGAAAAAACAAACAAACAAACAAACAAAGAAAAACAAAAAACAACCCAAAACGGCATCAAAACTACTAACATTTTTATGTGAGGTGTGCATAAGAGTGTGTGCACGCACATCTGTGTCCGCGCACGTCTGTATATGTATATATTTATATTTTATTTACATCTTATGCATTATTTTAAATGTTTAATTGTTATTATAAGCATTTATAGCAATTAATATGTGTTTATTGATATTATATACACATATACATATACATCAGTCGGGGTTGGAAATCTGAGGGGGGGGGGGTGGCTTGGTCCCAATTAACCACGGAAAGTGAGGGATCCCTGTATATACACGCACGCATTATATACAGTGCTGTGCCAAAGTTTTTTCCCCCTTACTGATATATTACTTTTTTGAACCCTTGTCACAATTAACTTTTTCAGATCATCAAACAAATTTAAACATTACACAAAGATAACCCAAGTATTTAAAAAAAATGCAGTTTTCCCGTTGTGAATTTGTTTGTTAGGAAAAAAATCCTATCCAAACCTACATGAACTTCGGTGAAAAAGTAACCCCCCCCCCCCATTAAAAGGTGGGGTAATTGTGATTAATCCTATTATTGGGGAAAACTGAGCTCAAATTGCATGGCCACACCCAGGCCTGATTGCATAACTTGTTTGACAAGGTGAGGTAGTCCATACTGAACACATCATCATACCGCGATCCAGTGAGCTTCAAGAGCAAATAAGAAAGAAGATTACAGAGATGTCTCAGTCTGGGAAGGGATACAAAGTCATTAGTAAATCTTTGGAACTCCAGCGGTCCACTGTCAGAGCCATTATCCATAAATGGAGAAGGCATGGAACAGTGGTGACCCTTCACATAAGTGGTCGACCACCCAAAATTACTCCAACAGCACAACACAGACGAACTGGAGACGTCACAAAGGATCCAAAAAACACTTCTAAACAACTACAAGCTTCACTTGCCTCAGTTAAAGTCAATGTTCATGACTCGACCATCAGAAAGACACAAGGCAAAAATAGCATCCATGGAAGAGTTCCGAGGCGAAAGCCACTGTTGACAAAAAAGAATATCAAGGCACGACTCACTTTTGCCCAGAATCATCTTGCTCATCCCCATGCTTTCGGGAAATGTCCTCTGGACTGATGAAACTGAAGTTGAAGAGAAATGCATCCCATTACATCTGGCGCTAAAGTAACCCTGCATTTGGTAAAAAGAAGATTGTGCCAACAACGAACCATGGTGGTGGAAATGTGATGATCTGGACCTGCTTTGCTGCTTCAGGACCTGGGCGACTTGTCACGATTGATGCAACCATGAATTCTGCTTGCTACCAAGAGACCCCAAGCTAAAGCGGACGTGGCTTCTGCAGCAAGACATGATCTGAAGCACACTAGCAAGTCCACTTCCGAATGGCTAAAAAAGAACAAAATGAGGGTTTTGGAGTGGCCTAGTCAAAGTCCTGACCTGAACCCTATTGAGATGCTGTGGCATGAATTTACAAAGGCTGTTCATGCCCGAAAACCATCCAATCTGGTTGATCTTAAACAATTCTGCAGAGAAGAGTGGGCCAAAATCCCATCACAGTGATGTGAAAGACTCATCTCCTCTTATCGGTGGTTCAACCAGATATTAGCTTTAGGGGGGGCAATTACTTACTCACACAGCCCTTGTAGGTTCAGATGGTTTTTTTGCACATATATGGCTTAGTGTAGTACCTTAGTTGTCTTGTGTGCACTGTTTAATCATTGCTACTAGACTAATTTTCATTGTTCATGCAACAGTTGAGAATAAAGATCTCTATCATTACTTTGTCTTCAAAGCTATTATTTTACAGACGTATGGGTTAAACATAAACACTTGACTTTTGAACAACTTGTCCCCTGTAGCATGTTTAATGTAGCAAGGTTTTTAGTGCCATCCAAAGTTCAGCCTGTGTCTGTCATATAACTCAGAGCAAATATATTTCTGGCACTGAATAATGAAATACACCTTGTGCAGTTATTTTAGTTCTGGCTAAATGTGTCTGGCACGTAGGAACTTTGTGGTGCAGTTTTAAATTCAACTCAGCGGTACAGGCTTTGACAGTTTAAAATATTGCATGTGTATAAATACAATTTCTATATGAAATACTGTTGAAGCTATTGCGGAGATTGTATGTTAATCTGTCCATTTGTGGACATTTTCACCTTTTTTTATTTCCATGGACTTGGACCATGCTAGAATAAGTAATAGCAAAATCTTGGTTTCTGCATTGTCAATATTAACCCTCATCCTTGTATTTCTTATAAGATAAAATAGAGCAGTATGTGGGGGCAGTGGTGGTCTAGTCGTGTAGGGCGCTGGATCGCTGATCCAAAGGTTGGGGGTTCGCGTCCCACTCTCCACAAGGTTGTCACTGTCCCCCCAGTGCAGCTAACTGGGTTATCAAAGGCGGGCCATGTCTCTCACTGTCTATGGTGAGAGGCATGTAAAAGAACCATTGCTGACTTTCGTAAAGAGTAGCTGCAAAGTCGTCAGCGTGTTTCTGTCCCTTGCTAAAAAGGGTTGTGACAGGAAGGGCATCCGATGTAAAAAACCTCAGCCAAATCAAACGTGCGGATCAGATGATTCGCTGTGGCGACTCCCGAGTAAAAAAGGGAAAAAGCCGAAAGGAAGACAGACAGAGCAGTATGTAAAACTGTACCCAGGGTAATAATGTAATTTCTCAATTTCTCATAAGATTTGTATTCTCTGTTTGGTCTTAAAATGACTTTAATGGAGGATTGAATACACTGAATAAATTGGTGTTGTGCAGTTTACAAGTGTTTAATATCACAATTTCTGACAGAGACTCTATTTTAGTGTGATTTTTTTCCACATAAGACATTTCTGATCACATCTTCATTAATTAAGTTTAGTGATATATTGAACTACGTATTTACAAATACAACAAATAAATTAACAGACTCACTGCAAAGTGCACTGATTTAAAAAGGTCCAAACAATTTGTATCACAACCAATAACTGTATAATTATCATTCATTCATTTGCTTTCTGAACAGTTTAATCCTAATTAAGTTGGCGGGTTGTCTTGATCTCAGCCGACTCTGGGCGAGGGAAGAGTACACCCTGGACAGCTTGCCAGGCCATCACAGGGCAGAAACAAGCAGACAGCTATGCAGCCTACTCTTGTCGAAAGTCAGCAATGGTTCTTTTGCATGCCTCACACCATGCCTCACCATTCCACACCACAGACAGTGAGAGACATGGCCTGGGGAATGATTCACTGGGGGTGAGACGACAGCAGTGGCAACCATTGGCAGTGGGGCTTGAACCCCCAACCTTCAGATCGGCAATCCAGCAGTTAGACTCATGTCAACTGTTTTTGTGTCATACAGCAATAAGCTTTAATCATTGATTCGTGACCAATTATGTATAAAACAATCATTACTGTCACAGCTTTAAAGTGTTGAATGTATTTATGTTTAGAATCTCATAAATGTAAAGTAAAGTACAGTAAAACCTCCGCTGACGAACGCTTAAGCTCACGAACTTTTCGCCTCAAGAACATTAAATTTGCGAGTATATAGTCTCTGCTGACGAACTAGTTTTCGGCGGACGAATCAAACCACGCGGTCGAACAGTGCCACGGTGGCGGCCACGAGAAGCTGACGCACGCTCACGGCGTCACAGTTAAATCACCCCTTTCTTTGAGTGCGGAAGTGGTTTGTGTTTGATAGACATTTTGGACCATATTGAGTGTACTTTTGCTATTATGGGACCGAAAAGACCCCACCACAGGCGGAGATCATTGAAAAACACGAGCGAGGTGTGCGTTTGTGTGACTCAGCGCCCCAGTACCAGTACGCTTAAGTCTACCATTGCTCCCATCCTTAAGAACAAGGAAGCTATTAAGGGTGCGTGTGTGGCTAAGGGTGTTTCCAAACAGTAGGTGTTTCCAAACACTCCTTCCAAACAGTAAGTCCCTCCCTCCCTCCTCCTCCCACTCCATTCCATCAAGCCATCAACTACCATCACTAAGGTAAATAAAACGACTTTATTATACAGTACAGTTTATTTCTTTAATTACAATACAATAGCACATTTATTATACATAAAATAAGGTATATTTTTGTGTAGTTTTAAGGCTTATTTAGTAGAAAATTATGTTTTATGGGGACCTGGGAACGGATTATTCTCATTTGAATGGTTTCTTATGGGAAATAAATGTTCGGAAGACGAACTTTTCGCCTTACACACACTTTCTGGGAACCAATTATGTTCGTGAGCGGAGGTATCACTGTATATTATAGTATAGTATAGTATAGTATAGTATAGTGCGAATCGTGCATCAGATGATTCGCTGTGGCGACTCTCGAGTAAAAGGGAAAAAGCCGAAAGGAAGACAGACAGACAGACAGACAGACAGTATAGTATAGTATAGTATAGTATAGTATAGTATAGTATAGTAAGGCCATAACACTTGTACTCGCCACACCTACTACAATAGTCACTATTGATCATTTCCAATAAATAATTTTAATACAATACAAGACAGAGATCAAAGGGTTTAGGCTTGTAGTGGTGTACCGTACCTGAAGGAGACCAGCTAGCATGAGCAGCGTGAGCAGCGCACTCCCCTCCCCGCTCTCCTGGATCCTCAGTGTCGGCTCCGGCTGACTTACACTCCGCCTCCACCTCCTCCTCTGAGTAGAGCGGATCTTCAGCACTCAGCAGCTCCTCCTCACCTTCTGCATTCAGCTCCTCTAGTTTTATCTCCATGAGCTCCCCCGCTTTGGGCGGACAGTTGAATGTGAAGGCGGAGCTGGAGGAGCCCAAGCCCGCCTGGTGGTGCACGCCAGGGTTCCCCCAAAGAGTTGAGTATGAGGAAGAGGAGGAGGAAGAGGAGGAAAGGGCGGCGGGACGGCTGCTCAGCACGCGATCGATCACGTCGTAAAACCTGCGTGCTCTCGCCCCGCGCGGCGTCTGCTGGCTCTCCTTCATGCGCCGGTAATCGAGCTTGAGTTTCTTGATCTTTTCCCGGCACTGGTCCGCGGTGCGGTAGATGCCCCGATCATGCAGGGCCACGGCGATGCGGTTAAAAACGTGCTGGTTGCGGAGGCAGCTCTCCAACTCCAGTTGGACCGCTTCATCCGACCAGAGCTGCAAAAGCTCCACCACCTCCGGTTCGGACCAGTTGCTCCCACGTTCATACTTCTTAGTTGGAAAATCCATCCTCTAAAAAACCTTAAAGCCCCTTGCGTGAATTATTTCACTCCAAAATAAACCGATCTAATCAGTGTCTTGTGGAGTTCTTTAATAAACAGCATCATAATATCAAGTTATCGGTATTTTAAGGATCAAGCATATTTAATTTATAAGTGTAAAAGCTTTTTTGTTGTTGTTGTTTATCAGCTCGTGTTTTAGACCAGACCATTTTACATCCGGGTTTACGGCACATGCGTGCTGCCCTTATTCCGGGATAACTTTAGCCCGTGCTAAAGCAGAACGCCTTCTATTAGCAGGCCTGGTGCCAATAATATTGGCTAAATCCCTAATACATTGCGTTTCCCTATATAGTGCACTCCATGCGGCATTATACAGTACTCGTTGCCTACACCCTGTGTAGGGCATCAGGTGTCCTCATCGCCATTTAGGATTAAGCCGCAGCTCCGGCTTTGACCTCATTGCTCCCTCTAGTGTTCATGTGTTAGAAACCTGGGTGAAGTGAAGTCTAAACAATGTTTTATTGTTTTTATTTAAAAAATGCTTGGAGCCGAGTAACCTAACTGCAACCTAACTGAATAATCCTATATAATTGTGAATGAAACACCATATGTCTCGATTATAGCTATACAGCTACAATAGATGGAGATTTTTTTGTTTAGATTAAGGGTACCTGTGGAATGTTCCTTTCTCCCTTGTGTATAGCCGCCTGGATGTGTGATGCTGTGTGCACGGTTTGAAGTTATTTGTTTGGCAATAATGTGACACTGGCAACTTGAAGGCTTTGAGCAAAAACAAAATGTCAGTGAAGACATTAAGTCCTATGGGTGTAGTAAAGAAAAGACATTTTTAAAATATTCTCATTTTGTAGCTTTGCAATATTGAATTCAGTATTGATCATACGTCAGCAAATTGTTTGTGTGTGTGTGTGTGTGTGTGTGTGTGTTTAGAAACATCAGTTGCAAAGGTATCTATTGATCATCTTTCTTCAGGAGCTGTGATTCAGTGACTGTCCCTGGACACTGGGTTCGATGTGCACACATCCATCACAGAGCATCATGCATACACATCTACGATACCCGGATGTTTGTGGGAGGTTTGAAGAAACTGAATGACCCAGGAAGAACATGCACAGAAACTCCACCCCAACAGTGCAGCTTTAAGAGAAGTTGAGTTCTAACTATAATATGATGTTTATATATGGTGTTGTTTTAATTTCTGTGATCAAATCATGTGTGTGTGTGTGTGTGTGTGTGTGTGTGTACACAAGCCAATACTGCAAGAATTGCTCAACAAATCAGTGGGCCACAGGCTAAAAAGCAGTTAATGAAAAAATCACTACAGGTCGATCTCAACATCAAAGGAAAGGACACAAGTTGGCAAGTTGGTAATGGCAAGGTGCCCCTAGTTTTAAATTATAGGTTTCATTTTTACATTTATTTGTTTTGTGTGCGCTCTGTTTGCTTTTTGGTGCTTTTTGTATGTAAAGTTGTATAAAAACCTTCATAACTATGATTAATCTCAATAACTAGTTAGGGTTATTACAGCCACTATGATAACAACTTTTACATTTATAGCATTTAGCAGAGAGTGACTTACAATTATAATTTTTATACAACTGAGCAAACGAGGGTTAAGGGCCTTGCTCAGGGGCCCAAAAGTAGTGATAGTAGGGATTGAACTGCTGACCTTCAGATCAGTAACCCATCGCCTAACTAAGCCATCAATGCCCTTAATCTTATTTTTGCTTTCAGCTTTTTCCCTTTTTCAGGAGTCACCACAGTGAATCATCTGATTCGCATGTTTTAATTTTGGCATAGGTTTTTACGTTGGATACCCTTCCTGACACAACCCTTTAGTAAGGGGCAAAAACACGCTGACGGCTATGCAGCTACGGTACTCTTTACGGAAATCAGCAATGGTTCTTTTACATGCCTCTCACTATAGACTACTATAGACTGTGAGAGACATGGCCGGCCTCTGATAACCCAGTTATCTGCACTGGGGGGGCGGGCAGTGACAGCCTTGTAGAGAGTGGAACTCGAACCCCAAACCTTAGGATCAACAATCCAGAGCCCTTTACCACGAGGCCACCACTGCCCCCCACCAATGCCCTTAATATAGCTGAAATACAACAGTACATACAGTCTACCTTTGATGTGAACATAATTTTACATGTATGAAAAATGGTATTTTTTTCTTAGACAGTACTGTACACCAGAACTTTTTTTTGAAATGTGTGTTTGATGTAAACCAACTTGGATCATGTCATCTGATCAACTACGTCACTCACATAAAAAATCTAAAAAAAAAAAAAAAAAAAGACAAGTTAAACACGAAAAATGTAGTATTATAGTTTTAGCATATATTTTGCAGTGCAGGAAAAAAAACACATCAGTTTAAGTCACTGTATATACATCATTCAGGCCGTCTTATAAGATGCCATCTCGCCTTCTGCCGGTAGATGGGGCTAAAAACTAGCAGATTGCCAATACAGACATACTATGACGTATTTCCTGGGATTTTGAGAGGCCAGGTCTTCTTACAATAGAGTGTACACTCGCCACATCCCCGGTACCGTTACTGTGCAGGCTGTCATCTGTAAAGCGAACAGTCCGGAAACTGTTTTAAAAATTAATTTTCATCAGAAGTCACGTGGGTCGAGCTAAAGGAGCGGCGATGAAGGAGAAGAGGGAGTAAATCAGTAGTGAAAGTTTTCTCTCCACCCCCCCCCCCGCCCCCCACCCTGCCCCCGCCCCCCGCGCCTTCTCCGCTTCTTGGAACGCGATGCTGAGTTGTGGCTCGCGTGGATGGGGCTCACACACGCGCGTGGAGGTTTCCCGGTATGTTTTCAGATTCGCGAGCGCGTTTCAGTTTGACGTGTCACGACGAGAATCTTCCGGCGGACCAAGGCAGCTAAAAAAAAAATAAACAAAAACCGAGGAATTTGAGTTTGAATTCGGGATTTTCCGGCCGGAATTATGGAAGGACTGCTTGATGCTTGATTGTCTCAGCGCCTCAGTAGGAGGAGCAGTGTTCTGTTGAGGCGCGTGGACACACGCTAGTGAGGAATGCAATGCCCCGCGTGCCAGAGACTGTGTGACCGTTATTATTAAAAAAAAATCTCTGAGTTGGGCAGTGAGACGTGCTGGTGAACACGTCTCGGGATATTTTGTTGTACTGTTGTTGTTTTTCCGATAGCGATGTTGTTCTTTACACCGGAGGCTGAAGCTACATTGACTTAGCACAACTCACTGACTTTCTCAGTGACTTCATTTCATTTTCCTCGTTTTTTAAACAAGGGAACGTGCACGACGACATATTTTTGACTCGTTTTGAAGATGCAGCGGGTGAGTTTTGTAGCGTAGCTTCTTTAACTCTTGGCACACGCCCTGAGTATGTATTGTTTTTATACTGTACTATCACTACACACACACACACACACACACACACACTATTACTTCATAAAGTCCCTACCATAAAATACCTGACCTAACCCCTCAGTAGCCGACAGGATTCCCTGCTTGTTTTTGTTTGTTTCTTCGTTCTAACACCTGATTTTGGCTGATCTCCATCAGGAAAATACTGATGATGATGATGATGATGATGATGGGGTTTTTTGTCTATCCTTTTTGGGGATTCTTATCCCCATCAAATAAACCATGCACCATAAAAAAAATAGTACATCTTCATTAATTTGTATATTATTGTTTCGATCTATATATTTTCTGGGCAGTGATGGTCTATTGGTATAGGGTGCTGGATCACTGATACTAAGGTTGGGGGTTCGACTCCCACCCTCCACAAGGTTGTCACTGTAGTGCAGCTAACTGGGTTATCAAAGGCTGGCCATGTCTCTCACTGTCTATGGTGAGAGGTTGTAAAAGAACCATTGCTGACTTTCAATAAGAGTAGGTGCAAAGCCGTTGGCGTGTTTCTGCCCTGTGATGGCCTGGCAAGCAGTCTAGGGTGTACGCTGCCCTCGCCCGGAGTCGGCTGGGATTTTCGCCACCAGCCTCCCCGTGACCCTAATTAGGATTAAGCGGTTACAGGAACTGCACTGAACTGTATATATTTTTAAAGATTCTGATGTTGTACTGCCAGGTTTATAGGCATCAGTGGTTTTCCTGTGAGCGGAATGTGAACGGTATCTGATAGCAAGTTGATTGTTTTGCTACTCAGGTTCTTACCTTTCTTTTATTGCACTGGCTGATTTTGTTTGCAGAGCACAGGGCAGAGGGATTACAGTAGTTAAAATCCCAGCTCTTTCCTACAATGTATATAGAAAGGGCTTGAGGACAAAAGATAATGACCTACTCTACCTCTAAAGAGCAAACTGTGTTTAAAGCGTAATGGCAGGTTTTAATATAACAATTCTAAATCCAGAAAACAGGACAGCGAAACAGACTGGAAGCAACTGCTCTGAAACTGAAATGTCTTTCCATGCATTTTGTAAAGAGTACAAAACTAAGGTCTAAAGGTAAAAATGCTCATTACCATTGTGGCCCTTTGACACTTCTTGTGGGCCCACTTGTGCATGTGCTCTGACTCACCTGTATCTAAAAATGAAAAAAATTGATCCACTGTTTTATGTGTGTGTGTGTGTGTGTGTACATACGTGTACTAAAGCAATTACTCACATCGAGCTCAGTGGCTGTCAATAATTCCCTTAACATCATATGTTGGTTTCGATTAAGTGAAATCAGTTTAAAAATGGGATTAATTTATGTTTGTAAAATTAGTAACAAACTCTTCCTGATACAGTGAATGTTTTTCAGGTCCTTGTCGGACGGCACAAGACCTCGGTGTAGAACTTTGTCTTTGGAATAAAATCTGTTGTAAGTCTTGTCAGAGGTCAACAGCATGAAAACCAGATTTTTAGCATTTTCCATAGGCTTTAGTATGCAGTGCTGCTGAATTTCCTGCAGTGTCAACTTTATTCTTTCATTCATTTTCAGTATGCAGTTGATCCTGCTCAGGGTCACAGTGGATCTGGAGCTTATCCTGGGAACATTGTGTACAAGGCAGGAATACATTCAATAACAGTATGAATGTACTGTAATGTAAACTAAAACACGCTTTTGTCTAAAGGAAATGTTAATGATGCGAACGTTGTATGAAAGCAAATGGCCACTAATCAGCTCAAATTTTGCAGTACTATTGATAATCTCCATCAATGAGTAGAAACCCTAGAATGTTTATCCATTCCTTTAAAATTGACCAAAAAAACCCATCATAGTTATTTCCAGCATCAACTGTAGAATTCCAGCGGTATGTGCTATCTGTCTCCAGTCACATGTATTCAGGAGCCTGAATTCACACATCATTTTGATTATGTGCTGTTTCTGTGCTGCTCAAGAATTTTACCTCAGTGACCCTCCTCTTTTCACTTGAATCAAAGCGCATAATAGCAGCTGTCACCTCAAATGCCCCCCCCCACACAAAACCATAAAGTGCTATATATTGCTGCCTGAAAATTTGTGCTTTTCATGGAAACCCGAGGCATTCAACTATGCCACTGAAGCAATTTGATGGGGGTTGGGGGTTGGTAGATGATGGCTGGTGAACTTGATGGTAACAAGAAATCAATTTCGTAATGTATATGTGCATCAAATGCTGGTAGACTTTTATTTTTGTTGTCATTTTACCAGCCACCAACAGATGAGGCAAGTTCATACATGTATATTGCACATTTCTAATACCTGCCTAGTGGTTGGTCGTTGATGAAAACAGGACTGTGTGTGCTTGCTTGCAGATGTGTATGTGTGTATTCTTAGACTTGGCAAAAGCTGAGCATCTAAGGTGCCTTTGTATTGTACTGCACCAAAACAACAGCCATGACTGACACAGAAGAACAAAGGACAGGAACAGTTTCACAATTACTTTATCTTTTTAAAGTGTTGTTTTTCTCCACAACCAGCCAGTTTCTTTTTATGTGTTGGGGGGGGGCAATAATTTGCAATGGTGGGAGAGAAAAAAGAAAACTTGATTATATGATGTTCCTGAGCTGGTTTCAGTCTTGCTGTCATTATATTAATGATATTTTGCAATTAGTATGGTGTTAAGGTTTGTCAGGGTTGGAACTGAGTGCAAATGAAAAGCCTGCACCAAATCTGTGAAGTAAATGAGAGTGAGAGGTAAATAAAACCATTTGTTTTTTGAAACACTTAATCCTAATTGGGGTTGCAGGGAGGCTGACACCCAACTCAGCCAGCCGATTTTGGGTGAGGGTAGCATACACCCTGGACCCCTTGTCAGGCCATCGCAGGCCAGAAATTTGTTGACAGCTAAGGAGCCTACTCTTGTCGAAAGTCATCGATGGTTCTTCTACATGCCTCTCACCACAGACAATAAAAGACATGGCAAGCCTTTAATAAAACAGTCAGTCATACTTGAGTGACAGCAGTGACGATTTGTTGATAGTGGGGCTTGAACGCCCAACCTTTGGGTCAGTAATGCAGCCCTGGGCCACCACTTCCCCTAAACAAAACCAATTGTAGTAAAGTTTCTTTTTTGTTAAACAGTTAAGGTATATATTCAAATTATATGTAAGGAATTAAAGGCTATTATACAAGTAAGTCATTCCTTCTATTATACATGATTAGTCCTTGCTGTTGGACTGTTATTTACCTGAAACGTTACTGATTGCTACAGAGCCCATAATAGATGGCTAAATCCATAATAGTGTCTAAAGTGGATGTGTTGATGAAGCTGTCTGCATTTTTTTTTTTTCTATTTCAAAGTCGACTACTTCATTCAGGAATAGGTCAGTTTTAATAGCATTACACAGGATTTGTTTGTTTGTTTTTTACCGGAAATTGCCAGACATTATAGTTTTTTGCTGTCTGTGCACTATATTTTAGCTAGAGATGGTGGGCGAGATGGTGGGCAGAGCAATACCCACACTCCGGGTCTGATAATTTTGGTGATTAGTGTGTCTGGTAGGTTTTGTGTGGTTTATGATAGTACAGAGTGAACGTTTACATTTACACTGTGGCATCGGTGATGCACAGCCCCTGCTGTTTGATCAAGCAGTTACAATAAGAGCTAACCAGCTGGTGTTAGTTAAAACATAAGCCCTTCTTCTTTCGTCTGTTCAGTCACACTGACGGTCACCATGATGTGCACAATGAAGTAACACTCAATACTATTGAGCAATGATGAGTATTTGCCTGCTATTGTGGTGAATAGTTTATTACTACACAGCTCTTCAGGTTTATCAGTTATTGTGTTTTTCTCTTTGGGAGACAACCTTGATTTCTGTTTGAATGTTTGCATTTGTAGGAAAAAGATTGAACAACATAGCCTCCTAATTGTACTTTTTTTTTTCTGGTCAACTTGACCTGGCATAGAATTGTGGGTTTAAAACACCACTAACATGAAAAAAAATATGTGATGTATTATCTCTGAATCCATTATAAACTATAATGATAAGCCTGTTTGATATGTGCAATGCAGTCTTTGTTAAAAGAAAAAAAAAAAGCAATGGATCGACATTACACACTGATTGTTGACAGCTCGTGTTTCTGTTACTCTGATTTTTACTACTGACTAAAACAAAATTCTTCAGTGCTTTGCAGAATGAGTTTTTGTCCTTGTTGGTCTTCAAGAATCTCCATCTGACTTTGGAAAATATGGCTCTGTAAGATGCTTCTGCAGTGACTGTGATCTCTCACATCAAGACAAGTGCAGTGCAAGGACAAACTGAATTTACACCAAAGTCTGTAGACATCGAGAGAGATCCAGGCATTGATTTGGACACAGATAAAGCGCACCGACTGACACAACGATTATTTAAAATTATATATAGACTGGAAAGCTGTTCGACCTGCCTTTGCACAGGAGACTCCAACTTCTTGCCTCCCCAGTAGGATTAAGTGGTTTGGCAGATGGATGGATTGAAATTTGTCTGATATTTATGATCTCTGAGGTATTGATGTTAATATAATGAGCGCGATAATTAATAAAAGTAAAATGCTTTCAAGGAGACATGACCACATTTATAACAGACATATAGTTTTTATTTTTTTAAATGTGCTAAAGTTTGCAGTTTGTTGTGTAAAAAGTAGTACAGTACAACCATAGCCAAACCAACTCCCTGTTCTGCTCTCTCACTCTTTACAATTTGACAAAATTATATGTGACGCACTCCACCGAAAGCAGACGCTTGTCGCAAGTGACACATGGCGCTTATAAGACACAGTGCGGCTTATCCGAACTTCCGATCTATAAAGTGAGTAAGCACTTGTGTGTCACTTGCGACAAGCGCCTACTTGGTGGAGCACATCACATATACGGGATAAAAACATACAAAGGTCTCTGTAGGACAAAAAAGGGGAGAGAAGTTAGGTTATTCACATGCTTTCTATTCATTAGCAATACAAGGAAAATCCATCAAATCAATACAAAAATGCATGAAATAAAGTGTTGCAAATTGTCAAATGCCCAAAGCTACTAAGACAGCATAGTTTATGCAGGAATGTTGCTTGCCTTTATAGTTTGAATTGGTATGCAGTCAATATTTAAAGATGGGATTCATGATGTGTGGGCAAAGTTTTATGAAGTGATCAAGGAACAATGTTTTTTTTCCTTGGCCTCCAGTGTCAAAGAAAGATGAATGTTGGCTGCCACAACAAAATATTTGTATAATTTGATGTACCAAAAGTTCAGAGTGGGAGGTGCCCATTACTATGTGGACTACTGTAAAAAAAAAAAAAATGCTTTCTTAATATCTTTTTTGAATGCATTTTGTATTGATTTGGTGAATTTTCCTTGTATTGATAATACCTAACATGCATGACCTTTGTCAGTGTGTTATTGAACATATACAGTGGTACCTCGACTTACGAATTTAATCCGCCCTGAGGGCAAGCTCGTGAGCCAAAAAGTTTAAGATAAAATAATTATTCCCATAAGAAATAACAGAAAATCAATTAATCCGTTCCAACCCACTCCCGAACTCATAACCTGCCACAAACATGTACAGTAGACCCTTGACTATTTGTGGTTTTGCACTAGCGCCTGTGTATATTCGCAGATTGGTGAGCAACTGTCACGTGATTCAAATTCAGCCAATGGCTGTCGTCCTTCTTGCTGATTGGTTGAGATGATGTATACGCCCCTTTTTCCTCATTCGCGCACAAGTTGTCAATGAACCTTTTTTTTACGTGTGTTTTAATTACCAGTCAAAGCTCTATGATGCCACTCAAACGCAGTCTAAGCGCCAGAAAAAGATAATGATGTTGGATGTCTCTTCTGAAGAAATAAGACTTTCTCCTGAAAAAAATGACAGTTTCCTCTGAAGTGCCTGAAGAGGAATAATCATCTGAACTGTTGTAAAGCACTGTAGTATTAGTCTTTTTCAGTTATTATTTCCAGTACAGTACCTCAGTTAATGTTTAGAATGTTTGTGTGTGTATGATTTTATGTACTGTGTTGTAGCATGTTTATCCTTTTATTTTGTTTATCCAATTTGTTACACTTCATGTTCTTATATGTTCTTTTTGTTATGGACTGTATTTAGGCGGCTGTGCCTTTAACTCTGTTTTCTCTCTGCTCTGGCTGAGGGGCATGGCTGAGCTGCTCAGTGGCTCACACCTGAATTCACTCTTCTCATCTACTCCCAGTAATCACAAGTACGCTCACCTCGGCGCCAGAGGATTAACTCACATTACGTCCCTACTTCTTTGTACTGTATCCTCTAACTCTGTTTTCTGATAGCTCCAGCTGAGGGGCATGGCTGAGCTGCTCGGGCTGAATGCAGTTCACCTCAGTTAAAGTGCGCTGCTTAAGTGCTTCCCTTTGAATAATAAATCCACTCTGCCACCTCACGCTGCCTCCTGCATTCTGCTACAATTTGCATTCAGCTCATTACGTCACACTTTTGTTTTTTATGTACAGTACAATAAATCTGAGGCGCTTGTTGCAAGTGGCATATGGTGCTTGTGAGACAAAGTGTGGCTTATTCGGACTTCCGATCTTTCAAGTGAGCAAGTGCGTGTTGAATACTTGTTTAGTACTCAACCTTCACTTGCTCACTTGAAAGAACGGAAATTCGGATAAGCTGCGCTTTGTCTCACAATCACCATACATCACTTGCGACAAGCGCCTACATTCCGTGGAGCGCCTCACAAATAATGCAATTCCTCCCTCTAGTAGGCGTCTGATAAGCATTTTTAACCATTAATGTTGTACCTGTATGTTTATAAAATGTGTGTACTGTATAATGTTTATATACTTTATTAATAAATATCACAGTACAAAATTAAAAAGTTTTTCTTAATTATTGCTACATTTTACTACATTAATACTGTATTAATGAGTAAGACAGTCTATAGAATGTGTTTAAGAAGCATATTTTAGCGCATGTAATATTTAACTTCCAGTTGATCATTCATGCGTGTAATATGATACATGGGGTTTTACTTCCGGGTACAGAACTCACAGATTATCTTGATTAGCGGGAGGGGCCGGAACCGAACCCCCGCGAATAACGACGGCCTACTGTATATTTGACCTAATATATTACAGATAAACATGTAAAAGCAAACATTTCATAATACATGTACATTTAATAATAATAAGAATAAACAATGTCAACTAACCCTTCTGATCATCAACTGTGGCAAAGATGTCACGTGGGCAGGCATGAGGTGGTGCGTAACAGAGGAGGAGAATTTTGTGCATGTGCACGCTACGAATGCCAGCAAGGAAAGGCTCGTGGTGAGCTTACACAAGGACAGTGCTTCTAAAATAGCGTGACATGCAGTGTGATGCTAAAGGGATGTGTATGACTCTGGGGAACATGCTTTTTTGCCATACTGTCCTAAAATTACGTGCAATTGTGCATCCTCTACATTAGGTGGCAGTGGCACTCTCACTGTCGTCTGGTCTGGTCTGGTACCTTCCAAGTCGTATGATGTAGGTAAAAAGGTAACTGTTGAAACCCTTTTTAGTGTTACTAAATTCCCACAGTAAAACATATGCAATATACTGTATATATATATATATATATATATATATATATATATATATATATATATATATTGTTACTGTCCCCCCAGTGCGGCTAACTGGGTTATCAAAGGCGGGCCATGTCTCACTGTCTATGGCGAGAGGCATGTAAAAGAACCATTGCTGACTTTCATAAAGAGTAGGCTGCTAAGCCGTCAGTGTGTTTCTGTCCCTTGCTAAAAGGGTTGTGACAGGAAGGGTATCCGATGTAAAAACCTATGCCAAATCAAACGTGCAAATCAGATGACTTGCTGTGGCGACTCCCGAGAAAAGGGAAAACGCCGAAAGGAAGAAAGAATACACACACACACACACACACACACACACAGTTACCCAGTAAGAGGTATATTATACCATTATATCATACTACACAGTGTGGAAGTCCATATTTATATATCTTCTTCTTTTAGAAGAAGAAGAAGATTTCTATATGATAACATGAAATGTTTGAATTTATAGCAATAAACTTCACTGTAACACTCACTATGCAGTTATAACAATTAAACGTCTTATAACATGAAAGTGATCATCTATTTAAAAATATTTTCACCTGAGTGGAAAAAAATTAATTTTAATTATTTTATATCAAGTGCAAACAATTGTATAAATGTTATGTGTACAGGATATTTTGAGTGTGTGTGTGTGTGTGTGCAAGAGAGATTTAAAGTGAAATGAAAGGCAAGCCTTTCAAACTCTCCTGTTACACATGAACATGTGCAAATTTTCATAATCAGGTGATCTTTGCTTGTGTTTCTGAATTTGCAATCTGCTAGAATCTGTTTGATACTTTGCATGACACAGTGCATAAAAATAGGACATGAATTTGTCAGTTTACTTTTAAGTCAAGATTTTGAGAAATAAGTGCCATAGATGAATTAAAGTTTTGTAAGAACGTTTATGAGGCGCAGAAAAATAAAACAATGTTGAACAATGCTTGATGCCATCTGTTCCATATACTGTAGTAGGCGAAATGTGATTGGAGATGCTTTGGTGATGGTTAAGAGGGAGCTTTGTACAGGGTATAAGGGATCTTGAATAAAAAAAGCTATTGCTCCTTTATGCAACACCATGCCATACCTGATTGACAGCACTTGAATTGACGCAGTTCCTCCTACAACAGAACAAAGCTCCAAACTATTAATGATTTCCATGAAGAACTATTTATAGAAGTAGCAGCCAGTATGGTATGTACTCTGTCAGTAATTGAGTGACCGGTGTAGTCATTGGGTCTCAACCCTGTTGAGCGGTTGTGGCAGCAGCTTGAAAGTTTGGTAGGTAAGAAGTGCCCATCAAGCCAGTTGGAAAAAAAAAAAAAAGAAATTGCCTTGATCCAAGCTCTCTGAATTTACCATGTTACACTCAGGTGGCTTTTATAAATGGTTCAGACTTGCTTGTCTTTCATCTGTAAAAATGCTTTCTTTTTGGCCATCCACATTATCGCTGCAGCTAACAAAAGTGTATCTGTTTTAAAGATAGAGCTCTTCTTTTTTTATAAGGTATGTCAGCAGCATTATCGGTGGTGCTGATATCCTTTATAAGGATATTAACTGTGCGCTAACTTTAACAAATCCAGTGCTGATGGTTCATGTATTCAATTAGTGACAGTCTATGTTATGATTGACTCCACTGGCTATAACCAGTAGTCAAGATTATATAAAAGTCAGGCTAAATGACCATACCAAATATTAAAAAAAAAAATATATATATATATATAGATGTGCAAATAATAATCCTACAATTTCTACTAATGCCACAGTAATATGTAACCACCTGTTCAGCTTCATCAACCAGATTTTATACACCATTACAGATTTCTTGGTCTATGCTGTCATATTCTGTTAAGGTCAGCTCACATTAAAAGCAGCTACTGGACATAAAGCTGCTGCATGTAATTGTGTCAAGTTTCACTGTTTAATAACTAGTACCAGTCAGCTGCCTTAGGTGTCATGAATGTTAGTGGTATAGAGGACTTTATTTCTTGGCCATTAGGTGTGCTTATAGAATTAAGAGGATTTTTTTTCTTTTACTCTCGCTCAATTCCCACATTTATATAATTGTCTAATTTGCTAGTATGGATTCATCAGCGCTGATGTACTGAGTGACTTCGGGGTAATGGAAATTTAATAAGTGAGTGTTTTTGCCACAGCAGTCGATGGGGCTTTATTGAAAATGCACAGAGCTAGATTCATAATGTCTACTAATGCACAGGTAAACCATGTGCAGTGAGATAATTTGAAGCATTTCTGTACTTTGACAGTTCAGTGACAATTACTGCCATCAGTACACATGATTATCTTTTGTACATAGAGTTCTAGCTTCACTTTGTTGGAGCTGTGTACATGAGCAGATTGATTTTTCCTATTTGTTCTGCACTCTGCAGATAATGTTAAATGTAGCTTCCACATGAAAGCATAAAATAAATTACCAAAGTAACACAGAAAAGAGAGGCAGCCTTGAATTTACATTTATACATACTTACAAATCAGCTGATCAACAACTGTTTGTTTTATTTTTATAATTATTTTCAGTTCAGTAAACAGACATCAACCAGGTTTTAATAGCAGTGCAGTTATGTTTATGATTTATTTTAATTTGAAAATTGGGATTTTTTTTTTCTATTTGGGTTGTATGAATTTAGTTCTTTAGTACAGAAAACCACTTTTATTTTGATTATTTAACTGTTTCGGGAAAGGGTTTTATTTTTAATATTCATGATCAATGAAATGTGTTTAGGTTTCGATTACTGTATATAGGAATTATTATGCTACTATAACACTTATATGGCTATGTTACACAATTAAATGTCAGTTTAATTGGTTACTATAATTTGCAGAATGTAGACCCTCGGTACTCGAACTTAATCCGTTCCAGACGGCTGTTCGGATTCCGATTTGTTCAGATTCTGAATCCGCTTTTCACATTACAAATAATGTAAATGGTCTTCTTCCATTCCATCGTCTTTTGAACAGAAGTTAACAGTACTGTAACTCCTACCATAGGTCCGCAAATTAAGGGAAAACATTTTTGAATACAGTACACTATGTTATGGTCTGTGTCGTGAGAGACTCTTTAACTGCACTGTGGATTTTTAGTATGTTATGGTCTCTCACAAAAGAGTTGCGAGTTGAAATGCGTGTTGGAGAGGGGTTGTGGCTGCCACATGCGTGGTGGAGCGCTAAACAAACACACCTGATTCCATTTAATCACGGGCTATAAAGACTAGCAGTGCTCTTCCCAGTGCAAGAAGATTGTCCCTCTTCCCTGTGATCTCTCCGGCCCTTGTGCTCCACCAGTTCCCACTTTAGTTTGATTTCTGTGTTTCGCCGCATCTCTATTACAGTGACTACGATTTCCCCATTTCATCTATGAAAATGGTTGCGCTTTATTGTTCACAGGGAAAGCACTAGAAACATGGAAATCAAACTAAAGCGAGACCTGGTGGCGCTTGAGAACCCGAGAGATCACGGGGAAGAGGAACAGTCTTCTAGCACCGGGAAGAGCGCTGCTAGTCTTTATAGCCCGTGATTAAATGGAATCAGGTGTTTGTTTCCAAAGTGCAGTTAAAGCAAAAGCACAATAAAGATAAAAATTTTAACCTTTGTGGTGGTGAGCAGTTGGCATATGTAAATGTTGGAGAAGAAGAGAGGAAAGCAGATTCCCTTCCATAACAGCTTTAGGTAAATCAGCCAAAGGTTTTTTTTTCTCTTGCTACTGCTTTGCATGGATGACTCTTGTTCAGGATGTTCCTTTCTTTTCTCGAAGAACATTTCTAACGTGGCTTGTTTCTGCCTTTTCAAAACCTTATGGAAGTGGCTCATGACCTCATAGTTAATAGTGTTCACAGTGCTGCTAGTGCTTTAGCTTAGCCTTAGCTTAGCGGACATACATGCATACATACATACATCCTCTTCAGCTTCGTTTAGGCGGCTATGCATATTAGCCGATCTGTGGGTTATCTGTTCGGTACTCTAAATCGTATTTGTCGTTGGAGGTGATATATGGTGTTAGTGATTAAATAGCTTTAGTGCTTTAGCGCTAGCTTTAGCTTTATGAAGGGGATACGTACATAGTACTGTATCAACAACTTCTGGACTTCCCCAGGACAGCTTTATTAGGGTGATACAAAGCATCAACAACTTCCGGACTTCCCCAGGACAGCTTTATTAGGATGATACATAGTTTCAACAACTTCTGGACTGTTCCAGAACATCCATAGAATCAACACCTTCCGGAAGTTGCACACTTTCCCTCCATCTCGGTCTCATTTTTTGTCGCACGTTTATCAAGTTAGACTTCTGGTTTTTATTCTGTTTCCGGGATGAAAAAATTACGGATTTTTTTTTTGTTCTGATTCCGATTTGTTCAAACTTTAGAGTATTTGGATTCTGAGGCTCCACTGTATTGTTTATTAGTGTTTCCGTTAGAAATAGACTGTCAACAACACCCCAAAACCGCCACTACATTGAGAGCTAAGTGCTACTGATTAGATTAATGAATTGATGTTCACATCAAGAACTGACATTTTTTTCTCTTTTCTTATTGAACATACAGTCATACCTCTTCTTCTTCTTTTCCTTTCGGCTGCTCCCTTCAGGGGTCGCCACAGCAAATCATCCGCCTCCATCTCACCCTGTCCTCTGCATCTTCTTTTTTGACTCCAACGACCTTCATGTCGTCCTTCACCACATCCATAAATCTCTTCTTTGGTCTTCCTCTAGGCCTTCTGCCTGGTAGTTCAAACCTCAACATCCTACTGCCAATATACTCAGTATCCCTCCTCTGTACATGTCCAAACCATCTCAATCTAGCCTCTCTGACTTTGTCTCCAAAACATCTTACATGGGCTGTCCCTCTGATATACTCATTTCTGATCCTATCCATCTTCATTACTCCCAGGGAGAACCTCAACATTTTCTAGAGAGAACCTCAACATTTTAACATACAGTCATACCTCACCTTACGAAATTAATCCGTTCCAGAAGTGGTTTTGTAATCTGATTTTTTTTCATAACTTGAGTAGCATTTTGCATGTAAAAGGCCTGATTCGTTCCAAGGCCCATAATACTACCCCTAAATCTTTTTAAAATGATAAAAGTATAGCATTTAAGGCCCCCTTCTGCTTCAATATCGTACCAATGGTAGACAGGCTTCAGCCATGTTCCTTTGCGATATCACTCAACCACATGCCACGAGCCCCCTTCTTCTTTTCACTCGCACTGGGAATCAATTTCTTGGGGCCCATGATGAATGATGAAAAATAAAGTTGCAATGAGCAGTCTCGAAAAACTCACGAAACAACATTAACTCTGTCCTTTACGGATGTTAGAACTCCGTGACGAACAATGGGTCGAAGGTACATGAAAAGCATCATGGTGTTATGGAGATGCAGCTCCCTCCTAGCCAATCGGAGGGAGCTGCATCTCCGTGTTGAACAATGGGTCGAAGGCACACGAAAAGCATCATGGGAATTATGGAGCTACAGCTCCCTCATAGCCAATGGGAGGCCAGCGGAGTGGGGTGTTGGGAGATAGCCAATAGGAGTGCAACTTGCGCATTGTTTGAATTTTTGAGATAGCGTGTTTCGTAACGTGAATTTTTTTCGTTTCGAGAGATGGAAATTTTAGGTAAATGCATTTCGTAACTTGGATTTTTCATTTGTTGGGTCTTTCGTAAACGGGGCAGTGGTGGTCTAGTGGTATAGGGCGCTGGATCGCTGATCCAAAGATTGGGGGCTCGAGTCCCACTCTCCACAAGGTTGTCACTGTCCCCCCCAGTGGAGCTAACTGGGTTATCAAAGGCCGGCCATGTCTCTCACTGTCTATGGTGTGAGGCATGTAAAAGAACCATTGCTGACTTTCGACAAGAGTAGGCTGCAAAGCCGTCAGCGTGTTTCCGTCCTGCGATGGCCTGGCGAGCTGTCCAGGGTATACTCTGCCCTCGCCCGAAGTTGGCTGGGATGGGCACCAGCCTCCCCACGACCCAAATTAGGATTAAGCGGGTACAGAAAATGATGATGATGATGATGATGATGATGATGGGTCTTTCGTAAGGTGAGGTTCCACTGTACTTTAGAACAGACATGGAAGTGTGAGTTAAGTAGCATTATCCATCAGGTGCAGCACAATGAAATCAAGTGATTAAGGAGAGAAAATATGGCAGGTGCATCACACTGACTCCCAGTACAATTTTAATGTGTGCTGAAGAAATATAATTAAGGTAATTGGAACCTAAAGATAAATATACTATGCTTGAAATGCTGGGTTAGCCAGGATCTATTTGCAAGGGAAATAGATCGAGTGGGTGGATAATGGTGTGGTAATTAGATTGCAATCAGGCAATTTATTATGTTAATGGTGGGGAAGAAAACTTGAAAAAAGCACAATGAACATTTTGGTTATTTTATAATTTGATTTCTGGGTTCTGATCAGTTACTTTAGTATAAAGATCATCTTTAGTTTCTTACAGCCTTTTAATCACTGTATGTTGTCATCTCACAGTTTCTTATTTTCTGCCATTTTCTCCTCTGAGAATTTCACTGATGCGCGGGTAGCTTCCTTTCCTCAATCAGCTTCCTGCACACTATCTTAACTTAATGAGCACAATACAGTTTGCATTTGTTCTGTTGTTGGAGTTGTACACTGTTCTGATTTATAGCCTCTCACGGAGTGCTGTGCTATTCAGGTGAATTTTTTTTCTGTGCATTTTTCTTAAATAAGTTAATAATGGACTACAATGATAATAGTACTTTAATGAGCATAATTTTTTGCTTTTGACAAATTTTCTGTCGAAATCTTGAATAATTGTGTTGAAAAGACATGCATTACGTTGAAAGGACATGCATCAGTATTATGTATGAAAGTGCAAAGGAGCTAGTTTTTCTTTATCCAAGATATTGTAGAAATTGGGCCCTAGGGCCTTATTCAGTCACTATTTTGTTTTGGATTTTGTCTTGTACAGAGAGGCACGACTTTACAGTTTGCTAAGGGGGGAAACAATGAGCTTGTTCCATATGTAGCATAACCCACCTAATCTCTATAGACCTGCTTGAATCTAACAACATCTCATATGTGTTATAATCCTGCTGAGGGATTCCCTGTGGCAAGAACAAGAGAGCATGAACAGAAAATACAAACCCTTTATTTATTTTCTTTTTCATATTTTGGTTTCTGGAATCCATCGGATACACCAGTTACCTCTCAGTCTAAAGGCACGATAGTTCAACTGGACCATAGGTGTGAATAACGCCGCTGGCCCAGGGTCAGCTGGGACTGGCTACAGTTTTCTCTGTGACTCTGATGGACAAGCATTACTGATAATGGGTAGATAGTTTCCAACTGTCACCAAATGTTTAGTTTTATCCTACGTGAAGGTCTTTTACTTAAAGCTTGATATCAAGAATTTTAGCACAGTAAACTATTACATTTCTATGGCTATTTGCTTAGGGCAAAAACTCTGTGTGTGTGTGTGTGTGAGAGAGAGAGAGAGAGAGAGAGAGAGAGAGAGAATACAGTGAATATCCATTTGTTATACTTTTTAGGTAGTGGTAATTATTAACCACATTTGTAGTTGAACAACAGCGACCAGTCAAAATGTTCTTCAAACACATATACTGATGTCTTCAGTAAAAGAGCTACTGTCACAGCACTAGTTTAATGTTTGTGTGTGTAGCATTTAGTTTTTGCTGCACTTTTTTATTCCAGGAAATTTTATAATTTTGTTTGATCTCTTTCAGTAATTTCATTTATTTTTCTTTTAAACAGCATCTTTAATCTTCATGTTGCCCAGTCAGTTATCAAGCAAAGCTTGGTCTCACACAGGCTTAACATATATTCTCACAAATTATAATATGTATGGAATAGGGGGTTCTTGTTTTTGACTGATTGCAGTGATATCATGTGTAGCACAGATGGAAATCCAGAGATGTTTAAATAATGTAAGGCCATATTCATCCTTTCTCATCCTCATTTTTATAAAAAAATATTTCACCAAAGTTGTTTAGTGGTTGTATTTGTCATGGTGGTTGTTCTGTTAAAATAGTTTGAAATGTATGCCCATACAAGACACAGTTCTAAGCTTTCTGTTTTGTCTGCTCTAGGTCTCAGCACATTTCCATTTGACCAGTGTAATACAGAGTGACAGATTCGGTCATAAACACACTTAAGAAAGTTCAGACCTGCTGCAGTATTGTTCATGGAGGTCCACTGGCTCCTGCGGCAACTCAGAACCAGCCTGCTGCTCCTGAGCATGATGCTACAATCTGCGTCCAGCCGAGGCATGTACACCAATTCCTGGGCTGTCCATATCCTTGGGGGCATGGAGGAGGCCCAGCGCATTGCTCAAAAGCACAACTTCATCAACCATGGCAATGTGAGTGGGAACAGTGATGCATTATACCAAACTAAAAGCCATTTGATTGCTTCAAAAAAATCAATAAGGATACAGCTATCAAAATCTGTTTAAATTAACCAGTCTGTCTAAGGAGGTAATGCCGGTCACATCTTGCTCAGTTTGCAGTGTGCAGTACATTTATATTTTATGCAGTGTTTTTCTTCATTGCCAGAAACTTGGGTAATAAGCAAAATAAACAAAAGCTTAAAGAGGTGACCAGAAGAATTTGAGGTTTACTGATATTCATAGTCAACGTTGGAGCGAAATTGCGCCTGGTGCAAGTGCCAAAAACAACCAGGGCACAGTTAACGTTCCATTAGTACATTTGCCGATCGAAACAAACTTGTTTTCTTGACTTTCAAATTAAGCCACCAGTGGCATTTCCGGTTACAAATTAAGCCACCAGTGACATTTCCGGTTACTGGAGTCCTATATTCCTGTTTTCACTTTCAACAAACAAAACAAATCTGCATATTTCCTACACGCAGCATGCCTCCTGCCATCTTACACATATATTATACTTATAAATATTTAATTTTATTGTATTTCTGAATATAAATGGTCGTTCCGGTGTCAGTGTACTTAGTGGTCAACCTGCTGTTTCACAACCAAGCAATGCGCGTCTCAGATCCATTAGCCTGACTTTAGAGAGAGCTACACCAATTTGTGTTAGGACGCCTGCCTGATTCTTTGGGATGTATTAGAGGTAACGTGTGTTTACTTGGTGGTGGTAGAGTGCTGTATTACTTGATCCCAAAGTTGGGGGTTCAAGCCCCGCCAGTAATGGGTCCCCCAAAGGGCTTTGGAAAGGCCAGATATGTCTCAATGTCTGAGGTGAGAAACATGTAAAAGAACCATTGCTGATATTTGTCAAGAATAGGCTACATAGCTGTCAGCATGTTTCTTCCCTATGATGGCCTGGTAAGCTGTCCAGGGTATTATTTGCCCTTGGCTAAGATGGCTGCCAGCCTCTCTAAGACCCTAATTACGATTGAGCGGTTCAGAAAATAAATAAATAAATAAATATGTAGGATAGGCGGCCTAGTGGTATAGTGGTTAGCCTCACACAAGAATGTCCTGGGTTTGATTTCCAATTCTTCTGGCGTTTCTGTGTGGAGTCTGCATGTTCTTGCAATGTTTGCGCGGGTTTCTTCCAGGTATTCTGGTTTCCTCCCACTGCCCAAAAGCATGTGCAGTAGGCAAATTGGCTGTTTGAAATCATCCCTGGGTGTGAGTGTGAATGGTTGTGTGAGTGTTGGCCCTGCAATAACATGGTGAGCTGTCCACAGTGAACTTTGGCCGTGCTCATAGTTGGCTGAGATGTGTGCTAGCTTCCTCACGGCCCTAATTAGGATTAAGTGGCTTAGAAAATAAATACATGAATGAATGAATATATAGGCTATGCAGTTATCTATTGAATTTACTGAGTGAACTGCTGTATTTTTATTTATTCACTTTTACCTAAATCACTCATTCAACTTGAATTTCCCACATAGTCTCTATGATATAGTACTGAATTTTTCATTATCACTGCGAGTTGGAAAGCCTGAGTTACTCTTTTACACCTGTCTAGAATTGATGACAAATCCCTCGTTATAATTATTAAAAGCCTCTTCCAGGTAATTATGCTCTGATCTGACAGAGTGAATGCATCACGGTGGAAGGCACAGGTCTTTATGCACAGCTCCACACACACACACACACAGAGACACACACACACACACACACACACACACACCGGTATTTTAGCTTCAAACCAATAGTGCAGGCTGAAATAGCAGTTCTCTAAGTTAAAACTGAGCTCAAATGGCAGCTCATGCTGGAGTACACAACTAATTCAACCGAATCCATTGGACTCGAGATAATCAAATGGAGGGTGTAATTAAAGAAAAGTAAGCGTTGTATTTATTTTATTTCTATTTTAAGGGCAAGTTTAATACAACACAAGTTGAATAAGCATAATTCACACACACACAAGCTACTGCAGTGTCACGTGTGTTGATCAATTTTTCATGATGGAGCCTTAATTCAATGTCGCCTTCTGTGTCATTTTCAAGTTGCTTATTTGTAGTGATGATATTATGAGGACAGAGGTTCTTGCTATTTTTCATGGTCCTTCTGTTACTTAAAAAAGTGTGAAAGCCCTGTGCTTTATGTGATCATGTACTGTTACTGTGTGTGATATTTTAAACTTGCTTGCTGATCAAGAAGCTGAATATTAGCAAAAATATAACAGTAAAGGTAAGGCACAAGCTAGTTTGTTTAGACACAAATGACTTTTGCCGGTAGCTTGCATCATGCACAAGCTATTTTTTTCAAGGAATTTCAAGCCCTGACATGAGCACCAAACAGTTCTAGAAAATTAACTACCTCCTGGGGAGCTCCCCTGAGAACTCTGTCTGTTCAAGGGCTAATTAGGGTTACAAGTACCAGCTTGGAACCCTGTTGTTTTTACCCAGTTCATTAAATTCTTCACCTTTTTGACCAGAAAAGCAAAAACAGTGAAAAATCAGCAAATATGGTAGTGTGGTACATGTTCTGAACAATATTGTACAATTTTGCATTTGCAGGTCACCTGGCAGCTATTGATGATTTTTATAAGATCAGCACCAAATCGACAAAAAAGTCTTGAAAATGATTGCACTTATAATAATTAATTTTGTCTCGTGGACATTTCAAGTCCATCATATAGGATTATGAGCTACTTTGCATAATTAGGCTTTTCTGAAAGGTGGGTCTGATTTGCACAAAATTTGAAACATGTCTTATGTGTTATAACTGCAACTGATGCAAAATTGCACTTGTGGGGCCTTTAGACTATACTCTAACTAAATTTGTATTGTGAAGATGATATCATGCTTTTTCTTTGGTTTTTCGTTTATCTATTTGTTTATTTGTGTACATTTAATGCACATTTGCATCTATATTGCTAGTTTTAGAAATACAAAACTTGTTTGTGTAAGTATATGTAAAACCTTTCTATCTACTGTTGAGTATATTACGGAGAAAAAGTTGCTATATCTGAAAACATGGCTGCCACAAGCCAACGAATTTGCAACATTAACTAAATATTGTGCAATTGAGTCACTAACAGTCACCACTGCTGTCTAACATTTCTTGATCACGATGACAAGGCCTTACTGACAGGATATTTCAGATTTAAAAGCAGTCTGTTACAGAAACAGATCTCACATGCATTCTCTAATTTATTGAGAAATATATTTAAAAATTTTTCTCTCATGTGGTAACTTCAACTTCAAAGCGGTAGAACAGGCTCTGGCATGGTTTAGCTTGGTCTCATTTTTTTACATATCAAACACATGGCACGGCCCCAAGTGCATAGACTTTTGATATCCACTGTATAGTGTGAGTAAGCCTAGATTCATATCAGGTGTGTGTGTGTTTACAGTGCTAAGAATTGTTGTCTACATGGTTGCATCACTTATGGTTCCTCCTGTGCTAGGAGAATACCGACTCTGTAGTACGACACAAAAAGTCCCTCAAAAGAATATTCTAAGCACTGTGAACATTCTCGTTTCTGCAGTGTAGAACCCACAACATGCTAGTACTTCTTCCCAAAGTTTTAAGGTCTTTTAAGAAGTTCCTTTGGTTTGAATCTTGTCATATCCATGTCTGTAGCAGCAGAAATCTTTTAAATTCAGAGCTATTGGTGGCTATCTGATTGTAATAGTATGCAGGAAATTGTGCATGCTGGGGGAAGTTGCTGTAGTGAAATATAGTTGCAGATGCAATAAAATCACTAATATTGTAATGAATAAAAAACTTTTTAAAGGAATCTTTTCTTCTTATATTTAAAATTCTAACAGACTACAGGCAGTGTAGTGATTAGACTCGCAGCAAGAAGGTCCTGGGTTTGAGTTCTGGCCTTGAAAGTTTTTGTGTGTAATTTGTATGTGTTCTCGGTGTTTGTGTGAGTCTCCTCTGGATACTGTGGCTTCCTCCCACAATCGAAAGATACTGTGTGTGTGTGTGTGTGTGTGTGTGTGAGTGAGAGAGAGAGAGACATTTCGAGCATGCAAAAATTAAACAGTTGGAGGAACCTTCTTTGTCATTCTGGATACCTTTTTTTTAAGTGCGAGTTTTTCACCTTAGATATCCCAGTTCCCACCTGGAATTAATACTGAGGGTTTGGTAACCTCGAAAAAATCTCACTGACGTCTCAAGCGCCTGTTCAGTGACAACACGCCGCAAGATTTTCGGACAGCAGGGAGCATTCAGTAAATTTATCTCATATTTCAGGGGTATTTTTTTCTTCCAGTAATCACAGCCAAATGCTATAATTTTATAGTATAAAAGATACGTAGACACCTGGTGTAACAAACAGAAATGATTGTGTTAAACCTCTAGATTACCATTACATTAGGTGTGCTTCATGTTTGGATGGAGAAGCCAAAGAAAGTGGTGTGTTGTGATTTAATGCTTTCTACCAAGAAAAGTTTTGCGTGTGAAAGAGAAATGGCAAAGGCTTGAAAAAATGTATTAAAATTGATTTTGTGAACAGAATTCGAGTGAGTTGGCTGCAGTGGGTTATATACATTTTTTTCATTGTGTCTCTTAAAAATAAATAAAGAATTAAGCATTGAAATGTGACCTAGTGTCCCTGTGTTATGTAGGTTTTGCGATATGTCATTTGGAACCAAGAGCAAACACCAATGGTAATTTTTTGATGTTCTAAAACTGACAGCGTTTCATTACTTTTTGATGATGAGATGTTTTTAACAACTTTTAATAAATGCCCTTAAATCAGTGTCCAGACATGGCAATTCCACGATCTGGTTTCTAATTGCTCTGTACATCAATCCATGGTCCCGTGTAGGTGTTCTCATGGATAAGGATTTAAAACAGCAGTGAAGCACTAGATGATTGAAAAAATAATAATTTCATCTTTCTCAAATTCTTATGATCCAATTAAAAAAACTGTAAAAAAAAAAAAATATTGCTTATATGTGCTCCTGTTCCTATAATTGTGGAATTAACTACAGGGCAATTTCGCAGCAGCGGTCATTGAGAACATATCAGAATGTTTTTTATCTGATTGATATACTATTTGCTGAGCTCGTGGAAGGAGAGGGGCAGAAAAACCTGGCACAGCCAAAAACATCTTCGATATCAATACAAAACCCACCACATTCCACCAGAGTAGCTCTCACTGCTGCCATGCGAGAGCTTTCCAAGTTGTCTGCCAGTTTATTAATAGATGTTTTTTGTTTGCTTTTTTTTGGCTTTCATCCTCATTTTCTTTTTTCCATTTGTATATCGCCTTTTTTATGAACAGTCTGAGCTGAACAAATGATGTACCTCATTTACAACTAACATGAACAGTACAACCCAGGGCCTTATATCAAATAGTAAATAGACTTGGAAGGAATTAATGTTGGTGTTAAAATTCTGCTCTGGTGCTGTGTTTGTTCTGCTAGCATATATATATATATATATATATATATATAGGGATTCCTCACTTTCCGTGGTTAATTGGGACCGAGATCCCCACACAACCACTGAAATCCGCGAAGTAGGACATCCCTCCCCTTGACTGACATATACGTACATGTATATGAGTATATAATATCAATAAATACATATTCAATGCTATAAATGCTTTTTATATATATATATATATATATATATATATATATGTATATATATGTGTGTGTGTGTGTGTGTGTGTGTATATATATATATATATATATATATATATATATATATATATATATATATATATATATATATATATAAAACCTGGATTTTTCATGAATAGAACCACAATTTACATGTAAAACATGTGATTCGTTCCAAGGCCCCCAATACTACCCTTTAAAGAAATGCAGCCGTGAGGGGGGGCACAAAGAAGTGCCCGCCCTGACGCCGGTCCCAAGCCTGGAGAAATGCAGAGAAAGCATATGACAGGGTGCCGAGAGAGGAACTGTGGTATTGCATTAGGAAGTCTGGCGTGGCAGAGAAGTATGTTAGAGTGGTGCAGGACATATATGAGAAATGTAAGACAGTGGTGAGGAGTGCTGTCGGTGTGACAGAAGAATTCAAGGTGGAGGTGGGACTGCATCAAGGGTCAGCTCTGAGCCCCTTCTTGTTTGCAATGGTGATGGACAGGCTGACAGACGAGGTTAGACAAGATTCCACAAGTGCAGGAAAATCTGGAGAGGTGGAGGTATGCCCTAGAAAGGAGGGGAATGAAGATTAGCCTCAGTAAGACAGAATACATGTGCATGAATGACAAGGACCCAAGAGGAATGGTGAGGTTACAGGGAGCAGAGATAAGAAAGGTGGAGGATTTTATCTACTTGGGCTCAACAATCCAGAGCAATGGAGAGTGTGGAAAAGAGGTGAAGAAGCGTGTGCAGGCAGGTTGGAATGGTTGGAGAAAAGTGTCCGGTGTGATGTGTGATAAGAGGGTATCGGCAAGAAGGAAAGGAAAAGTGTACAAGACGGTGATGAGGCCAACAATGTTGTATGGTTTAGAAACAGTTGCGTTGAGGAAAAGACAGGAGGCAGAGCTGGAGGTAGCAGAGATGAAAATGTTGAGGCTCTCTTTGGGAGTAACGAGGATGGATAGGATCAGGAATGAGTACATCAGAGGGACAGCGAATGTAAGATGTTTTGGAGACAAAGTCAGAGAGGCTAGATTGAGATGGTTTGGACATGTACAGAGGAGGGATTGTGAGTATATTGGTAGTAGGATGCTGAGGTTGGAACTACCAGGCAGAAGGCCAAAAGAGAAGACCAAAGAGAAGATTTATGGATGTGGTGAAGGAGGACATGAAGAGTAGAAGATACAGAGAATAGGGTGAGATGGAGGCGGATGGTTTGCTGTGGTGACCCCTGAAGGGAAAAGCCAAAATGAAAAGAAGACTTCGTGTTGACCATGTCTTCTTAGCAGAGTTATAATCTTACAAATGTTTATGCTAGGTTAAAAGCCTGAGCCAAAAATAAAGTTGCAATGAGCACACTCGAAAAACTTCATGAAACTGCTCAAGGGAGCTGTCTCATCCCTCCTCGCCAGTGGGAGGCCAGTGGGGCGGGATGCTGGGAGATAACCAATGGGAGGGAGCTGCATCATCCCTCTTAGCCAATGGGAGGCCAGCGGGACGGGATGTTGGGAGATGGTCAATGGAGATCCACTCGTGCATTTTTTTTAATTCTTTTTTTTTTAATTAACCATGTCTTCTTAACAGAGTTATAATCATACAAATGTTTGAATGGCTCGTTTGAATGTTTGAATGGCACGTTTGGCACATTTCGTAAGGAAAACTTGTTTCGTATGCAAAGACAAAACATTTTTGAAAATGTTTTTCATTACCTGGATTTTTCGTTTGCTGGGACTATCATGAGGTGAGGTGAGGTACCACTGTGTGTGTGTATGTGTGCGTGTGTGTGTGTATGTGTATATATATATATATATATATATATATATATATATATATATATATATATATATATATATATATATATACATACATACATACATACATACATAGATATATATATATATATACATACATACATACATACATAGATATATAGATACAGTGGTATCTCGGTTCTCGAACGCTTTAGAGGTCGAAAAAGATTTTTTTTGCCTTGTAAGTCGAACAAAACTCAGAAGTCGAACTCGAAAAACGCACGAGAAAAAATGAGACCAAGAGAGAGGAAAAGTGCGCGACTTGCAGAAATCAACCACTGTGTGGGTGTGCATACTCCTGTTCTACAAAGTACAGTATACCGTGTTTTTTGTTTACTCGATTAGATTAGCTAATAAACATGTCTCCAAAGAAAGCGAATGAGAAAAGTTAAGTTATGCGGAAAACTGTTGAGTTTAAGAAAGAGCTGATAGCTAAACACGAATCAGGTGTGCGTGTTGCTGATCTTGCTAAGGAATATCTTCTTCTTTCTTCTTTTCCTTTCGGCTGTTCCCTTCAGGGGTCGCCACAGCAAATGATCTGCCTCCATCTCTCCCTATCCTCTGCATCTTCTACTCTTACTCCAACGACCTTCATGTCCGCCTTCACTGCATCCATAAATCTTCTCTTTGGTCTTCCTCTGGGCCTTTTGCCTGGTAGTTCCAACCTCAGCATCCTACGACCAATATACTCACTATCCCTCCTCTGTACATGTCCAAACCATCTCAATCTAGCCTCTCTGACTTTGTCTCCAAAACATCTAACATGTGCTGTCCCTCTGATGTACTCATTTCTGATCCTATCCATCCTCGTTACTCCCAAAGGCATGGCTTAATCAACGTTATGCACAATCCTGAAGAACAAAGCGGCTGTTACAGCCAGTGATGTGTCGAAAGGCTCAACGGTTATCAGCAAACAAAGACCGCAAGTGCTGGAGGAAGTGGAAAAATTAAGGCTCCTATACATGAACGAGCAGCAGTTAGCAGGAGATAGCGTTAGCGAGGATGTGATCTGCTGCAAAGCTCGTGAAATCTTTTATAATTTGGTGAAAAAAAGACCCTAGCTCGAATCCTGAAGGTTTCCACTTTAAAGCAAGTCGAAGCTGGTTCAAAAATTTTAAGTGGAGAAGTGGAATTCATAGTGTGGTTCGTCACGGGGAAGCAGCGAGTTCTAACAAAGATGGCGCTGAGAAGTTCAAGCAGAAATTTGCTGATTTTATCAAGGCTGAGAATTATCTTCCCGAGTAAGTCTTTAATTGTGATGAGACTGGCTTATTCTGGCAGAAAATGCCACGGAGGACATAAATCACGCGTGAGGTGAAATCACTTCCCGGACACAAACCAATGAATGATAGGTTCATGCTTTTGTTGTGTGGCAATGCAAGCGGAGATTTAAAAATCAAGCCGCTGATGATTTATCATTTCAAGAATCCGAGGGCATTCAAAGCGAACAATGTGATTAAAAAGCAAGTTGCCTGTTATGTGGTGATCCAATTCGAAAGCGGGGCTAACCAGGCAATTTTTCACTCAGTGGGTGCATGAGGTGTTTGCTCAGAGTGTGAAAAAATGTTTGTATGAGAAAGCCCTGCCATGTAGCTGCCTTCTTCTAATGGACAATGCCCCTGCTCACCCTCCAGGTTAGGAGGACGATTTAGCTGAGAAGTCTGATTTCATTAAAATAAAATTCCTCCTGCCTAACACAACCTCATTGATCCAGCCCATGGACCAGCATGCAATTGTTAATTTCAAGCACTTGTACACAAAGTTCCTCTTCCAAAGATGCTTCGAGGTGACTAACAACACACAGTTAACACTTCGAGATTTTTGGAAGAATCGTTTTAACATCTACCACTGCATAACTATTGTTGATAGGGCCTGGAATCACGTCTCACACAGGTCAATGAACTCTTTGTGGAGGAAACTGTGGCCTGAATGTGTTACGGAGTTCGAAGGGTTTGGGGCTGTGGCAAGCACCAGCACAGCAGAACCTACTGAGGAGGAACAGCAGGACGATAGTCAAATCGTCCAAGACATCATCAGCATCGGCCGAAGTCTAGGTCTGGAAATGAACGCTGATGATGTCGACGACCTGCTGGAGGAACATCATGCCGAACTCACGATGGAAGAACTCCTCCACCTTCAGGCAGAGCAGAAGAAGACGTTGGAGGAGGAGATGTCTTCCAAAGAGGATGATGGAAGGAAGGATGCCCTGACTTCACTCATTAAGGACATGTGCTCAAAATGGAATGAACTCTATAGCTTTGTAGAACTGTATCACCCTGATAAGGTTAAGGCTAGCAGAGCTGTGCACACCTTTAATGAGGACATCATGAACCACTTCCGTATTATTCTGAAAAGGGCAGAAACAAGCGACACTAGAAATGTTCTTCAAGAGAAGAAAGGAACAGCTTGAAGAAGAGTTATCCCCTTCCAACCAATAACATTTTAATGTTTTCCCCTTTCTTTAGTTCTTTATTTTTTGTGTTTGCTTTTTTTTTTTTTTTTTACATTTCTTTGACATGTTTCATCACTGCATAATGTTTGTACTGTATGTATTCCTTTACACAAACAATGAACCTAAATAAACAAAAAAAAGACACAAAATAAATTAATCTATTAAGAATTTGGTGTGTTTGTCCTGTTGTTTTACATTTAATATACAATTTGATATATAAATGACATTATAAAATAAAAAATGCATTCAAGAATTTAAGGAATGAAAGGAAGACGTGATACCGGTCTGATATATCCAGACAGGGTTTATTTATGATGGGTAAAACCTTGGTTCTTTTGAACGCTGTTGGCACCTCACTAGATGATACGGAGTTATTGGTGATAGTGGATGTAAATGTAAGAAGGTCTTGAGATATAGTCTGGACGGAATTGGATCAAGTTAGCAGGTGGTAGGATTGAATGATGAAATGACTTGCTGGATGTCTTTATTTATGAGATTGGAAAACTGCAAGGGAAGGGGAAGTGGAACCTACTCTATGTACTGCAGGAGTTGGGGTGGGAGTAAATGTCACACAGATTTGTTTAATCTTCCCATCAAACAAGTCAGCAAAGTCTTCAGCGGTCAGGGAGGATGGGGCAGGTGGAGCAGATGGATTGAGAAATGGATGAAAGGATGTTGTGAAGTTTGCGTGGGTCTTGTGCAGCAGCGTCCGACTTTTTCTTTGCAGAAGGCTGTATTAGCAGAAGTCACATTACATGAAAATGTGGATAGGAGAGCATGGTAAAAAGCCAGATCTGATTCAACCTGAGATTTCTTCCACTTTCTCTCAGCTGCCCTGAGTTGTCTACAATTGCTTCAGAGTGCCACCAAGAACCATGGAGCAGAAAAAGTCCTCTTGGATTTTGTAGATAAAGGGCAGAGGAGATCCAGAGAAGCAGAGAGTGAAAAAAAAGGAAAGTGTCAGTATCAGATTTGAGTGGTAGGGAAGAAAAGGAGACTCAGTTAGGAAGATAAGATAGAGTACAAGAAGCAACAGATGAAGGAGATACAGTGTTCTTATTTATAAATTAAAAAAGGACACAAAATTTGCCACTTTATCATATACACACAGTCTGATCTTAAAGCCTAGATGCCTTTTCACACTGTTCCTCCCTGTCAAAATACTTTGTCACCATACTGTGGATAGAATGCATGATGAATTGTGTGTGTGTGTGTGTGTGTGTGTGTGTGCCACTGTATCCATGTATAAGCGTACGTGATATTACCTTATATCTGTGTTGGAGTTCCTTCTCTTTCTTTAATGATTAAAGCTTGGGGTTGTACTTTTTCTGCTTCCCCACCAATATGAAATGAACAGTAGCATGCCACGTGTAAACTAGAACACAGTGTGAAATCCAGCATGTGCGAATTCCACCTTGGGTAATTCATCTCATCATTTGAAACAGCTTGCAAACTCAGTGAGGAGCTCTTAGTATATATGGTTGGATTTCCTGTCTTTTCTTGCTCATTCTGGTTTCCATTTATTTTTTATCAAAGAAATATACTTTTTCCACCAAATAACCTTATATGTACACTCATGTGATGTCTAGTATTGTGCTGTCTCTGTGTCATTTCACTGGAGACAACTATATCGCAACATTGCACTGGAAGCATTCATTTAAATATGATAGAATGCATTCAGTTCTTTCGGAGATGGAGACAAAAATGCAGAATGATTGGGCTTTGAGTGTGCATCAGTATTTTGTATGCATGAGAACATAAAGAAAAGAACAAAACATATAGCAGACGTTTATAAAAGGGAGAACTGGAAGTGACAACAGTCTTTTTTTCTCCACTTCAGAAACCAAGGATTTGTCCTTAACACTGGCTAAGGGAGAAAAGCCAAAGTAAAACAATGAGATAAAGAAGGCATTTATTTAATACTGGAGTATTTAAAAGAATGGAATATATACAGACTCCACACGAAAGGCCTTTGGAACAGACCTAAACCCTTAACCTTCTCACTCTGAAGCAACATGGCTACGCACCAAGCCGCACGCAACCCAGTTTATGACGAATATAGAAGTGTTCATTTAGTTAAACAGATACACCTGAGAGGTTGATTGATCTTCGTTTAAATGTCTTAAAACATTTTGCCATTTTCAGACAGATACCTCAGAGAACTCAATGAGAGATTGGCTTAATGGAAATTATGTAGAAGCCTGGAGAGGCCATTTTTTTCTCAGTTTGGTGTAATGTACCAGCAGGATCTCAAAATATGGTCAGGAGACCATAATACCGACATGCAAGATTTCTGCATTTGTGCTGATTTGCTATTTTAAGTATTTCACTCTATGTTCTTGTTTGATTTTGCACATTTTTTGCAGTTCAAGTGAACATCAATAATCTCCTTTTCTAGTGCATTCTTATAAAGTCAAACTTTTTAAAATATATGTGCAGAATTCCACCTGTGGTTCTGTTGAGGGTGCCAGTGTTATGTCTTCCAGCCCCCTGCAACCACTTTAATTAGAAATGTCTATCCCATGGTTAAGCACCTAATGCTCATGAAATTTATATTAGTGAAGCCAGTGAAGGAAAATTGCAGGTCAGGGTTCTATTAAGTTATACAAAAACAGATATGTTGCAGACTTGGATAAGCCTGGGTAATTAAACTCAAACCAAAAATATCAAGTCTTGAAGAACGCTAACAGCACTGAGGTCTTCATCTATCACTGTTCTCTTAAAACCAAGGACTTGTATTGTAAAGCACTTGTGAGTCCACAGATGGAACATGGTACTAAAATATGGGATCCACACACCACCAGTAACATCTACAAACTAGAAATGGTGCAACATACGCTGGTTAAATTTGTAACTGGTGATTTCCATAAAACCAGTAGCATTTATAATATGCTAAGTGAACTCTACTGGCAGACTAGGAAGTGCTTTGAGTATGGCCATCATTATGTTCCGCATAGTGAATCGTCGAGTAGCAATCCCAACAGACCACTTGATTCCCATAGGTGCCATGACTAAAGGACATAACAAGCATTCTTTATATGCAAGAACATGACATACCAACACCACCCGGACATGGAACAGCATACCAGCGCATATCGTGCTCAGCAACTGCCCCTGCCTTAAACAGCAAATTACTGTGCTGGGGGAAAATACCGAGAGCCACATCGTCTCATTGTGGATACGACTGAATACCCCTGGTTTTCAGAAAAAGACTGAAAAAGCACCATGTTAATTTATGATCAGCTACTAGCAGTAGAGTAGAAAGGTTGTTTGTCTAATTAATATTAAAAGCATACTTACTATAATGGACTACTATAATATCAGTATATTATTATAAAATGTAAAAACCACTGCAGCAATGGTATACCTGTATTAACATTGTTATTGTTAAATTTACATTTTTATTAAATTGAGAGATATAAAATTTGCAAACAAAATAGTCTGATAGAGCGCAGTGGTGGCTTAGTGGTATAGGACGCTGGATTGCTTTTGGGGGTTCGAGTCCCACTCTCCACAAGGTTGTCACTATCCCCCAAGTGCAGCTAACTGGGTTATCAAAGGCCGTGTGAGGCATATAAAAGAACCATTGCTGACTTTCGACAAGAGTAGGCTGCAAAGTCGTCAGCCTGTTTCCGCCCTGCGATGGCCTGGTGAGCTGTCCAGGGTGTACTCTGCCCTCGCCCGGAGTTGGCTGGGATGGATGCCAGCCTCCCCGCGACCCTAATTATGAGTAAGCGGTTTCAGAAAATGAACTGAATGAATAGTCTGATAGTAATTTGTTTATTAAATATGAATTTTAGTCGAAGCCAATCCCAGCTGACTCCAGGCAAAAGACACTGTACATGTTAACAGTTTGCTAGTTCATTGACAAGCCAACACAGACGAACAGTCATTCACATTTATAGCTGGAGTAATCTAGAATAGCCAATTAAGCCTAATGTGCATGTTTTTAGACCGCTGGAGGATACCAAAGCACCCAGAGGAAACCCACACAAGCACAAGGCAGAACATACAGACTCCACACAAACACCCTTCCTGATCACAGGGTTTGAACTCAGAACTTTCTTGCTTTGTGTCTAAAGTGGTAAGCGCAACGCCTCTTCATATAAAACAAACAGAACATAATATCACATCGCACAGCACATACTTGCCTAAAATACACAATCATTGCACAGTAAAAACAGAATACACAATAAAAAAAATGTAAAAATAAGCAGTGACTGAATCACTGAGTAATATTTTAGCACAGGCAAAATAAATAAAGCTAAGATTTTGTCTTCTGTCAAAACTTGTGATCACAAAATAATGGACAGTATGGAAAATGAAATTAGCTAGACAATGTTCTTTTGAGCTTTATATACAGCTGAATATTGATTTATTGCACAATTAGATATACTGTACTCGCTATGACTGTACACAGTATATGGCATAGGGTTTTCTCCTTTTGCACTTGTGTAATTGATACATAAGTTCCAAAGGAGGTTTTTTGTTTGTTTTTTGGCTTTGAAAGAGAAAAAACAAATCGTCTACAGATCTTCAATGAGAGGAGTAGTTTTTAGTTTCCAATCTCTTTGTGCCTTTGTACATGTGTGAAAGAATAAGCATTTGTTTTCTGCTCATGTCTTTTACCTAATCTACTAGTAACAGTCTTAGGATCATTATCACCATAAGTATAATTAGAAAAAAAAACTGACTTCCTCTTCTTGTATGTGTTGAAAAGAAAGTACGTTTTCAGTGTGTTGTCTTTTCTTTATTTTTCTGTATTTTTATTGACTTCCTTTTCTCCCATAATTTAGTCGTATACAATTCCCACCCATCAATTATTGCCTACCCTATCACACGGCCACCACCAACCAGGGAGAGCATGTCCCCTCCGTGACATGCAATGCTAGTCACTGCCTCTTTTCAACCGCACATGCGTATTTAGGGGCGGTCCAACACACTCCGAGGGAAAGCACAATCCACTCCTAGTAAGAATGAGCTCACAGATGATCATGATTGGCTGGCGAATGCTGTGAGTGACAGGGAAGTGAGTGTGTGCCATTCCTCCCTCCTGTGAGAGTTTGGACAATTAGCTCCCGTGGACACCTGGTCATGGCTGTGGTATTAATCTGGATTCAACCTTGCGATCTCTGGGTTAATAGTCACACATCTTGCTGATGCGCCACTCAGGAAACCTAAAATAATCATTTGAATACATTTGACAGGTACATCCTCCACTGCAGACAAATGTGCTAAAAGCAAAAAGTGCATCAATAGCCTGTTCTGGATCTGGTGGGAGAGGGTCAACCAAAATACGACCATATGATCCTCTTTTGGACACAGTTCTATGCTTTATGAATGACACAATAAAGTAATATGTTTGGAAAGTGTTCCGACCTCATTGATTTATTGTGGATTTTAATTTATTATTTGTTTTTTTGTTTGTTTTTTTACTTATATAAATTTAATAAGAATTTAATGAATTTGTTGTTTTTTTAATTCTGGGATAAAGGTGTTCCTAACTGAGCTCAGTTACTTCCTGCTGGCTTTATCTTGAAATACAGCACATTCAGGTAATGGGACAGGATTTATAAACACAGTGTCTGCATCAGAATATACAAACTTCCATACCGTTAGAATGCAGTAACAGTATGTAATGTCCAAATAATCAGTAGGCATTTAATGGTATTTGAATGGTATCTGAATGATATACTAAATGCATAGCATCATGTGACTGTAAAACAGTACACAGAAACTTCTCAATAAGAAAGATTTCCACACAGGAATAATAAGGCTTATTTTAACCAAGGCAATTGTTCAAGGTCAGACAATTGTACCACTTTACACATTCCTACATTTTCAAAAATGGGTTATCTAATCAAAGAAATGGTAATTTGTGTGACTTCATCTTGTAGGATGACCCTAAATTTACTAGTTTTTCTCAGAGTTAGGCTTGTTAGCTAGCTTAGATAACATTATAAAGATGCAGGTCAGAGGACATGTAATTTAGTGGCAGAGTATGCCCTAATAATTATAAATTACTAATGATTAAATAAATGTCTACTCGCAGACTATAGAATCTACTACAGGGGCAGTGGAGAAGTAGGTGTTTAACCAACTTCAGGTTTGTTTTATTTTGTTTGTTTTTCTGTTTCTTTGGGGGATTTTTTTGTTTGTTTGTTTTTGGGGTTTTTTTTGTTTTTTTAATTCAGGGCTTGGCAGGAACATTAAGGAGACTGGCTCTTACACATCCAGAAGTTCCCCTCTCCACGTTGCTGAATGGTTCCAAGGAAAGGCAATGGCATTACATTTGGGCTTCAATGCCATTGCAGGAGTTACCATGATGGTGCTGTATACGGCCATTGACTGCCTTCGGGACTCCAGCTTCTGATTTTTCCTCGGTGTTTAATCCTGAATCCTTTCCTATTGTTGATATGGCTACAATGCAGTGAAGGTTTAGAGTCAGGACTTTGCAATACTAACAGACCCCATCTGTATGTGGGTTGGAATCGGAGCTTCCTTCTCTTAGATGAGCTATGTTGCCAAGCCCTATCTGTCCGAAAACAAGTTGTTTGAAGGCGTCGGTGGCCTGACTTTGCACCTTCCCCTGTCAATGACAAAAGTTGTGCCAGGCTTAGAAGATAAACTACATGAGAAGGCTAAGAGCTGGACTTGGTTGTTAGAGGCTATAATGAGGTGCATACCGTAAGGGCAGTTTAGAGGTAATAGGAGCTTATCCTCATCATCACCCTTCAGCATGAAAACCTTTTCGAACCAAGACATCATATTGAGTGTTCAGATGCAGCCACAATGTATACAAGTATACATTTGCAGGTATGCAGTCTTACAATTCACAGTGCATGTCACACCAAAAACTTTATGAACAATTGCTTTACGAATAGATTTGGGAAAGGCTATGAACCCATTTCTAAAGCCTTAAATGTTCCCTGAGAACAGCGAGTTCCATTATTTAAAGTGATGAAATGGACTCTTCCTAAAGCACTCCATTGAGCCAAACTCACTAAACCCAGATAGAAAAGCCTTGGTAATGGCAACAACCACAAATGCAATGGCCACTCTAACAGAGATGCAGAAATCATCTGCAGAGATGAGTGAGCCTGCCAGAAGGACAACCATAGAAATATTTCATCAATCAGGGCTTAATAGTAGAAACACTTTATAGAAGACATTTGTGTGTAAAAGGCATATGGGAGGCATTTAAAATACAGTACTTTAAGAGAATGAGAGAAAAGGTTCTTTTATCCAATGAGACAAAATTTTATATTTTGAACTTTAAGCACCATGTTTGGCACAGTCAAGTACTGTTCATCAACTGGCTAATGCTATCATTACATTTACAGCATTTAGCAGACAGTCTTATCCAGAGCGACTTAGAGAAGTGCTTTGAAGTCACCATCAGTGAATATATTCTTAAATGGGTTCATCAGGACAGACTATGTAGACCCCCCCCCCCAGTCAAACTCGGGGGGGGGGGGGGGTGTTAGCTGTTGTGTGTGGAGTTTGTTTGCTGTGTGTGTGTGTGTGTGTGTGTGTGTGTGTAAACCAGTGCTAATCTAAATACTGCCAACAAAGGTAGGTTTTCATTTGAAGACACCCAGTGACCTTGGAGCCAGAACAGATATCAATTTAGATATGTACAGACGCTCCCCGACTTACGTTCATCTGTTTTACGTTTTTTCGATTTTAAGGTCAAATTTTGAGTTTAGACGTACCTACGTAGTATGCTGACGTAATGACGCTGCATCCATTGTTTACAAACGACAGAATGAACGTGCCCCTCCTTCTTCCCAGTCCAGTTCCAAGATATATATATATCTTCTTCTTCTTCTTCTTCTTCTTTTCCTTTCGGCCTTTCGGCTGTGGGGTCGCTACAGCAAACCGTCCGCCTCCATCTCACCCTATCCTCTGTATCTTCTACTCTTACTCCAACTACCTTCATGTCCTCCTTCACCACATCCATAAATCTTCTCTTTCGTCTTCCTCTCGGCCTTCTGCCTAGTAGCTCCAACCTCAGCATCCTACTACCAATATACTCACTATCTGTCCTCTGCACGTGTCCAAACCATCTCAATCTAGCCTCTCTGACTTTGTCTCCAAAACATCTTACATGGGCTATCCCTCTGATGTACTTCATCTTCGTTACTCCCAAAGAGAGCCTCAACATTTTCATCTCTGCTACCTCCAGCTCTGTCTTTTCCTCAACGCAACTGTTTCTAAACCATACAACATTGCTGGTTTCATCACCGTCTTGTACACTTTTCCTTTCCTTCTTGCCGAGACCCTCTTATCACACATCACACCGGACACTTTTCTCCAACCGTTCCAACCTGCGTGCAAACGCTTCTTCACCTCTTTTCCACACTCTCCATAGCTCTGGATTGTTGAGCCTAAGTACTTGAAATCCTCCACCTTCTTTATTTCTGCTCCCTGTAACCTCACCATTCCTCTTGGGTCCTTGTCGTTCACACACACGTATTCTGTTTTAATGAAGCTAACCTTCATTCCTCTCCTTTCCACGGCATACCTCCACTTCTCTAGATTTTACTGCACTTGTTCTCTGCTCTCACTATAGATCACAATGTCGTCTGCAAACATCATAGTCCATGGAGATTCTTGTCTAACCTCGTCTGTCATTCTGTCCATCACCATAGCAAACAAAAAGGGGCTCAGAGCTGACCCTTGATGCAATCCCACCTCGACCTTGAACTCTTCTGTCACACCGACAGCACACCTCACCACTGTCTTGCATCTCTCATACATGTCCTGCACCACTCTAACATACTTCTCTGCCACTCCAGACTTCCTCATGTAATACCTCAGTTCCTCTCTCGGCACCCTGTCATATGCTTTCTCCAGATCCACAAAGGCACAATGCAGCTCCTTCTGACCTTCTCTGTACTTCTCTATTAACATCCTCAAAGCAAACCCTGCATGTGTGATGCTCTTTCTTGGCATGAAACCAAACTGTTGTTCACAAATGCTGACCTCTGCCCTTAGTCTAGCTTCCACTATTCTTTCCCATAACTTCATCGTATGGCTGATCAACTTTATCCCTCTGTAGTTGCGACAACTCAGCACATCTCCCTTGTTAAAAATGGGCACAAGCACACTTCTCCTCCATTCCTCCGGCATCCTCTGACTCTCTAAGACCTTGTTGAATGTTCTTGTCAGAAAATCTACTGCGACCTCTCCTAGACCCTTCCATGGTCATCAGGACCAACTGCCATTCCACTCTTCATCCTGTTCAATGCCCTCCTCACTTCACCCTTACTAATCTTTGCTACTTCCTGGTCCTCAACAGTCACCTCTTCTACTTTTCTCTCTCTCATTTTCCTCATTCATCAGCTCTTCAAAGTACTCTTTTCATCTTCCCAGCACACTTGTATCATCAGGTAACACGTTTACAACTTGCTGCATGTCCTTCCCATCTTTATTTCTCTGCTGTGCCAACCTGTATAAATCATATTCTCCCTCTTTACTGTCCAACCTAGCATACAAGTTATCATACGCCCTCTGTTTTGCCTTTGACACCGCTACCTTCGCCTTATGCTGTGTCTCCCTATACTCCTGTTTACTCTCTTCAGTCCTCTCTATGTCCCATTTCTTCTTAGCTAACTGTTTCTTTTGTACACACTCCTGCACTTCCTCATTCCACCACCAAGTCTCCTCATCTACTGTCCTTCCAGAGGACACGCCAAGTACTCTCCTACCGGTCTCCCTGATCACATTAGCTATAGTTGTCCAGTCATCTGGAAGCACTTCCTGACCACCCAAAACCTGTTTCAACTCCTCCTTGAAGACAACCCGACACTCTTCCTTTTTCACCTTCCACCACTTTGTCTTCTGCTCTGCCTTTGCCTTCTTCACCTTTCGTACCATCAGCGTCATCCTGCACACCACCATCCTATGCTGTTTGGCAACACTCTCACCCACTACTACTTTGCAGTCACTGACTTCCTTCACATTACATCGCCTACAGAAGATGTAGTCTACCTGTGTGCTCCTATCTCCACTTTTATAAGTCACTCTATGCTCCTCTCTCTTCTGGATGAAAGTATTCACCACAGCCATTTCCATCCTTTTTGCAAAATGTATCAACATCTGTCCTTCTATGTTCCTGTCCTGGATACCAAACCTGCCTATCACTTTCTCGTCCCCTCTGTTGCCTGCACCAATGTGTCCATTGAAGTCTGCCCCAATAACCACTCTTTCACCTCTCGGGGTACTCTGCATCACGTCATCTAACTCACTTCAGAATCTCTCCTCTTCTAGCTCACATCCTGCCTGTGGGGCATAAGCACTAACAACATTGAACATCATACCTTCAATTTCTAACTTGAGACTCATCACTCTTTCTGACACTCTTTTCACTTCTAGAACATTCCTGATGAACTCCTCCTTCAAGATGACTCCGACTCCATTTCTCTTCCCATCCACACCATGAAAAAACAGCTTAAACTCCGCTCTTAAGCTTCTAGCCTTGCTACCTTTCCAGCTGGTCTCCTGAACACACAGTATGTCCACCTTCCTCCTCTGCATCATGTCAGCCAGCTCTCTACTTTTCCTGTCATTGTTCCAACATTCAAAGTCTCTACTCTCAGTCCTAAACTCATGCTTTTCCTCTTCTCCTCTTCTCTCTCTGCTTACGGACACGCCTCCTGCCTCTCCTTCTTCGACCAACAGTAGTCCAATTTCCACCAGCACCCTGTTCCTGTTGGTTAATAGCACTGATGGCGGTCGTTGTTAACCCGGGCCTCGACTGATCCGGTCTGAGATTTGTCTTTACGGTTTGCATTTTGTATTTTGGCAAAAGTTTTACTCTGCATTTCTCCAGGCTTGGGACTAGCATGAGGGTGGGCACTTGTTTGTGCCCCTAGAAAAGTCTAGAAAAGAAAATAGAAAAGAAAAATTCTAGAAAAGAAAGAGAACTCTCTGCTCTGCTGGTGATTCACATCATGGTAGGCTGAGTACTAAACAAGTTCAACGGCGCCCTTGCTTACTTGAAAGACTGGAAGTCCGTATAACCCACGCTTTGTTTCAAGCACAGCAAGTCAACTCCTCTCGGTATTGAGCGCCTCACATATTGTAAGCGTTGATTGGCTGTTTTAAGCTTCATGTGAAGTGAGTCAGCTCAGCTTCATGTAATGTGACTCAGCTCAGCTTCATGTTAAGTGACCATCTTTCGACCATCAGAACCATTTATAAGCAGAAAGATCGCATCATAGAGAATGTTAAAGGTTATATTTGATACTGTATTTGATATTTGATGAGTGAATTTGATTAAAATTTATCAATTTGAAATTATTTTGCTTGAATTTAATTTATTTGAAATTAATATTGATATTATTTGATATATTTGATATTATTTTACAATGTTATGTTTATAATAATTGATTTGGGAGTGTTTTATGAGATACGGTAATGGTATTTATGGATGTATAGTACAGTATGAGCATCATACGTCACACGTCATACGTCACTGTAACAACTTACATTCACTTTCAAGTTGCGTTCGGCCGTCCGGAACCAATTAAAAACGTAAGTCGGGGTGCGTCTGTATTTTTCCCCTGTTCCTTGGTCGAAGAAGGAACCAGTCTTGCAGTGCTAGAGGACACAATGCAGTATGGGTGTGAAAAGCACCTTGGGGTAAGAGGATTTTCGTTCGTTTTTGACTTGGTAGGCAAGCAGTGTTTTTAATCTGATGTGATCAGCTACATGAGGCCAATGAAGTGATTTGTAGCAGTGGAGTGGTGTGGCAAAATTTGGAAAGGATGAAAACAAACCATGCACCAGCATTCAGAATCAGTTGCAAAGGTTCAATTGCGCTTGCAGTAGTCTAGTCTTGAGATGATTGAACAAGTAGTCAGAAATTATTACATGTCAATTTCTCCTCTTTAACATCTGAAGGATTTGTGTTTCTTTCCATTAAGGCCACTGCCAAATCCTTCAGCTATTAAACAGGAGAAATTGATATAATCAAGAAAGATTTGCGATATGAGAGGGGAAGGCAGTTGTCCATAGTTACGCCAAGGCTTCGTGCAGTGACTGAAGGAGAGATGCCAGCATTGTACAAGGAAATTGCAAGATCTTGTGGGGATAAGTCACTTGGGATGAACAGCAATTCAATCTTGCTGGGATTAAGTTTGAACTGGTGAGTTGCCATCCATTTAGACATGTAGAGACCCGGGCAGAAACATTGATGTCTGATGGAGGAAAAGAGAGAATAAGTTAAGTGTCATCTGTATCTCAGTGGTATGAGAGACCTAGTATAAAGAGAGAACAGAAGTGGACGAAGAACTGAGCCCTGGGAGTCCAAGTGGAAACTCAACATGGAAAAGAAGTGGATCCCCTCCATATTACCTAACATTCCACCTTGGAAGCAGACCATTGCCATACTGAACCACAAATTCCTATACTCCTGACAGAATGATACATTCTATGCATTGTTACTGTGTGTTGATAATTGGCAAAAAAAAAAAAAAACCCTGAATAAATTAATATGTGCAAAACCTGCAGGAATCTGGATGATTTGAAAGTCTCAAGTGATTCAGAGCAAATCTGTAGTATTCTGTTGTAATGTACCTATGCTCAGAATCTTTGCTTCGAGATCTCCTTGTTACCATCATGGGGCAAGGACAATCATGTTCTGAACTCTCCTGTTACTAAGCAACATCAATCAGGTGCCGATGTGGTTATTTGTGAGTGAACACAGTCCAATGTTTAGCCACTATTAGGTTTACTCACTCTGGAGGGCAAATGATGGTCTTCATCTTGCCAGATTACCATCAAGGGACTTTAATCAGTTGTTGCTCTGAATACATTAGAGCCAAGACAGAACACATTCAGCCACAGAAACGTGTTCTAAAAATATCTAAAGTATTTTTTTCTCCCTCAGGGAAATAAAAATGCAGGAAAGTTAAAGGTCAACTTAAATGATACATGGGTCACCAAAAGTCCTTGTCTTCCTCCATCACAACTGCATGGGTTCTCAGAACAAATAAAAATGTTTATTAGGACCATAATGACAGTATTATTAATGCATGAGTAATTGTACCAAGCTATTTGTCTCATGTTGAAAATACTGGAAGGGAGAAGACCTTAAATGTCATGTTTCAGGATGGCACGTTTCTCTTACAGGTGTCCAAAAATGGAGTAGTGAGTCATGCAATCTTATAGTTTATATTTAATGTCATGAACAGAGTGAAGTGTTTTCATTTGGACATATGCCTGGTGCTGTCTAAATCCATTGCATTCTTGACTAGTCTTAGCTTTATAAATAGTCCTTTTGTAATGATCTTCATGTAAGCTGTGAGAGGTTGTCTTTAGACATTATTTCATCATACTCCTAAAATACAACCTATGCCCTTGCTGTACCGAAGGTGATTGATTATTGCATTATTTTCACCCTTGGAATTAAGTCGTTGCCATTCAGGAATTTTCTGGAGTTGGCAGGCTAGAATTATTGTAAATGGTATTTCAGTGAATACACAAATATATGCTATGGCCGTACAGCTTCATCTGATATATAGTAAAGTAAATGATGCTGTGTAAAGACAGAAGTGGCAGAATGATATTCACAAATGCACACAAAAAAATGACATTAAAATGATCCAAAATTTTTAGGAGTTGTCGAGGTATCTTCCGTCTTTTCTAAGGAGCAAGTTAACAACTGCTATTTATTTCTGGATGGTGGTATATATATATATATATATATATATATATATCTGCAGTATGATGACATTATACACAGAAACTGGCAACTGAGTTAATGGAACAAGTTCCAAGAGATTAACATTAAATGATTTTATATGTTTTTTTCCCCCCAGGACTAAAATTACTTTTAATTAGGTTTAAAAACTACATTACTAGGCTGCAAGATAAAACCACATATTTCACAGAGATGTGCTTTCTTCATATGTAGTCGTTCATGCATGGTAGCTTATGCAGACTGTGAGTGGTGCAGCATATTTCTTTGAGGCTTTTTTAAAAATAATAAGTTAACTAATTTACAAGAAGGGGCAGTGTGGTGGTGTAGTGGTTAGCACGTCTGCCTCACAGCAAGAAGGCCTGGGTTCGATTCTCAGCCTGAGCATTTCTGTGCGGTGTTTGCACGTTCTCGCCATGTTTGTGTGGTCTCTCCCGGGTGCTCTGGTTTCCTCCCACAGTTAAAAACATACACAATAGGCTAATTGACTGTTCCAAATCTCCCCTAGGTGTGAGTGTGAATGGTTGTGTAAGTGTTGGCCCTGCGATGGCTTAGCGAGCTGTCGGGTGTAACCCGCCCTCACCTGGAGTTGGCTGAAATAGGCGCAAGCCTCCCTGTGACCCTAATTGAGATTAAATGGTTCAGAAAATGAATAGATAAATGAATTTACAAGAAATTTATGTGTCCTATTTTGGCATATTAAAATGATCATTCTCTATCACCAAGGTGAGCAAATTATTTTGGACCCTCAGCAGGAACAACAGACACATGTTTGTCCTAAAACTAATTAAAGGGGAGATAAACTAAAGGGGAGAAATCTTAGAAATATAGTGAAATATAGTAAAATGACACTTTAAGGACTCCCAATCTGAGTTGCAAATAGTAAATTTTGATAGTGCGTACAGTGAACCTTTCTGACCTTTCTGGAATGTAACGAAGCTAAAAATCGAATTGAATCTTTAGCATGAGAAAAGTATTTTAAATTTTATTCATTTTCTGAACCACTTTATCCTTCATAAGCATTAGATAAGAAAGCTGGAGTCTATCCCAGCTGGATTCATGCAAAGAGGGCATATACCATGTTAGGCTCACCGGTCCATTGTCATGGCATTACATTACAGATAGCATTAAAACCTTAGAAAAAGAGATTTTCACAGGACACCTATTTCAGGAGTTAAATAAAGTTATTTTCTGTTTAGAGTAAGCTATTCTATAAAGATTGATTTTTTTTTTAATTATTATTATTAAGTGTATATTTATTTATTTATTTATTTGCTATAGTTCACTATTTCAGCTGTAATCCTGGTTACCAGTAAATGTAAAACATTTTTCTTCTAAACAGGTGTTGTACACATTTTGCAGTAACACATTGCCAGTGACTCTGTTTGTAGTCCAAATTAAAGTTTTCAAAACAATTCTGTCCTCCATATTTACCCATCTGGAGCTATTCATCATGGAACACTGAAGTGTGCTTGGAACAGACTTTAGCTCCCAAGAGACTGTCTGGGAAGCCGCTTCCTTTTTTTCTGGGCTGGATGTTTAGCTTGTTCTCATGAGACACATCTCTCATATTGTCTCTATATCTGTCTGTGAGTAAGTCTGTGCACAACAGAATGAGTGACGTGATTGGCACTTCTCACTCCCCCACAACGTTTGTGCACAAAACCTCCCATGATGTTTTGCGTCTTGAGCCCTAGTGATCTCCAAAGCATCACTGGCAAGAGGTTGCTATGGAGAAAGTCATGCCTGTTTTATTTTTGGCTAATTGTTTTAGGCACAGTGGCTGATACAATTGCAGAGCTGTTTGTGTTTCAGCCCAAGTAATTAAGTCACTGAAATGAATAAAAATAACAACGCTTGTTGTTTTGTGTGTTCTTAACTAATAAGCCCAAATCTGAAATAGTCCTTTTGATGTTTTGGTACTGATTTCACTGTCGAGTATATACAACATGAATACAGAGTGCCCCCCGCCCCCCCAGCGCAGTTTTTAGATATCTGGATTACACTGTTGTATCACATGACTCAGGTCAGAAGTTGTATGTTCTCCCCACTTCTTGTGCTTCCAATGCTCATTTTACCATTCTTTATCACTGTAGGCTGCTACCCAGACTGTTATTTCTATAGTGTCTTCAACACTAGCAACTATCAATTCTTCTCAGCTTGAAGTTTTAGCAGCCCACAGCTCTCCCCTGTGCATCCCTATCTAGTCAGAGAACTAAGAAGTATTGAAAAGTGGGCAATGTAAAAGTCTAGCACTTTTCCCTCAGCAAGTTATCTGTGTGGTGATTGAGATCATTGTCTTAAGTTTTGATGGAGAAATACAAATTATCAAAATAGGCTTTGAATCCGAGTTAGGAAAAAGTGAATCTGGATTAAATAAGCAAAATTGCTGAAGGTGAATGGAGTGTATGCAGCCAAGGTCAGGAAATTTTGCCTTATTTAAATGAAATGAAATTAATCTACAGTATGTTTATGGATAGCTATATAAAAAGCCAGTCTGTCCATGACATAATATAAATAATAAATGTTGCTTTTAGGTGAGTTCCAGTCTCAGATGTTTCAAGCACAGACTAGAATACCTGATATCTTTTGTTCACTTTTCTGGCCAAGTTTCAGTATCAGGAATGCTACTATGTCATTGCCTTTCTGGACCACCATATATAAATATGCTTTGTATTCCGTGCACTAATTTCCACATTTTGAGTGAAAGGCAGAGATAAGGTTTCAGAGGGAGGTATAGTTACTGGTCTGAAACAAATATTTTTCAAAGTTTGAAACGGTTATTTTTGAAACCACTAGTGATAAATAAAGAAGATAAACTAAATAGAAGAAAGATAGTGTTGGACTATGGAAAATCTATTCTGCCATGGAAGTCAAATCGCCTCTATTTTTTGAAAGTAATGTTCATAACCAATCTTATTGGTCAAATCTTCCTGATTCTCAGGCGAATGCTAAAGAACAATAATAATAATCATAAAGTCATACTCAGAACATCAGTACAGTATGTCACATGGTTTTTAAACGTTGTCTAGTACTTCACGCTTAATGGTAGGCTGGATATTATATTGTTACTCATTAGAGCAGAGCTCCTGTGTAGGCTAATAAACATATTAGTGCTATTTATCTCGGGACTAAAACAGCTGCTGCTGAAATGTGTTAAACAAACTGTCAAGTACAGAGTGAGATCCTTAAACGCATCAGGAGAATTGCTGTCAATGCTCCTATATAAATGTAGAAGGGCAGTTATGAGTATATTAATGATAGTAATCACCCATTCCCAAGGAATTAAAAATAGACCATGCTTAGCTATGGTTGGAATGATATTTGATGAATTGAAAGCTGTGCTCAACAAGCCTGAAATAAGGAGGAAATATTGAACGAAACACACGATTTTCTTAAAATTTAGTTACATTTCCTGTTACAACTATTGATGAGGACTTTGCCCTATCTGTGAATAGTGAAGTGTGACATTTTAATTCTGGGATTTAGATGGATACTTTTCTTGTCTATTGATTCAGTCTGTATAATTGACAAAGACATAGTGGAGGGAGATGGACTGATAAGTATTCTGATCTTTATTTCTGAAGTCCTTTGCTGATGCAGTGTGCCTGAATAAAATATCATGTGTGTGTGTGTGTGTGTGTGTGTGTGTGTGTGTGTGTGTGTGTGTGTGTGTGTGTGAGAGAGAGAGAGAGACAGAACCAGTGAAGGCTATTGCTGGTTTCAGGCCATTCATCAGCATAGGAGCTGAGAGAGGTTAGGATAGTTTTTTAACAGATTCGACACTGTAGCTACTGCTTAGCCCCGTTCTAACTCATCAGGAGAAAACCTGAAACCCCTTGCCAAACCACCCCCTCTCCCGCTCTCACTTTACCCGATCTCGGTCTCCTGTGATAGACCTGGCAATTCTCCCCACCTGCCAATTTCACCTATAATTAATTCAAGGCACAGTTAAAGACCCTCGAGAGACTAATACTGGATCGACTTTGACCCATGGTTAGACAACATATAGACCCCCTTCGGTTCGCCTATCAGCCTCGTCTCGGAGTTGAGGTCGCTATCCTCTACCTGCTTAAAAGTGTCTACACTCACCTAGACCAGCATGTTTTTTTTTTACTTTTCCATTGCATTCAATAGTATCAGGCAGAACCTCCTGGGTGAGAAATTGACAGCGATGCAGGTGGATGCCTCTCTTGTGACGTGTATTATGGATGACCTGACCCGAAGACCACAGAATGTGTAGCTGCAGTACTGCGTGTCGGACACGGTGGTCAGCAACACCGGAGCACCACAAGTGTCTGCCTGTCCTGTCCTCTTTTCTCTTCAATCTCTATACAACTGACTTCAGCTACTGCACAGAGAGCTGCCTTCTTCAGAAGTTTTCCGATGACTCTGCTGTAGTGAGATGTATGAGTGGAGGTGATGAGGCAGAATATCCAGCTGCTGTTGACTCCTTTGTCACATGGTGGGAGCAGAATCATGTGCAGCTTAATGTGACAAAGACCAAGGAACTGATTGCTGATCTTAATGTGGAAATGGTAGAGGATTACAAATTCCTTGGAGTTCATATCGACAATAAACTGGACTAGGTTGAGAACACTACCGCATTTGACAAGAAGAGCCAGGTCATCTATATTTTTTTGAGGTGGCTAAGATCATTTAACATCTGTCAGACACTGCTCAGGATGTTTTATGAGCTGCTGTTTCATGCTAGGGCAGCAGACCAACTGTTGCAGACACAGACAGACTGAACAAAGGGATCTACAAGGCCAGTATTGTTGTGGGGATGGAATCGGAGTCTCTGATGGTAGTGATGGAAGGGTGCTGATCAGTCACAAAGGCATGTTCAGTCAGAGACTCATACCACCTAAATGCTCTACTGAACGACACAGGAAATAATTGCTACATGTAGGATTGTTAATACAGTATAATACTATACATATCACTCACTGACAGGATTCATTCTGTATCTGTTTATATCCAACTTAATAGCTTCTAAATTTGTACATAGCTTCTAGTTTTGTATCAATCAAAATGCCGAATGTTATCGAGACTCGTGACGAAGCTAAAGTGCGTGAGAGAGATACGGATCTGAAAAACAAGTTTTGATGGGACTGGTTAGAAAGATGACGTTGTGCCACCAGTGGGAAGCAGTAAGCAGGAACCATTATCTGTACTTGTGTCTGATTTTGTGAAAAATCTCGATGTCGCTGACAAGTCTCTTTGGGGCTTCACTTGTACAGGTATCAAATTTGCACATTTTATATAAATATTAGTGATAAACCATCATTTAATATAGCAGTGAATGTGTTGCCATAGTTTGGATATTGAGCAGCAAATTTGCAGTATCATGTTGGTGCTCACCTGGAATGTATATGCAAAATTTATCACAAAAGGCCTATGTCAATGTTTCCTTTACATAGGTGTAGTTGATCTTTTATCAAATGAAAGTTGAAGTAATGTATGTACTTGATAAAGAGTTCTGCTTTTGTATAAGTGTCAATTTTGTAAGCAAACCGGGGATGGTATTTCAACAAAATTTGTAAAATTTTGATGATAAAATTAATGGTTTTTAGTAGGGGTGTCATTGAAAACCTATTATTGGTATCGATATATTGATAAAAAAAATTTCCGGTGTATCGATACATTGGAATATTGCTGTACTGTTCCATGTCTTCCTTTCGGCTTTTTCCCTTTTACTCGGGAGTCGCCACAGCGAATCATCTGATTCGCACGTTTGATTTGGCAGAGGTTTTTACGTCGGATGCCCTTCCTGTCACAACCCTTTTAGCAAGGGACAGAAACACGCTGACGACTTTGCAGCTACTCTTTACGAAAGTCAGCAATGGTTCTTTTACACGCCTCTCACCATAGACAGTGAGAGACATGGCCCGCCTTTGATGACCCAGTTAGCCGCACTGGGGGGGGACAGTGACAACCTTGTGGAGAGTGGGACTCGAACCCCCAACCTTTGGATCAGCGATCCAGCGCCCTATACCACTAGACCACCACTGCAGAACAGACTAAGATATATTACAGAAGTTTGTATAATGCATTGAATACAGTGAGTCGTCGACTTGCGACCTATGCGAGTTTTGTCTGATCGACTTTACGACCGCATGATTCATTGCAGTGCAGTGCGAATGTTGCGTACGGCAGTTGTTTGTGCTGCCGGCAGCGCCAGCATCTTAAAAGGCCAAAAGGAGATGGTGCAGCTTCACTTTCTAACTGCTCAGAGCAAATCTATTCATCTACTTTCAATGCCACGTCACTGTGGCGCAAAGCTAAGAGCCAATCCTTTCTGTGTGGGCGGGTCCGATACCTTGAAACTCTAATTTTATTGGACTCAAACGCTGCAGTGTTTATGTGACAGGAAGCACGTCCCAAGTTTTGGCAATCAGCTGGAAGTTTTTCCATGTCTGTCCTTTTGTGTTTGCTTGCCAGCTGTGCTTGGCGTCGTGGAAATGAGCCAATCAAAACGAGGGAAATTTATCTCTTTACTCAAACAACACACGCAGTCTGTAGCTGTTGTTATAATCTAATAAAATTGGAGTTTGAAGCTATCAGAACCGCCCACACAGTGGAGTACAGAAAGGATTGGCTCTCCGCTGCGTGTCACAGTGACGTGGAATCGAAAATAGATGTATAGATTCAGAAGATGCACATATCTGCATTATCCAGTGATAAGTGTCTCTTCTTGTTCAAAATGTTCCGTGCTGTTGAGAACACGCACTCTGACGGCACACTAGAAGCAAGGACGTACCACTTACCATACAGAGAGGCGGGACGTACCATTTACTAGGGGTGTCATTGAAAATGGCATTTACTACAGACGCTGTCATGAACACAGGAAGCTATAATGTTAGAAGTATCGATATCCCTTTTATAGGTATGGATTATGGATCAACATAATTATATCAGTGATATTCTGATTGTCAATGACATCCCTAGTTTTTAGGATAAAAAAAATCTCTAAAATCCATGAGCTCCCAGGTGCTTCGCCCCTGGACCCCGCCCAGGCCCCCAGGCTAATTTTTCATCACAACCCACTCTCATCTCTGAATAAGGCCAGTCTAAATAAAATAATATATATAGATGGTCCCCGACTTATGCTCTTCCGTTTTACATTTTTTTCGATTTTCGTTTTTTTTTTTTATCAAATTTCGAGTTTCGACATATCTACATAGTACGCTGATGTAATGACGTAATGACGCTGCGTCCATTGTTTACAAACAACAGACTGAACGTGCCCCTCCTTCTTCCCAGTTCATATATATATATATATATATATATATATACAGTCAGCCCCCAAATTACGAAATGAATCTGTTCCACAGCCCTTTTCGTATTGCGGGGATTTCGTAAGTAGGGGTCGCATTTTACATGTTAAACGCCTAATTCGTTCCAAGGCTCCAGTCTTTGGACTGGATAAACCCCATAAAATTTAAAAATTGTCCCTTTAAAAATGATAAAAGTACACCAATTTTGTATGAAATATGTGTTAAAAGTAAAAGAAAATTATTTATTAAACAATTTAAATATATTATTAACATATTAAACCTTTTTATTAACATATTTATTAATTAAACCATTATTAAACATTTTTTATTAATACACACACACACACACACACACACACACACACACCTGTCTCTCTCTCTCTCTCTCTCTCTCTCTCTCTCTCTCTCTCCCTTTCTCTCTCTCTCTCTCTCTCTCTCTCTCTCTCTCTCGCGCGTGCTCACTGTGGGCCACGCCCACAAGACGTGGGATTCAAAGCGCATTCCCTGCTTGACCAACTCAACTTTAATTTGATTCCTTGAGGGATCGGAATTCCAAATGAGCTCAAATGCACCAACATTTATTAAACATTTACTGAATTAAACAACTTAAAAAACTAAACTAAAAACTAAAGCGTTATTCCTTCTCTCTCTCTCTCTCTCTCTCTCTCTCTCTATCGTGTGCGATATTTGATATTATTTTACAATGTTATATTTATAATAATTGATTTAGGGGTGTTTTATGAGATACGGTAATGGTATTTATGGATGTATAGTACAGTATGAGCGTCACACGTCATACGTCACTGTAACAACTTACGTTCAGTTTCAACTTACGTTTGGCTGTCCGGAACCAATTAAAAACCTAAGTCGGGGAGCGTCTGTACTCAATGAAATATACTCAATAAAAATACTCATCTCACTCATTTGCCAAATCGGCTTACTCCTATGAAGGTCACAGTGAGGCTGGTGCATATCTCATTTAACACTGAGCAAAGGACGGACACATCATGAACAGTTTGTCAGACCAGTGAGGGGCTAACATTCACACAGCCATTCACGCTCACGTCCACATCTAGTGGAAATGTGGAGCAATCAATCGGCCTAATGTGCGAGTCTTTGGTTTCATTTAACCGGTATACCTGGAGGAAATCATTTTCAAGTACAGGGAGTACAGTCAATATCACACAGGAATGCCCAAGCCCAGGAGTTCAATCCAGGATCTTTTGCATTCAGGCAGACGTGGTGACCATACCACTATGCCGCCTAGATACAAAATAGCTGTATATAATAAATAAGTAACAGAGGAATGATTATTCTGTCACCGGGGTTGCAATCTTTCTTGGTTGTTTGCACCACTAGTAGTTTCTTAGCTTTCTACTATTGATTTTGTGATGCTCATTTCTTCTGCAATTGTTCCAACTGACATTTACCTAAATCATATCTGTATAATTGCTTCCTGAAGAAATTTGTTTACCTCTTCGGTCTCCTTTTGACAATCTTTAGCTGACAAGTACAGGGGAAAAATGCTTGTGCGATAGCCATTATTATGGACTTTTACTTTTCACTTGATCAGTGAGGTTCAAGGATAATAAATAGGGAGGGTGAAAAAACAACTTAATTTAAATCATTGTGTGTGCAAAGGAATGGTTAAAAAGTCCTGTCCACTGAAGGCTTTAGTTTCCCATAAAGGTCATCCAAGAGTCAAATTTGTGCTCCCCATGACCTGATTTTAAGATCGTATAACCGTACAGTTGATGATGATACTGCATGCAATGCACAGAAATGTTGTTTTGTACACATTGCAATTTTAGTTCTGTAAGTTGTTATCATTTAAAGGGTACCTGTGGTGAATTTGTATTAGCCATTTTAAATGATCATCATAAGTGGTTCCTTCAGGCAACATCAGTCCCTGCCCATTTTTAAAGTGTGCTCAAGTGTAACAACTCTAGACAAGCTCAAAGACTTGTTACCTTTCTGATTGGCTTTTCCATCCTGATAGCGGTGTGACATCGTTGTATTTCCTTTTGTTCCTAAAATAAATTTCAACAGGAAAGCCAAGGTGGAGAAATATTAGCTACATCATTTTGGACCTACCGTCACACTCACCTCTGGCAGCATACTTGTTCTCAGAGTCACAAGAATTAATGGCTCACTGTCTCCACAAGAGACTCCAACCCTACCCATCGTGCTGACATCACTTCCAGGGAGAACAACTGATAACCACTGCTAGTAATCGATGGGATACAATTTTTTACAAAGGTTTTGTGCTCCTTGGTGTCACGGTGCCGGTACTCTTTATGCATTTTGTCGAAAGGTCAATATAATTTTTTTAGCTTTGGATGTTTTTCTCATCTTTATTAATTTTAATTAAAAGCTGTTAACCACTGGGTTTTCAACATGGGCGTTCATAAAACAACTTTCTTGCTTGCTCACTGCTTTCGTCTTGGCTTTGATTTTGCTCTGCTCATGAACAAGCACACAGATACACACACACACACACACACACACACACACACACACACACACACAGCTCACTGCTCAGGGAAAAAAAGAAATATAGAGATGATATAATTTTTAGCTTGCCCTCAAGCAACTTCTTGTCAGTGCAGACTCACACTCTACCACACCCCTATCGGAGATACTGTATTATTTTTCTTTCGTCTTTACATGTCCTTCATTATTCTTTAAATGAGGGAAAAGTGTAATATTATGTGTAATGATAAGTTTGTGTAGTGTTCATTTTTGAGATGCCTTTCAGTAAAATAGGTAAACTATTAAGAAGTGGCCTCTTTTAGATGTACTGTATCAATCAATATGAACTGACATATAATTTCTACCTATGGGTAGAGTGGGCAGTAGTGGCCTAGTGGTATAGATCACTAGAAGGTTGGGGGTTAATATAACCCTCATCGTTGTGCAGTTATAACAATATAAAATACAGTAGGCCCTCGTTATTCGCAGGGGTTCGGTTCCGGCCCCTCCCACGAATCAAGATAATCTGGGAGTTCTGTACCTGGAAGTAAAACCCCATGTATCATATTACATGCATGAATGATCAACCAGAAGTAAAATACTATGTATCTATTACATGCCCTAAAATATGCTTCTTAAACACATTCTATAGACAGTCTTACTCATTAATATAGTATTAATGTAGTGAAATGTAGTAATGATTTAGAAAGACTTTTTAATTTTGTACTGTGATATTTATTAATAAAATATATAAACATTATACAGCAGGGGTCGGGAACCTTTTTGACTAAGAGAGCCAAAAAAAGACATATTTTAAAATCTAATCCTCCGAGAGCCGTATTTAATGACAATATAAAAAGACTCTGAATTTACTTTAAACGACATTGTCATAATGAAGTTATTTAATAATAAGAAAAGCACTTCTTACTATTAATGCGACTTCTAGTGCTGCATGGTTTTGCTGATCGCTTTGTAGTCTGGTTGATATGTGGTGAGGTTCAGCTTCATGCAGACGTTTAGGCTTCCATCTGTTCCATCTTGATGTTTTTCAGGTGAGAAGGACTGCTCACATGCCAAACATGGTCACTATGGCAAGACTCACACAATGCAGTGTTTATGTGACAGGAAGCGCATCCCAAGTTTTGGCAATCAGCTGGTCTGCGGGTTGAAGTTTTTCCATGTCTGGCCATTTGTGTTTGCTTGCCAGCTCTGCTTGGCTTCGTGCAAATGAGCTGATCAAAACTAGGGAAATTTACCGCTTTACTCAAAAACAACATGTGCAGTGTGTGGCTGTTGTTATAATCCAATAAAATTAGAGTTTCAAGGTATTGGACCCGCCCACATGTACAGAAAGGATTGGTTCTCCGCTGCGCACCACAGTAACGTGGCATCGAAAATAGACGTATAAGTTTAAATGTGCGAGATTTATTCATGTTTTTTGTTTTATTTGATGGATTTTTTTTTATTTTTATTTAAATTACACTGACATTATGAGAGCCAGATACAGTCATCAAAAGAGCCACATCTGGCTCGCCATAGGTTATATATATATTTGAGTATTCACGGACTGCCGAGCAGCTCGCACGTGATTCAAATTCAGCCAATGGCTGTCCTCCTTTCTGCTGATTGGTTGAGGTGATGTAACGCCCCTTTTTCCTCATTCGCGCAGAAGTTGGCAATGAGCCTTTTTTAGTGTGTTTTAATTACCAGTTAAGTTCTATGATGTCACAAACGCCTGCTTAAGCACCAGAAAAAGGTAATGAAGTTGGATGTCTCTTCTGAAGAAATAAGACTTTCTCCGGAAGAAACGACAGTTTCTTCTGAAGTCACGTCATTGCTGAAGAGGAATACAGTAATCCTTTGAACTGTTGTAAAACACTCCACTATTAAAGTCTTTTTTAATTATTATTCCAGTACATGACCTAAGGTAAATGTTTAAAATGTTTGTGTGTTATATTTTATTTACTGTGGTGTAGCATGTTTCTCATTGTGTTTTGTTTATCCAATTTGTTACATTTCTTGTTCTTTTATGTCCTTTTTGTTATGGTCTGTGTTTTGGTGGACTTTGATTTTGGCGCTGTGCCTCTCACTAACTGTTTACTTCCTGAGAGGCATAGCTGAGCTGCTCGGACACACCTGGATTCACTATTCTCATTTATTCCTAATAAACAAAAGCACGCTCAGCTCGGCGCCAGAGGATTAACTCACATCAACATCACCCCTTCTATGGTTTCTATCACTCTAAAATTCTGTTTTGTACTTCGGCTCCGGTTGGGGGGCGTGGCCGAGCTGCTCGGATTAATGCAGTTAATACCAGAATTCAGTCGTGTCATGCCTAATGCAATACAGTACGTTCCTCTCGTGGGCATTTTTGAAAACTACAGTGCTGTATGTTTATAAAGAGAATGCACTGAAAGGTGTTTTATGCGTATGATGTATAATGTTTATATTTTAGCATCAATAAATATAACAGTAAAAATTGAAAAGTTTTTCTTTATCATTACTTACATTTTACCACATTAATACTGTATTAATGAGTAAGACTGTCTATAGAATGTGTTTAAAAAGCATATTTTAGCGCATGTAATAGATACATAGTATTTTACTTACAGCTGCTCATTCGCGCATGTAACGTCATACATGGGGTTTTACTTCCGGGTACAGAACTCGCAGATTATCTCGATTTGTGGGAAGGCCCGGAATCGTACCCCCGCGAATGTCAAGGGCCTACTGTACTGTTCCCCCCAGTGCAGCTAACTGGGTTATCAAAGGCGGGCCATGTCTATGGTGAGAGGCATGTAAAAGAACCATTGCTGACTTTCGTAAAGAGTAGCCTGCAAAGTCGTCAGCGTGTTTCTGTCCCTTGCTAAAAAGGGTTGTGACAGGAAGGGCATCTGACGTAAAAATCTCTGCCAAATCAAACGTGCGAATCAGATGGTTCGCTGTGGCGACTCCTGAGTAAAAGGGAAAAAGCCGAAAGGAAGACAGACATATATATATATATATATATATATATATATATATATATATATATATATATATATATATATATATATATATATATATATATATATATACACACACACACACACACACACACACACACGCCGTGCTTCGTCTCACAAGTGCCTGAAGAGGAATAATCATCTGAACCGTTGTAAAGCTGTAGTATTAAAGTTTTTTTCAATTATTATTCCAGTACATTACCTAAGTTAATGTTTAGAATGTTTGTGTGTGTCTGTTTTGTTACCATGTGTTACTTGAGACAAACGCCTCACATTCAAAGGGGAAGGACTTAAGCAGCGTGCTTTAATTGAGGCAAGTGTGCAGTTTGTGTTTATAGGGAGTAGATGAGAGGACTTAATTCAGGGGTGAACTGTATTCAGCCTGAGCAGTTCAGCCGTGCCCCTCAGCCGGAGTGGGGAGAAAACAGACACACACAAACATTCTAAACATTAACTTAGGTACTGTACTGGAATAATAATTGAAAAAGACTTTAATACTACAGCTTTACAACAGTGCAGATGATTCTTCTTCTTCAGGTACTTCAGAGTAAACTGTCGTTTCTTCAGGAGAAATTCTTATTTCTTCAGACGAGACATCCAACGTCATTACCTTTTTCTGCCGCTTAGCCGGTGTTTGAGTGGCATCATAGAGCTTAACTGGTAATTAAAAAACACTAAAAAAAGGCTCATTGACAGCTTGTGCGCAAATGAGAAAAAAGGGACATTACATCATCTCAACCAATCAGCAGGAAGGAGGACAGCCATTGGATGAATTTGAATCACGTGACAGTTGCTTGGCAATCCGTGAATAGTCAAGAGCGCGAGTGTAAAATCGCAAATAGTCAAGGGTCTACTCTAATACACTTCACAATAACTCTTAACATTTTTCAGCTCTAACAATGTAAATTTACTTTTTCAGTTCATTCCTCTTCCACAAATCCATCAAATTCTTCATCTTCATGTGTCTGAGTTTCATAGTTGAGCGAGTTGGCATAAAGCCCGGATCCCTCAATTATTTTATTATTAATAATATTATATTATAATATTTTATTATCTATTATTCCCTCCCACATGGTGTCAGATCAAGAAAGACGGGGATTAGAAGTCTTCCTGGGTCATGATGTACACTTCTCTCAGCCACGTCGCCTTAAAGAAACGTCATAACAATAATAAACATGGCGGAGATTAGGTGGAAAAACAAGATTCTCAGCATTACCTGACTACGATAGCAGTAATGCTGGTATTTGGACATAAAGTTCGGATCCCTGTATTATTTTTTTTTTTATATTTTATTATCTATTATCTCCTCACGCATGGAGTCAGATAAATAGAGACGGGGATTAGAAGTCTTCCCAGTCGGAACCTGAACTTCTCTCAGCCAGGTTGCCTTAAAGAGACGTCATCACAATAATTTGCGATGTCCATTCACAACGTGAGTATTGTGTTCATTACATAATGGAGGTCATTACTTTTAAGAAAGCTGCATCAGCGTAATTTTAAATTCAAGAAGGTTAATCTGAGGTCTCAGGAGGAGATCTGTAGCAGTGCTTTATCTCGGTGATGAACGTCAGACTCTCATTAAGCCAGTTGAGTGTCCTGAGAATAGAGACTGAGATTAGGTGGAAAAACCAGGTACTCAGAGTTACCGGACTACAATAGCAGTAATGCTGGTATTTTGACATAAAGTCCGGATCTCTCTAACTTACGACCTGTTGACACCGATCTCTAGGTTGGAGTTTTTTGTATAATCCACCGGAATGGTGGTAAACGCTGAATTACTTTTCTTCACTTTGGTTTTGACGGGATCAGTGAGGTGGAGTCTCGTGGCTTCATCCATACATAAAAGCGCACCGGATTATAGAGCGCACCGTCAAATTTTTTGATGATTTTTTTGAGGATTTTAAGTATGCCCTATGGTCCGAAATATATGAATTTCTTCTATAAAATGTGTTTTTTCAAAAGAAGACATGCTAATGAATTGATTATTGAATTAAGGAAAATAATTAATCTAATTGTAGTTGGTGCCTTCTGGGTTTTTCCTTCTGCCATAATGCTTCTCGGTATTTTTTTCTCCATTTCATGAAAATTGTAGCAAGCTAGATGAACTTTGTGTGTCATACTGAAAGATGAAAGCTTTGGTGTTCATAACCTCTCTACTTTCTCCAAAGAAAATTACTCATACGCTCATAAGTCACCAACCACACAGCACTGTGTATGTAGTATTGATACACCTTATGCTGCCATACAGTTTGTGTGTGTGTGTGTGTGTGTGTGTGTGTGTGTGTGTGTGTGTGTGTCACTCTTGCAGGTAGATTACAGAAGTACATTCTTGCCATTTCTGTTTGTCCAGGACTGATTTAGGTTTTGGCAAACCTCCAATATGTAATGTGATACTACATTATGTAACCAATAAGAATGTATTTGGCATCCGAAATGATTTCTAGAATTGAGCTTGTATGCCTGTGTTTGGAAAAAATAATTTCTAGAAAGCTGTACCACAAAATAATTTGCCAAGACTTATAGTCTTAAACAAATTCTCTTAGGTGATAGTGTAAAGGAACAGTGTGTCCTTCCGTGCACTCGTCCTGGAAGGGTTTTGGAAGAGACTGGTTCTAGTGCATAGCTTTGCAATTAAGGTCAGTGTGTCCTCTGTTCAGCAGACACTGCAGTAACACCACCACACCCTGTCTATCGAGCACAGTGTTCTTAACATTTCAGAATCTTTGTTGTCTTTTCTGAGTTTGACATTTGGCTTAAAAATGGGCATATCTCTGCATGCGCGTGCACACACTGACACACACAAGCGCACAAGAATACATGGAAATATGCTCGGTTAACAATGTGCGGGAAGAATTCTGATTACAGGCTACTTATTTGGCTTTGTTTATAAGGAGCTGGCAGGAGGCAGTGGAGTAATTACTCCCCTGTTGTGCTCAAGAGAGGACAGAGGCTGTGTCTGCTAATTCCCTAGCTATGTGCATTTCTACATCACAGTTTCCTTACTTCTCATTTTCTCTTTCTCACATATTACCTCTTGTTTGTTTTCCTTTTTTCTCTCCTGGCCTCAAGATGTGTGTCTATTCTCCTCATTTAATTGAGTTAAAAGTATTGATTTGTGCAATGTGTAAAATTCCTTCAGTGTCCTTTATAAAGGAGCTTTGTCACTCTGATTTGTGACAATGTTAAAATAAATACACAGTCTGTTTAGTCATAATTATTTGCTCAGCTTAGCTTAAAGCTTACTAATACAGGTAGTGTCTGACTTACGACCGCATTTGGTTCTGATCAACAGGTCGCAAGACGGTTTGGACGCAAGTCAGGTCTGTACATGTATTACTAGTATGTATACTGTACCTTTATAGACGTTTGTATCAAAATTCCCGTAACATTCCCACCAAGCAGCAGAGTCAGCCTCACCTTAAACACTTTGTAATATTTTTTATAATAATAATATTCATAATACTAACAATAATGATGATGATGATAATAATAATGATGTTATTGTTCTTTTCTTGCTCGAATTCTGTCTCTTATCTTTATGTACACGTGTTCGTATGTACAATCACTCATACACACGCACACACGTATTCTTCTGTATGTTTTTTTTTTTTTTTTTTGTCTCATTCAAGTATGTAAGCTATTGATTCATTTTTTTTTAAGTCATGGGTGATCATAAAGTTGAACAGTCGTAAGTTGCCCACGTCATAAGTGAGCGACTTCCTGTACTTAAATTCACTCAGTGTTGACCTTGATGTGATTTCTAAAAATGCATTTGCCTTTTTGTTGTTGCCTGCTTCTTGGTCAGTAGTTTATTCATTTTCTGAACTGCTTAATTGTAATTAGGGTCACGGGGAGGCTGGTGCCCATCTCAGCCATATCTGGGCGAGAGGGAGGGTGCAGCCTGGATAGGTCGCCAGGCCACCGCAGTAACACACTGATGGCTATGCAGCATACTCTTGTAGAAAATCAGCAATGGCTCTTTTACATGGCTCACACCATAGACATTGAAAGACATCGCCGGTCTTCGATAATGCACTGGGCTGGACAACAGTGACAAATGTTGACAGTGGGGCTAGAACCCCCCAACTTTAGGATTGGCAATCCAGCACCTTACCGCTGGGCAACCACTGCCCTGGGTCAGTAGTTTTATGGCACAAATAATAATTCCTCCATGTTAAAGTAAAGTGTTTGGAATTAATCCTGTCTGGCCAAATAAGTCACATACACATATTTTGTTGGACTGCCTTTAGCCTTGATTACAGAATGTATTGTTGCTTCAGTTGGTCCAGTGAAGACTCAGTAATAAAATGAAGTCTGCTGGCAATATGAACTGTTCTCACGTCTGTCAAAACATTGCCATGGCAAATACACAAAATATTTTGTGGTCCAACAAAATACTAGAGTTTTTTGTTTTGTTTTGTTTTTTGCACAGTGTATGAAAAATGAATTAAAAAAAAAATAAATAAATAAATAAAAGCTTCCAGACAATTGTGTTTGATCAGTATTGTGCTTTATAGCTTTCATGAGCAGGACCAGAAGAACATAAAGGTCATATATTGCAGTCATTATATCTGAAATAATGAACACAAGACATACTTTATGTTTCCTCTGCAGTTTTTAATAAACACTATCACAGGCAGCTGTTATGAGCCATGACTCAAATGGATATCGCTGTGAACCTCATTGCCCTTTTAAAGTTTACATTTGGAAGATCATCTCAAAAGACCACTTACCATGAGCAGGGCTTGGCTGGATATTTATGAGTGTCCTGTATTGGTCATTATTGTGTGTAGTTAGCCGTAGGCGACAGATACTACTCGTTAGATAGATAGTAAAATGGCATTTTTGATCATTTGGGGGGGGGGAGGCTTACAAGTCAAAATAACTCAGCTGGTGAAGCACTAACTCTTTTAGAGTGAGATTTACAAATACAAATTAAATCAAGAGAATATATTTTTCATTTATTATTATTCATGAATTGATCAACAAACAGACATCAACTCAAGACCAAAGAGAGAAGCAATGACACAACAGTCCATACAGTATGGTGTTTGATGTGTGGTGCAATGCAATGCAATATCCTCTTTATTTCTATTTTAGTACCTTTAATACATTTTAAAATAAATGAAATTCTTTTCAGACAATGCCTTGTGTTTTATATCTCATAATATCAGTATTCTTTAGACAAATATGTGATGCATATTTCATTTGAGGTTAAAATCTTAGTCTTCATTTAGTTATTTAGATACCTCTTATTTTCAATTAAAGTCCACATTTGTGAATTTTCTCATCTTAGAAATGTAATCTTCCATTTTGATAAGGCAGACTGTAAAGGAAATACAACAAACGAAGAAGATTGTAGGTTGGACAAGAATCGTGGGCTCTCAAGCGCTTTTTGCCATGAGTCAGGGGTACTGTTCGTCTCACTGAGTAACTTTTTTAAATGGGTTTTATGATTAATCTGCAGTCTAAACATGTTACAGAAATACACTTTATACAGTATCTACATTAAGAAAAGGCAAAGCATATAATCTCAGTGTTTGAAAGCATTTCATCTATGTTATGTAGAGGGCCAGAGACACACTATTTGCATCACATGTCCGTGCAGTTTGGGAGGGATTACACTGGCCACTGAACGGCACAGCAAAGCACTGCCTCACTGTACAGCGCCTTCTTGTACAGGTATACCTCGGCTTACATCATTAATTGGTTCCAGGAGAGACGACGTAAGTCAAAAACAATTTAAATCAAATTAGCTTGTCTCTAGGCTAGGCTATGCCAAATTTACTTATATATATCTTCTTTTCCTTTCGGCTTTTCCCTTCGGAGGCCGCCACAGCGAACCATCCGCCACCATCTCACCCTATCCTCTGCATCTTCTACTCTTACACCAACTACCTTCGTGTCCTCCTTCACCACATCCATAAATCTTCTCTTTGGTCTTCCTCTAGGCCTTCTGCCTGGTAGTTCCAACCTCAGCATCCTACTCACTATTCCTCCTCCGTACATGTCCAGACCATCTCAATGTAGCCAATCTATATCTCAATATCTCAATCTATAACCTATAATCTCAATATATATATATATATATATATATATATATATATATATATATTTATATCTCTTCTTTTCCTTTCGACTTTTTCCCTTTTTCAGGGGTTGCAACAGCAAATCATCTGATTCACATGTTTGATTGATTTGGCATAGGCTTTTACGTCGGATGCCCTTCCTGACACAACACTTTAGCAAGGGGCAGAAACATGCTGACGGCTCTGCAGCTCCTCTTTGCGAAAGTCAGCAATGGTTCTTTGACATGCCTCACACCATGGACAGTGGGAGACATGGCCGGCCTTTGATAACCCAGTTATAACCCAGTTAGCTGCCCTGGGGGATATATATAATATATATATATATATAAATTATATATATATATATATATATATATATATACATACATACATACATACATACAGGATTTTCTGAGTAGATCCTTCCGTAGGAGAGTGCTCAATACCTTTTGGTGGAGCAAATAACAATAAAAATAAAAGGACAGGACAAAGACTTTCTATTGAAACTCCATTTATCACTACAGATCTGTTTGGAGGGGTGGTGAAACCATCCTCTCTCTTCAGGTGATTATAGAAGAATATAGAAGAATATATATATATATCCAGGTAACGTAAATCCAGGTAACAAAACTGCCTTAGGTACATATACTGTGTCTATATATATTCTTATTACATATATATATATATATATATATATATATATATATATATATATATATATATAAAAATTTTTTCCCCCTGTAACGGGGGAGTTTCGTAAGTAGGGGGCGCATATTACATGTAAAACGCGTGATTCATTCCAAGGCCCCCAATACGACCCCTAAACCCTTTAAAAATTATAAAAGCATACCTTTTAAGGTATTTACTTTGTGTTGACCATGTCTTCTTAGCAGAGTTATAATCTTACAAATGTTTATGCAGGGTTAAAAACCTGAGCCAAAAAATAAAGTTGCAATGAGCACCACTCGAAAAACTCATGAAACAACAGTAACTCTGTCCTTTACACAAAAAGCATCATGGGTATTATGTAGATAGAGCTACTAGGAGGCTACTAGGATAGCCAATAGGAGGGAGCTGTGGCATCCCTCCTAGCCAGTGGGAGGCCAGTGGCGCGGGATGTTTGGAGATAGCCAATGGGAGGGAGCTGCATCATCCCTCCTAGCCAATGGGCAGCCAGTGTGGCAGGATATTGGGAGATAGCCAATGGGAGGCCAGCAGGGCGAGATGTTGGGAGATAGCCAATGGGAAGCCAGCAGGGCGGGATGTTGAGAGATAGCCAATGGGACAGCAACTTGTGCATTGTTTGAATTTTTGAGATGGTCCTTTTGTAACATGAACTTGTTTCGTATCCAAAGACAAAAATTTTAGGAAAATGTTTTTCGTAACCTGGAATTTTCATTTGCTGGGACTATCGTAAGGTGAGATACCACTGTAATATACAGAAAGCCCCCTTATTCGCAGGGGTTTCATTCTGCCCTCACCCATGGATCCCAAAAATCTGCGAATAATTGATGCGATTTTAAAACCCTATGCATGATATCACAAACGCTGAAATATGCTTATTAAACACATTCTGTAGACAGTCTTACTCATTAATAATGTCATAATGCAGTAAAATGTAGTAATGATTAAGTTAAAACTTTTTACTTTTGTACTGTGGTAATATTTATTATTGAATAAAGCGCTTGGGCTCCTCACCAGAAGCTGGAGATGCATGGTGTTTGAGTGGCATCATTGGGCTTACATAAATATTAGAAACGTTCTAAAAAAAAATTCAATTCGCAATTCAAGTAATCACATTGATGACATGTGCACGAAGGAGAAAAAAAAAGGTGTACACATCATCTGCAACCAATCAGCAGGAGGGAGAAACAAAAGCTCTCCCCCATTTGATAAATTTGAATCACGTGCAAGTAATGTCATGATCCATATGTATAATTTACCAGGGCTGCTGCTAATTCAGTGCTTCTCAAATAGTGGGGTACGCCCCCCTTGGGGGAAATGGTGTGATGCCCCTGGGGCGCGTCCAACCCTGGGGAACATGCTTTTTTGCCATACTGTACGAGAATGAAGTGTTTTTTTATTATTTAATTATTTTTTATTTTTGTTAATAAAGAAACAAGGTTATGCAGAAATATTTTAATGACAGTTTTATAGACAAATAATACTATTTATCGTTACTCCGGGGGCCTGAAATGTTGTCTTTTTTTCTTTCTAAAGGAGGCGTCACAGAAAATAATTGAGAAGCACTGCGCTAATTGAAAAACATTATGAAAAAAAGCTTTTGACAGCAAAATTCATGAGTATGTGGGGCTGGGGATTAATGTAAAATATAATACAGGGGTCCCCCCGCAACCACCGAAATGCACATGCATAAGAGGTTTAAAAAAAAAAAAAAAAAAAACACACAACATACGCACGCACGCAGGTATGTGTGCACGCACTCAGATGCGCACCTCACAAAAATGTAACTAGTTTTGATGGGAGGTTTTGGGTTGTTGTTTTTTTGTTTGTTTGTTTAGGGATTTTTCTTTTTTGCATAATTGGCCTTGTTTTTGTGGCATTTTCCTTAACTTTCCCCCTGTTCTTCCTTAATTTCCTTATTATAACTATAATACTATAGTTTCAGTGTTGTGTGCAATAGCAGGTCTTCTATGATTTCAGAGTACACTCACCTCAAGCAAGAATTCTGTTTTGGGTTCAAGCCCCATGGTGAGTAAGGACATTTCTGTATAGAGTTTGCCTGTACTCCCTGTGCTTGCATGGGTTTCCTCCGGGTGCTACAGTTTTCTACCACAGCCCAAACTTCTCTAGGTGTGAGTTTGAATGACTATTTGTTGTAGAGGGTTGATGTATCCTACAGGAATTAGTGTAAACTGTTGTTGTGACCCTGCCTACTTGGGCAAAGCTCAAATAAATAATGAATTAAAAAGCGAGTAACATTGACTATCTGGTTATGGTGGCACCTGCCAAGGAGTAGGACGTGTTATGCAGAACGTGAGTCTTAATGTGTTGGAAACAGAAAAAAATCAGCAAAATGATCAGATTGACTTTGATAAGTGCCATATTGTGATGGCTAAATGACTCGGTGTATACACCTCCAAAACTGTGAACCGGCAAGAATGTTAAGAGTGCACACGTCTGAGTGGTATAGCTCATTGGTTTTTTTTATACCAATGAAAATTAACAAATATAATTAGATAATTATCAGGTTTTAGATATTTTATGTTTTTAGTAATAGTTTATTACCTTTATATTTCTAATTTTTTATAATAATAAAGTGTTTCTTATAAAGTCATACAATATATGCATCAAAACCTGTCGCCACGGAGAGAATGTATGCTCTATTGTCTTGGAAATATCTTGAATGATGCTCATCTATTCCTCCATTATGTCTGTTATCGATACTTGATGTTAAATCATGTTGTTCCCACAGTAAAACAATGTGCCTTTTGCAAATTTCTTTACTGCAAACAAAGACATAAAACAAAGAAATAAATGATAAGATAAAGATAGAGATCTTTATTGTTAACTGTTGCATGAACAATGAAAATCAGTTTAGCGGTTCTTTGTTTAGCAGCAATTATAAAAAGAAAGTGCACAAAAGAAAAACCAAGGAATTATACCAAGATTTACCTGTGTATATACTTACATAGCCATCTATACGCATATGTATAAGTACACATATAGGCATATACAGTCATACCTCACCTTATGAAATTAATCCGTTACAGAAGTGGTCTCGTAACCTGATTTTTTTGTAAGTTGATTAGCATTTTACATGTAAAAGGCCTGATTCGTTCCAAGGCCCCCAATACTACCCCCTAAACCCTTTAAAAATTATCAAAGTATACCTTTTAAGGCCTCCTTCTGCTTCAATATCGTACCGATGGTAGACGGGTTTCAGCCATATTCCTTTGCAATATCACTCAACCGCATGCCACAAGGCCGCTTCTTCTTTTCACTCGCACCGGGAATCACTTTCTTGAGGCCCATGATGAATGACAGAAAATAAGTTGCAATGAGCACACTTGGAAAAACTCACAAAACAGCAGTAACTCTATCCTTTACGCGTGTTAGAACTCTGTGACAAATAATGGATTGAAGGCCACGAAAAAGATCATGGGTATTATGGAGATGCAGCTCCTGACTAGCCAATGGTCGAAGGCACACGAAAAGCATTATGGGTATTATGGAGATACAGCTCCCTCCTAGCCAATGGGAGGCCAGCGGGGCAGGGTGTTGAGAGATAGCCAATGGGAGAGCAACTTGCGCATTGTTTGAATTTTTGAGATGGCGCGTTTCATAACATGAATTTATTTTGTATCCAGAGACGGAAATTTTAGGTAAATGCATTTTGTAACTTAGATTTTTTTGTTTGTTGCGTCTTTCGTAAGGTGAGGTACCACTGTGTGTGTGTGTGTGTGTGTGTGTGTGTGTGTGTATGTGTGTGTATGTGCGTGTGTGTGTGTGTGTGTGTGTGTATATGTGTGTATGTATATGTGCGTGTGTGTATGTGTATATATATATATAAAACCGCAATCATGTTTAATTCTGCCGACCTGACTGCTGTCCAGAAGGCCATCATTGACACCCTCAAGCAAGAGGGTAAGACACAGAAAGAAATCTCTGAGCGAATAGGCTGTTCCCAGAGTGCTGTATCAAGGCACCTCAGTGGGACGTCTGTGGGAAGGAAAAAGTGTGGCAGAAAACGCTGCACAACCAGAAGAGGTGAGCGGACCCTGAGGAAGATTGTGGGGAAGGCCCGATTCCAGACCTTGGGGGACCTGTGGAAGCAGTGGACTGGGCTACAGGTGCCGCATTCCCCAGGTCAAGCCACTTTTGAACCAGAAACAGCGGCAGAAGTGCCTGACCTGGGCTACAGAGAAGCAGCACTGAACTGTTGCTCAGTGGTCCAAAGTACCTTTTTGGATGAAAGCAAATTTTGCATGTCATTCAGAAAACAAGGTGCCAGAGTCTGGAGGAAGACTGGGGAGAAGGAAATGCCAAAATGCCTGAAGTCCAGTGTCAAGTACCCACAGTCAGTGATGCTCTGGGGTGCCATGTCAGCTGCTGGTGTTGGTCCACTGTGTTTTATCAAGGGCAGCGTCAATGCAGCTAGCTATCAGGAGATTTTGGAGCACTTCATGCTTCCATCTGCTGAAAAGCTTTATGGAGATGAAGATTTCATTTTTCAGCACGACCTGGCACCTGCTCACAGTGCCAAAACCACTGTTAAATGGTTTACTGACCATGGTATTACTGTGTTCAATTGGCCTGCCAACTCTCCTAACCTGAACCCCATAGAGAATATGTGGGAAATTGTGAAGAGAAAGTTGAGAGACACCAGACCCAACACTGTGGATGAGCTTAAGGCCGCTATCGAAGCATCCTGGGGCTCCATAACACCTCAGCAGTGCCACAGGCCGATTGCCTCCATGCCACGTCGCATTGAAGCAGTCATTTCTGCAAAAGGATTCCCGACCAAGTATTTAGTGCATAACTGAACATAATTATTTGAAGGTTGACTTTTTTTGTATTAAAAGCACTTTTTTATTGGTCGTATGAAATATGCTAATTTTTTGAGATAGGGATTTTTGGTTTTTCTTTACTTTTTTGCCAAAATTATCAATATTAAAACAATAAAAGGCTTGAACTACTTCAGTTGTGTGTAATGAATCTAAAATATATGAAAGTCTAATGTTTATCAGTACATTACAGAAAATAATGAACTTTATCACAATATGCTAATTTTTTGAGAAGGACTACACTATATAAATATATATATATATATATATATATATATATATATATATATATATATATATATATATATATATATATATACACACACCTATATATCCATCCACACATTTACACACTATACACCTATTCACACATACACAGAAGGCTGAATGGTATGGCAAAGGTGCAGGATATACACTGGGTAAGAGGTAGAGCTTTTAATTATCAGGTGCATGGTGGTAAAATGTTATGATGTTCGAGACCTGCTCTAAACATGAGTATTGCACTGTACAGTAAGATGGTCTGAATGATGTTTATTCAGTCAGTGTGTGTGATGGTGGTGGGGTTACACATTTAACAGCTTGAAGGTCAAAGCTATTCTTGATCCTTTTTGTTTTCAGTGTCCTGCACCTTTTTGTCCAGGGTATGTGGGGGCTCTGATAAGTCCACTGGCTCTCCTCTGAAGCCTGTCAGTGTAAATGTTACTGAGGGAGGGTAGTGTAGTTCCAGTCATTCGCTCTGCCTTCCTCACCACCTGCTGCAAGGCTTTCCTGTCTTCTGCAGTACAGCTGCTAAACCACACTGTACATCAGTAGGTCAGTAGGCTCTCTATGGCGGAGTAGTAAAAGTTTGTCAGTAGGGATCAGGGTGGATGGGCTTGTCAGGGCTTTCTGAGCTAGATGCTTGTGGTCCAAGTGAAGTCATTAGAGATGTGGACTCGAAGAAACTTGAAGCACTCCACCCACTCTACCTCCTTTCCATCAATGTAGAGGGCAGAGTGCTTCATTTCAAATTTCACTATAACTATCAGTGAATCTGGTTTGTTTTCATCTGATTATTTTATGCCCTTTTGGATGAGTATGGTTAATCTGCGATAACTAAAAATAAGTTGTGCGACTGCTGAGTGGTTTGGTGCTAGGTGGTCACATATTATAAGCATGGTGGGATGGAGGCAATGCACATACTGGCAGTGGCGAGAGAATTGTGGTGTATGTGGATGTAATCAGATTTAGGACAAGTGCAAAAAAAATTGGACCTTCATCTTCTTCTTCTCCTTTTGGCTTTTTCCCTTTTTCAGGGGTCGCCTCAGCGAATCATGTGATTCGCACAATTGATTTGGCATAGATTTTTACGTCAGATGCCCTTTCTGACACAACCCTTTTAGCAAGGGACAGAAACTTTGCAGATACTCTTTACAAAAGTGAGCAATGGTTCTTTTACATGCCTCTCACCATAGACAGTGAGAGACATGGCCGTACTTTGATAACCCAGTTAGCTGTACTGGGGGGGGGGGGGGGGGGGCAGTGACAACATTGTGGAGAGTGGGACTTGAATCAGCAATCCAGCGCCCTATACCACTAGACCTTGAGAAAAAACATTGGACCATAAAACTTAAATATATAGGCTGATCCACCAGTCATAGGTCCAGGACAATCAGGAAGAAAACCATTCATTTCTGGTCATTAGTCAATCAGTCGGTACATCTTTATAACATACCAATCTCCTGTTTAAAAACAGGGGCTTGAAGCATTTAATTATTTCTAAATGTGATTAAACAAAATGGTTATAAATGAATTACCTATTGTTTTTTTAAATAACATTTTATAGTCGTACTGTATTCCCATAATGCTTTGACTTGAAGAACTACAATAGTGTCTTCTGAACAATACTGTCTTTTTTATTGTGATGTGAGTTCAAGCTCAAAACCAAAACTCTACAGTGCATAATATTAAATTAATTTAGACCATGAGGGTGTCATGCAGGATGATTATTACTGAAAATGTACCAGAGTCATATTATTGAACCAAAATATATTGAAAAGAGTTGCAGCAGATGGACGAAAAGAGAGAAAAGACAGATCAAACCACCTGGTGTGGAAACTGAGCAGCATTAGGCATTGGAAATTGGTGGAGTTGGTGCAGCATATATCCTCATATACAAGCCAATTGCTACAATTGGAAATTCATAATAGCAGTATTCAATAGGTCCATTTCTCGTGGGTACATCCACCCTGCAGTCCTGGACTCTTTTTTTTTCCTTCTGTCTAATATTAAATGAAAGGAGCAACCAATGCCACATAAAACAAATATTTAGACTGATCCACCAGCCACAAGTCGGGGACAATCATGACCACATGTGTACTATATAAGAGCTTTATATTAATAACAGATTTCTGAAGTCAAACTTGTGACCTACTGTATGTTTTGTATCCCTTTTGCAGATACTCTGAAAAATAGTATCCCAATCCTATTGTGGTATGCTGCACTGACACCCAAGGCTTAGAAATATGTACATGCCATACTCAAATAGTAAGGGGCGGTTCAACATTTTCAACATTTTCCCAAGCGTACAGAGAGTACGCTTTATTAATGTAAATGTTTGTGTTCTAACACATGTGCAGGAACCGGAGGCGGTACTAACAAACTGTGCTTTATTCTCACACTCGCTTTTTGTTTGATTGACAGTGTTCAGCTATTATTGCTTACTGATAATGTTATGTTTGTTGATTGGTCAGCTCGGGCGTACACATGCGCAGTGCCCGTTACACGTTTACTTCCTGACTCTAGTCATGCAGAACTTATCTCCGACTTTCTCTTCAATAACAGTCATTAAGTTTATTTATAAGATTGTGAATACACGTAATTTCTTGTCCAGCAGAACTCAACTCCTGCTGTGCACCCTGTGCACCCCCCCCCAGCCTACACCCTTGATCAGCTGCCTTCTGATGTTTCAGCAGCTGATACCGGGTTGGGTAGTATTCATTGCAAACTTTGCAGATATGCAACATTGCAGGTTGTTGGCGAATCGTGCATTGAGAGTTTCAAACGTACACGCATATTATATATATATATATATATATATTCATGAGCGCATGTATTATTGTTGATGGACATTTATATATTAAAAAGTGTACACAGACATCTTACCCCCTCCCCTCAGCGTACCTTTTGTACGCTTAGGAAAATGTTGAAAATGTTGAATGACCCCTAAGAAAGCGCTAATTTAAACATTTTAAAGATGTCCGGTCACTGAATCGAAAAACACCAAATGTTTTGCTCTATTGTAAATGTCATGATTTCGGACCAAGATCTAAAGCAATACATTGTAGCCACAAATGCAGCCATGAGGCGGGGGGGGGGCACTAACCAGTGTCTCTCCCCCTTATGCCGGTCCCAAGCCCGGATAAATGCAGAGGGTTGCGACAGGAAGGGCATCCGGCGTAAAACTTCTGCCAAAAAAAAAAATGCAAATGATCAATACAGAATTCATACCGGATCGGTCGAGGCCCGCGTTAACAACGACCGCCATCAGTGCTGTCAACCAACAGGGTGCTGATGGAAATTGGACTACTGTTGGTCGAAGACGTCGAAGAAGGAGAGGCGGGAGGCGTGTCCGTAGGCAGAGAGAGAAGAGGAAATGCGTGAGCCTCGGACTGAGAGTAGGGACTTTGAATGTTGGAACTATGCAAGGAAAAGATAGGGAGCTGGCTGACATGATGCAGAGGAGGAAGGTGGACATACTGTGTGTTCAGGAGACAAGGTGGAAAGGTAGAAAGGCTAAAAGCTTAGGAGCAGGGTTTAAACTGTTTTATAATGGTGTGGATGGGAAGAGAAATGGAGTAGGAGTCATCTTGAAGGAGGGGTTTGTCAGGAATGTTCTAGAAGTGAAAAGAGTGTCAGACAGAGTGATGAGTCTCAAGTTAGAAATTGAAGGCGTGATAGTCAATGTTGTTAGTGCTTATGCCCCACAGGCAGGATGTAAGCTAGAAGAGAAGGAGAGATTCTGGAGTGAGTTAGATGAAGTGATGCAGAGTACCCCCAGAGGTGAAAGAGTGGTCATTGGAGCAGACTTCAATGGACATGTTGGTGCAGGCAACAGAGGGGACGAGGAAGTGATGGGCAGGTTTGGTATCCAGGACAGGAACACAGAAGGACAGATGTTGATCGATTTTGCAAAAAGGATGGAAATGGCTGTGGTGAATACTTTCTTCCAGAAGAAACAGAAGCATAGGGTGACTTATGAAAGCGGAGGTAAGAGCACACAGGTAGACTACATCTTGTGTAGGCGATGTAATTTGAAGGAAGTCAGTGACTGCAAAGTAGTAGTGGGTGAGAGTGTTGCCAAACAGCATAGGATGGTGGTGTGCAGGATGACACTGATGGTGAGAAAGGTGAAAAAGGCAAAGGTAGAGCAGAAGACAAAGTGGTGGAAGCTGAAAAAGGAAGAGTGTCGTGTTGTCTTCAAGGAGGAGTTGAAACAGGCTTTGGGTAGTCAGGAAGTGCTTCCAGAGGACTGGACAACCACAGCCAATGTGATCAGGGAGACCGGTAGGAGAGTATTTGGTGTGTCCTCTGGAAGGAAAGTAGATAAGGAAACTTGGTGGTGGAATGAGGAAGTGCAGGAGTGTGTACAAAAGAAGAGGTTAGCCAAGAAGAAGTGGGACATTGAGAGGACCAAAGAGAGTAAACAGGAGTACAGGGAGACACAGCGTAAGGCGAAGGTAGCAGTGTCAAAGGCCAAACAGAGGGCGTATGATGACTTGTATGATAGGTTGAACAGTAAGGAGGGAGAAAATGATCTATACAGGTTAGCACAGCAGAGAAATAGAGATGGGAAAGACGTGCAGCAAGTTAGAGTGATAAAGGACAGAGAGGGAAATGTATTGACTGATGACAGAAGTGTGCTGGGAAGATGGAAAGAGTACTTTGAAGAGCTGATGAATGAGGAAAATGAGAGAGAAAAAGAGTAGAAGGGGTGACCGTTGAGGAGCAGGAAGTAGCAAAGATTAGTAAGGGAGAAGTGAGGAGGGCATTGAAGAGGATGAAGAGTGGAAAGGCAGTTGGCCCTGATGACATACCAGTTGAGGTATGGAAGTGTCTAGGGAGGTAGCAGTAGATTTTCTGACAAGAATATTCAACAAGGTCTTAGAAAGTGAGCAGATGCCAGAGGAATGGAGGAGAAGTGTGCTTGTGCCCATTTTTAAGAACAAGGGCGATGTACAGAGTTGTGGCCACTACAGAGGGATAAAGTTGATGAGCCATACAATGAAGCTATGGGAAAGAATAGTGGAAGCAAGACTAAGGGCAGAGGTCAGCATTTGTGAACAACAGTTTGGTTTCATGCCAAGAAAGAGCACCACAGATGCAGTGTTTGCTTTGAGGATGTTAATAGAGAAGTACAGAGAAGGTCAGAAGGAGCTGCATTGTGCCTTTGTGGATCTGGAGAAAGCATATGACAGGGTGCCGAGAGAAGAACTGTGGTATTGTATGAGGAAGTCTGGAGTGACAGAGAAGTATGTTAGAGTGGTGCAGGACATGTATGATAGATGTAAGACAGTGGTGAGGTGTGCTGTCGGTGTGACAGAAGAGTTCAAGGTGGAGGTGGGACTGCATCAAGGGTCAGCTCTCAGCCCCTTCTTGTTTGCTATGGTGATGGACAGGCTAACAGATGAGGTTAGACAAGAATCTCCATGGACTATGATGTTTGCAGATGACATCGTGATCTGTAGTGAGAGCAGAGACCAAGTGGAGGAAAATCTAGAGAGGTGGAGGTATGCCCTGGAAAGGAGGGGATTGAAGGTTAGTCTTAGTAAGACAGAATACATGTGTGTGAACGACAAGGACCCAAGAGGAACTTTGAGGTTACAGGGGCAGATATAAAGAAGCTGGAGGATTTTAAGTACTTAGGCTCAACAATCCAGAGCAATGGAGAGTGTGGAAAAGAGGTGAAGAAGCGCGTGCAGGCAGGTTGGAATGGATGGAGAAAAGTGTCTGGTGTGATGTGTGATAGAAGAGTATCGGCAAGAATGAAGGGAAAAGTGTACAAGACGGTGATGAGGCCAGCAATGTTGTATGGTTTAGAGACAGTGGCCCTGGGGAAAAGACAGGAGTCAGAGTTGGAGGTAGCAGAGATGAAAATGTTGAGGTTCTCTTTGGGAGTAACGAGGATGGATAGGATCAGAAATGAGTACATCAGAGGGACAGCACATGTTAGATGTTTTGGAGACAAAGTCAGAGAGGCTAGATTGAGATGGTTTGGACATGTACAGAGGAGGGATAGTGAGTATATTGGTCGTAGGATGCTGAGGTTGGAACTACCAGGCACAAGGCCCAGAGGAAGACCAAAGAGAAGATTTATGGATGCAGTGAAGGCGGACATGAAGGTCGTTGGAGTAAGAGTAGAAGATGCAGAGGATAGGGAGAGATGGAGGCAGATCATTTGCTGTGGCGACCCCTGAAGGGAACAGCCGAAAGGAAAAGAAGAAAAAGAAGATCTAAAGCAATACATTGTTTTAGTACAGATTTTTTTTCCATGTACTGAAGTATTGCCAAATAAATATTGCTTTTTGTCTGCTACGAATCATAGTTGTGTAAAGCACAATGCAATCAGGAATTTCAAGCAAACGCCAACCTCCTTGGCGACTCATAAGAGTCCCAGTTAAAAGAAAGATATTGCAACAATATTATTAAATAGGTAAGCTATGTGCCATGACCACTTGGCAAAGGTGTTCATCTTGTAGTAAATCGAATTCTCTAAATCAGCACTAGATTACACTGTGGAAAGTAATTGAAGAATCAATTGAAAAATTAGCTGGACTGAACCACTTATTTTAAAAAGGACATGGAGTATCCCCTCAGGTAACCAATCAGTATTTCAGTAACATCCTTCTTGCTTATCTAACTTTTCATTAGAAAAAAACTGGCTACTAGAAAGCTATTCGGAAGCTAATTAATTAATCAGTGTCATTAAAGCACTTTGTCCTTCAAAAAATAAAGTGAAACCTATTTTTAAACATAATTGCTTTGTAAATTTAGTGGTTTATAAGTCTAATGTCTTTAACTTCATCAAAATCTATCTCACAATGCAGCCTGCTTTTTCTTTTCAGATGAATAGTAGGCATTTTCAATAGACCCACATTATGTAAACACACGCGCGCGCACACACACACACACACAGCTCAGTGGGACTTGAGCTCTGCTCCAACACACCTGACTCAGCTAATAAGTGACTCCATAATTAAGCAATGAGCTAATATAGATGGGTTAGATTATGATAAAAAATGGTTATATAAAATGGTTTCCAAACCAGTCTCATGGAAAAGGGGTCCAGGTATAAATGAGGAAGGACTAGAATCCATTTTTTAAATACATTTTATAAGCTCTTTAAGTCTGTCTCTCTAAATCTCATCATGTGAGCTCAGTAGGTTCAAACATAAGACTAGTGCTTATTGCATATATGTGGTATTGAAATACGGATTGTGCAGCTATGGTTAGAGCATTTGTAAATTCCCAAACATGCAGAGTAATCATGTAAAAGTTTGATATGTCCATAGTGTGTTCTTCTGATGGTTGTTAGGACAATGAATTCATTGTGTACAAGGTGCTAATCACATTGTTGTTTGTCAATGTATTTCTAGGTCACTGCAAATTGGGAAGTGGTTGTCAATGGGACTAGTTTCCTTTAGAGATGAAACAGGCTTTTTAATGACACATCCCACACAATTTTAAATCAGAAAACAAGCATAGCGATATTTAAAAATGTTCCTTCTCTCTTCTTATAAAAATCACAATGCTTATTCTGTGCTGCAAACAACTAATCTATGTTTACACTTGGCATAACCTTGTTATAGCCTAACACTGTAAGAACACAATCCGCCGTAATTAATGTGTCATGAACACCTGACATGTAATTTCACTGAAGTAATTAGTGGAGTAGAAAATATCTTAATACACAGCATGTTGAAAAATCCTGAAACTTACCAGCAACACCATTTAAATAGATGTGCACATTTTCTAAATTAATCTATAATAGTAATTTTGGTAGCATGGATATTATTGAGCATTACTCTGTTGTGGTATATAATTGTCAGAGAATATAGCAGATTCTGTTTTAATATTGCAGTGACAGTAAAAAAAGAAATATTACATCTGCTACCTGTTTAGTTTTGCTGCTAAGAATAGCATCTGAGCCTCATGAACGTAGTCATCGTAATGCCTTTGACTCAAAACAAAAGAACAAGTTATCCAAGGATAAGTGACCTAGTGAACTAAAGCAGGTCTTATTAGCTCTCACCCAAAGGACTACAGCAAAGTTGTTCGGCATTGTACAGGCGATCGGTTTTGTGAAGACTGTTGCCCACCTGTGATCTGAGCTACACGATGCAGGAAAGAGACCCACTTTTTATGGATAAAACACACTTAATCTTTCATGAGCTTTCAGTATCTCGACTTTTTCTATATATAGATGATTTGCATGCTGAATAGTGACAAGTTCACTATTCAGCATGCAAATCATTTATATATATCGAAAAAATCTTTTCACATCGGTATGGAATCTGAGGGTTTCTTATATGGATTGAAGAAACAGATCCTAGAGCAGTAGAAAGACAATTATCTATTGTCTATTGTTAGTGTTGAGTGCTGGCGTGGAATAGTGTGGACTTTTCTCTGTAGGGTGTTGGACTGGTTGCGAAAGCCTGCAGTGTTTCACATTTTATGTTTTCTCACCTCCAAGAGGCTCTGCCTCGGGCAGATGAAAAATAAATACAGATATAAATAAATAACCAGAATAAGAAAAAGATCTGCACAAAGAATGAATACCTGACTCAAAGAATGAAAAACTAAAAAAAGAGTTTTATGTACAGTATGCCATTTGTTCTGATGGAGAATGTGGGTAGACAAACAGATTTGTATATCAATGAAATATTGTAGTCTCTCTATGTAACTGTAGGCATATGTTTTGTATGTGTGTGTATATACAGGGATCCCTCACTTTCCACGGGTAATTGGGACCAAGATCGCCCCACGACCGCTGAATTCCACGAAGTAGGATTGGAACACCCGATGTATATAAATGTGTATATAATAGCAACAAATACATTTTCAATGCTATAAATGCTTATAATAACAATTAAACATTCAAAAATAATGCATAAGATTTAAATAAAATATAAATACACACACATACAGACGCGCACACACGCACGCAGATAGGAGTGCACGCACCCAGATGCGCACCACACAAAAATGTAACTAGTTTTGACGGGAGGTTTTGGGTTGTTTTTTGTTTGTTTAGGGTTTTTTTGTTGTTTTTTTTTGCTTAATTGGCCTTGTTTTGTGGCCTTTTCTTAACCTTTCCCCAATTCTTCCTTAATTTCCATATTTTTTAATTTGATGAATATTTAAAAAAAAAATCCACGATGCATCGAAGTCACATGAATTGAAGGGCAAAGTAGCGAGGGATCCCTGTATATATGTATTAGCCATTGTGCAGTTGATTGCCAGCAGTTGCCATTTGGAAAATTTGACTGCAAGGTGACCTTTTATGTAATACTGTACTACAGTAATGTAGTTAAACTATAAAACAAAAGAAAGGAACATAATATTTGCAATATAATTCTTTGCCAAGTCGCTTGTCAGTGTTTTCACATAGTTCTCAATTGCCAGAGTCAGTAGGCCAGTTGACAACTTTTAGTCTATAAAGTCATTTTTGGAATCACTACTAAAAACAATTAAATAATTTCAGAAACATACTTCTTTAATAACAGTGTATCGTGATACATTTTATTTTTTATTAATGAGCTTAAAACATGTTTTGTATACTTTTACAGAGCATGGAAATGCCCTGCAAGCCTTGAGAGGTTGGTGATGAAGCAGGGCTTTTAGCCATTTAATATCTGACTTGGAAACATTGGCACAAAGTATTCTTTATCAGTACAGTACATTTATTGGTCTGAGTCTTGTTTCATTGGGAAGGAAAGGGCGGCTCTTTTGGTATATGTTACTATAACTCATATTAGTAAATGTCACTGGACATAGTGGCAGTGTTGTAATATTGTGTAAAGATGATTACATCATTATGGAAAACATGTTCCATGACTTGAGGGTGAATGAAAAGAAAGCATACATAACATGCTTGGCTTTTTATTTTATTTTGTATCCTGTACTGCAATATGTTGTGTATTACAGTGGGAAAATGTGATCCTTCTCCCTGATCAAAGCAAGCTTATAACCAACACACTCTTTAAATTAATTATAGAGGCCCACCACATATGGTGTTTTTTTCTGAATTCCTCACATTTTTAATGTAGTATTAGCATTAAATCACTGAGGTTTTGCAGTTTATACATGCCATGGCAGCTTTCAAACTATCTCCTGCCTTTTCAAAAGAAATTTGCATATCTGACTGTCAGATATCAGACCTGCATTTGACTGGCAGGTCTTGACTTCTCCACAGATTCCTTGGCTATCCTTGTATTGGGAAAGCATCCTTGCATCTCATTTCCTACAAATGAATTTTATACAGCTTCCAGCAAAGTGTAAGCAAGACTTCATGATTATTAATTTGCTGGGGGTTGCAAGCCTGATCTTTGGTCCATATCTAAGATCAAGTATATTTTCCCCCAACTATTTTACAGTTTGTTAGTCACACAAGAGCGACCGATAGTTTCACAAATTATCATAATCGGATCACTTTGGCTGTTTGCCATTATATCACTTTGCTGATGACTCTTTTTGAAAACCTTTCAGATAAGCACCACTTTAAAATTGTGTTAGTGCCAAGTTGGTCTCCTTACATTTAGGGGAAAAACATACTGCTGATGGGCGAACCCATCGTTTTCGGTGAGTTAGATAAAAGAAATAGAAAAAAATGAATATAAGCCACACAAATTTTAAATATACAACATGTACTTTATTATCATTGACTAGGGTCTTCTACAATGTACAATGAATGCAAAAGTGTCTACTAAATGTAAAAGTTGCCTTGCAAAATCTCTGTAAATACTCAGTGTATTTTAAGTTTGCATACATTATAGATTGCAGGTGAACCTCATAGTAACTGCATTTGGTGTTAAAATTTTTGACTTGCTCGGTTTTTGCTTAACACTCAAGAATTTTTTTTAAATGAAACCATTTGATAGATGATAATTTATTCTGAACAAAAACCTGATCATGAATTATTTTATTCAATCAATATGCTTCACTTTTTTTATCTAAGACTGGCCGTGGGTTAAATTAACTGATCAGGACTGCTGTGTTTGGGCATGTTTTATTCTGTCAGTATTTAAGTTAATTTTCCTCAGTGAACACAGCATAACAGTATTTCTGATTCAGTGGAAAGAGAAGGAGAGAGATTGTTGTATACCACTGTCTGCATGAATAATAGAGCTTAGATACCAAGTCCCTCAACTCATTACATTTTATGTATTTTCGATTAAAAAAAAGTGTGTGTGTGTGTGTGTGTGTGTGTGTGTGTGTGTGTGTGTGTGTGGAAGAGAGAACCAAGATAGATGAAAGTGTTTCATGCATGTGTGCCTATTACATTATTATGTATGCCTTTTAATAATGTGTTTAAAAATGTCATGTTACATACAAAAATATGATAAGAAGTCACACTGCTTATAGATGAGTCACAGCTGACATCCTTACTTTGGGCAATTTTCAAAACCTTCTCATTCCATTTTTAAAGTGCATCATCAGTGACCTTTATATCAAGGCTCTGAATTCATTCCTACAAGATTCACGGTTTGTCCTCACCTCCAGCAGTTCACAGCTCTGCATCTAACTACTTTCATTTTTCACCACTATATATATATGTGTGTGTGTGTGTGTGTGTGTGTGTGTATGCTTTTTTTTCTCTATTTTTCCTCCCTTTCTACTGTATTGCTTTTTCTCCATACTTTCAGTCCTAAAGAAATTAAATATCACAGCAAAGCCTAAGGGCTATGTAATAAATGAAAATTGTAATATCTCTATATTCATGGGAACATTTCAGATAGGGTAGTAATTGCAATGCGCAGTGAGAAAAAAGCTGCGAGTTTCACTGTGGATTATATACTGTATTTAACATCTGGCATTAAATAACAGCTCCAGGCATTAAATAATGCTTTAATTCTTTGCCAGTTTTCTGGCTAATTTTAAATATTTGCTGTGGAAAATATTTTCCAGTGATTTTTAATTTTCTAAATATCACAAGTATGATCTATTTGGTAAAAACAAAGTATGAATAGAAATAAAGAATATCAACCATTATAAATCAGCGCGATGCAGAGCCAGTATGCGGAGTGTTTACTCCTATGGTTAAACCTCGTGGACACTCATGTATATGTCAGGGAAAATAAGCTAAAACACACACACACATACACATAGATCTATATGTGTGTGTGTGTGTGTGTGTGTGTGTGTGTGTGTGTGTGTGTGTGTGTGTGTGTGTGTGTGTAAATGTAAGCATGTTTTCTTCTATCCATAATTAATAGGGGCACATAAATACATCCAGACGCTCCCCGACTTATATTCATTCGTTTTACGTTTTTATTTTATTTTTTTCGATTGGGGGGGGTTCCAAAAAAAAAAATTATGTTAAATTTTGAGTTTAGCGTGTTCTCTGTAGTACGAGACGTACTTACGTAGTACGCTGACATAATCACGCAATGACGTAATGACACTGTGTCCATTGTTTACAAACGACAGACGTGCCCCTCCTTCTTACCAATTCAGTAGTGCATGTTACCCTTGTGTTAAGACGTCGTCTCTGTGATCTTTGTGTTCACACTGTTTTGTGGACTTTTGTAACCCTAAGCAAATATGGTTGGTCAGAAGCGTAAGCCTACTAGCATGGGTGCAAGTTTTCCGGCATATGCCAGAATTTCTGGTTTTTGCAAGACTGAATTAACTATTTGCTCAGATCGGCACAATCTACCATGCATACAGTTAAGCAAAGAGCGTTATAAAATGATTGAAAACCTGAATCCAGAAAAGAAAAAGAACTCTCCGCTCTGCTAGTGATTCACATCAGTGCAGGCTGAGTACTAAACGAGTATTCAACAGCACCCTTGTTCACTTGAAAGACCGGAAGTCCGTATAACCCGCGCTTTGTCTCAAGCACAAGCAAGTGTACTACTTTTGGTGGAGTGCCTCACATATTGTAAGCGTTGATTGGCTGTTTTAAGCTTCATGTAAAGTGACTCGGTTCAGCTTCATGTAAAGTGACTCGACTCAGCTTCATGTAAAGAGACCATCCATCGACCATCAGAACCCTTTACAAGCAGAAAGATCGCATCATAGAGAATGTTAAAGATTATATTTGATACTGTATTTGATATTTCATGAGTGAATTTGATTAAAATTTATCTATTTGAAATTATTTTGCTTGAATTTAATTCATTTGAAATTATGTTGATTTTTTTATATACTTGATATTATTTTACAATGTTATGTTTATAATAATTGATTTAGGTGTGTTTTATGAGATACGGTAATGGTATTTATGGATGTATAGTACAGTATGAACGTCATATGTCACTGGAACATACAGTAACAACTTGTGTTTTTTTTTTTTTTTTTTTTCAACTTACGTTTTTTGCCGTTCGGAACCGAACTAAAACGTAACCTGGGGAGCATCTGTACTCATATTCTTATTCCTCACCATTCCATGAGGGGTTTTTTTTTAAGGAGGATTGGGTTTTATGTTTGTTTTTGTTAAACATTTGCAGCTGTATCAGGAGGTGAAGAGGGCTCTTTTAGTTTTAAGAAAGATGTGAGTCATGAACACAGAGTTAGCTCTTATGTCACTCAGATGCATGAACATGTTGAGTTTTGTCTGGATGTGTTCAGTTCAGTCAGTTATGATGTAATGTTTAGTCTGTGTACATTTGTCTTCATGAATTATAATTATTTGTGCATTTTGAACATATCAAGTAGGTATGTACATCCATAATTATTGGCATCCCTAGTTAAGATGTGTTAAAAGCCTTAAAATAAATTCAATGTTTTTATTACAGAAGCTACTCTCAATTTAAAAATTGTAGAAAAAATAACCTTCAAATCAAATGAATTAAGAAATAATTATTTTTCATAAAATCACCGGTTCCATAATTATTGGCTCCCATAACCATTGCTAGGAAATAAATGTAATTAAAGTATTACTGTCATTTCTACAGTAGTTTACAAAGTTGAGCAGCATATCTAGGAACATTTAATCAGTAATTTATCACTCCCTGTTTCCCTGGGGTATAAACATGACATGACACAGAGACCATTTCGCTTATCCACTCTTCAACATGGGACAGACAAAGGAACATACCATTCAAGTATGGCATATATGTGTTGACCTTCACAAGTCATGCAATGGCTACAAGAAAATCACTCCTTGCCTGCACCTGCCCATATCTCCTGTCACAGGAATCACTAATAGGTTTAAAACAATTGGAACATTGGTAAACAAAGATGGACGAGGACGCACAGTTAATTTGATACTAGTCACAGTAAGGACGATGGTAAGAGAAATACAAAGTTCTCCAAAGCTCACTGTTAAAGAATTACAACAAATGTGAGCATCTTGGGGTCACAAAGCAGCCAAAACAGCCATCAGGCGTCATATACATGCCAACAAGCTGTTTGGGTGGCATGCACAGAAAAAGCCTTTTCTCACTCACAACCAGAAACATAAATGTGTGGAGTTTGCCAGTGGTACTGGACCTTCAACTGGGATTGTGTGCTTTGGTCATATGAGTCCAAGATAGAGCTTTTTGGAAACAAACACTCTAAGTGGGTCTGGCAGAACACAAAAGAGGAGTGTAGAAAAGAACCTCATGCCCACTGTGAAGTATGGGGAGGGTTGGGATGCTGTGGGCCTGTTTCTCTTCTAGAGGCCCTGGGAACCTTGGTAGGGTGCATAGCATCATGAACACTTTGAAATTCCTCGATATTTTAAAACAGATTCTGGTGGCCTCTGCTTGAAAGCTGAAGATGGGTCGTTACTGATTCGTTCAACAATGACACTAAACATGTGGCCAAATGTACACAGAAATGGTTCACCAGACACAGAATCAAGCTCCACATGGCCATCTCAGTCCCCAGACCTCAACTCTATTGAAAACCTGTGAAGTGAGCTGAAGAGGAGAGTGTGGAGGAGAAGACCAGGTCGCTGGATGATTTAGAGAGATTGTGCAGAGAGGAATGGTGCAAGATCCCTCTTTCTGTATTCTCCCATCTTGTAAAAATTGTAGGAGAAGATTGGGTGCTGTTTTGTTGGCAAAAGGGCGTTGTACAAAGTATTATCATCAGGGATGCTAATAATTGAGGCACACATGATGCAAAAGAGTTATTTCTTAACCCTATTCGTCACACAAGAATTAAGAGTCTAAAAAATTTCATTTATATCACTACGGGCATTTGGGGAAACGATTGTGACCAATGCGGTACATTTCCTGTTGAAGTGGAGATTGGTATTGTGTCATCTTTTCCTGCGCTTTTTTCAGTTAGGCTCGAGACATCGCTAGTGAGTGACGCTCGTGAGTCATCGTTCAAATTGTCAGTACTAAAAACACAATGGATCAAATACCAGGTGAGATTCATGCACATAAAAAATCACCAGTGAAGAATAATGTTAGTTTTGTAATTTTATGAGGTAGAAATAGTTTATTGAGTTCATTTTACTAAAAAAACCCCACATTTTATGAGTGACATTCTCATCACATCAGGAGTATGAACAAGCTTGGCTGTCAACAGTGATTACTTACAACATCATTTACAAATAGTAGAATTCCTGCAAAAAAATTGTGTTTTTATACCAATATGCTTATGGGGCAGTGGTGGTCTAGTGGATAGGACGCAGGATCGCTGATCCTAAGGTTGGGGGTTCAAGTTCCCACAGGCTTGTCACTGTCCCCCCCCAGTGCAGCTAACTGGGTTATCAAAGGCGGGCCATGTCTCTCACTGTCTATGGCAGTGGTTCCTAACCTGGGTTCGATCGAACCCTAAGGGTTCGGTGAGTCAGTCTCAGGGGTTCGGCGGAGATCAAGACACACCTGACTCATATTCATGACAACACGCCCTGATTGGCCATCACTGGCTGCAGGTGATCACGCTACATTGCTTGGCCAATCTGTGCTGCAGGAAATTTGGTGCGCTCAGTAGTCGAATTGTGACTGTTGTGATGGTACGTTGTGTGATTTCTTTCTTAATGTTTTAATCCATACTATGTTGAGTAAAAAAGAAAGTGGTCGGACGAATATGTACAACATGGATTCACATATATAACGGAACGTGATATTAGTCGGCATCCGATCTGCATGATTTGCAAAGTAGGATCAACCCCGTGCTGACTGGCGTATATGTACATATATCAATAAATACATATTCAATACTATAAATGCTTATAATAACGATTAAACATTCAAAAATAATGTATAAGATGTAAATAAAACAAATACACACACATACAGACGCACGCGCGCATTCACACACAGATGCGCGTGCACGCACTCAGATGTGCACCTCACATAAAAATGTAAGTAGTTGTGATGGGGGAGTTCATGCATTGTATTAGTTTTGTTCTTTGAACACAGTGATGTTAATGCACGGTTCATTTTGGTGCCCCAGTAAAAACATATACCTGTCTTGAATTCGAAAAAAATCATATTTTATTTTTCACTAAAGAAGGGTTCGGTGAATAAGCATATGAAAATGGTGGGGTTCAGTACCGCCAACAAGGTTAAGAACCACTGGTCTATGTTGAGAGGCATGTAAAAGAACCATTGCTGACTTTCGTAAAGAGTAGGCTGCAAAGCCGTCAGCGTATTTCTGTCCCTTGCTAAAAGGGTTGTGTCAGGAAGGGCATCTGACGTGGGATGGCGACCCATGAAAAAGGGAAAAAGCCAAAAGGAAATCTCTCAGTGTAGCACTTTCTAAATGTTTGGGTTACAAGCCACATTTCCAGAAAAGTTGGTTGGAATAAAAACAAAAATCTTTGATTTTTATATTTTTAATCAAGGACGTTAATTGTTGCAGGTTTGCATATGTATCTTTGTCTGTTATTGCTGCATACCTTTAGCTACTCACCAGTCTATGGTCGCTGTCATCTGAGTCGCCTCTTTGTGATGCACCATACATTTTTAAAAGGAGACAGAACTAGGCTGGCAGCATGCCAGTCATTAACAGGCGCTCCCAAGTCTATGAAACCATACTGTTGTAACTCAGATGAATGAATGAATGGAACAGTTATTTTCATCTTTGGAACAGAAAACATTATTCTTCTTAAAAACAAGAAGAATCTGGACTTGTTTGTCCACAACATATGGTTACACTGACTTTTTTTCCCTCTGAGATGCAGCGTTTCAGTATAGAATTGATGTATAGCCTAATCCTCCATGCTTATTACAGTTTCATGTTGCATTTCTATCAGTGGCAGACTGCGTTAATAACAATGGTTTTCTGAAGTGGTGCTGAGCACTTCTGACTATATTTGTCACAGTCTCATGACAGTTTCTCAGCCAGTATTGTCTGAGAGCTTGAAGGTAATACACAGTCAGTAGTGGTTTTCAAGTTTGCCCTTTACACAGTGAGATGTATCAATTTCCTGAAGCTTTTCACAATATTATGTATTGTTTTTATTTTATTTTCAGACTCACATTCATGCATGACCTACCATTGCTTACAATTACTGAGCCCTTGGTGGTGCATCCTTTATATCATGATACCTCATCTACTACCAACTAGCCTGTAAGACACTGTCCAAGTACAGACGCTCCCTGACTTATGTTCATCCGTTTTACGTTTTGTTTTTTTTTTTTGTATTTTTAAAGTCAAATTTTGAGTTCAGACATACCTATGTAGTACACTGACGCAATGACGTAATGATGCTGCATCCATTGTTTACAAACAACAGACTGAATGTGCCCCTCCTTCTCAGTTCAGATATATATATATATATATATATATATATATATATATATATATATAGCGTGTGTGTATATTTTATATATATATATATATATATATATATATATATATATATATATAGAGAGAGAGAGAGAGAGAGAGAGAGAGCGTGTTACCCTTGTGTTAAGACGTCGTCTCTGTGATCTTTGTGTTTACACTGTTTTGCGGACTTTTGTAACCCTAAGCAAATATGGTTGTTCAGAAGCATAAGCCTACTAACTACTAGCAGGGGTGCAAGTCTCATACACAGAGATGAATTAACTATCTGCTCGGATCGGCGCAATCTACCATGCATATTCAATTAAGCAAAGAGAGTTGTAAAATTAATGAAAACCCGAATCCAGAAAAGAAAGAGAACTCTCTGCTCTACTGGCGATTCACATCAGTGCAGGCTGAGTTCTAAACGAGTTCAACGGCACCCATGCTCACTTGAAAGACTGGAAGTCCGTATAACCCACAGCAAGTACACTACTTTCGGTGTTGAGCGCCTCACATATTGTAAACGTTGATTGGCTGTTTTAAGCTTCATGTAAAGTCACTCGGCTCAGCTTCATGTAAATTGACCATCAGAACCATTTACAAGCAGAAAGATCGCATCATAGAGAATGTTAAAGGTTATATAGTCGGCACCCTACTTACGATCCGTTCCAGTGCCTTTTTCGTAACACGGGTGTTTTGTAAGTAGGGGGCGCATATTACATGTAAAACGCCTGATTCGTTCCAAGGCTCCCAAGACTACCCCATAAACCCTTTAAAAATGATAAAAGTACACCAATTTTATATGAAGTATGTGTTAAAAGTAAAAGAAAATGATTTATTAAACTATTTAAACATTTTATTAACATATTAAATCATTGTATTAACATAATTATTAATTAAATCATTATTAAACATTTTTTATGAACACACACACACACACACCTGTCTCTCTCTCGCTCTCTCTCTCTCTCTCTCTCTCTCTCTCTCACATAGACAGACAATACAGTATGCATTGATTGTGTATTGTATACACATTAAATGTTTATTGTGGCGCTGCGGGCCACGCCCACAAGCAGGATGCCGGACCATTTTAAGATGTGGAATTCAAAGCGCATTCCCTGCTTGATAGATCGGAGGTCCAAACTCAACTTTAACTTGATTCCTTTTGCGCCACAATTATTAAACATTTACTGAATTAAACAACTTAAAAAACTAAACTAAATACTAAACAGTTAAGCCTCCTTCTGCCTCTCTCTCTCTCTCTCTCTCTCTCTCTCTCTCTCTCTCTCACTCACACACACACACACACACACACACACACACACACACACACACACACACACATGCGTGCGTGCACACACACTCACTCTCTCTCTCTTTCGCCCCCTTCTCTCTCTCACACACACACACACACACATAATGCAACTGCTGACAGAACAATTCTATTTAAATGTTTAAATTGACGGGATGTTGTATTTAAAGCAGAATTACAGTACCTGTTTGAATGATCAGAGGTCTTCATTCAATATTAACTTGCTTCCTTACGAGATCAGTGGTCTTCTCCCACGAAGCACTCCGTTTTAATATCGTGCCGAAATAATCACCTCCGTCACTGTATTTCCGCTTTAAGGTCTCCTTCTGGTTCAATATTGTCCTGATTGTAGAGGGGTTTCGGCGATAACGAAATACAACGCTGCATGATGAATCTCAAAACAAGCCAACACTCAACTCTCCTTCACGTGTGTGACAAACAGGAGGTATGGGTACAGGAAGTTCAGCTGAGTCATCCCTCCTAGCCAAGGGGAGGCCAGCGGGGCGGGATGTTGGGAGGCAGCCAATGAGAGAGCAACTCGAGCATCGTGAGAAATTTTGATTGGCGCATTTGAATTTTGAATGGCGCGTTTCGTAAGAGGAGCTTGATTTCGTATTTCGGGGACGAAAACTTAGGAATATGTTTTTCGTAACCCGGAATTTTCGTACCCAGAGGGTTTCGTAAGTAGGGGGCCGACTGTATTTGATACTGTATTTGATATTTCATGAGTGAATTTGATTAAAATGTATCTATTTTAAATTATTTTGCTTGAATTTAATTTATTTTATATTATTTGATTTATTTGATATTATTTGATATATTTTATATTATTTTACAATGTTATGTTTATAATAATTGATTTAGGGGTGTTTTATGAGATACAGTAATGGTATTTATGGATGTATAGTACAGTATGAGCGTCATACGTCACTGTAACAACTTACGTTCGGCTGTCCAGAACCAATTAAAAATGTAAGTCGGAGAGCGTCTGTACTGTGGAATCCTCCAGTGTCACTGGAATATCCAAAAAGCTTTCATTCTTGCTTTAACCTCTATTTTAACTTAAACTTAACTATTTTTCATTTTGTTTATATTCATATATATATTTATTGATATGGGGGAATGTAGTTATTATGTTTAGAATCAACAGAGGGGATCATTGTAAGTGTTTCCAATTTTATACTATGAAACCCCATATGAAGGAAAGGTCAGAAAATCTAAACCACATTTGATTGTCACTTTTTAAAAAAGAATTTCAGAAAATCACATTAAAAGGATCATTTGAGTTGCATCTTTGCAGTGTATCTACTTGCAGGGATGGAACTTTGGATGCAATACAAGTGTAAACTTGTCATCTCCTCTCGACATGTGCCAGTATGGAGGCGTATTCTCAGAGCGAGAGGAGCCTACACACATTGTAGTCATGTGTTCAGGGCTTAATCTCAGTGCAGGCAGTGCCTGCATTTCTGATTTTGTAACTCAATTTTGGTGGAGCAACTTATGGACTAATTGAGATTACTAACAGAATAAATCTAATGTGAATTCCCACTGGAAGTGCATTAATCTCGTTCCCACTGTAAATACTATTACAAATTTTACATTGCACAGTACTTACTTGGCATCACTATTGGCATGGAGACAGTCAGGATTGCTGTTTTGTCACAAGCTGAGTAGATCTGCTTACTTTCAAGAAGTGTGTAAGAATCAAAATAGCCACTGTAAAAGGAGAGTAAGCTCTTAAGTTACTTCCTACTTTTACGACTAGTTGGTTTTATACTACCAAATCTCACCAAGTCTCACCAAATATTTCTGATATACAGGCAAGCTCCGAACTGTGATTGGACTAGGTTTATTTTTAATTTGCGCAGTAGTGTCCTGAATCTAATGATATTCCTCTAGTAGCAACAAAACCATAGACATGCTAAACAGAAAGATTTTGGGTACACGTGTTATTCAAATGGAGATGACAGCAGGAAGAGTCTCATAATCTTGTTCAAGTGCTGAAACTAAGAGATGGGCCACAGAGAAAGAAAGTTTTTTTGCTTCTTATTCTGCTGTGTGACATCAAACAAAGTTGAAAACCTCATTGGATTAGTCAGGTAATCAATTTGACTTGCAAAATTTTACAACAGACAAGACTAATACAAATACATGATGTGTGATCACATGATGTTTTTGATGTGTAAAGACTAATACGAGTGTGTGTATTTAATGACCTAGATGATTTCATGCCAATATTCTGTGTGAAAATTCAGAATTGTTTAGCGGGGGTCGTAAAAATTCTGCCTGCAAAACAACCATCTTTCTTGGCCAGTCGTAGCACGCCATGGTGGCTCTAGGGTCTGCTTCAAATAAATTAAATCAGTAGAATAGGTTTTTTTACACACACACACACACACACACACACACACACATGTACACACACACACACACGCACACACCCAAGTACTGTATCACAATTTTTACAACCCATATTCTCCATTATCCATTCTCTGCTTCTGCCAGAGAGTGCAATCCTGGCTACGACTATTGAATCCAAATTCCAGGCAGCAAATTTTCAGGTAACATTTCGTCTCATTTGTATAAAACTAATATAAGACTACTTGCACTGGGGGGAACTGTGGAGTTTTTTGTTGTTGGTTTTTGTTTGTTTGGCTTTTTATTTTTTTTTTATCTATTTTTTAATGACTAGATTGAAAAAGAGCATTTGTGCAATAGTGATTCATTTGGTCTTTTAGCAAATGAGACAATGAATTCTACATTTAGATCACAGGCCAGCAGCACTAACATTGTTGTGTTGTGTTGTGCTTAATGAAAAGCTGAATGTTGTTCAGAGAATGGATTCTTTCTCCTTTCTGCATTCATTACCATCAGACTGTATAGAAAAAGTATAAACCTTTTTGAATTACTTTCTGAAATGTTATTGCCTTTATCATAATCATTAACATGTCCCTATTTTAATGAACAAACACTTCAGATACTGCAGATCACAGACAGGAAAAAATATGGAATAATGATTACTTTAAAATGAGGCAGATGGGGTCAGTTATTTCTCTCTCTCTCGCTCTCTCGCTCTTTCACTCACACACACACACACACACACACACACACACACACACACACACACACACAAAATAACAGAATGCAAGATCCTGGATGTAGCAGAAAGAGGACAAAGGCAAGATGATTAAAGCAGTTTCCCTGGTGACTCGTGTGTAGTGCAGTGGGATGTACAGCGTGTATGTGTACCAACCTTCATAACTTAATAAGGATGTAGTGAGTTTAGAAAACCTAGACCACTTTTAGGCCTTCTACTGCCCCAATGTTTACTGGTTCACCTCAATCTGTGACGACTTAGAATGTGCTATGAAATATAAAGCTGGCCGTTTACAGTCCTTGAATACCCAAGGACTGCAAATTGTAGAATTCATTTAATATGCCTTACTCAGCTTATTATCAAGGTTATATTATTATATAAGCTGTATTAGGTTCGTTTAATGAAAGATGACAAGGATTGTGAACAGCCTCTGGCCTTGCCATTTTAGTGAAATAGTCTTCTAGATTAAAATTCGCTTTTCTTTTTCTTGTTCATGCTCAACTGATTTCTATGCATCACCTGTGTCAGTGAATGCTGCGAAATATGTAGACTCTGAGTCTAAATTGAATTTCAGACAGTAAACATTACTTGTCCTTCAAAAGGGCAGCAGAAATTCAATCTTTTTCACTGTACTGATCCTCTGTGCATTTTGAAACCAATTTAGACACTTTCTCTCAGACCAAGCAAGATAGAACCAAAACTAAATAAAGTTTCATCTCTGTTTGATTTCCCAGCTGCTGGGGGTGTTGCACTCTTATGCATGCTAGTTTCACTATTAGATTCTGAGGACTGACTATGTTTGCCTGCAGCAGAATAACAGCTTTGGTATTAATTTTATAGCTCAGTCACAGAAAAAAAAATCTATATTGTAAACAAACAAACAAACAAACAAAAATGTAGCGATAGCAGTCCAGATCTTACAAGGCTGAGTAATACATGTAAGTGTCATCCACTCCAGTGTCAAACCACTCAATCATTTTCGGGCAGCGGGGAGGCTGGAGCCTAATTAACCAAAACTGGGTGAAAGTAAGTTACACACTAAACAGCTTGCAAATCCATTGCAGGGTAAACAAAACCATTCACACTCACACCTTGGGGTAATTTGGGCCAGTTAGCCCATTATATCTCTTTAGACTGTGGGACGAAAGCAGCGTACCCAGAGAAAATCTGCGTAGCATAAGGAAAACATGCAAACGTCGTACAGAAATGCACTCTCCGAGCCCTGGACCTTGCCAAGAAAAGAACTTGAATATAAAAACTTTTGGCTGTGAGGAAGATGTGCTAACCACTATGCTGCACAAAGTTAATGTTGTCATGTTTATTTTTTTAATATGTCTCAAGAATTTGGCTTGTTAATCCGATTCATCGGCAGTGGTGGCCTGGTGGTAAAAAATGCTGGATCACTGATCCTAAGGTTGGGGGTGGGATGATCAGCTGAGATGACCGTCAACCTCCCCACGACCCTAATTAGGATTAAGAAAAATGAACGAATCCGACTCATCATTTCTGAATAAAAAGTCTTCTTAAAAAAGTTGTTTATGGCATTTCTTTTTTACTTAAATAATCTAGTTTGCTTGCAGTTAATATTTGTATGTCTCTTCTCTCATGTCTCATTGTTTCTTCTGACATGATTTGGAGATAACATGGATTACCCTTAAAATGCAAAAGTGAAACATAGGGGGTAGCCTCCATATGTAAATGCTTCTGTGAGCATTTGCATCTCATATATATATATATATATATATATATATATATATATATTTTTTTTTTTTTTTTGTTTTGTTTTGTTTTTTGTTTTGTTTTTGTTTTTTTTTTTGTTTTTTTACATTCAAAGGCTTTAAAAGGGTATGTTGATTTTTTTTTGTATGGGAATTGTGTAACTTTATAACAAATGATTGGATTGTGGGAATTCCAACCCAAGTATTGACACCAGACAAGATGGGGAAACTGCTAATATGTAGACTGCGGCATTTTCATTGTATTTTTAAGAAAGCATGAATAGTACATCATCAAATGAAGTTTTTGATGCATATACACAAGTAATGAATACAAACACCCTTTTTCTGCAGCAGAGAAGCTCCACATGCAGCAGACTGCAATTTGATTGTTTTCTGACACCTAGATACCATATCCAGCATTAACAGATTCAGCAGTTTGTGATTCATTAGCTTTGCTATAGGATCAGACCAAAAATATACAGGTACTTACCACGGCATACCAGGAACACTCCATAAGGCCTACCATTTAGATTAGTAGACCTAGTCATTTCGTCGTCACAATGTAGCTTTTGTCAAAGTCACGCTAATCCTTATGATTGCTTCTCTGCCTTTTTTATTTGATTGTCATATATTGTATTAATCCCATTAGAGAAAGTGCATTCAGAGCAGTGGGCCGCCACACACATTGGGGGACAGCAGTTGGGGGTTAGGTGCCTTGCTCAAGGGCACTTAAGCCATTTATGTGGAGGAAGGGAAAGTGCTGCTCACTTCCCCACTGCCACACATTTTTCCTGTTGTTTCGAGAATCGAACCAGCGAGCTTTTGGTCCCAAAGCCGCTTCTCTCACCAATTGGCTACGGCTACTCAAGCTGATGATAACAAACATGCATATTTTTAGTGTAAGAATTTGAAAGGTTTTCCTTTCATTTAAATTTTTTTAATTTCTTTTTTCGGTGAAGTTCTAATTGTACACTGGTCCTGCAGATGGCAATGTAAAGATTAAATCAGTAATTCACTACAAATAGACCAAATTCGCATTACGACTGCGCATGTGCAGGGAATGTGACCCAACCTCTGGTCCAAGGGTTACTGCTACCAAACTTTCTTGTAGCCATTTGCTTTTGTATGTAAACACATCCTGACAACTGCCGCTTAAAGTCTGCCTTAAGCCTTAAATTACATGTATCGTTATTCCAGGTGCTCATTGTGCCGTAGTGAACTGTGGGAACGGCATTTATCTTCTCGAGCATTGGAAAAAGGAAATTTGCAGTATACATGCCTGCAAAATTGGGACTAACACGTGTACATGTCCGCTGCCATTCACATTATTTACCTTCCCTACCAAGCTAAAGGATCCAGAGGGACACAAACGTTGAATTAAACCAGTAAGTTTATAATTAAAGTGGTCTTTATTCGAATTCATAGACCCTATAGACTATATTACCTGTTATTTACCTGTTAAAGTACCATAAAAATCGGCGATACTGTAATCATTACATAATCATATACGTAGATCATGAAAATTACTGTTATGATAATTTGTTAAGGAGACAAACAAGAGCTGTCGGATCACTTGGTAACAGCTGTCAAACTTGTATTTACCTTATTTGTAGTCATTACGAAGTCGCGCGAGTAGGGGTGCCTGGTCCTTCATTAACAAAAAATCCGCTATGTCAGCGTACATACACGGGGGCCACTTCGATAAGGCATTATTTTCTGTCTCCCAGCCATCTTCAAGTCCCAAGGGGTCGGGAATTGTCACGCTTTCCTCATCCACTTCATATGTCAACAAGCTGGCATAGTCACGTTGGATTTGTTTAGATTCCTTGGCCTGTGACAAAACTATAGGTAGCTTTAGGAACGTCACCGCAAATACAAGTGCAACAAGTTCATCTTTACGCTTGTGGGAACAACCGGGAAGACCCCTACGTATACAATACGCTCGAAGGTTGATAACTTTCCATAAATTGAACGTATCGATAGTACAGTTCTCATCCACATCAAGGTTTATTTCCGCCATATTGGTAGCTTGTATGGTAGTCACGATCCCATGATGCCGTGCGCGAGCCGAGATGCGAATTTAGTCTATTAAATGTAGGCAAGGAAGAAACAGCTATTTCTGTCAACTTTTAACGTCATTTCTGTCTACGAGCGGACAAAAGCGTATGCTGCCATGTTGTACTTACAAATTTGAGCCAGCGACCTTTCAGTCCCAAAGCCGCTGCTCTAGCAGAGAAGAACTGGGTGTTCACTTTCTATTTATTATGTTTCATTCTTTGGCAAGTGCTGCTGTAATGAGATCAACAATGTTTTCAGTTCACCAGTCAGTGTTCATAATAATGTTAATGCTGATCGGGATGTGTTTATCGCCAAAATAGCAAGTTTGGAGAACACACACTATTGTTTTTATTGTTTACGACATCAGGGTTCTGCACACTTTGTTGTAATAGTTATATTGGGTATAACTAAACACTCAGTGTATATTGCGTTTTAGAGGCAATGTTTATTGCAGATTACACAGCTCATTATCTATATGTAATTTTTAATAATCATTACACACCAAGAATGAAATTTATTATGATGAAAAAAATGCATTCAGATCAGTCCTGTTTGTTGCAGATTTTTTCATGCAAGAACAATTACCTGACTGGGTAGATGTGTTGTTTAACTGTGTTTTATGACACACAACGAACCACCAAGCTGAAAAAGACAGAAAAAAGCCTTGGATGTAGTAGAGTTTTTGATATGTGTCACCAGCACTCATGCTTTTTTTCTTGTTGCCCAGCATGCTCTCTCAGCTTCAACGAGACTAAGAAACTCCGTTTTCCTCTACTTTTCAGCAGCAGGGGTAAACCAAAAATTTCACATTCTTGTGTGTCTATAAAGTCATCACTACTACATGACTCCATCAGTCACTCAAGGCTCTTCTGACAACCGCAGAGTAAAAGCAGCATGAACAGATCAGAAAATTGAACATGGAATATCAAAAATAATGACATTGGACTCCGTGTGTATACTCCGTGTTTAAGCATTTCTTAGTTTTGTGATGTACGTTGTGTATAATGACAGGTAAACAGTTAATTTTTAACTGATGTAATTATCAGAATTTAATTAATTCATTCATTCATTGATGTGTCGGAACCAAACTTTGTCAGGGTCAGCAACTCTCCTGGGAAATTTGGGTATAACAGAGGAACACCGTCTGGAGAGAGACAACAGTTTATCACAGGGACCACACACACACACACACACACACACACACACACACACACACACACACACACACACACACACACACACTCAGTAATGTACACCATGAAATTAGGAGGCACTATCCCTTCTCCAAAATTTATTTTTGAAGGGGTGAGTGGAAACTGAGGCAGCCAGAGATCACCTATATAGATATTAAAATAAAATGTGAAACTTCACATCGCCAATACCAAAGCTTTGGATCAAAAATAGGAAGGTGGTGCTGCATAGAAACCATTTGCCTATCGTGTGAATTTCAGATTTGCAAAAATCTTTGTACATAAATGCACTTTTAATATTACACTGCAGTATTTCACTTCAGGAAATAGAGATGTGTGCTTTTGGTTCAGCTTGTTATACAGGATCAGAAAGCGAGAGAAGTGATGTGTTGCTATCTTGGAGAGGTAGAAGCAAGGGACTGGAGCTAATATGTCTCATGATACAAGACTTTCACCAAGATCCATGAGAGACACACTAAAGAAGTTAGAGAGGCAGACAAACGAGGGATGAACGAGAGAGAAAGTTAGAAACAAATGGGTAGAAGGAACTGTGGGGGAAATAGTAGGGAGGTGGGAATGACCTTACATCTGTACAGTGATTTAACCAGGGTGTCTGGACACGTATTGGGTGACAGGTGTGGGATTCTGCGTCCATAGAATTCTAGGGTGTGTGTGTGTGTGTGTGTGTGTGTGTGTGTGTGTGTGTGTGTGTGTGTGTGTGTGTGTGTGTGTGTGCACGCGCGCATGTGCATGTGATGAGGAGAGAGAGAGAGAGAGAGAGAGAGAGAGAGAGAACAAGAGAATGCAAGTGACCTTGTACTAAAGGAACAAAGAAGAGGCAGGATGAGTAATGAAAAAAATATGAGTAATGTCATCTCTCTCTCTCTCTCTCGCGCTCACACCCACACACACACACACACACACACACACACACACACACACACCATAATTTCTGGAGTTGGGAGACTAGGGTCTAGAAAGAAAAATCATAAAACTGTGCTGGGCTTGGCTCACTCTTTAGACCAAATTTTAGAATTGTGAGAGAGATCCTGACTGCCAGTGTGCACTCCAATTTTGCAAACTCGCATTCATCAGCTCCATAAGCGTCAACAATCACTCACAAAAAATAAATCATGCCATTTTGTGTAATGTGGCATTCACGCAGAATTTTTTTGATATGAGAAAGTGTATAATGCCAGGAAACGTCCATATATAAAAAACATGTAAATTACTGAGTGTGTGTGTGTGTGCGTGTGTGTGTGTGTGTGTGTTTGTTACTTCACTACAATCAGTTATATAATTATAACCTTTGCAGCGCCAATATTCTGTGCAAAAAAAAAATGTTTAACGTTACAACCCTGACGATAAGTGGTTGCATGATATGTCAGACAGTCTTTTTACATGTACAGGTGAGATGAAAGAAAAAGAAATGACTGTATGACAGCAAAATTTCACAAAATCTGCATCGCTCTGTGATGTCATTGGAAGGTCTACATGCACACACATGGGGTGAAATAGAGTAGTGCTATATAAGCAGATTTGTTGTAGACCTACATACATACAAATATCCACAGAGCAATCCATCTTCCTCAAAGCCGTTTGTCAGAGTTAGGTCATTCCTGATGCAGTCTGCTGGGATCTCTGAAGGTGAAAAGTTGCAAATGTAATGAAAATGCTTGGTTTAATCATCCATTTTTCTCCTTTTAGCCTGAATATTGCTCTCCATATCTCACTCAATTCCAAACCTTTGGGAAATGGGATTTGTGTGTGTGTGTGCGTGCGTGCGTGCGTGCGTGTGTGTATGTGTGTGTGTGCGTGCTCATTTGTTTTCATGAAGCATATGTAACAATTACACAGAGTGAGGATAAAATTAATTAGTCTCTTTTTATTCATTGCAGCAGCAGAATATGTACTTTCTGTGTGTGTGTGTGTGTGTGTGTGTGTGTGTGTGTGTGTGTGTGTGTGTGTGTGTGTGTGTGTGCATACGCGAGACACAGTTTCAGTAGCTGCAGTAAGTGTGTGACCATATTTCAGAAAATTGCAGTGCAGATTCATGTATTTTTGAGAGAACGAAAGAGACAGGCCGATAGAAAAGGTCTACTTCTGTGCGCGGGTGCTAAAATTAATGTTTTTTTCCCCCTCAGGTGTATTTTAGATCATCTTACCATCTTGTGCCATGAAGGACACTCAGAATCTAATATTGTGTGTGTGTGTGTGTGTATACAGGTTTTCGGGGACTATTATCACTTTCAGCACAGGGGTGTTGTGAAGAGGTCTCTGTCTGGCCACCATGGGGTTCATGTTCATTTGCTCAGTGAACCACAGGTATACACACACACACACACACACACACACACACACACACACAGGAGACAGGAGAGAAAGAAAAGAGGATTAATGTTTGTGATGGACAGATGCAGCTTAAAAGTGGTGGATGAGAGCAGGCAGGAAGATTTCACACATTCTGAATTAATATCAAGGACGCTTCTGCACGGTGTGTGTACTCTGTAGATAAGCTGTCAGAATTTACAGGAAGGTATAGGGCAGCAGATTTGCCCCTCAGGACCTAGATATCCATAGATCTCACCATGACGTACACCTTATCTATCTGACGACCTGTCCATCTCTGAAGGCTCTGTTGCCGGTTACTAATCACTCACTAATAGCATTCTGCTTGGGTTAAAACACCAAAGCTAAAAAGCGTAAAATTCTAACATACTCCCCATCACTGCATTGAACTACAAAGATTTTAGAGCCTTTTGGCTCACAGTATCATTAAGGTTTTCATTAAGAGGACAACAACACATTTGGAAAATGTGCCCCTACTGCATATTTGTATTACAAAAAATGTTTTTCACAAATTATGTTTATGCTTTTTAAATTGATTTTGCATGAACCAAACTCCCCACCCACCAATATCAACACTCCCACACAGACTGAATACAGTTTAAAACTGCACTTTGTTATCCCAGCAGTTGAAAACTCCAGGGAATATAAGTACTGTAATTTGATCTTATATGACTGAATATTGTACTGTTTGCCCCGTTGAGAAAACATTAGCAGTATTTGTATAAAAATTAATTTGTTCTCTCAACTGTACTGCCATCACACATATCACTTTTGAACTCTCATGGGCCTTATTTAATACAGTAGGCCATAGCTGTCCAACCTGAAAAGTATTTGGTATTTGGCAAGTTTGCATGACAGTGCACATTACCATATTTACTAAGCATGAGTACAATGCGACCACAAAAGGTGTTAAATCTGTGAAAATGTCACATATTCGTTCATTCATTTGTTTCCTGAACTGCTTTCCGGTAGTTCTACTAGATTTGCCGGAAGGGTGCAGCCTATCTCGGTCAACACTGGCCAAATGTGAGGTACTCTCTGAACAGCTCACCAGTCAATTGCATGGCCAACACACACCCATTTATGCACACTCACACTTCCATTTAGGGGCAATTTGGAAACTACACCACCATGCCACCCTGTCATATTGATTTGGTTTTATTGGTACTCTGTGCCAGTCACCTGAGACAAGCAAACAGGATAACTCATAGCTATGGTATTAATTTGCATCTGAAATTTTTGTTGAGTTCTCCACAACTACCACAATATGCACAAATGGGGGGCAATCCTCATAATGATGCAAAATTAGCACCTGCAGAATAACCCATTTATCACAGGGACAAAGTGGCAATACAGAACACACAATGGAACAAGCTGAATTATTGGATTTGCTTCATCTCCTCCTAAACATCCATTCATTCATTCATTTTATGAATGACTTAATTCTAATTAGGGTCATGGGGAGGCTGGCGCTCGTCTCAACTGATTCTAGGCAAGGGCAGAGTACCCCTGAAGAGTTCACCAGGCCATCGCAGGGCAGAAACATGCTAACGGCTATGCAGCCTTCTCGAAACCAAAGTCACCAATGGTTTTTTTATATGCTTCTCACCACAAACATTAAGAGACATGGCCGGCCTTTGATAACCCAGTTAGCTGGGGAACAGTAACAACTCATGAAAAGTGGGGCTTCAGGCCCAACCTTGGGATCAGTGATCCTGCATTTTCTACCAGGCCACCACTGGCCCTCACAAGCATATTATAGATAATAGGGAACTGTGTTTAGTCTGTGGATACAATATGCATTTGAAGTCTCATACTATAATTCAGACTTTATTTAGATATATTCAGAAACACTAGCATAGGTTGCCAAAGGCAACAGAGTTTCCCTAATGATAGACATTTTTAAATGAGTTTCTTAAATAAAGGTCATCTCCAACAGGTATCATTAATCTTGAGATAAAGTTTTCCTCCCAAACAAAAGTACAGTGATACCTGGACTTACAAAATTAATCCGGTCCGAGAGCAAGCTCGTAAGTCAAAATGTTCATTAGATAAAACAAAATTCCCAGAGGAAATAATATAAAACCAATTAATCTGTTCCAACCCCCTCGCAAACTCATATAATCTGCCACAAACACGTAACCTAATATATTAAAGATAAACATGTAAAAACAATAAATATTGAATAATAATAATAATAATAATAATAATAATTACTAATAAATAATAATAAATTAAGAATAAACAATAAGTCCACTAACTCTTCCGATCATCGACTGCGGCAAAGATGTCACATCAGCAGGCATGAGGTGGTGCGTAACAGAGGAGGAGGAGGAGGAGAATTTTGTGCATGTGCACACTACGAATGCCAGCGAGGATAGGCTCCCACAAAGCCAGTGCTTCTCAAATAGTGGGGCAGGGTGTGATGCAAAGGGGGCGTGTATAACACTGGGGAACATGCTTTTCTTTTTTGCCATACTGTACTAAATTAAGTGTAATTGTGCATCCTCTACAGTAGGTGGCAGTTGCGCTCTTGCTGTATTCTCTATGGTGTAGGGAACACAGTGAGAGTGCCACTGCCACCTACTGTAGAGGATGCGCAATTACACTAGGTGGCAGTGGTGCCCTCACTGTGTTCCCTATGGTGTAGCAAAACAGCAAATGATATGAAGTGGAGTAAACACTATTTATAGTCGTGTGCTGGGCGGGAGTCGGGAGGGGTGTTCTTCTTCCTGTTGGGGACATCACAGAAAATAATTGAGAAGCACTGCACAAGACATTCTTGGAGCACGGAAGAATACAAGGCTAATCAGCCCAGAAAAGCCTTTTCCTCAGCAGAGCTCTTCTTCTTTTCCTTTCAGCTGTTCACCCTATCCTCTGCATCTTCTCTTATACCAACTACCTTCATGTCCTCCTTCACCACATCCATAAATATCCTCTTTGGTCTTCCTCTAGGCCTTCTGCCTGGTAGTTCCAACCTACTACCAATATACTCACTATCCCTCGTCTGTACATGTCTAAACCATCTCAATCGAGCCTCTCTGACTTTGTCTCCAAAACCTCTAACATGTGCTGTCCCTCTGATGTACTCATTCCTGATCCTATCCATCCTTGTTACTCACAAAGAGAACCTCAACATTTTCATCTCTGATACCTCCAGCTCTGCCTCCTGTCTTTTCCCTAGAGACACTGTTTCTAAACCTTACAACATCGCTGGCCTCAACAACATCTTGTAACATGCAAGTCAAAAATAAGAATTTCCCCAGCAGAGCTTGTAAATCAAAATTTTGCTCTTTGGTGGGGGCAGATATTTGGTGGGATCGAAGCTCTTGTCATGGTAAATTCATTATAAAAGACACTCGTAAGTCAATGTACGTGGTGGGTAAGAATATAAGTGGTGGGTAGGAATATACCCATCATCCCATATACATCAGTAGCAAGAAGCAGAATCTAATTTCCATAGACAGTTGGGATTTGTTGAGGAAAGGGAATAGAAGGTAAAACACGTAAAAGTACTGTACATTACTCGGCGAGTCAACTGACTACGATAGCCATATTGTCTGTATTTGGATATAAAGCCCGGATCCCTCTAACTTACAATTTGTTGACACCAATAACCAGCGGTTCTGGTTTTTGTTAATCCACCCAGAATGATGGTAAGCTCTGAATTAGTTTGCTTCACTTGGGTTTTGACGGTATCAGTGAGATGGAGTTGCGTGGCTTCATCCATACATAAGGCGCACCATCAATTTTTTTTTTGGAAGATTAAAAGATTTTAAGTGTGCCTCATGGTCCGAAAAATACAGTATTAAAAACATAACTACTGAAAGGTTAAGTGAATTACATCAATTATCCAATTACAGTGGCACCTACCAAGGAGTAGGAAATATTAAGCAGAGAGTGAGCAGTTGGTTAAAAAAAGTGATGTGCTGGAAGCAGGAAAACCAAGCAAGCATAAGGATCTGAGTAACTTTGACATGGGTAACATACTGATGGTTAATGACTGGGTCCATTCATCCCCAAAATGGTAGGTATTGTGGGTGTTCCTAGTATGCAGTGGTAAGTACAGTACTTACCAAAGATGGTTAAAGGAAGGACATCCAGTGAGTTGGCAAGTGTCATGGGTGCCCACTTGATGTACATGGAGAATGGAGACTAGCATGTCTGGTCTGATGTAACAGATCTTGTATAGCACAAACTGCAAAAACCATTAGAAACTACAATAGAAATGCATAGGGCTTGCTAGCAACAGAGTACTCAAGTGGTGTTAATGTTATGGCTAATCAATGTGTTAATATTTCTATATATTTATAGAAATGCTTTGTGAACTCCAGACATTTGTGTTTACGATTGTGACTGAGAAAAGGGTTTTTTTCTGTACATGCCTCCCAAACAGCTTGTTGGCATGTAGGTAGCACCTGATGGTTGTTTTGGAGATTTTGTGACCCCGAGATGCTCACATGTGTTGCGATTCTTAAATAGTAATCTTCGGAGAACTTTTATTTCTCTTACTATCCTTCTCAACGCTCTGTTTTCTTTTCCCTTAAAATTCACTTGAGTTGGAGGTTACATTGTTCTACAATTTCCAGTGTGAGAGTATGCTGCTGCAATAAAAATTACATTTATTTTATGGCTTTTAACACATCTTAACCAGGGATGGTAATAATTACAGAGGGCTCTGTGTGTGTGTGTGTGTGTGTGTGTGTGTGTGTGTGTCTGTCTGTGTCTGTGTGTGTGTAGAAAAGGCTTTCAGAATGCTTATGGAAATGGAAAATGAGTGAGAGAATGTTGTTTTGTGTATCTGAGTTTGTGAACAACTAAAAACGAAACTGCTATACACCAGCACTAGCACACACTGGATTCATAACATATAAACACCTTCCCTCGAGACAGTACTGTATCATGTTTGTATGTTTGTTCCTTATGCATATACATTGATATTCATACTTTGTTACAGATGGAAGTTGTCAGTGGTGGCTCCACCTTGCATATTTCCATCCTCATTAAATAGGAATGTGCCTTCAGCTTAATTTTAATATCTGAATATCTATATGAATAAGGTTAACTGCTAGTAGAGGTCAAAACAAACATTGTGAACATAACACATTCAAGTATTATCAATTCAGAGTTCCTCCTGTCATAGAACGTTCATGTTCTTGTTTATTTTGCAGATGTCATACAGAGAAATAATAGAGTGAAATAGTAAATATTCAGCTTTATTAATGTTACATAATTATTTTTGCCTGTCTCCATCTTGTAGCAATGCACACACACAAGTTAAAAGTTTCTAAATATCATACTAGATTAATTAACTTTGCATGATCATATTGACAGCAAATATCAGCTGCTTGCATACATATGCTAGACCAATGGAAAGATACATCATGAGAGGGCACTAGACAGGGTGACTTTCATAATTGGGCATGTAATGTTGCTTCCTTTATAATGGTCTGATTTATAAATCTGCAGTAGCTGGTCTGTGCCCATTCTATATACTTATTCTATATTTTCTGACACAGTCATGATGTTCTGACTTGGTCCCATGTAGAACGTGAGTTAAAGGGGAAATGAAGCACATCGCAATGTAACATTGTCTCGTTTCATTTGGTCCTCAATATCAAGCTTTTGCAGCTGATCAGTTGAAAATCGCCCTGATGATAATGTAAATCCAATTTGAAATTCGTGGTGTGAGACCACGTAAGCCGCCATTAGTCCCCGGCCGTTTCCTGTGACGTCACTGGGTTGGTGGTCGTGAACTTGTGTAAATATCACAATGGCTAGCAACGCATCAATGCATAATAATAAAAAGCCCTTAAGTACTGGTCATCATTGTATCGCACCGGGCTGTACAAACAGCTATTATAAACGTAAAGGCGCTCACTTTTACCGGCTGCCTTTAAGCAACAGTAAGCTATTGAAAGCCTGGCTCAGTGCATTAAAATGTGCCGACCCACCAGTGAATGAAAGCACATGCATTTGCAGTGCCCATTTCAGGACAGAAGATTATGTACACACATACAGATCCGACGAAACTGGTTCCATGGTGTGGTCCAAAACTGCATCGTTGAAACCAGGATCAGTTCCAACCGTATTTGACTTTTCTGCATACGATATTACAAGCACTGACAGACCAAGCACACTGCAAAGTAATACAGTATCCGCACGTAAGCGAAGGGCAGAAAAACAAGCTCTCCAGGCTAAACACACAGAGGTATGGAATATTAGACAACCATAGACAACAATATGACAACTATAGATAATAACATAACAATTCTGACTTGATCTGTGAACTTACCGACTATTTATGGGGTTTCAGCACGGACATCTCTCATGGAGACCATGGCCAGTTCTAAAATATCCCTTTCAAGGCACCGCATGGGAAACAGTTTGTGGTTTGTTATGCAGGTCAGCTCCCCCTCAGCTTGCAAGTGATGGGCAAGCACGGCGTCTTGGCAGCAAGGCATTTGTGGTAACTGTGTACAATTCTCACAAGTGCACATAAAATTGCCAATCTGGTCATGTTCACCGGCATGTCCGTGATCACTGTCAATATCGTGATCACTGTCAATATCCCTATTATCGCTCTCGGATTCAGCTGGGGTTCTTGGACTAACATTGGCGATATTCCATCGGATAGGCTCGAAAGCATATGTGACGCGCTCCACCGGCGCTTTTGAGACAAAACGCGGCTTATCCGGACTTCCAATCTTTCAAGTAAGAAGGTGAATGTTGAGTATTAAACAAGTATTCAAAGCGCACTTACTTGATAGATCGGAAGTCCGGATAAGCCGCATTTTGTCTTAAAAGCTCCGGAGTCAGTTGCGACATTACATTCTTTGGAGCACGTCACATATGCCTGTGGATTAGCAGGCATTTCCTCTACCCCATATCACCTTCATCTTCCGAAAAATAATCGTCTTCTGCTGAAAAACTGCGTGCTGTTGGCGTGAGATTCCATGTTGTTTATATCATATAATATGCTGTGATATGCATGTATTATATTTCATGTGGTACTTTGTACCAACTCACTGACGTAACAGTAACTTTGTGTAGGCAGGCACTTGGCAATGGCAGCTTTCGGGTCGATAACTTATACGACAAGCACATAAAACAAAACCGCTGTGTGTGCAATGGTTTATTTATGATATAAAATTTAAGCCACAATCGCTTCAATAAACTATACTTAAGCTACCGCCAACTTATTTAGTCGGCGTTTCATCTCCCCTTTAAAGAAACACAAAATCTATTTTCATAATTACAATATCAGTACAATAAACAAATAGGCGATTAGAGTCCTACTCAAAACCTGTAGTGAGGTGAGAGGTGTACATGTACTATGATCCCTCTACAGTATATCTTCACCTTCTCAGGCATATCAAGAAGAGTTATGTTATGTTTGTCTAGTTGTCACTTTGGCAACTAAGAATTCTGATGTGAAGGTCAAATATAGTTGCTCTTTATATTATATTGAACGATATCAAGAACATATTAAGAAACAATAAGATAAACTATAAACCTTATCTAAATAGATAAGTTGTAGACCACTGGCCTACAAATTACCACTGATGTTTGCAGAACCATTTATTTGTTAGAATTTGGAGAACAAAAAAAAACATATTCTGCTATTATTTTAAAGACTTTTAGAAAGTCAAATTTACGGCAACTTAGACTGTAAATTTCTTTCTTTCCTTTCATTAGGCACACTCTCTCTTAGTCCATTTAAGTACTGCCTCAAATTAAATTATACAATACAATAACATATAAATATATATCCGTAATTATTGCTTTTTGAAGGTGAAGACACTGGAAGCTCAATCCACCGTTTCCTTCTTCTATTGACTCATAAATTGCAGCCTACAAGTCACCATTGCACAACATGCAATTAGGCATCAAATCATATGTGATTATAATAGGATAGGTCCTTGTCCAGTCTGGCCTTTCATATTTGGGCTTACGTGAAATCACATTTTCTGAGATTCGTGTCCGGTTTCATTTAAAATGCATTGCATACTTATTCACCTGCTGAAAAATGTCATTTTTACTCTTACAAGCTGGATCTAAAGTAAACGTATTTAACAATTATTCTATGAAAGTATGGTGGATGCTGCTGACTACTGAGTGATAAGCATAGGATGTAAGCCTTGGATGAAAAATTTTGTAGAATAACAATTTAGAATAAACTACATTGGAACACAAGCAAAAAAAGAACACTAAAACACAAGGCCTTACAGAGACCTTTAAAGAGACAGATGATTTAAATTAAATTATGGCACATGGATCAAGATCTCAGGACACCAACTTCACCATAACTTCCTGAACCATAGCCACCAATATTCCAAAAGAATATAAAATTCTGTAATAAACAGTATCATAGTTATCATTTTATATATATCATTATGCCAATAATTATAGCAATTATATTTTTAATTATTTTCAATAATTATATATAACCCGGATCAGTCGCGGCCCGGGTTAACAACGACCGCCATCAGTGCTGTTAAAAAACAGGGTGCTGGTGGAAATTGGACTACTGTTGGTCGAAGAAGGAGTCCATAGGCAGAGAGAGAAGAGGAAAGGCATGAGTCTAGGACTGAGAGTAGGGACTTTGAATATTGGAACTATGAAAGGAAAAAGTAGAGAGCTGGCTGACATGATGCAGAGGAGGAAGGTGGACATACTGTATGTTCAGGAGACCAGGTGGAAAGGTAGCAAGGCTAGAAGCTTAGGAGCAGGATTTAAGCTATTTCATCATGGTGTGGATGGGAAGAGAAATGGAGTAGGAGTCGTCCTGAAGGAGGGGTTGGTCAGGAATGTTCTAGAAGTGAAAAGAGTGTCAGACAGAGTGATGAGTCTCAAGTTAGAAATTGAAGGCCTGATGTTCAGTGTTGTTAGTGCTTATGCTCCACAGGCAGATGTGAGCTAGAAGAGAAGGAGAGATTCTGGAGTGAGTTAGATGAAGTGATGCAGAGTACCCCAGAGGTGAAAATGTGGTCATTGGTGCAGACTTCAATGGACATGTTGGTGCAGGCAACAGAGGGGACGAGGAAGTGATGGGCAGGTTTGGTATCCAGAACAGGAACACAGAAGGACATAGATAGATTTTGCAAAAAGGATGGAAATGGATGTTGTGAATACTTTCTTCCAGAAGAGAGAGGAGCATAGGGTGACTTATACAAGCAGAGGTAGGAGCACACAGGTAGACTACATCTTGTGCAGGCGATGTAATGTGAAGGAAGTCAGTGACTGCAAAGTAGTCGTGGGTGAGAATATTGTCAAACAGCATAGGATGGTGGTGTGCAGGGTGATGATGGTGAGGAAGGTGAAGAAGGCAAAGGCAGAGCAAAAGACAAAGTGGTGGAAGCTGAAAAGGGAAGAGTGTCGTGTTGTCTTCAAGGAGGAGTTGAAACAGGCTTTGGGTGGTCAGGAAGTGCTTCCAGATGATACTTGCTGGTGGAATGAGGAAGTACAGGCGTGTGTACAAAGGAAGAGGTTAGCTAAGAAGAAGTGGGACATAGAGAGGACCGAACAGAGTAAACAGGAGTACAGGGAGACACAGCGTAAGGCAAAGGTAGCGGTGTCAAAGGCCAGAGGGCGTATGATGACTTGTATGCTAGGTTGGACAGTAAGGAGGGAGAAAATGATTTATACAGGTTGGTACAGCAGAGAAATAGAGATGGGAAGGACATGCAGCAAGTTAGAGTGATTAAGGACAGAGTGGGAAATGTATTGACTGATGACAGAAGTGTGCTGGGAAGATGGAAAGAGTACTTTGAAGGGCTGATGAATGAGGAAAATGAGACAGAAAAGAATAGAAGAGGTGAATGTTGAGGACCAGGAAGTAGCAAAGATTAGTAAGGGTGAAGTGAGGAAGGCATTGATGAAGAGTGGAATGGCAGTTGGTCCTGATGACATACCGGTGGAGGTATGGAAGTGTCTAGGAGAGGTAGCAGTAGATTTCCTGAAACAGAAAACATTCAACAAGGTCTTGAGTGAGAGGATGCCGGAGGATTGGAGAAGTGTGCTTGTGCCCATTTTTAAGAACAAGGGAGACGTGCACAGTTGTGGCAACTACAGAGGGATAAAGTGGATGAGCCAGACAATGAAGTTATGGGAAAGAATAGTGGAAGCTAGACTAAGGGCAGCGGTAGCATCTGTGAACAACAGTTTGGTTTCATGCCCAGAAAGAGCACCACAGAGGCAGTGTTTGCTTTGAGGATGTTAATAGAGAAGTACAGAGAAGGTCAGAGGGAGCTGCATTGTGCCTTTGTGGATCTGGAGAAAGCATATGACAGGGTGCTGAGAGAGGAACTGTGGTATTGCATGAGGAAGTCTGGAGTGGCAGAGAAGTATGCTAAAGTGGTGCAGGCCATGTATGAGAGATGCAAGACAGTGGTGAGGTGTTCTGTCGGTGTGACAGAAGAGTTCAAGGTGGAGGTGGGACTGCATCAAGGGTCAGCTCTGAGCCCCTTCTTGTTTGCTATGGTGATGGACAGGCTGACAGACGAGGTGAGACAAGATTCCCCATGGACTATGATGTTTGCAGATGACATTGTGATCTGTAGTGAGAGCAGAGAACAAGTTCAGGAAAACCTAGAGACGTGGAGGTATGCCCTGGAAAGAGGAGGAATGAAGGTTAGCCTCACTAAGACGCAATACATGTCTGAACGAGAAGGACCCAAGAGGAATGGTGAAGTTACAGGGAGCAGAAATAAAGAAGGTGGAGCATTTTAAGTACTTAGGCTCAACAATCCAGAGCAATGGAGAGTGTGGAAAAGAGAAGAAGTGTGTGCAGGCAGCTTGGACTGGTTGGAGAAAAGTGTCCGGTGTGATGTGTAATAGGAAGGTATCGGCAAGAATGAAAGGAAAAGTGTACAAGCCGGTGTTGAGGCCAGCGATGTTGTATGGTTTAGAAACAGTGGCACTGGGGAAAAGACAGGAGGCAGAGCTGGAGGTAGCAGAGATGAAAATGTTGAGGTTCTCTTTGGGAGTAACAAGGATGGACAGGATCAGGAATGAGTACACCAGAGGGACAGCGCATGTAAGACGTTTTGGAGACAAAGTCTGAGAGGTTAGATTGAGATGGTTTGGACATGTGCAGAAGAGGGATAGTGAGTATATTGGTAGTAGAATGCTGAGATTGGAACTACCAGGCAGAAGACCTGGTAAGAGAAGATTTATGGATGTGGTGAAGGAGAACATGAAGGTAGTTGGTGTAAGAGAAGAAGATGCAGAGGATAGGGTGAGATGGAGGCAGTTGATTTGCTGTGGCGACCCCTGAAGGGAACAGCCGAAAGGAAAAGAATAAAGAACATATATATCATTATACCCTTGAAGAAGATTATAGGAATCTTATTGTAATTATTATTATTTATGATGCATTACTGGAAAATGAGTATTAACTGAGAAATTATGAATGTTTTGGCTATTGGCACCTTTGTGTGCTCAGCAATGGACTGGCTAGCTGTCACGGGCGTACTCTCTGCCTTCACTCTGATTTGGCTGAGATGTTCATCACCCTCCCCACAACTAATCAGGATTAAGTGGTTCAGAAAATAAATGAATGAAACATTTTTGTAGCAAATATCATTACAATTATTGTATAATATAATATTATGATATTGAAATTATTGAAAAAGTACCAAATGTCTAAAGGATGTATGTTGGTAGTGTTGGAATTACTAGCCAAAACCAAAAAAGCCAGGCATTTTCAACCTTTAAAGTAAGCAACTTTGGAGAAAATCATGGGTTCAATAAAATATGTAATAATTTCAGATTTAAGACCAACTTTGTAGTTATAGATCACATTTGAACCATTGCTCTAATTGTTTTAAATAAACCTGGTGTACTGACTATGGATTTTCTCTATACCGTGCTCTGGGAATGGAGAACATCTAACTTTGAAGTTGCAACCATTTTGTTTACTCAGAGAACTGTTCATTTTTTCCAACAAAACAATGGGCATAGTGCAATGTCAATATATAAATATAATATAATATAATTTTGTGTGATTTCATTATTGCGGTTATCTACTGATTTATTTATTGAATTATTATTATTATCGTCATTATCATCATCCTTTTCTGTTCGTAACTTGACTGCTTGAACAACCGCATAAGAATTCATATGTGCGTAAAAAAACACAAATGGCTATTAAAAAAATCCTGACTCCTGACTCTTACAGTTGCAGATTGATGGACATTATTAATTGTAATTCATTCATTTTCTAAGCCGCCTAACCCTAATCAGGATCATGGGAAGGTTGGCACCCATCTCAGCTGACTGTGGGCAAGTGCATGGTACACCTTTGGCAGCTAAAAAGGCCATCACTGAGTCATAATTATTACAATAATTAAAATACACAAAATAAACTGTACATTTCAATAATAAATTACAATATTTAAAATTGTACACAAAACAATTAGGCAATAAAGATTTAAATTTCCAAATGATCTATGTAAAGGACATATCAAGTTCTTTTAGAGTAACAAACAAAAGCTTTTACTTCTCAAACATGTGGAATTCAACAACTGACAACCAGTAAATCAATCAAAGATGTAACTAGTCTAAAATCTACTTCTGATGGCCATTTTGCTAGTGGACGAATTCCCATCTGCTTTAAAAGACAAATTAAATGTACTATCTCTCAGTCAATGCAGGAGCCGTCTTCGTACAAAGTGCACAAACAGCTAACATTTTACCTCGTCTTTCATTGTTCAGAATGGGCCAGATTTTAACTTCAACTGCAGCTATTGTGATTTAGACTTGACTTATCTTAAGTTAGATGTAGTGTTTTGACACTGACAGATGCCCTTGGCTGTGTAAAATCGTTGGTTGTATGGTTGTGTACTCTTCATTTCTGTTGGCTGACAGGCACTTGATTCAAAGAGGAGTGTTGGCAACCAGATGACACTACAACCCCACAATACTTTATTCTTCAGTGTATTGATGTAATTTTTAGGATATAAGTATTATTTGTTAGCATCTTATATCTAGCAAGTAAAATGCCTGGAAAAAAGGCCACCGGGTCATTCCATATGAACTCATGTAGATATCCCCAGGTGACCGACTCCAATTTGGCTAAAATTTATTTTGGAGATACCTCTAGAAGTGCAATGAACACTTACAAAATTTTAGACTTATTCTACAAAGGATTTCAGAGATATGCCCCTAAACATTGCCATGTCCCCTTTTTGCCTTTGTGAATTGCAAACTTTAATTCACAGGTATTTTTGAAGGTTAATATCTTTCTGAAGAGACAGAGTTAAGGGCTGTAATTGGATTAATTCTGGCCCAGACTTTCAGAAGCTGCAATCAGAAATGTTCTATCTCTTTTCATTTTAAAGTTATTGGCCTCCCAAATGTGTATCTTTTTATAGGTGAAAATCAAAAAATCAGTTTTCAAGGCACCTCACAAAGGTTGCTTACAAATAGTTAATTGTGCTAAATTTCTCCGATTTGAGATCAGATCTGTGTGTAAAAGACTGACTACAGTCATCCCCCTTATTTCACGGTTAATGGGGACCAGCCCCCTCCACGAAATGCGAAAAACCACGAAATGACTTCTGCCACTTCTTAAGGACACCCAACCACCTATATATTATATAAAATTTATATAGAAGTTAATTTTAAAGTGTTCTATACATGTTAATGTCATACAGGCAACGTGTATTAATATATAAATAAATTATACACCTCATAACAATAAATATATATAAATACTGTATAACAAACCTCATAAATAACAAATCCACAGCCACATTGAGGAGGAGAATCACTGGCGGCACTGGTGCTTGGTTGGGGCTCATCAGCGCCTCCAGAGCCTTTGCTTTAGTACGTATCATGTTAGTGTCCAAACTCACATTATTTTTATGGCAGTCTGTAATCCACAACAATAACGCATATTCCATTTTCACAACTGTTATGGTCTGTGCTAGTTGGCGGCGTTTAACCTCTTTCTCTCTCTCCATAAACTGCATGCGCTGGTAAGGGGCGTGGCTGTTACCCGCAGGCGAAATCCAGAGAGCACACCTGAATTCACTCAGCCATCAGCTATAAAGAGCTCCGTGCTCAACCAGTTTTCGTGTTGAAACTCTCCCAGTGATTTTGGTTTTTGTTTTTCCCGCACCACTACAGTGAACACGATTTTTCCCGCACCCCAGTGCTTCCCCACACACACACACACACACACACACACACACACACACACACACACACACACACACACACACAAACGTGTACACTAAATGTGATACTTCTTCTGACATTTATTTAAATATTTCTTATTTTTTTAATGATGACGTGCATCAGCTGTGAACGTGCATGTGCATTCAGGTATATCATAATATCATTTCTTTAACTCTTTAGGAGTTGTAGTATATACTACATGGAAACACAGGGAAGCAAACTGATTCAAGATTTCTATCCAGCAGCATTCCTTAGAAAGCGTAACAGAATTAAGCAATTGTGGTAAGATAAGTAAGCAATATGAGGATACAGGTGTTCAAAGCTAAAATATGTGATGTATTGCAGAATACATATGGCTCTAATTGCTACAGTTGGTCTGGTTAAATACTGACTTGATGATTAGTATGCACACTTTCAACAACTGTATGTGTTTTTTTTTTTTCTCACAATAATTATCCCTTGTAACCTTTTTTTAATTATTTTGGTCATTCTAACATTGGGTACATTAAATTATAAAAAACCCTGTTAGGCCTATTTGGATATTTTGGTAATGGAACTACAAAATATTGAAAAAGTAGAGAAAGGCCAAGGAATCGATATAGAGTGAAACATGGAAAACAAAAGTAAAAACAAGACATAAGTTGACAAACAAAAGGCCAAGAACAGTAGTGAGGGAGCAAAAGGGAAAAGATACAGCATTAAACGTCAAGTCTTATCTGTCTTCTACAGGAGCTCAAATTACAGAGCAGTAAGACTGGGAAGTATTTACTACTGGAGTTATTTGTGTTTCTTGGTGTTCTTTGTAGATGTAGGACAGCCAGTGCCAACTTTTAAAAACATTCCCTCCACTGTTTTAAAATCACTGGTTAACACTAATGGTGTGCATGTTACCCAAAATCCTTTATTTAGTGAAATGTTTTCAGAGCAGGATCATAATCAAGACTTGGGTTAAGCTAGTTTTACACACACACACACACACACACACACACACACACACACACACACACACACACACACACACAGACACACACAAACTCTCTCTCTCTCTCTCTCTCTCTCTCTCTCTCTCTCTCTCTCTCTCTCACGCACACAAAGGCTATCAGCATATATCAGGTGTCTCAAATGATTTTACATTTCAATGCAGAATGACAGCATTTAGGATTTTGATGTAATGGTAGAGAGATAATTACATGCTTGAAAATTTTAAATGCAGAGGTAAAGGAAAGGTAGGTTTTAAAACACTGCAGGTATGCAGTGTGTACTGTGTGAGTTGGTTTCAAAGCACCAAGTGTTTGGTGTTTGAACCTTTTGCTATATATGCATGGGTGTGTACCTTTGATCTCTTTTTAGGTGGTCTGGGCAGAACAGCAGGTTTCAAAATGGAGAAAAAAGAGGGATATTTACAGCGAGCTTACAGACCCGAAGTTCCCCCAGCAGTGGTACCTAGTAAGTGATGAATTTTATTCAGGTGTCTGTTCTTCAGTCATCTATAATCAATCTGTGCTAATGAATCCTTTTTGTTAAACTGCTGTCTTACAAATTAACAAAATTGCCGATAGCTTTTGTTTCAGAATTTGCAATTAACACACTTCTAGTGGTTCAGTTATATTTTAATTGAATTTAACATTGGAACACAAACATCACTTCTTGAATTCAAACAACCTTCTCCAATTACAGTTTAAGTAAATTAAAATAGTCATATTCAATCCTTCCAAATAGAATGAATGAACAGACCATTATAGACTGTCTAAAAAATGTGTATATTTTATTTTTTTAATCATAATTGAAAGATGCACGTTGTTAATGAATAATTACTCAATTAACAAGAAAAAAGCAAAAGGAGCAGGCAAATCAACAAAAAGGAATAAAGAGGATTGAGCAGCAGGATACAGATCCTGCAGATAAGGTATAATTCAGCCCAAACCAATTTGCATGAAAGAAACAGTATGCAGTGCGGCTTGTTAACGATTCAGTGTAATGATAATGGAATTAGTGCTTTTTAGAAAAAAAATGTTTGTATTTATTTTCAGACAGGAAAACAGCCCATTTGAGTTATGGATGTACAGTGACTTGCAAAAATGTTGGAAACCCCTCCCCCACCAAACCCCTGGTATTTTTCCTATTTTGTTGCCTTATAACCTAAATTGATTTTGGAGGTTATTAGTTGAACCAGGTGAGTCAGGTCAGGATGACCTGCTACAGGTATCATGTAATCCTGTACTACCTGTCTCATGGTCGGGTGGTCGGCGACGAAACCAGCTCCCTCATCAAGTTTATCTTGATGGGTTGGGTGTATGGACACCCAGCAGGATGTAAAACAAAACTTGTCAAAGGGCAGATGAGCTCACTCAAAGCCAACAGCCAGCCATATTTGGAGAAGAGTTGGGCACTACCAGAGAATTTTGCCTATTGAAACACTTACCATGTTTACACCAGAAAGAATTTTGAAACGTCTGGTGGAAGACAACCAAGTGCACCTACGGCCAAACGGCTATGGACCTTGATGATGATGATGATGATGATGATGATTAGTTGAACATAGGTGATATTGTGAAGCAAAGAAGAAATAGTACCAAGAAAACTGAAAAATGAACATGCATAACCATTCACCACCACCCTTATGCCCAAGGTTAATATTTTGTATAGCCACCTTTTGCAGTAAACACAGCTGTCAGTCTCCAAAGGTATGAACTTCTAGAACTTCTAGACAATTTTTAAAAAGACAAAGAAACAGCAGAGCAAAGCTCAGAGTTGATCATAATTTGTGGGCATGTATTTGACTGACTCAGTGCACCGTTCTCCTAGTTGTGTATGTACATGCTTTCCTGTACCAAAGTGGTTTTCCCTGCTGATAGCTGCTGTGTGAGGAAATGGGCTACAGGAACTCAGTGTGTCTACTGGCACTTTATTTCTTCTGTATTTCTGTTGTTATTTGTCACAGCCAAGTACTGTGTGTTGCTGCATGCATGTATGTATTAAAGGATGGTTATGGTGGTTTTAAACACTACATCAGTTGTAATTGAAATACTTCAAACACAGAATTAAGAATAATGGCATGTGATACATGGCACATACATCTGTATGAGGTATTTCAATTATTCATTCATTCATTTTCTGAATCGCTTAATCCTAATTAGGGTCATGGGGAGGCTGGCGTCCAGCTCAGCCGATTCTGGGCGAGGACAGAATACACCCTGGACAGCTCACCAGGCCATCGCAGGGCAGAAACACGTTGATGGCTATGCAGCTACTCTTGACAAAAGTCAGCAAAGGTTCTTTTACATGCCTCTCACCATAGACAGTGAGAGACATGGCTGGCCTTTGATAATCCAGTTAGCTGAACTGAGGTGACAGTGACAACCTGTTGAGAGTTGGGCTTGAACGCCCAACTTTGGGATCAGTAAGCCAGCACCTTACCACCTGGTCACCACTGCCCTAGTATTTCAATTGTTAAAAAGTAAAATGTCTTTATAGTATTATAAGGTATTTAGGGGCAGTGGTGGCCTGGTGGTAAAATGTGCTGGATCACTGATCCTAAGGTTGGGGGTTCAAGTCCCACTCTCCACAAGATTGTCACTGTCCCCCCAGTGCAGATAACTGGGTTATCATAGGCTGGCCATGTCTCTCACTGTCTATGGTGAGAGGTTCAGGTAAAAGACCCATTGCTGACTTTCGTCAAGAGTAGCTGCATAGTCCTCAGTGTGTTTCTGTCTATTGCTAAAGGGTTGTCAAGAAGGGCATCCCACGTAAAAACCTATGCCAAATTCAACATGCAAATCGTCAATATGATTTCCATGAAGATGGAGGCAAATGATGTGCTGTGGCAACCCCGGAAGGGAACAGTCGAAAGGAAAAGAATAGAAGAAGAAGTATTAAAAAGTATTAACATATCAGATATGTGCATGAAGTATTTCAGACTCTAGCAAGTTGTGTAGTGATACTATTTACTGCCAATTATTTATATTTTGTGTAATATACAGTGTACAGTACTTGAACTCTTCAACTGAGTTGAAAAGATGCAAAAAATGTTCTTGTACCTGCTCATGCCTGCACTCATGGATCACAAGCATTCATCATGTTTTTTTTTTTTAATTAATTAGTTCATTCATTTTCTAAACCGCTTAATCCCAATTGGAAACCGGGGATAAGCACTGGTCTGATGAGCCACTTGGCTCGGGTGTAAAAAGCCCAACTGACTGTACCTTTTACCTTAATCCTAATTAGGGTTGTATTGAAGCAGACCTCCATCTCAGCCACCTTGGGGTGAGGGCCAAATACCCTCTGGACAGTTCGCCATGCCATCGCAGGGCCAGTACTCACTCACACAACCATTCATACTCACACTTATACCGAGTGGTGGTTTGGAGCAGCCAGTTGTGCATGTTTTTGGACTGTGGGAGGACACTGAAGTACCCAGAGGAAACCCATGCAAGCACTGGGAGAACGTGCACACAGAAATGTTTGAGCCCAGGAATTGAACCCAGGCCTTCTTGTTGTGACGTGGACATGCTAATCATTGCACCAAGATGCTGCCTGATTTTAAAAATGTAAGAAAAACCCCATAATCTCATTTTAGTGGACTTTTTTATTTATGAGCTTGTGTGATATATACTAAAACAAACCGATGCCTCAGCAACGTCCACCTGGCCTTCGACCAGATAATTTTTAAATATAGAGTAGGTTGTAGAAAATCACAATGAAATTATTTTTAACATAATCACTGAGGAGCTTGCTCTCCTCGTGTTTGTATTTGTTTCCTCCGGGTACTCCAGTTTTCTCCCACATTCCAAAAAACGTGCAAAGTAAGTTATTTGGCAGTTCCAGATCGCCCCAGTTGGGTTGTGTGTGTGAGAGTATGAATGGTTGTGTAAGTGTTGGTCCAGCGATGGCCTGGTGAGCTGTCCAGGGCGTACCCTGCCCTTGCTCATGATCGGCTGAGATGAGCACCAGCCTCCCTGCAACCCTAATTAGGCTTAAGCGGTTCAGAAAATGGAAGAATGAATGAATGAAATAATCACTTACCTAACACACAATCACAAATGTCAGTATTTTTTAATTTGATGCACACTACTAACCTTACTGCTCATACATTATTTATTTTAGTCCATTATCTCGACCCATTTCTGTCACTGTGATTTAATTTTCCCTTTTGGACTTGCATTTCGTTACGATATGAACCAGTGTGCTTTGCCAACAAGAATCAATATTATGGTTTAATCTTTAATGCTGAGTATCCTGAGGAACCTGTCTCTGTTCTTGCCTGTCTGAAATGTATTCCGAGTATTTCTTTGAATTTTGCAGTACAACCCAAGTCGGCATGACCTTCAGGTGAAAGAAGCCTGGTCTCAGGGCTTTACTGGAAGGGGAGTCGTTATTACCATTCTGGATGATGGCATTGAGAAAGATCACCCAGACCTGGTAAAAAATTATGTGAGTATTTTCTTCACATCTCAGAATTCTTTCAGTCAGTTTTACTGTTCTTGTATGAAATCCCAATTTTTAAATAACTCTGTTCTCATTGAGGTTCTTTTGGGCAGATGTTTTTACAGGGTACAGTGCCTGGTCTTTGTATAACATTTCACCACACCTGGCATTCTCAGGTGGTCTCCCATCCAAATACTAACCAGACCGAACCCTTATTAGCTTTCTGATCAGATGGGACATTCACAGGGCTTAAGAGGGACAAAGTCAGTGGAGCCCATTAAGTTAGTGCAGGAACAAACACAAAAACACACACATCCAACTCTCATTGTAAAGACTCAGTTGAGGTATTTCGGGCATCAGATTAAAATCTCTCCCTGGTCGCAACCCTTTAGAGGTGTTTCGGGCACATCCAACTGGGAGGAGGCCCCGGGACAGACCTAGAATTTGCTGAAAGGATTATATATTCTATCTGGTCTGCCTTGGGCTGCCACAGGAATAGTTAGAAAGCGTTTCTGGAATGAGGGCTGCCTGGGTCCTAGACTTGTTACCGCTGCAACCTGACCGCTGATAAGTGGAAGAAAATTGATGTTGAAAAAAGACAAAAGAGACCGTATACTGTAATGAAAACTGTTTCTCCAAGAAGATATTTCCTTCCTTTAGACCAGACATTTTTTTTGGATTCGTAGGGTTATGTTTGTGAAATCACTTGCAGTCTAATAATAAGAACTGCAGTGGGCCGATTAAATTAATTTAAATTCAATTGTATTTGTTTAGCACTTTTTATAAGTGACATTGTCAAAAAAACAGCTAAGAAATTTTAATGGCTTGCAACTTTTTTTTCAGGATGCAGATGCAAGTTATGATGTGAATGACAGAGATTCTGACCCACAGCCAAGATACACACAACTGAATGACAACAGGTACAACTTCCTTCTTTCACCCCTCTTCCACCCCTCTTCCTCTCCTGAACAGTTGGAGTATATTTGTATGGGGTTGCAAAGCCAAACATATTTCACACAGTATGACGCTATGCACTATTATCTATATTTCTTATATGTATTGAAGGCTAATAATATACTGTTTCTGATTGTTTGGCATGTGAATCCTCAAAAACCTGCACATTTTTTCAATAGGACTTTTATAGTCTGTGATACACATAAAGCAACACCACCATCAAACTTTCATGACAAGATGCACTCCTAACTACGCTATGGATAGAATGTCCTTTCTTGTAATTATCTCACTCTTTTTGACTTTCCCCATCATTTTGACCAACCACACCTCCCTCTTTCTCATTCTGTATCCTCACTCTCTCCTTATACAATATTTGGTTAATGTGCTCATATACATCATTAATGCTATCCTGCCTTAATACACTTTCTACTATACTTTACAACTTGTTGTATAAGAATAAAAATCATGCTTTTCCTTGTCTTGTTATATTTTGTATCCCATCACTGTCTATCTAAGATGTCCTTTTCCTTGTCTCTCAGGAAGTCCACTGGCAGTGTGTGTTTTATATATATATATATATATATATATATATATATATATATATATATATATATGTGTGTGTGTGTGTGTGTGTGTGTGTGTGTGTGTGTAGTGAATTTGTCTTTTAAGCTGCCACATTGTTTATATTTCTCATTTTCTTAAAACTTGGTGGAACCCAGGGAATATTCATCTTTCAGAGCGCAGCCGTAAGTTTGTGTCACATTCAGACACTGACGGAAATGTAGGGGAATTTGCCTCTTGTTTCAGCCTTTCTAGGCTGTCTGCCAGAACTTCTTTTCAGGTATTGCCTCACTCTTTCCATTCTTATTTCAAATTCAAATGGATCGAAGCAGAAAGAAAAGCCAAGCGAGTCTATAATTATTTTGTTTAAAAAAATTTTTTTTTAATTCCCATGATTTCTGCAGTCTCCAGCCCAGCTGTTATACCTGCTTACTATGCGAGCATGTGCATGTATGAGAGAGAAAGAAAATGACACATGGAGAATTTAGTATGTTTGCACTGTTCGCAGCAGATATACGGTCGATAAAACCGTGAAAGTTGGTTAAAAGCTCCTCATGTCAGGCAGACAGACTCTCTTCACTCATTGATGCAAAAAGAGGAACAAAGGAGGAAATAAACAAATCTCTGCTATGCCTATGTCTGTACCACAGCTCACCAGCTTTGAAAAAGCCATCGGGAAACAATGCACCACTCACATACTTGAGCTGTCAAGATGATTATACTCTAGTGAATAGATTCAAGCCCATGAAATGAGAGGGAAAATTGTGTTTCTGTCAATAGCAGTGAAGTTGCAAATCTCTTCAACATAGATGCACAGCCAAACAGAACAAATGAAAGAGCTCTATTACTTCCCACAGAGCCACCACTTCCACTGTGACGAATACACTCACCTCCAAGTTTATTCACACAGCAAAAATAAATGAATATATTGAAAAAAGTAATGGGCTCATTTTCAAACATATTGTTGTGCATATTTTAAGGCATATCTAAAGCAGTAATTTTCATCTGTCCTTTTCACACATGCCTCAACACCCCCAGAAATTATTATTATTATTATTAAGTCGATGTCTGGTATTGCTCATACTTGCATTGTCTTGTTTCTTTCTCCATAATGCAAGTTGAATACCATGGTCTAAAGAAATGAGGAACATTTCAGTGATAGACTCTGCGGATAGACTGCAAAACGTGTTTCTCAATCTGTATTCATCAGCCGTCTAGCTTTAGAGTTTTGTATCAAGCCAACCATAAGGCTTCAGCAGCTTTACTAGAGTCTGTCTATTAGGCAAGCCATCCCTGCTCAGGATCTTATCAGGGTTGTATAGATCAGGGTTTTTATATCCAATCACTCAGGAAAGGCTTTACAGAAGGACCATTTGTTTGTTTTATGCATCTTGTTCAGATGTTCATTTATAAAACTTCATCAAACTAAAGAAATGTATTCTTCCACTTCCACTCTGCATCATGTGACACAGACCAATCCCTCATCTGCCATGACACATGCCACAGGCAGCAATTCAGCAAATCAGGGAACGCTGCCTCCTCATCTAGAAGCCTTTGTACTCAGAAGAGAGATGCATGAATTTGACAGAGATCATGTCCAAGGGGAAAGCGTTATCGCTAATGAAAAACACTAGACATTAGTGGATATCTACCCTAGTTGAAGGATATAGAATATTTTTTCTTACTTTCTTTCCCTGTTTGTCCCACTGACACGTTTACTTTTATTTAGGAAGAGTGTGTGGGACTTTAATGCTTGAGGGTTTAGCCAGCTGGAAAATGCAGTAATCCCTTTAGTTGGAACCTAATCCAGTTCTATTGAATAGCTGAGCAAAGATACCATGCTGCTTTAAACACACAGCCAGACTGTAACACTCACATTCACATCAAGTAGAGCGTCTTTTGACTGTGGACCATTATTTTATGCAATAGCCTTATGCATTTATTTATCTATAAATAACTTCAAGGATTGAGACAAACCGAAAAAAGATTAATACACCTTTGTGCTGCTGCTACTGCTGCAGCTGTGTACTGCCATTGATTTGTAATTATTTCTTTTGTTGTCAGGCTTAGGGATAAATGGGTCCCTGGCTGCAGGCAGGCAGGGATCTCTCATCATTGATGTTCAGATATGGATTTTACACCCAAAATATGATGTAAGATGAAGACAGAAATGGATTACTAATTTGGTCTCGTTTTACTGTCCTTTCTGTATGGCTTTAAGGTATTTGCTTTATCATGAGTCAGAGTATGAGATGCACAGCCAAGCATAATGTTTTTCATGATCCGTGTTCCACATTTTCTCCATGATTCATTGTTCTTATTGTTAATAAGTGTTCGTGATGCATGTCATTTCACTAGCTCCTAGTGCTATTTGGTACCTCATAGAGCAAATCTGCTAGCTGAATGTGTAGGAGACTCGCTAGCTTTATCTGTTATGTGATAGGAGGATGTGTCAAAAGTACTGCAATTCTGCGTTTATTCTGCCGCAGTGTGTGAAATGATACAAAGGATACTTGAAAGTGGCACTGAGCTGCCAAAGCAGCAGATTTTGTTATGGCAAATAAAAATCCTAAAAGCAACGCCACAATCCTAACTTTATGGTGATTAAATAGTGTTAGCGAAGAAGCCCTTATCATCCATCATGCTTGAAATGAAAGCACTGAAGCTGTTAGAAATTGACATAACAGAGAGCTTGCTGTCCGTACCTACAAGTAAATGATGGTTTGATAACTTGAATGTTTGGAATGCTGACACTGGGCAGGCCTCAATGTTGAAATGAATTTTTTTAATGTAGTTATTGTGTAACTGTATGCAACATGGTGCAACATTTCAGCCTTTAGTATTGCTGCTTGCAAAAAAAATCATAAATCCATGAGCAAAACCTCAGTTCATTTTGTGCCTGAGTTTTCGATTTGAATCCCCATGAGTGATATTAATCATATGCAGCAATGTAGAATAATGAGAAATAGTCATTGCTGGCTGGAATGTTAATATTGCTTTTTATCTGCAGACATGCCAGTGTTTACATTATTAATGCCCCCCATAAGTATTAGTACTCTGTTTGAATTTGAAGTCTTCCATGTGTAGTAGTTCATCTGCCTCAAGGTTTGATGTCCTCTAGGATGATGTTTTTTTAATCACAAGAGTGTTTATTTGAATTACTGAACATGTTCTGTCAGCTCAAACCAGTCTTGTAATGCCTGTCTGATCACTCACATCGATAAGGTGTTTCAGCCTGCAGACTCACTACTCACAGGCCCATCCAATGTTGACGCCAGTCCCATCTAGTTTCAGTCAAGAGTCAAGGTACATCCTTGGCATATCATCGATCTATTTCAGGACTGACACAGAGATGACCAAACATTTGCATTCACAATCACACCTGTATACATCTGAAGAAAACAAAAGGAAAGGTTGATGCTTTTGCATTGTTTTGAAACTGATCATTCAGAGCACTTATGAAACCTGGATACCATGATATTTCAACCCAGGACCCAGTTGCCTATGCACAGTGATTTAGATTTGACAAGTGCTAAAGAATACTTTAGAAAGGATGATTTGCCAAAACACATTACCACAACAGCCGTGTTTTGTAATAAGCTTTTCAGTTCTCCAATTTTAAACCCTTTGACCCGTGGTTTGATTTGAAGAGGGTGCACATGCAAAAGTCCTAATACATATAAACTTAAGTATGTTCTGGTTGGAAGCTGCTCTTTAAAATATGGATGAATACTGCTAATCTCACAAGCAGGCATCACAAAATATTAATTGTGAGGGTGCCAATCATTTTGAAAGCAGCCCGTGTTCATTGTCGTGAAGGATGCCAGTATTTCCTAAGGGTACTGTAAAAGGCCTTGGGTGAAACAATATTTTTTTGAAGGTGATGGACAGACCTCACTGTAGATTAAGGCTTTCGAAATGAATAACTTTCAGCGTGAACTGACACGAGCACTGATTTCTTATTCATGAGCCATTTTACATTGGCCATTTGTCATGATAACTGTCATCTATTACACCTCGAAAGAGCCATAACTTTGTTTCATGAGACGTCACAAGTTTCTTCTTCTAGCAATACAAGATCTGATACAACATTCTCCCTGTAGGTTATCACTAAAATATGTGTATTATTATATGAAACCTAGCACAAATAAAAAGCCATGTTAGTATTTGCTTCAGAGAAATGGATGCGGCTTAAGAAATATAGATCTCATCCATTCATACAGTCATTTTCTGAACTGCTTAATTCTAATTAGGGCTACAGGGAGGCTGGCGCCCATCTCAGCCAACACTTGTCGAGGCTGGGGTACACCCTAGACAGCTCACCAGTTGATCACAGGGCCAACAGTTACACAACCATTCATACTCACACGCACACCTAGGGCTGATTTAGAACAGCCAATTAACCTACTGTGCATGTTTTTGGACTGTGGGAGGAATCTGAAGTACCCAGAGGAAGCCCACGCAAACACAGGTAGAACATGCAAACTCCACACAGAAACGCCTGAGCTGGGAATCGAATCCAGGACCTTGCTGGACCTTGCTGTGAGGCAAATGTACTAACCACTACACTGCATGCCACAGAATCTAATCTAATGAGATCTATAAAATGTAAATATAGTGGAATAAATATTTGGGCTGAAGATTCAAGTCATTATTAATTAGATAAATGGAGAATGTAGCAGCTTTTGAGTTTGCTCCTAATATACATTCATGAACTACAATTGATTGTGCTACTGATACAAAAACCCATTCCTTTGGAAAGCAATACTGTGAAACATTTTATCAGCTTTATGGCTGTCTTGTACAAATCATTCACTGTTTCTTGCTTTAGGAAGGAATACAGTAGTCATTTCTTGGGCGGCACGGTGGTGCAGTGGTTAGCACGTCCTCAGTTCAGTTCCTGGGCTTGGGCATTTCTATATGGAGTTTGCACGTTCTGCCCATGTTTGTGTGGGTTTCCTCCTAGTATTGTAGTATGGTTTCCTCCACAATCCGAAAACATGACCAGTAGACTAATCGACGGTTCTAAATCATCTGTAAGTGGGTGCATGTAAGTAAGTGTGTGTGTGTGTGTGTGTGTGTGTGTGTGTGTGTGTGTGTGTTGACTCTGTGGTGGCCTGGCAAGTTGTCCAGGGTGTGCTCTGGGTAAGTGCAAGTCTCCCCATGACTTTAATCAGTATTAGGTGTTGAAAAAAAAATGAAAGAATGTAAATAGTCCTTTCCTTATTTGTGACATCCTCTGGGAAAGAGTTACAAATAGTGTAAGGAATGTGCAAATCCTCTTTTAGCTTAAAAAAAATTCCTGTCAATATTTACTGAAGATGTACTATATAAAATTATTAATGGAAAGGCATGATCAAAGTTGTATTTACAGCTAGCGCCACTGCATATTTATTTGGAGGTTCACTTTCAGACTGCAAAATCATGCAGTGTGATTCACTGGTTAGTTTACTGCTAATTGTATTGATGGTTTTAATTGTTTAATGATGAAACTGTAGCACAGGAAAATAGTATCCACTCATGTTGACTTATCTGGAATGCCAGAGGAAGATTTTATCAGTGTTTCGATTGCAAAGGCGTGTTATTCTATGCATGTTTGCGAGCCTATGGTAATTAGTGCTGCTGTTGGTAGATTGCATTGGTAATTATTAAAATTAACTGATTGCAGCTGTGTTCATTAAGTTGCATTCGTTGTGCTTATTCGAAAGGTAATGATGAGAGTGGCCCAATTAAAAAGTGTGCATTGGATGTAATGTAGTGTGGAAATTGGGATGTTTAGTGTCTAGCATCTTTGCATCAGTAAAATGAAATGTAATAGTACTGTATGTAATTAAGGCAGCATGGTGGCATAGTGGTTAGCACATCTGTCTCACAGCATGAAGGGCTTGGGTTTGAGTTTCAGGCCTGGTGGGGGTGTTTATATTTGGAGTTAACTTGTTCACTCGGTGCTTATGTGGGTTTTCTCCAGATATTCCGGTTTCCTCCCACAGTCTAAAGACATACCGTTTAGGCTAGCATATTGCAGTTTGCAGAAATGTATGACTATCTAAGAGGAATCTCTGTCTGTCTCTCCTTCTCTTCAGACATGGGACTCGCTGTGCTGGAGAGGTGGCAGCAACAGCGAACAATGGTGTCTGTGGAGTAGGAATTGCCTACAATGCTAAAATTGGAGGTGAGTGATATGATTTGGGAATTGAAATGGAAGATTAAAATTTTATAATGATATCTAATCTGCTGTTGGAGTCTGACTGATTTTATGCCAACTGCTAATCCTCAAATATGACTCATCATATCATGTCAGATTTATTTGTTTCCTGTGCATTTGTTCTAGGTGATCTATCCCAATTATCCAAATATATCTGTACCAGTTCAACTGAGTCACCGTCATGGTTTATCAATATCAGGACTTGATATGTAGTTTTTGTATTCCAGTCACAGAAAGCACTGACAACTGCTGTACCTGAATTCTCTGCCTTTCTTTTTAATTCTATCATTTTGGGCATTTCTAAATTCCTCTTTAAACACTTGCTTAGACGCATTTAGGCAGAGAAGGAAAAATGTGTGTAATCTCCATATATAAGTGGAGAGAGAGTAGGTTATGTTATATTTGCCAGTCACAATACATTTGTGTTTGAAATAGACAGACTGGGCAGCTGAGTGCATTAGTGCCTTTACTTGTGTGACTGCAGGGCCACACAAGAGCCAACTTCCATTCACTCTTACTTCTTTTCATTACTGTGATTTAAACTGTGATATTACTGCCAGCATACGCGTTTCAGCAGAGAGAGAGAACTCGGTGTGATCCTGATGGATACCTATTCATCAGCTCTTGCTTCGTTTTTACCTTTTGTTCTCTTTCTCTCGTATCTCTTCTGACTTTGTTATCCTGAAATTGCCTCCATTTTCACTGATTCAGTGTTGCCTTTTTATATTTTTGCTCCATTTTTCTCAGCTGTTTTAAACATTGCCAGTTCCCTCTATTGTGTCCTGCCTTTAACACAGCAGCTGAGGACAGCACTAGTTTCCCCCAAGACAGATGAACCAGCCACTGCATCTTTTTAAACAGTTCCTGCAGTGTCAGAGTGGAGCTGAACACACACAAGTGGAGAAAGCTCCAACTTGCATCTCCTGCACATAATAACTCGCACACCTCTACATTTGGTTAGTGATGACAGGGGAGACAGTACATTTACATGTACAGTACGTATTAGGCAGATGGTTTTATGCATAGTGATTTACAATTGAGTTGAGCAGATGGAGGTTAAGGACCTTGCTCAAGGTCCCAACAGTAGCAGCCTACCGGCCCCTTGATTTGAAATTTTGATCAGTAGACTGAATATTTAACCATGAACCACCACTGCCTCAAGGCAAAAGGAATTATACCCACCCATTGAAAGAAAAAAGAATTTATTTTGTTTGCTTAAAATATATATATATTTCTGTAATGCTTGACTTAACATTTCCACCTGAAAAAAATAGCCTGGGTAAACAAAATGGCTGTAATTAATCGTAAATAAACAGGTCCTGCAATCACCTGGTGAGTTGTTCAGAGTGTTTCCCCCGCTTTTGCCCATAACTGGCTGAGATGAGTGCCAGTCTCCCTGTGACCCTAATTAGGATTAGGTGGCTTAGAAACCGAATTGATGAATGAATGAGGAAATAATCTCTAAATGCCTTACTTTAAAATTGAACATTTTCACATCAACAATTCCTTCTGGTGATGTAGAGTACTCAGTGTTGTGAAAAAAATTAAATACCTTTGAATATGAAATAATTAAAATCTGAAAGGTTTTCTTAAAATACCTGTTAAATAATTTATACTTATAAACTGAAAAAAATTTAATTCAGTTCCCCTCTGTGCTTGTGTGGGTTTCCTACAGGTTCTCTGGTTTTCTCCGGTAGTCCAAATGCATTCTATTTAGAACCAAGCCTAGTGACTCATGAGAGCCAGGGCTTATCATATAAATCAGATTCCGAATCAGAATGTTTTATTAATCCCAGAGGAAATTGTGTGTACAGTTGCTCAATAGAAAGTTAATATGAACTAAAGATAAAGTTTTGATAAAGAAAATTTTAAGAAAAATTACAAGTATTTTTATATACATACAGAATGTACATTTATAAATGTATATGAAAAGTTACTATCTATATAAACTGTCAGTGAGTGATATGTTTATTATCAATATGATAAATAGTATAATGTACATATAACAGTGAATGTTGTTGCCATATGGAGGAGTTGTACAGTTTAATGACCACAGGTAGGAATGAGTTCCTGTATCGGTCAGTTGAGCATTTCAGTGGCATCAGTCTCTCACTAAACGGCTCTTGTGACTGATCAGCAGATTGTGAAGTGGGTGGAAGGTTCAGTATTGTCTTTATTTGGGATCTTCTTCTTTTTCTTTCGGCTGTTCCCTTCAGGGGTCGCCACAGCAAATGATCTGCCTCCATCTCTCCCTATCCTCTGCATCTTCTACTCTTACTCCAACGACCTTCATGTCCGCCTTCACCACATCCATAAATCTTCTCTTTGGTCTTCCTCTGGGCCTTCTGCCTGGTAATTCCAACCTCAGCATCCTACTACCAATATACTCACTATCCCTTCAGACACCACCATCAAACAGTCCAGTTCCATCCCTACATTATTGGCATTGCGGATCAGTTTGTTCAGCCTTTTTGAATTTGCAACCCTCAGTCTGCTGCCCTAGCATGCAACAGCAATAGGGGCTAGTACTAACCACAACACATCCATAGAACATCCTGAGTAGTGTTTGACAGATGTTTAATGACCTTAACTTCCTCAAGAAATAGAGGCGGGCTGTGGCCCTTCTGGTAAAGCACAGTAGTATTCTTAACTTAGTCCAGCTTATTGTCAGTATGAACTCTAAGGTATTTGAAATCCTCCACCATTCCAACATTGTTTCCCTGGACGGAAACGGGGGTCGATGGTGATTTGGATCTCCTAAAATCCACAATCAGTTCCTTTGTCTTTGTCACATTAAGTTGCACATGATTCTGCTCACACCATGTGATGAAGGAATCAACAACAGCCCAATATTCCGCCTCCTCACCTCCACTGAAACATATGACCACAGCAGAGTCATCAGAAAAATTCTGAAGATGCCAGGTCTCTGTGCAGTAATTGAAGTCAGTTGTGCAGAGGGTGACACGAAAAGAGGAGTCCCTTGTGGTGCTTCAGTGTTACTGACCACCTTGTCCAACACACAGCACTACAGGTGCACATATGGTGATTTTTCCGGTCAGGTAGTCCACAATCCAGGACACAAGAACAGCATCTACCTGCATCGCTGTTAACTTCTTACCTAGGAGGGTCTTCTTGATGGTATTGAATGTGCTGGAACAGTCAATAAACATGATCCTCACAGTGCTTTCCAGCTGGTCTAGGTGGGTGTAGACATAATTGAGTAGGTAGATTATGATTCTGAGACCAGACTAGAATGCGAATTGAAGTGGTGGTCTATGGAGGAGTTCAGTGAGGTCCTGGAAAGTGTTGGCCTCAAAAAGGTTCTAGGCCATCATCCGACCCCTCAGGAGGGAGAAGCAGTTCTCCACAAATACTGTTTACAGTGGAAGTGGGGAGCTGCTCACCTCGACTGGGGATGTTATTGGGAGGTTGAGGGAATACTTCAATTACCTCCTCAATCCTACCAACATGCCCTCAGTGGAGGAGGGAGACTGGGGGTTTGGGTTGGTGTCCATCTATCACTGGGGTTGGGGTCACTGAGGTAGTCAGTTTTTTGTTTGTTTTTTTTCTATCAGCAATATCTTTAACTATTTAGACAACTCACTCAAAAAACTTAAAAGATGGTAAAAGGTATGTCAGAATTGAGCCCAAAAACTAAGGTGGCACAAAGTTCGTTCTCAGGTACACTCACTCACTGTCGGACACATACACACACACAAAGTACTCTCGGGCTCCTTTGGAGGTACAGGTTAAAGACTATTAGGACCTCGTTCTCTCTAACTGTGGGATGAAGCTCAACATGGATGCTAATGCCCCTCTCAAATACTTTTAGAGAGATTGCAGCACCTGTTATACAGTACCTTCTTTGCTGTTCCGGAAGTTGTGGACTCATCAGTTGGGGGGGGCGTGATTGATTTGAGAATGATTATTGTCAAGTATACTGTATAGCAATTGTGACCTTGTCTTTTCTGGCAGGTGTACGTATGTTGGATGGTGAAGTGACAGATGTGGTGGAGGCTCAGTCTCTAAGCATCAACAACCAACATATCCATATTTACAGTGCCAGCTGGGGCCCAGAGGATGATGGGAAGACTGTGGATGGCCCTGCCAAGCTGGCTATGGAAGCTTTTATGCGAGGAGTTACTGAGGTCAGTAAAATTGAATGTCAAACTGGTTAAGCTACATTTCAGTCGCATTCAGAATACTCTCAGTCACGGCTACCTCACATTTTAGTGCATAATGTGCATGGAGACCTGAGCGAGTGTGGTGACACTCAGCTGCTACAGTTCACTTAAATGTTTTGAAGCAGGACAAGAGCATTCAAAGAGAAACCCATTACACCAAAGTCAGCCATTCTGTCACATCTAAGGGGATTTCTCAGAACTGTAATGAAATATGTGCATTGCAAATGGACACACCTACATGAGTCAAATTTCTTTCACACTTATTAAGTCAGCACCGTGCTCTGTTGAAATATGTGCCCGTGGATCAATTTTTCCTTTATTTTCTCATTTCTTTTCTTCATTTTACTCTCAAAAGTAAAAGAACCATGTTGAAGACAGCAAGCATTTAATCTAAACCATCCAAAAACCCAAAACTGAAAAAGAATTCACATCATTAAGTATTGTTTGCTTTCTAGGGTTCATTAGCCAGTTGTACAGCTTTACAGGTTTGTTCTACTGATTGCAAGCCATGTATTTTATTTGAAACTATGTGCAACATATATAGAAAATCTTTATACAGTCGGCTCTCTACTTACAAAATTAATCCGTTCCAGAGCCTTTTTTGTTACCTGGAGTTTTCGTAAGTAGAGGCGCATTTTACATATAAGGATGTTGGGCAGGATGTTGGGAGACAGCCAGTGAGGGAGCAACTCATGCATTGTTTGAACGTTTGAATGGCACTTTTGAATTTTTGAATGGTGCGTTTGGCTCTTTTTGTAAGAAGAGGTTGTTTTGTATACAGAGGACGAAAATTTAGGAAACCGTTTTTCGTAACATGGATTTTTCGTATTCGGAGGTTTTTGTAAGTAGAGGGCCGACTATACTTTGGAAAATGCTTTTTAAAAGTCCTTATAAAATGTGTGTATGTATGTGTATATACATACACTGTACTGTGTATATATATAATTTCATAGTAAACAAGGTTTCCTGGGTTTGTTTGGTTTTCTTGAGTTCATCAACAAGTTCTTCCTTTTTAAGAATATAAAAAGTGTTTATTAGACTATGCATAATATTTTTCTCTTTGATGGATTTGTTTTGAATGTTCAGGTTTATAATGACATAAATGCATTCAGATTAAAATTCAGTTAAAGCTATCAATATTTATTCAATTTTAATTCTTGTATACTGAAGTCGACCTCAAAAATAACAATACAGCGGTACCTTGACTTACGAATTTAATCCGTTCCGAGGACAAGCTCATAAGCCATTAGATGAAAGTTATTCCCATAAGAAATAACAGAAACCCAATTAATTCGTTCCAACCCCCTTCAAAACTCACATAACCTGCCACAAACACATATATTTGTCCTAATATATTAAAGATAAACATGTAAAAATAAATATTTCATAATAATAAATGTACATTAACATTAATAATAAATAATAATAAAACAAGAATAAACAATAAGTCAGCTAACCCTTCCGATCATCGACTGCAGCAACGATGTCACGTGGGTAGGCAAAAGGTGGTGCATAACGGAGGAGGGAGAGGAGAATTTTGTGTGCACGCTACGAATGAGGAAAGGTTCGTGGTGAGCTCCCACAAGGTCAATGCTTCTCAAATAGTGAGGCAGGTTGTGATGCCAGAGGGGCGCGTATGACCCTGGGGAACATGCTTTTTTGTTCATCCTCTACAGTAGGTGGCCGTGACGATCTCATTATCGCGCTATGGTGTCGGTGGAAAAAGCACCAAGCAAACAATATGAAGTGCAGTAAACACTAATTATAGTCGTTCGTGGCGCGCTGGGGGGCGTGAAATTTTTTTTTCTTCCTAGAGGTGGCGTCACAGAAAATAATTGAGAAGGTGTTCTCGGAGCGTGGAGGAATACATGCTGAAGAATAGAAGGCTAATAGGCCCGGAAAAGCCATTTACCCAACATGGCTTGTAAATCAAAATTTTGCTCGTTGGATGGGGCAGATTTTTGGCGGAATTGAAGCTCATATTATGGAAAATTTATTATAAGGGACACTCGTACGTCAAGGTACCACTTGTACCTTGGTAAATGTTCAAATATCTGGGGAAGTGACTGAATTATCTTGGAAACAAGATTTAAACCTGAGCATCTTTGAAAGTTTCTCAGGATGATTTACTTGGTAATCCAGTATACATACAGGATGAGTTAAACATAGATGATCCAAATTAAAGATTTTTCCATTTATCCAATTAAACAAAATGTCAGACATTAACCTGTCTTGTTTCATATTTGATGCAAGTGGAGGGAAAATAATCATTTTTCTACTAGAAGATTTACCATTAAGAGATTTGTTATTTATTTATTAATATTGGGGTGGTTGCAGTACACTCACTTTGTATCTCCTACAAAATGATATGAGCTGTTGACTACAGCCCACCAGCAAATCTATTCATAGTGAGTGACACTGAGAAAATGATCAGCACTGCATATAACAAATAATGCCATTACTCCAAACACATTTTCCTCCTTTTTAAAAATTTGTGCAAATATCCTTGTTGCACTGGAGGGAATGTTTCCTTTGTTCCTTTTTTAAGGAACTATTTTAATATGTTGTATATCTTTATTATGGTGATTGGAATATATTTCTGCATTTGTATTTACTCCATTGCGGCATACACAGTAAAATGAGTGTGTTTCATATAGGGTCGAGGTGGTCTGGGCTCTATTTTTGTGTGGGCATCAGGAAATGGTGGTCGGGAAAAGGACAGCTGTAATTGTGATGGCTACACCAACAGCATCTACACACTGTCCATTAGTAGCACGACTCAGTATGGCAATGTGCCCTGGTACAGTGAAGCTTGCTCCTCCACACTTGCTACCACCTACAGCAGTGGCAACCCCAATGAGAAACAGATTGTGAGTATTGCACACGTGCACTACATTTTTGGCCATAAGCACATTAGGTTATAAACCAAAAACTAGAACTTAAATGTCACATACTCTATTATTAGCATTATTAGCAGTGCCATTATTCATTTGTTGTTATGTAATGGCATCCATACTGGCAAAGATTCATGATCATCAGCAAAGCCAAAATTTTGTTCTATTCTTTAAATAGACTGAGAAAATGGCTCCCACAGAATGTCTTATCAAAATGCCTTTTCAGACTATTGAATATTTGGATTGCCCCTCAGTGTGAATGAAAGTGGGAATAGTCACATGTCTTCATTTTCCGATGATGTAACAAGTTGTTTAGTCTGCACCCCATGTTTGCCCATAGTCGGCTGGGATGGACTATCATGTTGTTTTTGTCATTTAATTACTGGTGTGTATCATATGTAAATTATAGTTTATTCAAAATAGTTTAGAGACTCTTTAGTCCACCAAAACAATAACACCTGTATACCAGCACATTTATTAACCAATGATATGGCTACAGCACATAAAATCATACACACACGGGAATTACCTAATGCTCAATTAATAAGTCACTTATTTCTTACATCAACCACAAGTGCCTTTAATCATGACATGGTTTTGGTGCCAGATGTGAGGAGATTCTCACATACAACAGTATCTAGAGTTTACACAGACTCATGTGAAATAACATAAATTATCCTGCAAACATCAGTTCTGCCAGTGGCAATGACTTGTCGAAGAATGATTAGAGAAGAATGGCCAGACTGCTGACAAGAGGCTTGCGGTAATTCATCAGTCCTTGAGGTGGACGGGCTACAACAGAAGACCACATCCTTTTCCACTCCTGTCAGCCAAGAGCAAGATTCTGAGATTAGAGTGGTCATGATCGCCCAAACTAAACAGCTGAAGATTGTAAAAAAATTTTGAGTTTGTGTAGAGTTTATTCTCTTCTGACTTACTCACCCCCCACCCCACCCCACATATTATTTTTTGCAGTTTGATATGTAAATGAAGTAAACTCTTAAGCTGCATGATTGTCTGACTGAATAGTTGAACACAACAACTAGTGTAAAGTTGCTAGTGTTGGTGTTCTCTTTGTTTATTAATTATACGATTATGATTATATATATCATGAATCCATAATTTTTTAAAAATATCTTCTGATACCAGACTACTGACACCATTCCTAGATCAAGTATTTGTTGACCTTCAGAAAATGTTGCAGGTTACAGCAAGCCAACCTAATCTCATACATATAAATGAGTACAGACAGTTTTTATTCTTGCAAACAGTGCTCTCAATCTGATAAACATATCTCTCAACACCACTGTGTCCATTCAGAGCTGTTCATCCCATCACATTGCTGTCAGTCTCACTCATTTGTTCACTCAGATGCTACAGGTAAATTATACTCAAATAGTCATGGATGTAGCCTATTGTATATTTATTCAAAATTGGTGTACAGACCCACGCATGCATACATGACAACAGACACCTACATGCTCATTACTGCCTTTTCTCGTAGAGGATTTGTGTGTGCATGAAAGAAGAACAGATGCTATCTTCATGCACATTTACAAATAGTGTTCAATTGTTCTACACAATGAAGATGGCTATCAGCTGGTACACCTTGGGTGAAAAAAGGTTGTGAGATGAGATGAGAGAAAATATTCCATTGTTTGCATTCTTGCATGCTCTCACGAGCTGTATAGTAAAACATACCATGGCTTCAGAGGATTAGGCTTGCATTGGTCAGTGCTCAAAATCCTGTTCAGAAGTTTACTTGGGACACTACATACCTGTGTTCCTTCTATATCACAAAATTCACAGAATAGAGAAAGATAAACAGATATAAGGGCTTGATTGTAGTGCTTTACTTTGTGGATTAGTGTTAATCATACTAAATGGGGTCAAAATCTGCACAAAAGATTCATGTAAAAAAAGCATATATACATACATACACTGCCCTCCATAATTATTGGCATCCCTGGTTAAGATATCTTGACAGCCTTAAAGTAAATTCAAGTTTTATTTCAGAAGCCACTCTCATTCTGAACATTCTACAAAAATGTAACCTTCAACTCAAGTGAATTTTAAGGGGGGAGATCCCTGACTAAAAATAATTATTTAAAAAAAATCATCTGTTCCACAATTATTGTCACCCCAACAATTCAAATTCAATTGCAAATAACAATTCAATAACAAAAGGAAATACATGTAATTGAAGTATTTTTGTCATCTTTACAGTAGTTTACAAAGTTGGTCAGTATCTAGGAACATTTAATTAGGAATTCATCACTTCCTATTTCCCTGGGGTATAAATATGATATGACACAAAAGCCAGTTCTCTTATACACTCTTCAACATGGGAAAGACAAAGGAACACACAATTCAAGTAAGGCAGATGTGTGTCGACCTTCACAACTCGGGCAATGGCTACAAGAAAATAGCCCCTTGCCTGCACCTGCCTATGTCTACTGTCAGAGCCATACAATTAAGAGATTTAAAACAACCAGAATGGTGCAACAAGTCCAACAAGGCTGGACGAAGACACAAGGTTATTTTGCCACTGCACTTGGTGAGTACGATGTTAAGAGAAATAAAAAGTTCTTCAAAGATCACTGTTAAAAAAGAGTTGCAACAAATGGTAGCATGCTGGGCTCACAAAGTCTCCAATGCAACCATCAGGTTCTATATACAGCACATTATTATGGATGCTTACATAGCGCATTGTTCATACAAGCATATGTTCAATGCACATGAGAATATTGCATTCTTCTATCCTTTTGATGCTGAGTGCCAAGCAGGAAGCAACAACTCCCAAATTTTAACGTTTTATGGTATGACGACCTCTGGATTCGAACTCCGACCTTCCGGAGGATAAAGCAGACGCGTTTCCAACTGAGCTAAATCCCCAGTACATGCCAACAAGCTGTTTGGGAGGATGCACGCAAAAAGCCTTTTTTCACTCACAACCATAAAAGCAAACATCTGGAGTTCGCTAAACAGTACCGGGACTTCAATTGGGACCATGTGTTTTTGTCAGGTGAGACCAAGCTAGAGCTTTTTGGCAACAAACACTCAAAGTGGGTCTGGCAGAACACAAAAGATGAGTATGAAGAAAAGCACCTCATTCCCACTGTGAAGTATGGTGGAGGTTTGGTGATGCTGTGAACCTGTTTCATTTGAACCAGATTTTAGAGGCCCTGGGAACCTTGTTCAGGTGCATGGCATCATGAACGCTTTGAAATACCAGGACATTTTAAATCAAACTTTGGTGGCCTCTTCATGAAAGCTGAAGACAGGTCATCAATGGGTCTTTCAGCAACATAATGACACTAAACATGTAGCCAAATCTACATAGAAATAGTTCACCAGACACAGAATCAAGCTCCTCTCATGGCCATCTCAGTCCCCAGACCTCAACCCTATTGAAACACTCTGAAATGAGCTGAAGAGCAGAGTGCAGAGGAGAGGACCCACGTAACTGGATGATTTAGAGCAGGGGTGCTCAATCCTGCTCCTGGAGATCTACCTTCCAGATGACTTTATCTCCAACCCTAATGTGGCCCATGTGACATGTAAGATCCAGTCAGGTCTCGATGAGATGATTGGATGGTTAGGTGGGCGTGATTAGGGTTGGAGTGAATGTCTTCTGGGAGGTAGATCTCCAGGAGCAGGATTGAGCACCCCTGATTTAGAGAGATTGCGTGGAGAGGAATAGTCCAAGATCCCTCTTTCTGTACAGTGGTGCCTCGGTACTCAACCATAATTCGTTCCCGACGGCTGGTCGAATTTCGATTTGGTCGAATTCTGAATCTGCTTTTCCCATTACAAATAATGTAAATGGTCTTAATCCATTCCATCATGTTTTGAACAGAAGTTAGTGGTACCATAACTTATACCATAGGTCTGCAAATTAAGTGAAAAAAGTATTGAATACAGTACACTATGTTATGAATAGAGGGCCTAGAAGATTCTGTGACCCCAGGAACATTCAGCCAGACCCAAAAATGCAGGAGACAGAGTGTGATAGAAACGGAGGAGCTTTATTATTCACAGGGAAGGCACTAGAGCACGGGGACATTGTAGTCACTGTTAGAGAAGCCCGGTGATTGCTAAGTGGAATCAGATGTGTGTGTGTGTGCTTAGCACTCCACCCACGTGGGACAGCCACGCCTGTCTCTAGCACAAGCATGCATAAAGAGAAAGAAATAGAGCTGCCAAAACCAGAGTCTCTCACAAAGACCATAACACACTCAAAAACCACAGTACAGTTAAAGCATAACAACAATAAAGATAAGAACTTTTACCTTTGTGGTGGTGAGCAGTTGGCATATGTAAATGTTGGAGAGGGAGAGAAGAGGGGATCCTCTGCCATAACAGCCTCAAGTGAATCAGCCAAAAGTGTTTTTTTCTCTTGCTACTCGCTTTGGCGTGGATGACTCCTCTTCAGGATGTCCCTTTCTTTTCTTGAAGAACATTTCTAACGTGGCTTGTTTCTGCCTTCTTTTCAAAACCTTACAGAAGTGGCTTATGACCAGGTGTTCACAGCAATACATATTATCAACAACTTCCGGACTTTCCCGGAAACAGCGCTAACTTTATTAGGGGTGATACATAGTATCAACAACTTCCAGACTTCCCCAGAACAGCGCTAGCTTTATTAGGGTGATACATAGTATCAACAACTTCAGGACTTCCAGAAAGCGCGCATTTCCACTCTCTCCTGGTCTTGTTTTTTCTTGCGCTTTTTAGCATTCGATTTCCGGGTTTTGGCCCACTTCTGGGACAAAAAACCCCCCTGAATTTTTGGTCGAATTCCAATTTGTTCGACCTCTTAAGTGTTCGAGTACTGAGGTACCACTGTGTTTTCCCCATCTTGTGAATCACTATAGAAGAAGATTAGGTCCTGGTTTGTTGTAAAAACTGGGGTGTGCAAAGTATTAACATCAGGGGTGCTAATAATTGTGGCACACACATGACTTAATGTAAAAAAATTACAGTGGTACCTTGACTTACGAGTATCTTTAAAAATGAATTCCAAGATACAAGCTTCGATCCCACCAATAATCTGCCACATCCAACGAGCAAAATTTTGATTTATGAGCTCTGCTGGGAAAATGGCTTTTCCAGGCCGATTAGCCCTGTATTCTTAGCCCTGTATTTCTCTGCACTCCGAGAACGACTTGTGCAATTCTTCTCAATTGTTTTCTGTGATGCCCCCTATAGGAAGGAAAAACAATACATGTCCCCCCAGTGCAACTATAAATAGTGTTTCATACCGTTTGCTCGGTGTTACACAGTGAGAGCGTTACTTCCACCTATTGTAATTGTACATCCTCTACAGCAGGGGTCCCCAACCTTTTATCACCGAAGACCGGTCAACGCTTGACAATTTTATCGTGGAGTGGGGTGTCATAGATTGTTTATATTGCAAATATAATTTATTTATATTTATTATTTGTTGTTGTTGTTAATAATAATAATAAGAAGAAGAAGAACTCCATAAATGTTAGAGTAGGCCCTCGTTATTCGCGGGGGTTCGGTTCCGGCCCCTCCTGCAAATCAAGATAATCCACGAGTTCTGTAACCAGAAGTAAAACCCCATGTATCATATTACATGCGCGAATGATCAACCGGAAGTAAAATACTATGTATCTATTACATGCACTAAAAAAGTTAACTGCACTGGGGGGTACAGTGACAACCTTATGGGGACTCGAACCCCCAACCTTAGGATCAGCGATCCTGCGCCCTATACCACTAGACCACCACTGCCCCGCCTTGCTCATTAATACAGTATTAATGTAGTAAAATCTAGTAATGATTAAGAAAAACTTTTTAATTTTGTACTGTGATTATTTATTAATAAAATGTATAAACATTATACAGCATATATATATATATATATATATATATATATATATATATATATATAGTATATAGTATGTATATATTTTCATTATTATGTATATATTATCCAGTTAATCTCTATGATACCATTCAAATGCTGGATATGCGCCAGAAAAAGGTAATGACGTTGGATGTCTCTTCTGAAGAAATAACACTTTCTCCTGAAGAAACGACAGTTTCCTCTGAAGTGCCTGAAGAGGAATAATCATCTGAACTGTTGTAAAGCTGTAGTATTAAAGCCTTTTTCAATTATTATTCCAGCACAGTACCCAAGTTAATGTTTAGAATTTTTGTGTGTGTCTGTTTTCTCCCCGCTCCATCTGAGGGGCATGGCTGAGCTGCTCGGGCTGAATGCAGTTCACACCTGAATTAAGTCCTCTCATCTACTCCCTATAAACCAGTGCCAAACTACAGCCCGAGGGCTGGATACGGCCCGCCTCCACATTTGACCCAACCCCCTGAACAATACCAGAGAGACATTATAATTATTTTTTTTTAAGTCTGGCCACGCGATCAAGACTAATACACACCCAGAACATAACATTCTACTCCACCCTTTTACCGTCTGTCCCCCATCTGAACACACCTCCCCTTTCGCAAAACAAAAATCCTAGACTCACCCCTGTCAAATAGAACGGAATAGTGGTGAAAAGGTTGTGGAAGAGAATATTTGATTCAGAATGCAGAGTATTTAACCTGCAGTGGACAAACGATTATTTTATTGTTTAATGCAAAGAAAAGGTTGTTTCTATTATCTGTCAAGACACAGTGGCGGTATTCAAAGAATGCAATCTGCGCCGACACTCTGAAACCCATCAGAAAGATGAGTATGATCGCTTGCAAGGCCAAATGTGAGTAGACAAACTCTCTAAGCTAAAAAGTGGACTGTTAGCTCAGGAGAATACATTTGTTCGCCAGGCTCGTCTGAACCAGTCGTCTGTTCGGGACAGGTTGCTTAACTGATAGCCACCACTGTTTTTTTATTAATAAAATTTATGGAAAGGTCCTGGAAAGGGTTCCTAATATCTGGTTATGTGTGGCTTACTGGAAAACAATAGGCAGCTCTGCGATCGACACACTTTTTCTGTTACAAGCTGTGAGCCCCCTGTTTTTCTGTTACAAGCCCCAATCAATCAGAGAAGGGAAAAGTTGTGGCCCTCGTAAGAAAAAGTTTAGCGACCCCTGCTATAAACACAAACCGCACGCTCACCTCAATTAAAGCACGCTACTTAAGTCCTTCCCCTTTGAATGTGAGGCGTTTGTCACTAGTGACACACGGAGCTTGTGAGACGAAGCGCGGCTTATCCGGACTTCCAATCTTTCAAGTGAGCAAGTGATGATGCAGAAGTAAAGTCTTATTTCTTCAGAAGAGACATCCAACGTCATTACCTTTTTCTGGTGCTTAGCCGGCGTTTGAGTGGCATCATAGAGCTTAACTGGTAATTAAATGACACTAAAAAAGGCTCATTGACAACTTGTGCATGAATGAGGAAAAAGGGGCGTATATATCATCTCAACCAATCAGCAGGAAGGAGGACAGCCATTGGCTGAATTTGAATCATGTGACAGTTGCTCGGCAATCCGAGAATATGCGCAGGCACAAGTGCAAAACCTTGAATAGTCAAGGGCCTACTGTATTTTTCAACAGCTGAAATAAAGTTGGTTGGGAAGTAGAACTTGAACTTTTCTTAAAAAAAAAAAAAAAAAAAAAAAAAAAACAGGTGATGGTGCACTAGCTGGGAGAATGAAGGCTCAGGTTCAGTCTCACCCAAAATCCCCGCTATTGTTTGAAACATGTCCAACTTTCCTCTGTTCATGTGCCGTCCCCTTGTGGGTTACATTTTAGTACTCAAATGACCGACATGTAACCGAGAGAATCCGGTCATTTTTTAAAATAAAAGATTTAAAAAAAATAAAGATTGTTCAGACTCAGATAATAAATAAAATGGAAATAATTAATTATTTCTTCTGCGGACCAGTACCAATTACCGGTCCGCGGACCAGTGGTTGGGGACCCCTGCTCTACAGTAGGTGCAGTGGCGCTCACTTTGTTCCTTACACCATAGGGAACACATTGAGAGTGAAAAAGAAGAAAGAAAGTACATGTTTCTACATTAAAAATATTATAAAGGGCAGTAAACTGTGTTTAGTGAGACAAAGTCCAATCTAATGTGGTTTTGATGGGGAAGTAAATAGTGTCAGGGAAAACTGTTGTTCAGCTTTATAAAGAAACGAACTGGAGGTTTTAATGCTTACAGTTGCTTTAAAGTTCTGCAGAAAATCCCAGTAGCTTTCATTGCCTTTTTTTTTCTTTAAGTGTCTCTTCTGGAATCTGCTACTTTCTTTATATATATATATATATATATATATATATATATATATATATATATATATATATATATATATATATATACATACTAGTCCTCAAAAAATTAGCATATTGTGATAAAGTTCATTATTTTCTGTAATGTACTGATAAAAATTAAACTTTCATATATTTTAGATTCATTGCACACCAACTGAAATATTTCAGGTCTTTTATTGATTTAATCGTGATGATTTTGGCATACAGCTTATGAAAACCCAAAATTCCTATCTAAAAAAATTAGCATGTCATGAAAAGGTAGTCTAAACGAGCTATTAACCTAATCATCTGAATCAACCAATTAACTCTAAACACCTGCAAAAGATGCCTGAGGCTTTTAAAAACTCCCAGCCTGGTTCATTACTCAAAACCGCAATCATGGGTAAGACTGCCGACCTGACTGCTGTCCAGAAGGCCATCACTGACACCCTCAAGCAAGAGGGTAAGACACAGAAAGAAATCTCTGAGCGAATAGGCTGTTCCCAGAGTGCTGTATCAAGGCACCTCAGTGGGACGTCTGCGGGAAGGAAAAACGTGAAAGAAGGGCCGATTCCAGACCTTGGGGGACCTGTGGAAGCAGTGGACTGAGTCTGGAGTAGAAACATCCAGAGCCACCGTGCACAGGCGTGTGCAGGAAATGGGCTACAGGTGCCGCATTCCCCAGGTCAAGCCACTTTTGAACCAGAAACAGCGGCAGAAGCGCCTGACCTGGGCTACAGAGAAGCAGCACTGGACTGTTGCTCAGTGGTCCAAAGTACTTTTTTCGGATGAAAGCAAATTTTGCATGTCATTCAGAAATCAAGGTGCCAGAGTCTGGAGGAAGACTGGAGAGAAGGAAATGCCAAAATGCCTAAAGTCCAGTGTCAAGTACCCACAGTCAGTGATGGTCTGGGGTGCCATGTCAGCTGCTTGTGTTGGTCCACTGTGTTTTATCAAGGGCAGGGTCGATGCAGCTAGCTATCAGGAGACTTTGGAGCACTTCATGGTTCCATCTGCTGAAAAGCTTTATGGAGATGAAGATTTCATTTTTCAGTACAACCTGGCACCTGCTCACAGTGCCAAAACCACTGGTAAATGGTTTACTGACCATGGTATTACTGTGCTCAATTGGCCTGCCAACTCTCCTGACCTGAACCCCATAGAGAATCTGTGGGATATTGTGAAGAGAACGTTGAGAGACACCAGACCCAACACTGTGGATGAGCTTAGGGCCGCTATAGAAGCATCCTGGGGCTCCAGAACACCTCAGCAGTGCCACAGGCTGATTGCCTCCATGCTACGCCACACTGAAGCAGTCATTTCTGCAAAAGGATTCCCGACCAAGTATTGAGTGCATATCTGAGCATAATTATTTGAAGGATGACTTTTTTTGTATTAAAAACACTTTTTTTATTGGTCGTATGAAATATGCTAATTTTTTGAGATATGAATTTTGGGTTTTCATGAGCTTGTATGCCAAAGTCATCAGTATTAAAACAATAAAAGACCTGAAGTATTTCAGTTGGTGTGGAATGAATCTAAAATATATGCAAGTTTAATTTTTATCAGTACATTACAGAAAATAATGAACTTTATCACAATATGCTAATTTTTGGAGGAGGACTAGTATGTGTGTATATGTATATATGTATATATGTATATATATATATATATACACACACACACAGTTGGCCCTCTACTTATGAAAACCTCTGAATACGAAAAAACATTTTCCTAAATTTCCGTCCTCTTTTTACGAAAAGCGGCAAATACGCCATTCAAAAATTCAATCGCGTCATTCAAACAATGCGCCAGTTGCTCTCTCATTGGCTGTCTCCCAACATCCCGCCTTGCTGGCCACCAATTGGCGAGGAGGGAGCTGAACTGTACCCATTCCTGTACCCATACTTCCTGTTTGTCACTTCCTGTTTGCTCATGAAAGAGAGTTAAACAGGACTGTTGGCTAGTGAGTTTTTTTGAAAGTGATCATTGCAGCATTATATTTCGTTATCTACCATGGACCCCAAGAAAGTGATTCCTGGTGACACCGAAAAGAAGCGGGCTCCGTTATCAATCGAAGTGAAGCAGGAGATAATAAAAAAATACGAACGTGGGATGCGGTTGAGCGAAATTGCAAAGGGGTATGGCCGAAACCCTTTTACAATCGGGACAATATTGAAGTAGAATGAGACCTTAAAAGCGGAGATACAGTGACGGAGGCGATTATTTCGGAACGATATAGAAGCAGAAGGAGGCATTAAAAGCGGACATACAGTAACGGAGGCAATTATTTTGGAAAAAGCAACCGGCATATTTAAGGACCTCGTGAAGGAGGGTGGGGGTGGGGGTGAGGGTTCATAAGACCAGCAACCCCCCAGACTTTAAAGCATCGCATGGGTGGTTCGAGCGGTTTAAAAAAAGGTAAATAATTTTCTTTTACTTTTAACACATATTTCATACAAAATTGGTGTATTTTTATTATTTTAAAGGGTTTATGGGGTAGTCTTGGTAGCCTTGGAACGAATCACGCGTTTTATATGTAAAATGCACCTCTACTTACGAAAACTCCAGGTTACGAAAAAGGCTCTGGAACAGATTAATTTCGTAAGTAGAGGGCCGACTGTATATATATATATATATATATATATATATATATATATATATATATATATATATATATATATATATATATATGCATTTATTACATTTGTCTTTTTGTATTTCGCGGTGCTCTTTTTCTGGTGTCTTCAGTTTCACCACACCAGATTACAAGAAATTAATACAAAGCCTTTAAAGTTAATTAAATCCTTTTAGGCCTACACTGAAAGCACATTACATTTGTTGGAAGGATTTATAGTTCCAACAATGTAGTCTAATAAGCCTTTTAAACATTTCATGCTACTTGTTGAGGTGTTCACCATATTCTTCTGCCTGAGGGACAATCGCCTAATTCTCTATGATTTCCCAGTAATTATACATGCCAGTAAGAGTGATTGTGAGTTCTGGAGATGAGTATCTCTTCTCTCTCTCTCTCTCACACACACACACACACACACACGCACACGCACACACACACGCACGCACGCACGCACGCACGCACACCTCATTTGTCCCCAGCAGAGGAGAAGCAGCTGGCTGCAAACAGCTCATTTGAAATTGTAGAGTGTGTCCCTGTGTGCACACTTTTGACACTGATTGCATTTCACTCTTCCCCTTGGACCTTCCATTTTCTTTAGGTACCAGGGGTAATCTCAATTGGCTTTGAGGGGATAGAGTTTTATAAACACTATTTATTCAGTGCTGTTTGGAAATGTGCTTGAGTGTTTGTTCATGTGTGTAAGGATTAATTTATGGCTGTTTACATATGCAAAGAGTGCAAGTACTCTGATAATCCATGCCAACCATGGAAGTGTATTTTGTAGGCTACAATTATTAAATGTAACCCATCTGTGCGGTTGAAGCATTCAGAGCATTCTGAGGGCATCAGTGGCAGTGAGATTGTAGTAGAATTGTAGTTGGTGTTGCTCAGTATATTAAGTGCAGCAAATTATTGTTTTTGACCACTGCATGTGCAATGTATCTCCAAGGTAAGTTTTAAAAAAACGCAAGCTCATCTTTTAATTGTCTTTTATTCCCAGTGTGTCTTTGCGGTACTCAGAGTGGTCCAACACTCATGTAATAATCTTGTCAGTGGTGATACAATTACTGTAGAATCTGTAATTATTCAAGGTATGTTTTCATGAAGAATTGTCATATTAGACGTGAGGACTAATTACAGTTATGTGCCAATGGCTAGATAGATGTTGCTAAATAGTCCTAGAGACAAAATGCGTCCATCCAGTTCAGTGACATCCACAAAGCCTGAGGTACATAATTGTTCTGGCATATATTACATGGGAGTATAAGCAAAAAAGAACATTAAAACAAAGTGTTTATGGATTTGCTCTGAAAAGCTCAGAAGTGCATAGCAGTACAACACACTCACAACCATTCACACGCACACCTAGGCACAATTTATAACAGCCCATTAGCCTAATATACATATCTTTACAGTACACTGAAACTGGTGACATGGAATAAACCCATGCACGCACAGGGGAAACAATACAAACTCTATAAAGAAGTACCCTTGCCGAGCCCAAGACTACTTTCTCCCCGAAATGAAATTCATGATTTTTTTTTCTTTTAAAATGGGACAATGATTGAAAACATCTGCTATAAGTGTCGAACTGAGTCATCCATTTTAATTTCATATTATCCACTCAGAAAAAGTCTAATATCTCCAAATTAGCAAGCTCATCCGATTGCACCCTTCATGTGTAGTATATACTAATACCTGATATCTGTCAACATAGTCAGTGTATTACTTTTGAGTAATGAATACCTTCTCTCGGCAAGCTTCATTGATTGCAGGGATAATACAATATTATGTACATCCTTATTAAGCTTATCAGAACTAATGAACAATTTAAAAGTAGACAGGGCTTTGTACTCACCATGTGAAATTAACTGACCCACCGTCACTGACCGGGTGCATGAATCTTCAAAGATTACAGGGAAATCAGCATCATTAGCATTGCTTCTTCATACCATTTTGTATATTTTTTCTCATGAATATTGATGCTGTTGTACTGGATTTCACAAAATCTCAGCACAATCTGCTTTAATGACATTTGTTAACAGTAAATAATCTGATATGGATTTGGATGGAATTATATTGACTACAATTGTTATTCAATTTACATACAGCCACTGTAAATACATGTACATGGTATACTGCCAATTCAGTGTATGTGTGGCTGTTCCTGTATGTGAATCTTTTGTGGTGGTGTTGCCTGAAGTTAGACCATGTTCTAAACCAGCCTGTACAAAAACGCCAGGCCAGCCACAGGTCTCAGAAAACCTAATGAAGCACATACTCATTCAGCCATGATGATGACAATGCCAGCTTATTAATCTTTGGTACAGCCAGAAGTCCCAGCAGCAGTGAGTGAATGAGGGAAAGCGGTTACTTCGGACGCCAGCTTTGTCAAATGTGTCAACAAGCTAGGTTCTTGCCTGCAGCTGTTCTTTTATCATTTTTCATTTCTGTACATTTTCAGTGACTTTCATAATATCTCATTTCTCACTAATGTATTTGTGTGTGTGTGTGTGTGTGTGTGTGTGTGTGTGTGTGTGTGTGTGTGTGCGCGTGTTCACACATCTGTGTGCGTTGGTAGGTGACAACTGATTTGAGGAAGAAGTGCACAGACGCACATACTGGCACATCTGCATCAGCTCCTCTGGCAGCAGGCATTATTGCTCTTACCCTGGAAGCTAAGTAAGTCACGACACCTGCCAACACACACACACAATCACACCCACACACCTACTCAGGGGACACACGTTGGCAGACACCTGTCCGATATCTACAACAAAACGTCCTGCCACCTGACTCAAACTCTTCACTTAACCTGTTTTAGTTCACATACCTCCGTTTTAAGCACTCATTTACCCCCTCCTCCAACGAACACATACACAGCTCATCATTGAATATTATCAGTGACACAGTCATCACCTGTCTACAGTAGTCTGTCAACTGAAGACCCATTCTGTCACACTCTATTTTTCTATTTTTTCAGTTAATCATGCGTGTTTTTTCACATCCTTTTGATGTTCAGTTATTTAATTACTCTAGCAGAAAGAATATGTGTGTTAGATCATATACTAGTACATTATCCTCCATAAAATGCAAAGCAAAAAAATGGACCATAATAATATACACACATTAGGTAGATTTTCCCCCCCACTCTTAACACCTGGAGAACTCATTTATCTTTATAGTCATAGGAACAGTATTTGCTTTTGTACTCAACAGGAAATGTGATGTAAAAATTCCCTAGTGTATAAAATCTGAGGAGGCACACATGTAAAGTCCTTTTGTTATCCATTCTCATAGCAAAACCTACAGAAAAGATCCGGATTTGTTAACCTGCTCATAACAGATTTATTTAAAAAAGCTCTTAAATACGTTTAAGCGTTAACTAAAGGGCACTACCAGATGCTTCACAAAATGCTTGGATGTGCACAGGTTAGCTGGTTTTCAGGTTTTAAAAGCATTTTATAGCAAGCTCTTTGTAAGCATTGCAACAAAAAATATTTCACAATGTTTTTGAGCAAGTCAGCCTCACCATACATCATGAACATTACGTTTGGTGTGTATTGTTACTACAGTGAAATCAAACATGAACTGTTAGTTTATGTCTACTATTATCAAAATGGGACTGGACCCAAAGCACCCGATCCTGCACTGTTAAATAGGGTATTATATGTTATATATTGGGGCCCACAGTTTGGCTGATATTGAAGGGGCTCTTATGAAAATAGATGACATGAGTTCTGCGAAGTGCCAGGATATTTGAGTACAAAACCTGGTTACTTCTGCCAGGAGGTTCAGACTTGATGGCATGATGAGCTAAGTATGTTTCCAGATCAACATAAAGTGGTTAAAACAGGGGTTGGGAACCTTTTTGACTAAGCGAGCCAAAAAGTAACACATTTTAAAATGTAATCCTCTCAGAGCCATACATATATATATATATATATATATATATATATATATATATATATATATATATATATATATATATATACATATATATATATATATATATATATATATATATATATATATATAATTTATTTATTTATGTATGTATGTATTTATTTTTAAATACTGAAAAAAAAAAATATATATATATATATATATATATATATATATATATATATATATATATATATAATTTATTTATTTATTTATGTATGTATGTATTTATTTTTTAAATACTGAATACAACTAAATGGAAAAAAGAAGACCAACAATTTTAGAGTATAATGTCTTCCTTTCGGCTTTTTCCCTTTTACTTGGGAGTCGCCACAGCGAATCATCTGATTCACACATTTGATTTGGCAGAGGTTTTTACGTCGGATGCCCTTCCTGTCACAACCCTTTTTAGCAAGGGACACAAACACGCTGGACGACTTTGCAGCTACTCTTTACAAAAGTCAGCAATGGTTCTTTTACATGCCTCTCACCATAGACAGTGAGAGACATGGCCCGCCTTTGATAACCCAGTTAGCTGCACTGGGGGGGACAGTGACAACCTTGTGGAGAGTGGAACTCAAACTCCCAACCTTTGGATCAGCGATCCAGCGCTCTATACCACTGGCCCACCACTGCCCCTAATTTTATAGTATAATAAGACTCTGAATTTATTTTAAACAATATTGTTATAACGAAGTTATTTATTAATAAGAAAAGTACTTTTTACTATTAATGTGACTTCTGGTGCTGCATGGTGTTGCTGATGGCTTTGTAGTCTGGTTGATACGTGGTGAGGTTCAGCTTCATTCAGGTGTTTAGGCTTCCATCTGTTAGGCTTCCATCTGTTATGCATCCTTGACTGCAGGTTGATCTTGATGTTTTTCATGTGTGAGAAGGACTGCTCACGTGCGCATGTGGAGCCAAACATGGTCAATACAGCACAACTCACAAGCTGCAGTGTTTGGTATGTGACAGGAAGCGCGTTCCAAGTTTTAGCAATCAGCTGGTCTGCGGGTTGAGGTTTATCCATGTCTGTCCATTTGTGTTTTGCTTGCCAGGTCTGCTTCATGCAAATGAGAGGATCAAAAATGAGGGAAATTTACCTCTTAACCCAAAAACAACTGGCGCAAGCACACACTGGAGTACAGAAAAGATTGGATCTCCGCTGTGCGCCACAGCGACAAGTGGCGTTGAAAATAGATTTATAGATTAAAATGCATGAGATTTATTTATCTGTTTTTGTTTTATTTGATGGCTTTTTTATGTATTTTTATTTAAAGACAGCAAAATTATGTATCAGTTATTCTGTTAATAAAGGCCACCTGATATATCTGAGAGCCAGATGCAGTCATCAAAAGAGCCGTATCTGGCTCGCGAGCCATGGGTTCCTGACCACTCGGTTAAAAGAACACATAAATTAATGTTTTCAAGTCTCATAAGCTATATTTTAAATGCATTAAGCCCTGATTAAGATCTTAACTCAGCATAGGCATTTCTGTGTAAACTTTGGATGTTCTTTCCGGGCCTGTATGCGTTTCTTCTGGGTACTCCCGTTTTCTCCCACAATATTCAGTCTTTGGCTAATTGGCTGTTCCATATTCTCCCTAGGTGTGAGTGTGAATAGAGTGTGTGTGTGTGTGTGTGTGTGTGTGTGTGTGTGTGTGTGTGTGTGTGTGTGTGTGTGTGTGTGTGTGTTGCGATGGACTGGTGAGCTGTTCAGGGTGTACCCTGCATTCACCCAGAATCAGCTGAGATGGGCTCTAGCCTCCCTGGAACCGGATTAAATGTTTCAGCAAATGAAAGAGTGAATGAAAAAATGTTTTGGTGGAGGAACTTAGTCATTTATGATGTGAATTAGACAATTAAAAATGTCTCTCCCAATGGATGAATTCTTGAATGAAAGTAATGCATCATTTAAAAGCACCAAATATCAATCCAAATATCCTGAATTTATTAATGAAATATATTCCCTATGCGAAGTAATAAGCACCCTGCTTCAATCAGCGCATGTGAGAGCAAAATGGTAGATCAAACTTACCAATTTTATTCGATCAGGGTAAAATGAGGCGTTCACTGATTATAAAAGTGAGTTTACACGGTATTTCAAGACCCCCTGCCACTGGGGAATGTCTATAATGTTCATCAGTAACAACACATTTGATTGCTTCGCCTTGCATTAAAAAAACAGGAAAATATTTTGCTGTGTTCGCTTGGTAATGTTCAACAAGATGAACCATTAGAAACTGCTACAGCAAAACTATGGGATACTCTGAATGAATGGAGCAATGAGCCAGATATGGACCTATCAGAAAGTGATGAGTATTTTTCACCAGATTCTCCTGCTCACTAACTTCAGACATTTAAACACATGTGCTTTTCAACAGTACCATGTGCTAAAGTTGACCTTTGTGTTGATTGGTTCAATGTGCCATGTGCTTTTACATCAGGGTAAAATATTTAAAGGAACAGCACCAGGAGGGTCTTTTTTTTCTTTTTTAAATTATGCTGTTTTCTGTTTATTTTCAGCTCTCATGTTAGTAATTTGGTTGATACCACAAAATGACTATCGTAAATACCAGTAAAACTGTTTTATTGTTCTGTCATTATTCATGTTTTCCACCTCTCTGGTAATAAGTATTTACCGTTCCACTCCACTGGTAAACATTTTAATGAGCGCCCACCCTCTCCGATTTTTTAAGCGCCCTGGGCGCTTATCTCATCGTTTACGGTATGCCAGTTTATTATTTAATCCACTGATAAAACAAGACAAATATGATTATGATTTGGGCATTGGTGGCCTGCTGGTAAAGGAGCTGGATCACTGATCCCAAGGTTAGGGGTTCAAACCCAAACCTCAACAGGTTGTCACTGCCCCCCCCCCCCCACCCACCCACCCACCCCATTTGATAACTGACTTATCAAAGGGCGGCCATGTCTCTCGGTGTCAATGGTGAGAGGCATGTAAAAGAACCATTGCTGACTTTCAAGAGTAGGCTGCGTAGTGGTCAGCGTGTTTCTGCCCTGTGATGGCCTGGCGAGCTGTCGAGGGTGTACACTGCACTTGCCCAGAGTTAGGCTGAGATGGGCACCAGCCTCCCTACAACCCTAATTATGATTAAGTGGTTCAAAAATGAATGAATTAATAATTATGATTCAAGTATGATTAACAGTTATAACACAAACCCCTTTTTATACTTTATCCACATTCACAAAGCTAGCATGTTCCCTATTAAAACATGATGAAGCACAGAAGAGTGGAGTTTTTTGCTAGTTTTAGCCGAGTATGCAGTTTTAGAAGAGCTCTGTGGCATCCTCATAATGGCTAGTCATCATCCACAATTATGAGTCCTCACAGATTCATGCAATAATCTTCTACACTGAAGAGTTGCAATAAGACCAGGAAATATTACCCCTCTGCAAAGCACGCTCACACACAAACACACACAAACACCCACTGAGGAGATCTGGGGAGGTGTGACCACAGAAGCACAGTACCATTTAAAGCGAGAGATTACTGTGTTTCAGAGATAACAGGCATGTAACATTCAGACAGTGGGAAACAACGGATTGATATGTAGTAAGCAGAATAGGGCTTTTCTATTTCATTCCCTACCATTTTGGGCAGTAAATCCCTCAGATGCATGATTATATTTGCTGAAGGTAAGGTACCTTAGATTTCTCTCTCTCTCTCTCTCTCTCTCTCTCTCTCTCTCACACACACACACACACACACACACACACACACACACACACACACACACACCTTATGGCACTTTTTCTCCCTATTAAATCTCTAGGTGGTGTTTATGATGTTGTTTAGTTGAAGGTGACTTCAGAGCCTGTTTCTGTGTTGAGAGGTTGGGGTTATTTATTTTCTCTGAGTGTTCAGTGTGCTTTGCCCAGTCATGTCTAGGTCACCTTTCACACTGTCTTAATCATACACACATGCATACACACACACACACACACACACACACACACACACACACACACACATATATATATCTATATATATCTATATCTATATATATCTATATCTATATATATATATATATATATATATATATATATATATATATATATATATATATATATATATATATAGAGAGAGAGAGAGAGAGAGAGAGAGAGAGAGTAGATCCTTCCGTAAGAGAGTGCTCAATACTTTTTGGTAGAGCAAATAACAATAAAAAGGACAGGACAAAGACTTTCTATTGAAACTCCATTTATCACTACATATCTGTTTCGAGGGGTGGTGAAACCATCCTCTCTCTTCAGGTGATTATAGAAAAATTATAGAAGAAAGATTATAGAAGAATTTCTTCTATAATCACCTGAAAAGAGAGGATGGGTTCATCACCCCTCGAAACAGATCTGTAGTGATAAATGGAGTTTCAATAGAAAGTCTTTGTCCTGTCCTTTTATTTTTATTATATATATATATATATATATATATATATATATATATATACACACACATACACATATATATATTAGCTGCAAGGCCATCATTCATCAAATCAGTTAATAAGTAGCACAATGATTAGCTTGACCTTGATTTTAGACATGTGAACATCACAGCAGATGACATTTTAGTTTTCATATTAAAATAAATTAATTTCACTCTTTTTTTTTTCCTTTTTTTAACTGTTCAGCCACTTTATTGTGAGTCACCTTTTTATGGAAATTCTTAAGAAGCATTTATTGGCGGCCCTACCAGATGTTTACGTGCCTCTGTGTAGGCTGCACTGTTGTGTCATGCAGTGCAACAGCAATTGAAATTCACGAATGAATGCAACGAGCCAAACTGTAGTGGATGTTTTTTACACTGTTCTTTGGACATTTTGCTTCTGTGAAGAATATTTCTGTAGCCCTCTTTATGCTCCCAGTCATTCGCTAATTTTGAGTTTATTTGAAATATAAAGTAGTATCTAACATCGCTCACTTTATATTTGGCATGACTACGTGTTAATTACCAAATTACTCTCCTGTTGTATCACAGCACAGTAGCTCAGTGGTTTACACTGTCAGTTCACAGCAAGAAGTTTCAAGGTTCAGATCTCAATAAAGTGCCTTTCTGTGTGGAGGTTGCATGTTCTCCATGTGCTTATTTGGGTTTCCGCCCACGGCCCAAAGGGAGGCGCATTAGGTCAGCTGGCTACAGTAAATTGTACTTAAATGAGAGTGTGAATGATTGTCTATGTCAATGTTAGTCCAGTAATGGTCTGGTGACATCTTCAGGGTCTTCTAACCCACCTCCCGAAGTTAGCTTCACCTTCCCCAATGACCCTGACAGATAATCAGTATAGATGATGGATAGATGGATGTATTAAACTGTGATTATTTTTTCTCCTATCCTCCTTCCCTCTATCTTTGTTTAATATAGTATGAATTTAACCTGGAGGGACATGCAACACCTGGTGATTAGAGCAGCACGTCCTGCCCACCTCATCGCAAACGATTGGAAGATGAATGGAGTGGGTCGCTTAGGTAATAAACAGATGTTGTCCATTTGGGAACTGTAAACAGCTGCATAGATCAAATAAACTTGGCTGACTTCATCTCTCAATCTCTCTCTCTCTCTCTCTCTCTCTCTCTCTTTCTCTCTTATTTTCTGGCAGTGAGCCACTCATATGGATATGGTCTACTAGATGCAAGTGCCATGGTGGCACTGGCCCAGAACTGGACCAATGTGGGGCCACAACACAAGTGTGTTATCAACATGCTCACTGAACCCAGGTACAAAAGGTCAAAGAAATGCACACACACAGAGCAAGCTTTCTAAGGAGGTGCGATGTCTGCCTATAACTTTATCTTTATAAATCATGACAACTGCACACTTATTACAGCTGACAGGCGGATGGATATTTCATGTAGATTATGATGTTCATATTGTCTAGATATTATTCTTATGCCGTTTAAAAACATCAATGCATTATGGCATTATTACAAATATTAGGTGGGAATAGGGCAGGGTGGTATGAGCTAAAATTTATATTTAAAAATTCATAAATGTTCACCATAACAATATATATCAGAGTATTTTATTTATTCATTTCATTCGTTTTCTGAATCGGTTAATCCAAATTTGGGTTGCGGGTAGGCTGGCACCTATCTTAGCCAACTCTGGGCGAGGGCAGGGTACACACTGGATAGTTCGCCAGGCCATCACAGGGCCTCAGAGTATATTATGCTATGAAAATATAATAGGCCTAATATTTAATTAAATAAAACGTTAGCAGTATGCACAATGCTAGAGTATATAGACTCTTCAATGATGCATTCATGGGTTAAAAACACTGCAGGTAAAATCTGATCATCTGTAGGGAAAAGTTTTAACTTTTAATAAATTCCAGCCATCAAAATGCTCAGCTGGCTAACGATGTAAATAGTCTTATGATAATAATGGTAATTTATTGATAAGTATATTGTTCAGCTGTAGGTTGGACTAAGGCTAAACAAAATAGGCTATGTACTTGCTTTGGATTGTGCCCTTCTTTTACTAGGAGGTCAGCAAATAGAAATTGCTTTATAGAACTAAATCTGCAGAATTACAGAAAATGAGTCATATCTAAATGAGACTACAGCCAAAGGAGGATGGCTAGCATTGTTTCTCTTGAAGGAAGTGGTTTATTGAATTTGTCAATGTCTTGTGTAATGTACTGACTCATGCTGATGTCATGCGGCTGTGCAGGGATGTGAGGAACCATCTGGTGTTCACAAAGAGTGTGAATGCCTGTTTAGGACAGCCCGATTTTGTGAACTCACTGGAGCATGTGCAAGCCAGACTCACACTCACATATACACACAGAGGCAACCTGGCCATCCACCTCTTCAGCCCTCTGGGTACCCGCTCCACATTGCTGGCTCCCAGGTATACACGCATATCATAAACAATAGCCGATTGCTAATGTGGCCTACTATATGGTTTAAAGAAAATAATCTGTATATAATCTTTACATAATCCGTAGAGTGAGCAAACACACCGTAGGCATTTAATAATAATCAATTGTTGTCAGGATCTACTACATTAATCAAGTGACAATATATACTCTGTTATGCCATGAGTTAGCCAGAAGCAGAATACCATGAGAACAATTCATCATAGACAGAAATTTAAAAGAAGTTGACATACCAAAACAAAGCCGTTTGTTGTGGCATTTAAGGGATGTCTTAAATTTGCGTTCCTGAAACAAATTAAACATTTCTGAAATTGTGGAAATAAGGTGTACATGGGTATATGTCATTTGTAAACTTATAAAATGAGCAAAACTCCAGATTATCAGGCTGGGCACGTTTTCTAAATAAACAACTAAACAGCCAATTTATCATTTATTACCAAAAGCATATACGATGAGGCAACCTGTAAAAAAGCAAGTCGCTGCGCTGAGTGGCATAACTAGGTCCTGTGCATTATATTAATGTAACACAGTTCAGTCATCTATTACTTTTTCCGTATATCCTTTAAAAAAAAAAAAGGCTAATCTACAGATACTTTTTTTTTTTTTAGCTTTCCTCATCTTCCAAACTCATATTCGCACTTAACACCGACTTATAATGATTGAACAATTCATCAAAATGCTGTTTGCTAAATTGCAGCGCATGCCACATCTCAGGGCGACTTGCCTCCTTTTTACTATTTTCTACAATGATGAGCCACAGGCTTATGCAGGATATCAGGTGCTGATTTGTAGTGAGTGACATTTGAGGCCCACTGGGGAAGCTTGAAAAAAGTGTGTGTGTGTGTGTGTGTGTGTGCATGCAATAGGGGGCACCCTAGCAAATTTATATAGTAAGTTCTTAACCAGTGTTGATGTATGCCGAGTATTTGGATATAGCCAATAATTTAAAATTAAACAAGGACACACATTTCAGCTGCTTAAGCATTTCATCAAGTGTTTGTTTATTATGCTTTCTTTATTACTCACTAAGGCAGAGTATAAGTTTTCAGATACACAATAAATGTTGAATCACATCAATGAAAGATTTTTTGCACACTGTTTCGTGTGTGTGTGTGTGTGTGTGTGTGTGTGTGTATTGTGTGCATTTCAGGCCCCAGGACAACTCACCAGAGGGTTTTCATGATTGGGCCTTCATGACCACACATGCATGGGACGAAAACCCCCAAGGAGAGTGGACACTGGAAATAGAAAATGTGTCTGGGATTAATGATTATGGTAATATTCTGAATTTCAAATGACACTAAGATTAAATATGAAATGTCCTAAATACGGCTTGTTATGAGATTGTTTATGGTCATCATTTCTTTTATTTTCCATTCACACATATACTGACTCCTTTCCCTTCCTCTCCTTTTTACACATACAGGTGTTCTTTCACAATTTACCCTAATTCTATATGGGACGGGCTCAAGTGCTGTGGATGTGACTGCTTTAGATTTCAGTCGGCCTTCCAACAACAGCTGTAAAACCTTTGATGCCCAGCAGATCTGCATTGGTGAGAAAAATACAGCATCCCTGAGAGCTCAACATGCTGCAAACTCAGACAACACATTAACAGAAATGTAAAGCCATAACAAAAACAACAATGGAAGTCTTCCCAGAGGATACACACCTTAAAGGGATACATGCATCTATTGTGAAGTCAGTTAGCTATGGGCTAGCTATCTGTGAGTGCCATTTAAGCTAATTTATAGTGTTTTAAATTTAATTAGAATATATAATTAGGAAAAACACTGTGTGCTGTATGCTAACATTTCATAATATATGTGTTTATTACTCTCATTTGTCCTCTGGAACATTTCAATTTTTGTTTTTGTTCTTTCAGCATGGTTCTGTGTGGTCTGAATTTGCAATGAGCTGACCTCTCGGGACTACCATAGAACAATATATCACACATGTCCAAACACACAAACCAGAGAGAAATCTAGAAATAGAGAGTGATGGAAAAATTGCAGTGACACTTACACCGCATTTCCCAGGCCATAAGGCGGACCGGATTGTAAGGCGCAATATCAATGAACAATCTCTGTCCATGCTTAAGGCACACCGGATTATAAAGGCACATTCAGCAAAACAAAAGTCAGATAAGGCATACTTGATTCAACTCTCACAATAACGCTCATCATGGTTCAGTTATAACAATATAAAACAATAAACTCACTTTTTCAGTTAATTCCTCTTCCACAAATTCATGAAATTCTTCATATTCAGTGTCCGAGTTTAACAGCTCTGCAGGTTGTACGTAAAGCCCGGATCCCTGTATTATTTTTTATTATTATATTATATTAAAATATTTTAGTATCTATTATTCCCTGACGCATGGAGTCAGCTCAATAGAGATTAGAAGTCTTCCGGGTCGTGACCTAAACTTCTCTCAGCCATGCCCCCTTAAAGAGACGGTGTCATCACAGTAACAAACATGGTGGCGCCCGTTCGCAGCATGAGTATTGTGTTCATTACAGAACGGAGGTCATTACTTTTAAGGAGCTGTACCAGTGTAACTTTAAATTCAAGAAGCTTAATCCGAGATCTCAGGAGGAGACCTGGAGCAGTGCTCTATCCCAATGATGAATGTGATATTCTCCTTAAGCCAGCTGAGCGTCCTGAGGGTAGAGACGGAGGTTAGGTGGAAAAACCACTCACGTATTAATCAGCGTGTCACCTGACTACAATAGCAGTAATGCTGGTATTGGACATAAATCCTGGATCCTTCTATTATTTTTTATTATTATACAGTGATCCCCACTTTTTGCGGTCAATGGGGACTGAGCCCACCCCTGCACGACCGTCAAATTTTCGCAAAGTAGGATCGACCCCCCTGACTGACTTATACGTACATGTATATGTGTATATATCAATCAATACATATTCAACACTATAAATGGTTATAATAATTACACATTCAAAAATAATGCATAAGATGTAAATGAAATATAAGTACACACACATACAGACGCGCGCGCACGCAAACACTCAGATGCGCACCTGACAAAAATGTAAGTAGTTTTGTTGGGGGGTTTTGGGTTGTTTTATTGTTTTTGTTTGGGGTTTTTTTTGCATAATTGGCCTTGCTTTGCGGCATTTTTCTTAAGATAATTCTTAATTTCCTTATTTTTTACTTTTCTATGAATATTTTTGAAAAACCCACGATGCACTAAAGCCGCAGGAACTGAAGCACGAAGTAGCGAGGGATCACTGTGTTATAATACTTTAGTATCTATTATTCCCTCGTGTGCATGGAGTCAGATCAATGGAGATGGAGATTAGAAGTCTTCCCGGTCATGACCTAAACTTCTCTCAGCTACGCTCCCTTAAAGGGACAGCGCATTCACAGTAACAAACCTGGTGGCGCTCATTCGCAGCGTGAGTATTATGTTCATTACAGAACGGAGGTTATTCCTCTGAAGGAGTTGTATCAGTGTAACTTTAAATTCAAGAAGGTTAATCCGAGGTCTCGGGAGGACACCTGTAGCAGAGCTTTATCCCGGTGATGAACGTGAGACTCTCATTAAGCCAGCTGAGCGCCTTGAGACACAGAAGCATCCTCGTAATAAAACAGATGATCCGTAGAGACTGAGATTAAGTGGAAAAAGCATTCAATTATTACTCAGCAAGTCACCTGACTATTTGGACATAGGATCCCTCTAACTTGCAACCTGTTGACACCAATATTTAGTGGTTAGAGTTCTTTGGTTAATCCATCGGAATGATGCTAAGCTCTGAATTAGTTTGCATCGCTTGGGTTTTGACGGTGTCAGTGAGATGGTGTCGCGCAGCATCATACACACATAAAGTGCACCAGATTATAAGGTGCACCGTCAATTCTTTTTTTTTTTTTTGAAGTTTAAAGGCTTTTAAGTGCGCTTTATGGTCTGAAAAATACGGTATATGATATTTTACCCCACTGAGTGCCTGAGTACACCAGTGCCTCAGCCAGAAGTCCCTCTCTGACTCTATCATTATGAACATTTATTTGTCTTTTTCGGGTGGTGGTGGCCTGATGGTAGAGTGCTGGATTACTAATCTCAAGGTCAGGGATCCAAGTCCCACCATCAATGGGTTGTCACTGCTGTCCCTCCAGTGTTATCAGAGGCTGACCTTGTCTCTCATTGTCTATGGTGAGGCATGTAAAAGAACCATTACGGACTCTGCCCTTGGCCAAAGTCAACTGTAATGGGCACCAGGCTCCCCGCGACCCTAATTAGGATTAAGCTTACAAAACGAACTAATGAATTAGGTTTTATCAGTATTGGAAACCACTACAGAAAGACACGACCATGACAAAGAGAATTATTGAAAAATAATGTGAAGTGCTTATTCTTGTTTTAATGAGGAGGTGCTTTATGACTACCTGCTCCTGAGACAAATAATTGCAATAATATCGAAAGAGATAGAAAGAATTTCTTCTGTAGTGTTAATAAATCGATGTTTGAGTCTTAGTATTGATATTGCACACTGCAATGAATATTACTGAAATAAATAAAGCAGTTAGAATATATTTATAGTTGTACAATTACTATAGAGCATTGGATACACAATGACTTCAGTGTGAGTCTGTTAAATGGGGCTCTTGTTCTGTCTTCACTCAATCATTGCTACTGAAATGTGTAAGCGCGCAAGTGCTATTCTGGATGTACAATTTACCTGTTACAAGGAACAGTAACAGTTGTAATGCATTTGTTGACAAAAAGAATAAACGTACTGAAGCTTAAGGATTTGAATCAGGCACAGTGGCATAGATTTTCAGCATTTGGCAAACATTCTTATCCAGAGAGACTTGCAATTATCACTTTTATGCAACTGAAAAAATGAGGGTTAAGGGCCTTGCTCAAGGATTCAACAGGGGTGTTGATGGGGATTGAATCGCTGACCTTTTGGATCAGTATCCCTTTGCCATATCCACTAAGCCATCACTACCCACACTGGCATAGTGGTTAACATGTTCTTCTCATAGTAAGGAGCTCCTTGGTTTCATGCCCCAACTCTTGTGCAGTTTTTGAGTGGAGTCTGCATATTCTCTCCTTTGGGTTCCCTCTGGGTACCTTGATTGCCCTCACAGTTCAAAGACATGCACACTAGGTTAATTGACTGTTGCAAACTGTCCTTGGTGTTAGTGTGCATGGGTTTGGTTTTTTTTGTTTGCGTGTGTCTGTGTGTCCTGCAATGGACTTGCAGGCTCTTCAGGGTGTACCCTGCCTGTAATTTGAATTGTGCAACATAACTGTCCTCAATTTCATTACTATAAAAATAAAATATATTGGTAGAGTTTACTTACACACATCAGATTTTGTTTTAGAATGACTTTTTTAAAAGTTACAGTTACATCAGTTGAAATAACTGAGAGTTAAGTGCCTTTTATTAAGATGACTAACGGTGGGAATCAGGAATTTTTGAACTCGCACCCAGCTGCCGTGAACCCCAGAGTTCAATTCAAAATATACTACAATCTTCTACAATGCAACCCCGACTGCTTTGAACACGTTTTGTTTACACCAAATCAATTCATTCCTTTTCATTATCAAATATTAGGTTTGTGGGGAGGCTGGAGCCTCTCAGCCAACTCTGGTCAAAAGGTGGAGTACACTCTGAATAATTGGCCAATCCACACACACACACACACACACACGCACACACACACACACACAAAACTCTCACAGAGACAATTTGGAAGAGACAATTAGCTTAAAGTGCATATCTTTGGACTGTGGGAGAAAATGCAAGCAGGAGGTGAACATGAAAACTCCACAGGAAGGCATGTTTTTGTGATGTGCTTGCATGTTCACCTCATGCATGTGTTTCCTTCCACAGTCTAAAAACATGCACATGACGCGATTTGGCCATTCAAAATCGCCCCTAGCTGTAGGTGTGGATGGTTGTGTGGGCTGTGTAGGGTGTACTTCAAACATAAGTGTTCGTTCTTGAACTGAAATGGAATTTCTGTCAAAATGAAATTTCTAAAATACTGGAATTTAAATTATTATTTTTTTAATTTTTTTTTTAATCAAGAGAAAGATCTTGCACTGGCAAGGTATGTGGGCATATTGATCAAGCGACAACCACCTGAGCAGAAAGATGGCACTTACACAGAAGACTCTTAAAGAGCAATGCCACCAGCGTCCGCTGGGACAGGCTACAAGAGACTTCTGGTTCCATTTATTCTATCAATTTATGTTGAAGGACAGCTCAGTTTCCTGGAATGTACTGTAGTAACACAGCAGGGTGTTCCCCTCCTGCCATAGGCCTAGGTCTACATGCCTCATCCAGCTGTTTTTCACCCAGGGTCTCCAACATTGCCAAATATATTTCACCTGCTAATACCCATGGCCTCACCTTTTCCTGTAGCTGAAGGAGATTGGCAACCCTGAGGGTACAACAAGTGAATGAATGTTCATATCCATATTAATTTTTAAAGCCTAAAAATACCTGAACATGATGGTGCTCAACTCATGAGATACTGTAATAATTAGGTGGCATGTGATTGTTGTGATAAACATGCTGCTTTTTCTGTTTTGCAGAGTGCAGTGCTGGTTTGTGGCTCTTTCTGCAAGGTTGTGTGAAGTCGTGTCCTCCAGGTTTCACAGCTGGCCTGCAGCTCCTGAATCTCTCTCTGGAGAATTGGGTGGAACAGTCCTCAGTGCAAGCGTGTCTGGTCTGCCACCCTGCATGTCAGACGTGCTCTGGGCCTGCTGAGACTGAGTGCCAGTCCTGCCCACCTCATAGCCACCTAGTGGGCACATCGTGTCTGCATCAGAACCAGGTGCAGCGCAAATCTCCCATCGCTCCAGTGCTCCCCAATGAAGAGACAGACTCAGAGATGCCCAGAGTGGACAAATCCTCCCATGTGCCTGTACTTTTGGCTGTGCTGAGCTGTGCCTTTATTCTAGCTATGTTCGCAGCTGTTTTTGTGTTGCTACAGCTGCATTCAGGAGCAGCCAGCGCTCCATTCTGTAGGAGAACTAAACTGCAGGTGACAGACTCGAGTGGCAGAGGTGTTCGGGTCGGGTTCAGCTTTGGCTTTGGATTGGGTCGGGATTTGACGAACAGCAGGGTTCTGTACCGAGGGATTCCCACTATGTGGGGGGATGAGGACACTGCAGGTGGGGTGAACTCAGAGAATGAATCAGAGAACGAAGAACTGGACTGCCACAGCGAAAAGACAGCTTTTATATAGACAAGTAGTGGTCTCATGCTCCTGATGACCCATATCCTGCTTTTCATTCAATGCCTCAGTCTTCCTCTTGCAGGGTGAGTGAGCAGATCTAGCCAGTATTTCTCTGTATTACATTTTACATTGTAGTCAGACTACCAGACTGGAGCTGAGGAACAAGTCTGTCCCGCTTAAGGCCCTGTTATGTTCTGGACTCTTCCACATGATGACAGACAGACACACACGCGCGCGCGCGCGGCAGTGTGTATGTGTTCAGGTGGGAGATTCAGAGCGAAGAGATGACTCATTTTAGTGATTGGATTTAAATCTATGATGATTCCCAGCAGGACAGCCTGGTTCCACAAGTCTAGCAGTTCCCTTTATTTTGGATTCTGATTGGTAGTTGAGTTGTAGGATTCAAACTGAAAATTAAACTCCATGTTTAGTAAAAATGCTAATGTTTTATTTGGAGCTGAAAAGGGCTGAATTTATAGTATCTAGTGGTAGAGCCTGAGTTTAGGCACAATAATCCATTACACAAAAAGAGCCATTGAACATTGCAGAAATTCCACACATGTACATAGTTTCATCAATAATACATTATAAGCTATAATTTATACAGTAAATAGCCCCACTTGCTCCTGTAATTCCTCTACATTCCTGTATTTGGAATTTTTATTGTATAAGTACATTAACTTAAGTTTATTGGAAGCAGTTTGAATGATTCTGTGGATATTATAGAAGCAAACCCTGAGGTGTTGTAGTTACATCATTTAATTTGGCTTCACCAACAGAAATCATTCATTCATTTTATGAACCATTTCATCCTAATTAGGGTCACGGGGAGGCTGGCGCCCATCTCAGGCGTCTCTGGGCGAGGGCAGAGTCAGCTGAGACGGGAAGCTGCCACCCATCACAGGCAGAGTACATCCTGGACAGCTCATCAGGCCATCACAGGGCAGAAACACCCTGATGGCTATGCAGCTACTCTCGACAAAAGTCAGCAATGGTTATTTTACAGCCTTTCATGATAGGCAGTGAGAGACATGACATTTTCTGTTTCTCCCACTGCAACTGAAAATCGATCATAGTTTAAAAAAAACAAAAAAAAAAAACAGATAGCTAATGATTATCAAAAGCAGTAGATTATATGTGCACGGAAACATCATGAGAATACCGAGGTCGAGCTTTTTCACCTAGTTTACCAACATTCATCCAGTATCCAGGAAATAGCTCTCAAATTTTAGATATAAATACAGTGGTAGATCTAGTAAAAAAAAAATTACCCAAAAAATACTTATATTCCTCTTGTAGTTCAAAGCTGGTTAGTTCTGTAAATTCAGCAGTTAGCAGAAGGTCTAATGGAAATGTGAAAGCAGGAGGATCACCAAACCATGCTGGAGCACGACTGATCGAGATTTGCGTTTCCCGACTTCCAAGGACCCGATTCTTGGCAGTCTAAATTTACTAAATTTAATTAAACACACTAAAACAATTCCTTGGATAACTATTACGTTAGTAATAAGATGTGTTGTGCTGGATGTTAGTTTGCTATAATACCAGAACGAGAGGGGTTCTTGAAAGGTCAAGAGGTTCAAAACTGGATTTGAAAAACTTTGATCTTCGTCAGTACCAAGTAAAATACTTGTTATGGATTTATTGTCTTGGAATGTCTGGGAGTTGAAATAAGTTTTTCTTTTTTTCCCCCTCACGCGGTGGACAGAGTAATTTCCTTTGCCCCAAAGGAAATTTTATTGATTTTGAGGTTTGAAGCACTAAAAGCTGTCAGAACCAGTGTGGTATGGGGCTCAAGAGAGTGTTTGGCATTTGTTTCATAGAAGATCAATGTAAGTCCTGTGACTGGCTCTCTGTGGCCCGTGCTCTGGATTTTGTTATCGTGTCGTTGCAATATGACAAACCCCTTGGTGGAGATGCTGCCCTCTGTTTCAGAAGTACGTATGAAGTGCATAGGGTTCTGTCATTTTATTGTGTTCATAATTTAAAATGTTTGTTAACTTGTTAAATAAATTTTAAGCAGATTCACCCTGGGGGTTTTGTTTTGTTATCCAATACTCATGTTTATACAAAAAAAATTTCATCTCATGAATACTTTTCTTCTCTACAAACTCACCCACCATTTTAATAGGAAAGTGTATGTGGGTGGACAATTTTGTTCAAATAGCAGTCAGACGTCAATAAAATAATCAATCACTGTTTTTGGTAGAAATTATATTTCTACGTGGCAAATACAGACACTCCCCGACTTACGTTTTTAATTGGTTCCGGACGGCCGAACGTAAGTTGAAAGTGAACGTAAGTTGTTACAGTGACGTATCATGTATCACGTATGATGCTCATACTGTACTATACATCCATAAATACCATTACAGTATCTCATAAAACACCCCTAAATCAATTATTATAAACATAACATTGTAAAATAATATAAAATATATCAAATAATATCAACATTAATTTCAAATAAGTCACTTATTCATACCGAGTCATTTTACATGAAGCTTAAAACAGCCAATCAATGCTTACAATATGTGAAGCGCTCAATACCAAAAGTAGTGTACTTGCAAAAGTAGTGTACTTGCTGTGGGTTATACGGACTTCCGATCTTTGAAGTGCATAAGGGTGCCGTTGAACTCGTTTAGAACACAGCCTGCACTGATGTGAATCCCAGCAAAGCGGAGAGTTCTTTCTTTTGTGTAAGTAAATAAACTTTATTCAAGAGATGCATACAAAGAACAAGTACAAACCCTAATAAATATTAATATAAAAATAAGTATACACTCTTAGGATTCTGCTAAAAGATAATAAATATCTGTAATTTGTTTTCATTCACATATATCTTTCCTTTCGGCTTTTTCCCTTTCTCGGGAGTCGCCACAGCGAATCATTTGATTTGGCAGAGGTTTTTACGTCGGATGCCCTTCCTGTCACAACCCTTTTAGCAAGGGACAGAAACACGCTGACGGCTTTGCAGCTACTCTTTAGGACAGTCAGCAATGGTTCTTTTACATGCCTCTCACCATAGACAGTGACAGACATGGCCCGCCTTTGATAACCCAGTCAGCTGCACTGGGGGGGGCAGTGACAACCTTGTGGGGACTCGAACCCCCAACCTTAGGATCAGCGATCCTGCGCCGTATCCACTAGACCACCACTGCCCCATATTATATAAATAAAATGTAATATACATATAACCGAACTGGGAAGGAGGGACATGTTCAGTCTGTAGTTTGTAAACGATAGATGCAGCGTCATTGCATCAGCGTACTATGTAGGTACGTCTAAACTCAAAATTTGCCTTTTTTTTTTTTGGGAAAAAAAATAAAAATAAAAAAAACATAAAACGGATGAACGCAAGTCGGGGAGCTTCTGTAATTTACTAGCAGGTATAGTTGAGTAATAGAATCCAACAGAACCAACAGACCTGCATGGTGCTGATTCAAATACACAGAATCACTAATTGAAAGGGGTGTGTTCAATATAATAGCAGTGTGGACTTCAATTAGTGAGGACATTCGTTCTTTGAGAAACAGATGCCAATTACCATCCTTATTTAAGGAAGAAAGGCAGCAAATGTTGCAAATGGTGTACAGGGGAAAACAAAGTGCACAAAATGATCAGTGAAAATGATCCCAAATGCTTTAAATGGCAACCAAAAGCTGAAAGACATGAAGAAAAACAAAAAACTATTCGAATGGATGGAAGAGCCAAAATGGGAAGGACTCGGCCAACAATCAGCTCGAGGAAGATCAAAGAAGGTCTAAAGTTACCTGCGAGTCCTATTACAATTAGAAGACGCCTATGTGAAGCCAAGCTATCAGCAAAAAGAACCCACAAAGTCCCACTGCTGGAAAAAAATCATGTGCTGAAGAGGTTACAATTTCCCAAAGCGCACATTGATTGGCCTAAAGAGAAATAGTGCAACATTTTGTAGACTGAGGAAAGGAAGATTATTCTTTTTGGGTTTAGCAGCTGGAGACAGTCTGTCTGACGACCCTCAAACACTGAACTGAAGCCACAGTACTCTGGAGACACTGAAGCAATGTGGCGCAAGCGTCATGATATGGGGATCTTTTCCTTTTGGCTGTTCCCTTCAGAGGTCGCCACAGCGAATCATCTGCCTCCATCTCACCCTGTCCTCTGCATCTTCTTCTCTTACTCCAACTACCTTCATGTCCTCCTTCACCACATCCATAAATCTACTCTTTGGTCTTCCTCTTGGCCTTTTGCCTGGTAGTTCCAACCTCAGCATCCTACTACCAATATATTCACCATCCCTCCTCTGTACATGTCCAAACCATCTCAATCTAGCCTCTCTGACATTGTCTCCAAAACCTCTTACATGTGCTGTCGCTCTGCTGTACTCATTCCTGATCCTATCCATCCTCGTTACTCCCAAAGAAAACCTCAACATGTTCATCTCTGCAACCTCCAGCTCTGCCTCCTGTCTTTTCCCCAGGGCCACTGTTTCTAAACCATACAACATCGCTGGCCTCAACACCGTCTTGTATACTTTTCCTTTCATTCTTCAGACATCATAATACGGGGATGTTTCGTGTGCTACGGCGTCAGACCTATTTATCACATACCAGGGATCACGGATCAGTTTGAATACCTCAGAATACTTGAAGAGGTCGTGCTGCCTTCTGCTGAAGAGGAAATGCCTTTGAAATGGGTTTTCTAACAAGACAATGACCTCAAACACACCAGTAAATGGGCAACATCTCGGTTCCAGATCAACAAGATTAACGTTATGGAGCATCTGACCCAATCCCCGGACCTTAATCCAATAGAAAACTAGACATCAAAAATGCAGTTTCTGAGGCAAAACCAAGAAATACAGAAGAACTGTGGAATGTAGTCCAATCATCGTGGGCTGAAAAACCTGCTCACAGGTGCCAGAAGTTGGTTGACTCCATGAAACACAAATGTGCAGCAGACTCAGAAACAGTATTTATACAACTAAATATTAGTTCAGTGGTTCAAAGCAAAGCAAAATCTTACAACATTTTTCAATTTATACAGTGAATGTTTGAGTTTGTAAAGAAAAAAAACAGCAGCGTCTGCTTATTAACAGTAGAATATTCACCTTTCTTCAATTTCTGTAAATAACAAATTTTATAGATTTTTTTCTTCGTGTTTTGATTTGGGATAGAATGTGGAGTGTAGCGTTATGTTCATTGAAATTAAAATGGTTGTATGTTTAATTCTAAACACACTGCTATTTTTTATTTTTGAAAACAACTGTGCGCGCACACACACACACACACACAGGCTTTTTATGCTTATATATATATATATATATATATATATATATATATATATATATATATATATATATATATATATGTGTGTGTGTGTGTGTGTGTATATACACACACACACAGCCCTCTGTAATTATTGGCACCCTTGGTTACGATGTGTTCTTTCGTTTCTAAGACTTTGCGCGCGCGGGGAGGTGGGTTAAATAATATAGCACCACAATGGAAAAAAAATGAGGAAAGTCCAACCTTTAATTCAAGTGCATTTATTCAGTGTGGGGGGGAAATACGACATTAAAAAAATAATTATATCAAATCATGTGTGCCACAACTATTAGCACCCCTGACGTTAATACTTTCTACAACCCGCTTTTCTCAACAAAACAGCACAGAGGGATCTTGAACCATTCGTCTTTGCACAATCTCTCGAAATTATCCAGCAACCTGGTCCTCTCCTCTGCACTCTTCCACTCACCCAACTGGTTTTCAATGGGGTTGAAGTCTGGTGACTGAGAGAGTCATAGGAGGAACTTGATTGTGTCTGGTGAACTATTTCTGTGTAGATGCACACGAAGAAAATTAATCGATGTATGAGTGGCTAATCTTAGCTTTATCAATAATAAGAACGCTCTCTAAAGCGAGAGATATAGTTTATTGAAATAGTCCTTAATTTCCCTAATGGAGGTCCAGCTCCAAATCATGCCTACAGCAACTGCATGTCCAGCAACACGCCAGGTGCTTTTTGGGTATGGAGGGGTAGATTCCTTCAGGATAGATATTCACTCAGTATATCATTATACGTTAAAAATATGCATATGTTTCTCTGCCCAGGTGTTTCTTTGACTGTAAACCAGGTCTGAACCACCGATCCAAAGATTGTTAAAGGTTCCTGTCATATTTAGTCAAATATTCCTATGCCTGGTTATTTCTGCCAGATGTTTCCTCCAGCTTCAAATTTTACTCATTACTTCAGTTGAGTGTGGCGTGCAAGTGTCAATATAAAACCTTCTCAGGTATAGTTAAATAGTCCAGCACAGAGAATGAATGTTATTGAAATGAAAAATGCAAATTCTACAGTCAAATAAAACATGACAAACAAAAAAAAAGTAGGCCAATCAAGTTTTTCCAATGAAAACAGAGTCTGTAGATAGTGTCAGAAACTAATGTTTGGAATGAATTCATTTAACATCATTAACACAGTATTAAAGGTTTTTTCTTACTTCACACCAAATCTCTTGGCTGTAGATCAACTCAGACTGCCAGGAAAGTTTATCTCGTGTTCCAGGGTGGATTGGGAAATGAAATCGAAATGTTTCATGTTCCAAGTCTCCACTATGGATATGGCCTCAAGGAGCTGTAACAAGGTCGCTGAGGCCTGTCACTGTTGCAATCTGAGAACCCACCTGTTGGACAGCGGTGGGGATGGAAGCCATCAAGCTGAAGAAAGACCTTTCAGGACTAGCTGTCCCAGAGGTCTCATTAGGCATCTGACACAAAGCACCCAATAGGGATGCAGTTATGGCAGCAAAAACAAAGGAATGGGAGGAATTTTGGGGGACCATGAAGAAGAACTTTCAGCTGACCTCACAGAAAGTCAGGCAAACTGTTCAGTGGCTCAGAAAAGGAAAGCAGGACTCATCCTAGGCTGTGCTTAATCTGTGTGGGGAACTGCTGTCTGGGAGTCAAGATCTAGTGGAAGAGTGGAAGGAGCACTTTAAGGATCTTCACAATCCAGGAAACATGTCATCCACTGAGGAAGCAGAGCCTGTATGAGGCAATCACGCTGACAGAGGCTGTAGAGGTAATCAAAAAGCTCCTAGGTGGCTGGGCACCAGGGTGGTATATATTCGCCCCCAAGATGCTGAAGACTCTGAAATTTTGGGAGCTGTCTTGGCTGACACACCCCCTCGGTGTCCGATGGAAGTCTTGGGCAACACCTGTGCGGTGGCAGACCTGGGTGGTGGTCCATTTTTTTATTTTATTTATTTAAACAAAAGGGGACTGGAGGGTGTGCTACAACTATCACGGGATCACACTGCTTGGCCTTCCCGAGAACGTTGACATCGGGGTGTCCAGGAAGAGAACCCACTCAATTGTTGAACCTTGGGTTCAGGAGTTGCCATTTGGCTTTCATCCTGGCCAGAATAATGGACAAGCTCCTTACCATTGTAGAGATGCTGGGGCGGGGTTACTAGAGTTGACTATCCAGTCTACAGTTGTTGTGTGGCCTTTGAGAAGGACTATAACCTTGTCCCTCAATGGATTGTGTGGGGATTGCTGTGGAAATATGGGGTACTGGTGCCACGCAAAATCATTTAAATAATTTACAGTACATCTTGTTCTCCAGTAGTGCTGCCCCTTACTGATGTTATTTGTGGTATTCATGGATAGATTGAAAAGGTTTCATTGTAGTGAGGAAGGTGTCTAGTTGAGATAACTTAAGATTGCATCTCACCTTTTCACAGATGATGCAGTTCCATTGGCTTCTGCAGAACATCACCTGTGAACCGCTCAAGTGCATGTTGAAGGTCATGGTGAAGCGACCATGATGAGATTGAGCACCTTCTGATCTGATGCTATGGTTCTCGAATTGAAGTTTTAAAAAGAAAAAAAAAAAAAAAATACGACCTCAAAATTTCTTCTTCTTCATGTCAACTGAAGAAGTTTTTCCTTTCTTTATCATCATCATGAACTTGCTAATCTGGGATGTGTAGGCTTGGTAGAAGAAATGCTTAAACTCTATCAAATTAGTTTTTTTTTACCATATAAGGCTGGTTTGCAACAATGTCACTAGTAAAAAGTGCTACGCAAATAAAATTGATTTGATTCTGAGTCGGGGATGAGTCTTTGTCCAAAAAGGAGGAGTTAAATTATCGCTTGTTGTTTACAAGTGAGGTCAGAATGGGTGAGAGCTGGACAGACAAAACTGCCGTATGGTCTGTAATGGTGAATAGGGAACTGAGCCGCGAGGTCATTAGATTTGGGTAGTGACCAAAAGCATGAGGTCTGTTTCTCAGAAGTGGCTGAAATGAGTTTCCTTTCGAGAGCATCTGGGTTCAGCCTCAGAGCAAAATGACCCCCGACATCCAAAGAGAAGCTCGGGACAGATTTGTTGCTCCTTCACATTGAAGAGAGTCAGCTGAGATAGTTCAGGCATCTGATCAGAACGCCTCCTTGGTCGGCTCTCTTTAAAAGGTTTTCCGAGCACGTCCACATGGGAGGGGGCTCCAGGGCAGACCCAGAACCCGCTAGAGGGATTATATATCCCATTTGGCCTGGGAACGCCTCAGGATCCCTTCGGAGATTGTATCGAGTGTCACTGGGTTTTCCTTCCTAGTCCTGCTTCCTCTACAACCCAACCTCAGATAAGTGGCATAAAATGAATGAATGAATGGCTGGATCTTACTGCTAAGAAATGTGCCGACCCCCTTCTCTCTCTCTGTCAGCATGCAGCCTTAAATGATACGTTTGCGAGTCAGTTTCATGAAGAGAAAATCAATGTTTGTTTTCAGGCAGGCCAAAACTGAAACCCAGTTGGGTTTTTATGTCCAGTTGACAAAAATAAGTACCACACATTGATATGCTCAGATAACACAAACTTGTTTTTGAATGTGTTTCATAGGAATCTGTGGTGTCTCTTCAAAATCAGTAGTTTATCAGGGCTCAGTGCAAAAAGATTGTCCTACACTTGTGCTTTCTTTGTCGCAGCCAAATGAACACATTGATACCAAGATAGCCTAGAATGGTTCCGACTACACCTTTAAGACGGTGCACGTTTACATTTCAACCATTACTTGAAGTCAGAAGCATTTTGCATTCCTAGATGACTCATTTTTCAATAAAGTACAAAACACAAATACCTCATTTATATACTGTATCTCCATCTCTATTTTTTCCAACCCTGACCCTTTGAACAGATTAATTTCCCACGTATGCGCCCTCCATCTAAACAAGCTGCACAGATATCTTACTTCACCTGAAGCCTGACACACTATTAAATGTCTTTACTACTTCGGTCACTTATTCTGGCAGGCAGATTGAGAAGTAATGGTTAAAACTCAGTCTAAGGTTTTCTGCACCCCAGGGCAGCTTCAGGGTCAGTTTGCTTCACCTGAACACTGACTGACTGCAATTTGATGAAAAACCTTGAATTCATATGACCAACAGGCAAATGTTCCATCTGCATTTGATAAGTGAACCTCCCATGAACCTGGTGTCTGAGCAGGGAATGAAGTTTGCTCCATTTCTCTACAGAAACAGCATCTACCTTAAAGAAAATATCTGGTTGTTTTTCCAGTATTTTGAATATGGTAGATCAAAAGGGCATCATGAGCGAAGGACCTCTCAGTCCAATTATACACCATCCAGTTCCTTACTGCCCCCTGCCTGTGTACTAAAGACTAACACTCAGGGACATGTCTGTAACACTGTTTCAGCATTTTTTTTTTTTTTTTGATATACTGTATAAATCCTATGAGGGAACTTATTTCCTCTGCATTTAACCCATCCAAGGTGAATAGACACACTTGGATCAGTGTGCAGCCCCACACTCACACACTCACACACACACACACAATATATAATATATACTAGTCCTTCTCCAAAAATTAGCATATTGTGATAAAATTGCATATTTCATCCGACCAATAAAAAAAAAAAAAAAAAAAGTGCTTTTAATACAAAAAAAAAGTCAACCTTCGAATAATTGTGTTCAGTTATGCACTCAATACTTGGTCGGGAATCCTTTTGCAGAAATGACTGCTTCAGTGCAGCGTGGCATGGAGGTAATCAGCCTGTGGCACTGCTGAGATGTTACGGAGCCCCAGGATGCTTCGATAGCGGCCTTAAGCTCATCCACAGTGTTGGGTCTGGTGTCTCTCAACTTTCTCTTCACAATATCCCACAGATTCTCTATGGGGTTCAGGTCAGGAGAGTTGGCAGGCCAATTGAGCACAGGAATACCATGGTTATGGCACTGCATTGACCCTGCCCTTGATAAAACACAGTGGACCAACACCAGCAGCTGACATGGCACCCCAGACCATCACTGACTGTGGGTACTTGACCCTGGACTTCAGGTATTTTGGCATTTCCTTCTCCCCAGTCTTCCTCCAGACTCTGGCACCTTGATCTGAATGACATGCAAAATTTGCTTTCATCTGAAAAAAGTACTTTGGACCACTGAGCAACAGTCCAGTGCTGCTTCTCTGTAGCCCAGGTCAGCCGCTTCTGCCACTGTTTCTGGTTCAAAAGTGGCTTGACCTGGGGAATGCGGCACCTGTAGCCCAGTCCACTGCTTCCACAGGTCCCCCAAGGTCTGGAATCGGCCCTTCTCCACAATCTTCCTCAGGGTCCGGTCACCTCTTCTGGTTGTGCAGCGTTTTCTACCACACTTTTTCCTTCCCACAGACGTCCCACTGAGGTGGCTTGATACAGCACTCTGGGAACAGCCTATTCGCTCAGAGATTTCTTTCTGTGTCTTACCCTCTTGCTTGAGGGTGTCAATGATGGCCTTCTGGACAGCAGTCAGGTCGGCAGTCTTACCCATGATTGCGGTTTTGAGTAATGAACCAGAGTTTTTAAAAGCCTCTGGAATCTTTTGCAGGTGTTGAGAGTTAATTGGTTGATTCAGATGATTAGGTTCATAGCTCGTTTAGACTACCTGAACATGACATGCTAATTTTTTGAGTTAGGAATTTTGGGTTTTCATGAGCTGTATGCTAAAATCATCAGTATTAAAACAATAAAAGACCTGAAATATTTCAGTTGGTGTGCAATGAATCTAAAATGTATGAAAGTTTAATTTTTATCAGTACATTACAGAAAATAATGAACTTTATCACAATATGCTAATGATTTGAGGACTAGTATGTATGTATGTATATATTTAAAATAAAAATTGATATTATATATATATATATATATATATACACACACACACACACACGTACATACACATATATACATACATACATATATATATATATATATATATATATATATATATATATATATATATACACACACACACACACACACACACACACTGTATATGCATATGCATATAGGGGTGTCCATAGAGCAGTTGAGGGTTTGGTTCCTTGATCAAGGGCACTTCAGCCACTCTCCCACTGCCACAATTTTTTTCTTTCGGTCCCAAAGCTGTTTCTCTAATCATCAGGCTACAGCTGTTCTTTTCATTAGTAATGTTTTTCCACTGATTTACTCTGTATTGAGCTCGCATACCGAAAAAAAGCAAATGGTGAGGCAGAATAAAAATTACCTCCCCCCCTTAAAAAAAGCCATGGCTGAAGTTTATTAAATATCAACTTGAGCTACTTTGCATTTTCTTTTTTTTTTCTTTTGCATTTCCTCATTTCACATTAACATTCTTCCAGGAGGGAATTGACACAAAAGGAGAAACAAAAATATTGTCTCACAAAAAAAAAAAGGGGGGGGGGGAGCTCCCATTTTCTGTTCACACCATATTGTGTACATATGAGAAGTAGTTAGACAACTGTCTAAAAGTAAGAATGTATTGTGTAGGTACAACAGTCACGAGTGGTAAATGCAAAAATAACCTGTGTATAACATGTAAAATACATATGTATTTGTATATGTACATACATATACATTTATACACACATTCGAACCAATCAACTGAAACATGAACACCACCTGTCTGGTTTGGACAGGTAAGCATCACATACTTCCCAGGCTTCAATGCACTATGTGATCAGACACCTTTCTATAAAAGCCAACAAATTTCAGCTACATCAGGCCAGATGTACTAGCTCAGTTTTCCAGCTATCACAATGTGGCCCTTGTCAAAGTCACCCAGATTCTTACACTTGCTCTTTTTCCTGCTTTACACACCTTAAATTTCACTTTCATCCTGTTCCAGTGTTATGAGATGATATTATTATTATTATTGTCTTCATGTAACTGCCACAGTGTAATGTCTAAATGACTGGATCTAACAACCTTTCTGTGGGGTGTTTGTTCCTGAGCTGCAGCAGTAAGTACCTCCCAAAGCTCATCCAAGAAAGAACAATCACTGAATTGGCAAAAGTGTCAAGGGCACCCAACGCTCATTGATATGTCTAGTCTGAGCCCACAAGAAGCACCACTGTAGCGCCACAAACTGGGGAAACTATTTATCTCAACTATGATAGAAAGGTGTCAGGACACACTGCATTGCAGCTTTGCTGTATACAGTACAGGGCTGGATAACTGCAGACCAGTCAGGTGGTGTAAATGTTATGGCTGATCACCGTGTATATTTATATACAGTGAATATATTATATATTTTTGTTCTTTTTGTTTTTTTTAAATCTTTTAGACAGTCAATTTCTCAGGATGATCTAAGAGAACAGGATACAGTTAAATCTCTCTAGGAATTGACATACTTCTGTTCATAAATCTCGTCAGCCTCTCAGTAAATCTCTGTTCTTTTAGACGATCTGATCAGGTCAGAAAACATAAGTGTTTATATAGTGTAGATAAAGGCAACAGTGACACATCCCGCTCAGAGGTTTTATGAGTGCTACTAACCTCTTCTTCACTAGCATTGTTCCTTTCAGAGCATTCATTTCTCACAGTAAATTATAGGTGCGTGTCGGGGGTCTTCTCAGGAGCACAGTAGGACGACAAAAAGAGGAGTAGGAACTACACATGGAATAGCTTTAGCTTCTCGATACATCTTCCTCCTAACAGTTATACATTCGGACTGAATGACGAACAGTTACAAAGTCAAATGGATGACTGTACGAGGATAAAAAAATAAAAAAATTAAAAAAAAGAGAGCGAGAGATGGGGAGATGGGGAGAGGGAGAGAGAGAGAGAGAGCGAGAGAGAGAGAGAGAGAGAGAGCGAAAGAGCGAGAGACACTAGGAACAAATACCACTGGAATGGAAATTTACAATACATTAGTCTGCCCAGGCTTTTTCTCAGCACAGTGCTATTCGTAGCATTACTGATCTCTCATCAAACCAGGATGTGGGTTAAATGCCTTCGGCCAAGCTTGGAGCGGTTAATACACTGGCTCACTGCTGTACATGCACAATGGCAAACAAGCTATAACCTCTTAATTTCATCTGTTTACCCAACCACTGAAGCATACACATTCTTATTAATCACCACAGTAACATATTGCACATTTCAGTATTCATATGGAAAATCGAGGTATTGTATACTGCATATTTTATAGTACACTACACCATCCTGAACAGATATCAATACTTTAGCCTCTGGGGAAAAATAATTGGTATGTAACACAGCAAGGTAATTTGGAGGAGCAGCATTTTCAGGAACAAAATCTCTCAAACAATAGACAAGTTGTTGTCATCCACTGCTACGCTCAGGATATGAATGAAAGATTTAGAACGCAAATCAGGCCACTGACAAACAGATGAGAGAGAAACCAGTCATACGAAGCTGCCAGAGTAAGTGGGAAAGCGAGCAGACATCACAGAAACATGCAGCTGTGGCAAGCAGCACGGTCAACTGAATTGCAAAACAGGCGTCAGCAAAGAAGTTTCAAGCGCAGCTTCTGCAGAAATAAAGGGGGTGGGGACACCACAAAACCTCACCACCCCAAGAAGAGCTTCTTTACATATTGCACTCAGGCCCACTAATTCATGAAAAAAACCCATAGACAATTACGTACAATAAGGCTACACTGCCCAAGAAGTTCCACAAGATAGCAAAAACAGACAATAGGTGGGAAAAAAAAAGAAGAGAGAAAGGTGTCAGTGATTCCAGCCAGGACAACAAAAATAATGAACAAGACTCTCAAATGATAATCAAGCATACATACGAACCGAAGGCATACAATCACTAATCAATCATTCGTTCAGTTGATTTCAATTTCAGCAAATTTAACGGGGGTAAAAATCCTTTACATATTGTCCATTCGCCCAGTTCTGGGACAGCAAAGTTGGGACATTTGCTGTAAATCTCCCTTTATAAAAAGTATTTGAGAGGAACATCAGCATCCACGTGGGAATATAATGTGTTCACCATCCTCATCCCCAGTCAGAAATAGAGAAAAGAGAGAGAGAGAGCGAGAGAGAGAGAGAGAGAGAGAGAAAGGGAGAGACACTACAGTATGCACTGTCTTTCTGCACCGGTTGCTGGCTGTGCTGGCTGCGCTGTTCTCCCAAGACCTAGTGCAGTTTGAGCTTAAAGGCCGAAAGCTCCATGGGTTTCAGGCTGATAACAGAGTTGTTGGCGAGTGGTGGCTCCGAGTACATCAGTGTCAGCGACATAGGCTGCAACAACTGCAGGTCCAGACCCCGGAACAGCTCCGAGACTGTGAGCTAGAGACACCAAGCACATGACACTCTTATCAAACACAAGCAGGCACAGAGCACGAACAATTCAGAAAATAACTCAAGTTGTTACTATTATGGGAAAAGTAATCTTTATGACAAGTGGAAACATTAAAAAAAGATTACTCTGTTTTTAAAACAAAGGGACATGAGACTCATGTCTCCACCATTTTTTCCATTTCCAACAAGAGCAATTACCACAGACTATAATGCACATGATTCTCCACACCGAGCTAAAAATGAACACGGGGATCCCTCGCTGCTTCGCGCTTCAATTCATGCAGCTTCAGTGCATTGCGGGTTTTTTTTTATTATATATTAATCAAATTAAAATACAGTATAAGGAAAATAAGGATGAATAGGGGAAAAGTTAAGGAAAATGCCACAAAATAAGGCCAATTATGCAAAAAAAAAAAAAAAAATCCCAAACAAAAACAACAACAACCAAAAAAACCCCCATCAAAACTAATTACAATTTTTTTGTGAAGCGCGCATCAGTGTATTATTTTATTTACATCTTATGCATTATTTTTGAATGTTTAATAGTTATTATAAGCATTTATAGCATTGAATATGTATTTATAGATGTTATATACACATATACATGTACGTATACGTCAGTCAGAGGGGCTTGAGCCTACTTTGCGTAATTTGGCGGTCGCGGGGGGGATCTCGGTCCCAATTAACCACGGAAAGTGAAAGATCCCTGTAATTATTTACTAATGTTATAATTATTATGTTATTATAATCTCAGGGAGTTCTAAAGGTTAGTTAAAAAAAACAAAATTAACATTCAATTGAAACCTTCAGATTTATGATTATGTACAATTGCAGCAAAACCTCAGGTGACAGATTCCCAACACTGGTCCGAAACAGCCCGATATCCTACACATTGTGTACCTGGTTTAAAACACACCTGACTTAAGAGCTAACCAGAAGTTCTTTCTGAATGGAAGTCTTTGCTTTAGATCAGAGAATATGTTCATATTTGCATGATGCTGAGGTACTGCAGAATCAGCAGTGTGAACCTGTATTTTTAGGGGAGCTATAGAAGTACATATGTAATATGAGGTTTTATATATATATATATATATATATAAAAACCCACCCCCAAGCGGCGCATCAACAAGGTGCATGACTATTAAACCAAAAATCGCAAATATGTATCCGGAGTATTATCACAGCCATTCATGACTGGGAGCCCATTGGCAAGCTGGTCAAGCTCTCTTGGGAGGAAGGGAAGGTATACGCTATCTTCCCGGTCACTGACAGCGATAGCCAGCCAATCATGAGCATCTGTGAGCTCATTCGTATGAAGGGTGGATAGCGCTCTCCCTTTGAGAGTTAGAATGACCCCCAATATGCTTGGAGCCACAGTTCAAAAATAAGCAGGTGGCTAGCATTTCACATCACGGAGGGATCCTGAGCATGTTTCTACCGCTCCTTGGTTATAGTGGTGGTCCTGTGACAGGGAATGTGGGAAATGGATACAACTAAATTGGGGGGGTCGATGCAAAAAAAGTGTGTTTAGTGTGTTTAATATTTATTCCCCTCATTATTTAATGTCTGTCATTACATACATTTATAAATAGAGAACAATAGGTGTGATTCTAAAAAACTTTTGATCATTTTGCCAAAATTACTGCTGTAATCTCACACACACACACACACACACACACACACACACACACACACCCTACTGATTAGGTTATAAAAATCCTATAGCAGTGCTTTAAATCAAATGTTCTCTGACATGTAATGTCTCCTCTTCCCACAGCTCACTTTTCTGTTAGAGATAAGAGCAGTTGTGTTTTTGCTGCAGGGACTAACCTTGCCCTGTGTGGTACTGCAGTTAAATCCAGGATTGTGAAGCTCAAGGCCACAGTCTAGACCCAGCCGATGCAGCAGGAGAGCACTATGTGGAGATGGAGCTGTAGCATCCTGGAAAACACCCATAAGGAACAGTGTTTCTCATCGGCCACAAAATAATGCAAAACAGTCATGCATCTAAAATGTATGCCTTTAGAAATTTATGTTGAATTTTAATATAAATGAAATTTCCAACTTTATTTTACATCTCTGGGTGGGAAGGCGCACGCGCGCGTGTGTGTGTGTGTGTGTGTGTGTGTGTGTGTGTGTGTGTGTGTGTCACAGCTTCATGAACTCAAACAGCCACCGTACTTGAGTAATGGACAAGTTACCTGATTCTGGATGCTCCTGAGGTTAAGCAGATGAAAGTCACATGGTAGTGTTGTTGCCAGTGGGGAAAAGGTGCGGAGAGGTGGGATGCCACGCTTCTTCGGAATGACCGGCAGCGCAAGTACTTCGTGATTCACAATCGCAGATGTCATGTGACTCAGCAAAGATGGGAAGCTTACTGGTCCACCAACAGGCTGTATTTATTAATGAACAAAAAAAAAAATTAAAAAAAAAAAAAAATCTCTCTCGCTCTCTTTTTCTCTCATAGGAAGATACATTAGGCAGGTTTATACCTGTAATTGGCTAATTGGCCATAGTTTAAAATCAGAAACACTATAATACAAAGACTGCAAGTGGACAAAATAGTCAGTCACATGGGGAAGACTCAGAAGAGAAAGCATCTAAGGTGATGGGCAGGAAAGAAGGGCAACCTATTTACCTACAGCTAGATGCATGACAACGCTCTGCTGCTTTGGTAATATTACCTCTTTCATGTTGCCTCCTAAAACATGAGTGATGATTTTATTTATCATGTAGCTGATTTTGGCAAAAGAGCCCATATCCTGCATGGAATGAGAAGGACGTGGTTGGGGGGATCAAAAGGAGAGTGATCAAGAAAAACTGATGAAAATGACGCACAATAAAAGCTACCTGAAGCATAAAAATATACAATACAAGGTCCAAGTAACCAGAGAGGGAGATAAATAGAACATGATTCACATTTAAATTTCCAGCTTCAATCAAATAGTTAAACGTATGTGACTGTTTCAATAAACACTCGGTGCAAAGCATTCAATGGCTGAAGCAATAACTTCACAGAACAACACTCTTCAGCAGGCTTGCTGTAGAATAACTGTCCTTACTGCAGCTACAGGAGCATGAAGACAGCGCCATCTAATGGCTTTTAAACTCATTTCACTCACCCTGCTGCTGCTGGATCTCCTCTCTAATAGGAGCCGGAAACGGTTAGCTGTCCTCTTGTTATCCTTCAGACCTTGTCCCAGCCCCCTGTTATCGTCCTGCATCAATCTACGGTCCAGAATTACCTCCAACTGACCTGTGAGGAACGAGTACACGAACAATGTGAAATTTACTAGCATGACATTCAACTCAGCCCCAAATCCTACACAAAGTACAATATGGACAATCTCCAATGTACGGACCATTGGCAAGGCTGGTGACTCCCAGGGCCTGGGCTGTGTGTAGTGTTAAACGGTACTGGCTGTCCTGGATGTAGGCCATGGTGGGCATGGGGTAAAAATTGGCCTGCAGTGGCAACTTGTGGAAGTACTTGCGTGGCTGGATCTGAGAGGAAACAATCAACAACAAATAAGTCAAACCTCATTTACAAAAAAAGGTGCTGGCGTTTAATCTGTGTGTATATTTTTACTACATAAAAGAAATCCACTGCTGGTATTGAATAGGGAAGCAGCAGTGTCATTGCCATGGAAGGAGGATTATAGCGGCTATAAAAATAACTGGCAGCAGTTGAAATGATGTACATGATAATCATTTATTAAAAGATGATCGGGGATAAAGATTTTGGAAGGGTTAAGTATTATATAATAATGACATTAATAGTAGATCATTAAGTATTGTTGCCATTGAATCAATGGAAATCAGAAGAAAATATTTTGTAAAAAGGTATTATGTACTTATTACTATTATTATTATTATTTACAGTAAAGATTTATATGCAGCACAGAGGGATTGGGTGATCATTATTATTATTATTATCGGTAGTAGTAGTAGTAATTATGTGTATTAAAAACACTAGAAATATCGGTTTATGAATTTGCTTAACTCAAACGATGAAAATGTGAAACAACTCTTTAAAGGTTTGTTATTCCCAACCGCTGCACGGAAAGGAAGCAATTTTTAAATCATGGGTTAACAGCCTTTTATAAACAATTAAAGGACCATTCACTGAAAAGTTTCTATGGGTTTAAACCCTGCTCATAAAGTACAAATCAATAAAATAGGCGTTTTTAATTAAAGTAAATGTATGTGTAGAAAATTAACATGTAGAACTAAACCAGTATTGCTCACTACACTAAAATATACTCCAGGAATCATTTTCACTACTATGGACAAGCATAAAAGTAAACACGTGTTTGGGTAAGAATAGGTTTCATTAACGTAAGCAGGGGAAGTATCTTCTTTTCCTTTCGACTTTTCCCTTCAGGGGTCGCCACAGCGAATCATCTGCCTTCATCTCGCCCTATCCTCTGCATCTTCTTCTCTTACACCAACTACCTTCATGTCCTCCTTCACCACATCCATGAATCTTCTCTTTGGTCTTCCTCTGGGCCTTCTGCCTGGCAGTTCCAACCTCAGCATCCTACTACCAATATATTCACTATCCCTCCTCTGTACATGTCCAAACCATCTCAATCTAGCCTCTCTGACTTTGTCTCCAAAACATCTTACATGTGCTGTCCCTCTGATCTACTCATTCCTGATTCTATCCATCCTCGTTACTCCCAAAGAGAACCTCAACATTTTCATCTCCGCTACCTCCAGCTCTGCCTCCTGTCTTTTCATCAGCATCACTGTTTCTAAGCCATACAACATCGCTGGCCTCAACACAGTCTTGTACACTTTTCCCTTTATTCTTGCCGATATCTTCCTATCACACATCGCACCTGACACTTTTCTCCAACCATTCCAACCTACCTGCACACGCTTCTACACCTCTTTTCCACACTCTCAATTGCTCTGGACTGTTGAGCCCAAGTACTTAAAATCCTCCACCTTCTTTATCTCTGCTCCCTGTAACCTCACCGTTCCTCTTGGGTTCTTCTCGTTCACACACATGGATTCTGTCTTACTGAGGTTAACCTTCATTCCTCTCCTTTCCAGGGCATACCTCCACCTCTCTAGATTTTCCTGCACTTGTTCTCTGCTCTCACTACAGATCACAATGTCATCTGCAAACATCATAGTCCATGGAGATTCCTTTCTAACCTCATCTGTCAGCCTGTCCATCACCATAGCTAACAAGAAGGCGCTCAGAGTTAATCCTTGATGCAGTCCCACTTCCACCAAGCAGGGATAGCATAAATTGTATTATTTTAGTGAGAATGAATTTATGCATTTGCAGAAGCTTAAAATAATCAAATGGTGGATGTCTTTTGAAAACAGGAGCAATGAAATTCACTTGGACCGAATGAGTGCTTACTTGGAAACCATTGAGGTCTGTGTAGAACTTGTCCTCACTCTTAATATCTGTGACCAATCGCATAGCCAACTCTTTGTTATTCTGGTCTCTGATGTCCACTAAAGTGGTGATGTCCAAAGACAGACCATCTATACCTGAGGGAAAAAAATATACTTGTTAAAAAAGAATTTTAAAAATGAATTACTGTATTCGGCAATGATAAGCGCCCAGGGCACTTTAAAAATTGGAGTGGGTGGGCGCTTATTAAATGGTTTACCAGTGGAGTGGAACGGTAAATGCTTATTACCATCGAGGTGGAAAATATGAATAATACCTGAACAATAAAACAGTTTTACTGGTATTTGTGTTATTCATTGTGTAGTATCAACCAAATTACTTACATGAAAGCTGAAAATAAACAGAAAACAGCATAAATGTAGAATAAAAAACCCTTACTTTTCCCTCTCAATGTTGTTTTTTTTAAAAACATTTTCCCGAAAGTAAAATTGAGCCAATCGACACGATTGTCAACTTTAGCACATGGCACGTTGAACCAATCAACACAAACACAAACAAAAGCACATGCCCAGGAACGTCTGTAAATGTATGAAGTTAGTGAGCAGGAGAATCGGTTGAAAAATACTCGTCATCACTTTCTGATAGGTCCATATCTGACTCATCGCTCCATCCATTTATTCAGAGCATCCCATAGTTTTGCTTTAGCAGTTTCTAATGGTTCATCAGTTGTTGAACATTTACCAAGAGAACACAGAAAAATATTTTCCTGTTTTTTAAAGCATGGCAGAACAAACAAATGTGTTGTTACTGATGAACATTATAGACATTCCCCAGTGGCAGGGGGTCTTGAAATACCGTGTAAACTCACTTTTACAATCAGTGAACGCCTCATTTTACCCTGATCGAATAAAATTGGTCAGTTTGATCTACCATTTTGCTTACACATGGGTGGTTATTAGATGTCTAGATCAAAAACACTGCGCGGGGGGGGGGGGGGCTTATTGGAGCAGGGCGCTTATTACATCGAATACGGTAAGTTAGTTTTTTTTTTTTTTTTTAAATGCAGACATGTCATTAGAATGCAGAATGAACATAGGGTGGTTGGGTGTGTGCGCATGTGTGTGTGTGTGTGCACACCTGGTACGTTGTATATGCGAACTGTTGACTGGAAGTGCTGGTAGTGTGCAACCACCTCAGAAAAGAGAGGACCCTCCACAATACGCACAGTTATACGATCTTTCTGAACATATGGCTGAAAGACAAAACAAAACATGCAAACATATATTTAAAAAAAACAGGATACATATGTACTTGCGTTTAACATGTGGTTTAACTTGTTCTAATTAAAGGGTCCAAATTTACAGAGTTTTGTTTTTCAGTCTCACATATGTTAAAGTCAGAGGAGCAATACAGTCTTTTAGTTTTTAAAATCCAGGCAATAAACCAGTTCAGGCAGTTTAATAGCCAGACACTACACTCCTCATTTATTGCTGCATTGAGGCCAAGAATGATCACACACACACACACACACAAGAGCACAGTCAAATGTCAGCTGAAGTATAACTGAGACAGATGAATATTATACCTTCATTTTGCCAGCTTATGCTCAAAGTAACTGAGCTGTCTCAATTTTTTCTATTAAATTTGATGGTTCTGACGTTTTTGTTGTCGAAAAGATGTTATACAGCTTGAAACTCTTCTGACAGAATGAGCCATGTCTTATTTTCTTTCAACAAAAATTGCAACTTAGGCAGCACAGATCTGATTACACTACTAGATCAAAAGTTGAGGAGTTGTAATCATTTCTGATGGTCCAGCATGTTTATGGCTGAATCTGTTCATCTTGGAGTGCTTCTGGCTGGATAACGATAACCTAAAAGACCAGCACCTGTCATCTCCAATGTAAAAAGTCCTTTATTCCACCCTTCAAAGCCATAAAAAAAAATCCCTTCAAAGTAAGACTGATTACCATTGCAATGCCATCTGGTAAGAAGAGATATGCTCCGCTCTTGTCCTTGGAAGCCCGAGTTCCGTAGGTAAGGAATTGGATTTGTACCCTCACCTCCTGAGGGTCATCCTTACGGCGGATGCTCTGACACACAAAGACCGGACACAAACAAGAAACAGGGGGGAAAAAATATTAAAAATTAGATTAAAATTGCACTAATTTATCCTACAAATACATCAACCAAGACATCATGAACATTATGACCAGTGAATAATATTAGTTATCTTGTTGCAGTGGAACCTGCCACGGAATGGGAAGTATTAGGAAAGAATTAAGCAATACTGAAGGTTGTTGTGTTAAATGTAAGGAAAATGGCCAAGTGTAACATTCTGTGTAACTTTGACATAGTGAGATCAAAAGAGCTGCGTCAATTACTGTCAAAACGGCAGATCTTCTCATGGGTGCCCAAATCTAAGTAATGCGCATATGGAGGAAAACGCTTTGGGATTTTATCTCATAGAACAGCTACTGCAGTGGCTAAAGCTGTTAATGATATGATATCTATGAGTAAACAGAGTTAGAGCACACACACTGTATTCTATCTTGATGTGTATTCCTCTACCTATCTGTAAACCAGTTAGATGGTGTTAATGTTATGGCTTATCAGTGTATTGTCACTGCTTACTGATCGAACAGTTGTCATGCAGTAGAAACAGAGTATGGTGGGATCTTTTAAGATACAGATGTCTGAAAGCAGAGACTGGGGTGTAAAAGGCTTTCATAAAATAGGCTGTCTAAATTACCAACACACTAATATAGTGCAGTAGTGCTCATTATGATCAACCAATACAAATAATTCATCTTGCTTTACAGCGACAGAAAGGATTTAAAAATCACACAGGATGATTGCTTATTTGTGTTGCATTTATTTGCCTTGGTATGTACTTTGTAGTAACCTATTACCAAAACTCAGCAAACAAGGACCTTGTCACTGATGCAACAGATCACTGCAGTATTGACTCCCTGCATATGATCAAGAATAAAACACATGGCCTGAATATTCCTAAATAATGCACTACATGAGGACTGTTGTTACCAAGATACTATACATGCAAACTAAAGTACAAATCCTTTCTTTCGCATTCATAAGAGCAAAGCCAAAAATATATGAGCTGACCTAATAGATCTTTGTTTTCACATATGAAACCATTGGCGGTTTTATTTTTATTGTATTTGTTTATCACATTGACAGTTTATATAGTTGTGAATTGGGATTTCATTCATTGTCAATTATTGTGAACTCATGAGAAAGGCAATCATCTGCCGAGAAAGGGGAAAAGTCTGCTGTTCTTCAGTTAGGAAACGTTCTGTAAATTTTTACCTTGAAATGCTTCATAAAAAAAAAAAAAAAGTATTCTAATGCTCTAGTCTTAAAAATAGTCCCAGAATTGTTATTGATTCTGGGAGGAAAAGAGAGACCAACCTGGTAATTTTTTTTTTTTACTTATACAGGGATCCCTCGCTACCTTGACCTTCAATTCATGAGGTTTCAGTGCAACAATGTTTTTTTTTTTTTTTTTTTAAATATTCATCGAATTAAAAAAATAAGGAAATTAAGGTAGAATGGGGGGGTGTTACGGAAAATGTCACAAAACAAGGCCAATTATACAAAAAAAAAAAAATCATAAAAAAAAAAAAAAAAAAAAAAAAAAAAAACATCAAAATTACTTACATTTTCATGTGAGATGCGCATCTGTGTGTGTGTGTGTGTGTGTGTGTGTGTGTGTGTGTGTGTGCGTGCGTGCGCGTCTGTATGTGTGTATTTATATTTTATTTACATCTTATGCATTATTTCTGAATGTTTAATTGTTATTATAAGCATTTACAGCATTGAATATGTATTCATTGACATTATATACACATATGTACGTATACGTCAGTCGGGGGGTAGGGGGTGGGGGTGCGGTGGGGGGTTATCCTACTTCATGGAATTTGGTGGTTGCGAGAGGATCTCGGTCCCAATTAACCACGGAAAGTGAGGGATCCCTGTATTCTACATTTACAGCATTTGGTAGACGCTTTTATCCAGATCTTACAATTATCATTTTTATACAACTTAAGTAATTGAAGGTTAAGAGCCTTGCTCAAGGGCCCAACAATGGAGACAGTGGGGTTTAAACTGCTGACCTTCAGACTAGTAACCCATTGCATTAACCACTAAGCCACCACTGCCCTGACAGCAGGGACACGCTGGCCTCTTTGATAGGGATGCTTCTTCAACTGTACACCTCCTTATTCATGTAACTATCCAACAGTCATGGCAGTGACTCAATATATAAGAGAACAGCTCAAGATATAGGTGCCATATGGCAGGCACAGCAGGAGAACAGATGTCCCGATTAATCTGGCAACTACATTTATGATCCCAACAAAGCTTTTTTTCCCCCACTAAAACAAAAAACAAGCAACCTGGCCATTCACATTTATAGAGCCTGCAGTACAACTGCAGAACTTCAAGTTAAAATCTGACATGAAACCTTGTAAGGTCTAGCATTTTGTATTGTTTTATACTGCTGTTCACACTGTACTAGACTTTATGACTCCAGCCCCACTGAAGTCTTGGCTTACCTCCAACAGGCCTGTGGTGCCAGAGAAGCCCAGCGTGAGAGACTGGGTCTGTATGTAGAACGGCTGAGAGTCAGCCACCTGAGAGCGCACTGGAAGGGGATCCAAACTCTGCACATTCGGACTCTGCCCTTGAACTCTCAGCAGTGTATCAGAACGCAAAGTCATGGGGGAGTCGATCGAATCATACAAATGGAATACAGCCAGTCCCAAAGCAGGAAGGCGAGCCATGAAGGAAGCCTGGAGACAGCAGAACAGAAGAAAGGAATCAGACAAGCCACACCTCCAGAGTCACACAAGCAAAGAAATGGGCAGACAAAGAGATAGATAGATAAACAGAGTGAAAAATGTAAAAAAAAAAAAAAAATGAGGACACCGCATTAAACAGACAACAATGTTCAAATAATGTCCAATCGGGTTTTTTTGTTTGTTTTTTTATTTCTGGAAAAGAAAGAGATTTTATAATTTAACAACATAAATTAAATTTTTTATTCATCAAACAAAAGATATGAACAACAATGTGCATTTCAATAGAGG
>CM045742.1:27085000-27140000 GCA_024760905.1 Plotosus lineatus
CCCTTAATAGCTTCCTTGTTCTTAAGGATGGGAGCAATGGTAGACTTAGCGTACTGGTACTGGGACGCTGAGTCACACAAACGCACACCTCGTTCGTGTTTTTCAATGATCTCCGCCTGTGGTGGGGTCTTTTTCGGTCCCATAATAGCAAAAGTACACTCAATATGGTCCAAAATGTCTATCAAACACAAACCACTTCCGCATTCAAAGAAAGGGGGTGACGAACTGTGACGCCGTGAGCGTGCGTCAACTTCTCGTGGCCGCCACCGTGGCGCTGTTCGACCGCGTGGTTTGGTTCGTCCGCTGAAAACTAGTTCGTCAGCAGAGACTGTATGCTCGCAAATTTAATGTTCTTGAGGCGAAAAGTTCGTGAGCTTAAGCGTTCGTCAGCGGAGGTTTTACTGTAATGTAATCATTACTTTCAAATAAGTTACTTATTTATACCGAGTCACTTTACATGAAGCTTAAAACAGCCAATTAACACTTACAATATGTGAGGTGCTCAATACCTAAAGTAGTGTACTTGCAAAAGTAGTGTACTTGCTGTGGGTTATACGGACTTCCGGTCCTTCAAGTGCACAAGGGTGCTGTTGAACTCGTTTAGAACACAGCCTGCACTGATGCAGTCTCCCAGAAAAGCGGAGAGTTCTTTCTTTTGTTTAAGTAAGTAAACTTTATTCAAGAGATGCATACAAAGCACAAGTACAAATCCTAATGAATGTTAATACAAAAATAAGTATACATTCTTAGGATTCTGCCAATCTGAGCAGATAGTTAATTCAGCTCTGTGTATGAGACTTTTGGAGAGAAAAAAAAAAAAAAAAAAACGTAAAATCGAAAAAATGTAAAATGGATGAACGTAAATCGGGGAGCGTCTGTAGTAATTTTCTAAACCTTTTTTGAATCTTCAAAGAATTAATTAACAAAATATAAATAAGTATATTTACACACTGAATTACATTATATTTCAGCAGTCAAATATCAAGGATACAGATGGGCGGTTAGTAAAAATATGGGTTCGGTTCAGTCTCTGTTTATTTAGCATCTGAAACCGTGGTTTTTTGGTTCAGTTTTTCAACAAACAGGACGTTCATTACCTCAGTCTTGCTAAATGTGGTTATATTTATTACTGAAAATACATTACATATAGCAAGAAATCATCATTTTTGTACTCGCGATGAATCGTCGGTGTTGACAAATGGCTGTGGCAATATATTTGTTGTTGTTGCACGTTATGCATTACTTCTATGAACGATAGCACCGGGTGTACAGTATTTCGTTTCATCATCACACAGCACATATCTTGCTTTCCCAGTCACATCCTGTTTCCAATAAAACTCTCCAAGTGTAGTGGTTAACTTGCATTTATCATGCGAAATGTTCATAGGTTTTGCCAGCCATTCCCAGTTCCGTTTATAGGACACCCTTCAACCACCTCCCGTTCCCTAGTTTCTTCTGTGCTATTAATAATTTTCGCCATTATTATATAAATTCAAGAAGCTTTCATGTTAAATTTTCCTGCAATGTAGCATCACAGACAAATGGTGGACTGTACGTTTACATATAAACGTGTACTTATTATGTGAGCACTTATTTGCCCACTAAAGCCTTAAGACCATGTCATATGTCTTGATTAATCAAATCATGCAACACAAAATTATATTTTAGTTTATTTGTATTTAGTCTCTTTGGCGGTATTTGTTTTGGCAACTCAAGATGGCTATGTCTATTTGTCTATTCGCACAATAATACAGTATTGTGTATATAGCTGTTCCTTATACACACACACAAACACACACACACACGATACATTGCTGCATCAATGCATGTGCTAATGAAGGTTATCCACGGAAACAGCTGAGATAATATCGGGCATATGACAAATGGGCTATATGCACGATAGTATCATGTTTATAGCCGTTCCGACTCAAGAAACACATGAAGCAAAAGTCATTTGATTAGGCAATATTTTAACACAGGTTAGACATGCCGCACATAAACAAACCCCCCCCCCATTTTTTCTGTTATAATTTAGACGATTCTCATGGATGACAAATTTGACCCTCAATATGTGCATTTTCGCAGATTTGCAACCAAATAACGTGACAATAAGACATACTTGAACAACATGCTTTCATTAAAAAAAAAAATGGACAATAGAATCATAAAACAGGTGCAGGGTTTAAAAAAAAAAAAAGAATCAGATTTTGTTTTTAAGCCACATTGCCCAGACCGACTGTGAACACATGAAAATAATATCAGACACTATGAAATGTGGCTTGTAGGTGAGAATTGCAAGTAAAAAAAAGCATTTGAACTCCTTGGTCTGAAAGCCAATACAGATTACTATACATTTTTGTGACTGTGTAGCAGGACTGCAGCAGAGATTGGGTCACTTGTCAAGGAAGAATAAATGGGAAAAAATATCATCAGATTCTTGAAGGAAACCTGCTGACTTCTGCCAGAAAGTTGTCAGATGAAAGAAGATTCACCTTCCAATATGACAATGACCCAAAGCACACAGCAAAACTGATCACACAGTGACCAAGGGATAAAATATTGAAGGACCTTGGTCAACTCAGAGCCCAGACTTAAACATTAACCTTAAACCTTATTGAAAGTTAGTCTACTGGCAGTTTCCCTAGTTTGACTATGCTTGTACAGTTCTATAAACATTGTGCAAATATTTCACAGCCTAAAAGTAAGTTGGTAAAGAAATATCCCACACAGTCTCATTTGCTATAATCAAAGCAAAAGGTTAATTTCTATATGAAATCATCTTCTTTTCCTTTCAGCTTTTTCCCTTAATCAGGGGTCGCCACAGCGAATCATGTGATTCGCATGTTTGATTTGGTATAGCTTTTTACGTCGGATGCGCTTCCTCACACAACTCTTTAGCAAGGGACAGAAACACATGAACGGCTATGCAGCTAATCTTTACGAAAGTCAGCAATGGTTCTTTTACATGAACCTCTCACCATAGACAGTGAGAGACATGGCCGGCCTTTGATAACCCAGTTAGCTGCACGGGGGGGCACTAACAACCTTGTGGAGAGTGGGACTCGAACAAAACCCCAACCTGAGAATCAGCGATCCAGCGCCCTATACCACCAGGTCACCACTGCCCTCGATTTCTATATGCAATGTTAGCAGTTGACATACCTGGGAGAAGAGTCCAATTCAATCAGAGTGCGCTGGGGTAAAGAGTCCTGTGTGGCACGCCGGTCATCCTATATACACCCAGGCATACACGGACGGACACACACACACACACACACACACCCCAAGAGGTGCTTTTATTCAAATGACCGCAGCTGAATGTTTATAGAAACAAGAGTGATGTTTGCTCTCCTTACCGTTTCCAAAAAGGGCTCAGTCAGGTAGAATCGGTATACATCTTTATTTTTCATTACAAGAAAGTGTGCTGCATTAACGATCACTTTTTTCAAGCCGATAAGTGAGCGCAATAACCTGCATTAACACAGAGCAAAAATACAAAAATAGGAAACACTTTGGTAACATGATGATTAGCATGCTTCGTAGTATTGATTCACTATTTAAAGCAGGCACCGTTTTACTTTCCGTGAGATTTAATTTAGGTCTCATTAATTCTGACCTTGTGCCATAGTCAATGACAACAGCCTCCTTGGCAGTACCCGTGATAGCATCATGATGCTGGAAGAGACCAATATTGCGCCTAGCGTCTGTCAAAAGCGAGTAGTCTGAGGTGGGGTAGCGTCCTTCCATTCCTGCATGTCGTGCATGGGCAACAGCCAAACTGTAGAGAATCTCTGCTCCCCTAAAACGTCCCATAAAACAAATCAAGAAACGTTTACATCTACTGCTTTCCCATCAGGTTTGACAGATTTCTGTTCCTTAATGTGTTGCTACCTAAGCAGAGAGCCTGCAGCAGGGACCAGCATTTACACTGTACATACTCCCTATCTGCTATTTGTTAAAGATGCGACAGCTAGTAGCAGCCATAGGAAATAATGATGCAGGCAGCATTACCAATACGCAGTAGCAACTTTAAAAGAAGTGATAATTATATACACTGGTTCACAATGCATCACGCCAAACAAGTAGGCAAGGGAATAAACAACAAATGCTTTAGGCCACCTTGTAATACAAATTCCTTCCTGCCAACAAGAAAATTCTGGCCAAAGCAGTAATTAAATCACCAAATTCAATAACCATTAGTTGAGTCTTGTCCTTTATGTGCAAAATTGGCAGCAAATGACATCAGCTAGACAATGAGCCAAAACAAAAAAAGAAGAAGAGAAAAAAAAAACTTGTTTGTACACTGAATTAGGGAATTAATATGATTAAAAGCAAAATGTGGACTAACCTAAGGTGGGACTCAAGAACACGGTCTAAGTTTTTGTAGAATGGCCTTGAGGTGTAGAAGCCACTCCAGTAATGATCCTCTCGATCAGCATAGGAAAAGAAATCTCCACTCAGTACAGGGTAAGCAGGAGGTCTTATCCCCTGGCCCACCCCATTCGCCTTGTATACAGCATTGAAGTAATCCGATAGGGTGCCAAACTGGGCCTTAAAACAGAAGATTTGGCTATTAGCTGAAGAGTCTACTGAAAACAAATACAGTTGTTTTTTTTTGTCAGGAATCATCAAATTCAGTTTAATATACACAAAAGAAAAAAAATAATAAAGGTCGCTCTTTTTAAATCCTTGTTTTAGGGATCTGCCGATGTTAATATTTGTGAGTGATCACAAATTTTTAAACCGAGACCTTTTTTTTTTTTTAAAAGCACCAAGCCGATCATTTTGTCAGCCAGACAGCAGTTATTGTAACTACATCATTGACATTTGATAACCCATTTAGCTGCACTGGGGGACAGCAGTGACAACACATTGAGAGTGGGGTTTGAAACCCCAACTTTTGAGACTTTGGGATCAGCGATCCATCACCTGTCTACCAGGGTCTTGCCATCCAACTGGTGGGTCTACTGATTCAAATTTCTGGGGTTCAATAGATGCTGCAACTGATGGGCCCTTGAGCAAGGTACCCAAACCCCAACTACACCCCAATGTGTGACAGCCCACTGTTCCAAGTGTGCGCTCACGTTAGATGGGCTGAATGCAGAGGGAATAATTTCTCTTGTGGGATAAAGGTAAATGTACTATAGCTATAGCCAGACAAACAAAATAGTCTGATAATGCTTGCTGAAGCAGTACATCAATACATTACTTACCTGAACATGCAGTTCAGGGTGAGAGTTCATGTAATCAAAAAGCTTCTGGTAATTGATGTATTGTTGGTCCCATTCTAGGGCTTTATCATAGCGAAAATCATCTCCTAATGGAATTAGCAAAACCTTGCTGCGGAAAAGCTTTGACTTTTTGCGATACTGGTCCAGAAGAACTTGAGCCCTGGGATACAGAATGAAGCAAAGAAGGGAGTTGTTATCTGTTCTCTTTCAGCAGACAGCAATGTGGACCTAGAGTGATATAAAATCGACAATGAATTAATTAAACTAAACTAAACTGTGTTTCAGAGGCATAATTCAGGATATTACCTTTCAGCCACATTACTCTCAGAGATAGACTGTGGAGGCACCTTCCAGGGGCAGTTGATTCTGCTGCCTGGTAGCCTCTTAAAGTCAAACTGACAGCAGATCTTTGGGTCGGGCCCACATGTGTGAGGCACATCATAGCTGTAAAAGGGCATCATGTGACAGAGCAGGTCTGTTCCTGACTCAGGATCTGTCACAGAAAACAAAAAGTGAGTCTGTATTTCTGAGAACTCAGCGATGAACTCTGCTAGACTCTTGTCCTTCTCACATGGGTCACTGAGCAAAGTGGACTGGAGTGTTAACGATTAAATATAAGCCTGGATTTGCATCTGAAGACTTTTTTTTTCAAGGTCATAAAAAAGTGTGTAATGCACACACCTGGTTTCATTCTGTATTAGTTTAAAATGTATAAGTGTATTTTCATGTTGGGCTCCGTGCACAAGAAAAATGACCCAAGCACCTACAGCACATATGTCTTTGTTACAGAAAAGTCTCCTTTAAGTGTAAAAGTTTTACTATAAAGTATTTTAAACAGGTCTAAGTTAATTGGTGTTTAACACAAATCTAAAAATAAGATCTTATGGTGTGGTTTTAATCAGGTAAGAGCTCTCACCCCAAGCCTGTCTCCACATGAACTCCAGGTTCTGTGTGGAGGCAAAATGTTTCTTAACAGAGTAGTGAACCCTCTGAATCAGCATGCTGGTCAGGTTGGCTCGCTTCAGTAAGTAAGGCATGGTAGCACTGTGGCCAAAAGGGTCAACAGCCCACCCTGAGTGAGGAATCACACCTTAAAACACGCAGCATAAAAACACAAACAGTAAGGCCTTGGCAAAACAAAAAACCTGTACATCTGTATCAAGAAAAATGTTGACGAAAAACTAGTATCAGTAATATATTATCAGTTGTACATTATTTTACCCAAGTTTTTCTCCAACCACTGATGACCTTCAATAAGCTGGTCAATCATGGCAAAGTAATGACTGTTGGCTTCATCTGTCATTACCCATCCTCCAGTCACAATCTCCAGCTGCCCTCCAAGGATTAATCTGGGGGGGGTGTTTGTTGTTAAACACTGATTAGATAAGCCGAAGAGCAAAAATCTCCATTTACCAATCACTTAGGTCTAACTTACTTGTGCAAAGCTTCCTGTTTTTGAGCATCAACACTCTCCCACCATTTTACAAGGTAAGACATTTCAGACCAGATGAATTTCCTGCGTGGGTCCTCTGTAAGCTTGACCACCATGTTGTTAAAAATATGTTGTGTCTGGTCATAATAATATTTGTCGAAGGTTTTGATCCAACCTGTCAATGTAGAGCGAACAAAATTAGACTTAAGAGGAATTCCATGTCTTCAAACCCAAAAAGTACTTGCTACTGAACATTTTCATATAACAAAGTAAAAACACAGCAGAGAAAATTTCTAGGAACCATCTTAAACCATCTTGTTGGCCACTGCTCCACATAGGCAACTTAATTGTAGTTTGTCAAAGTACAGATCTGAAATTTGTCCAAAAACCCGATTGGAGTGTAGTTTGTTTCAAGCTGGCATGGTCTAAATTTTCTGTTGCACCACATACATATAAAACATTTGGCGATAGAGTATAATACCTTTGTGGACACCTTACCACTCTGTACCCCCTAAAGATCCTGTTCCTGGTCTAACAACCACTTTTCTGGGAAGGCTTTCCACTAGAGTTTTGGCTGATGGGATATGTTTCCATTCAGCCCAAAGACAATTACTGAGTGCAGGCACTGATGCTAGGCGAAGAGAACTGGTGAGTGACCAGTGAGCCAATGCATGACAAAGGAGTTCATAGGGTTTGAGGTCAGGGCTCTGTGAAGGCCAGACAAGTTCTTCCAAACCAACTTTGCCAGAACATGTTTTTATGGACCTCAAGTTGTGCACAGGGGTGGTGTGTTATTCTGGAATAGGTTTGTGACCTGCAAGAGGAACCCTTGTATTCTGCATCATACAAAGACAAATTCTCACTAACCAAAAAAATACTGTGGCAACAATTTGTAGAAAGTTCACATATGGCTATGATGTTCAGCTGTACAAATACTTCCCTATCCTTATTACATGCTTACATCAAGGTATGTGGAGCGAGCCAAATGCATACTTTCAAACCGCATCATGGTGCAGCATAACACTTGGAGGAACGTGCTATTCACCCCCGCGAGCATGCATAAACCCACGATTACCCATTATCACTGTAGGGGAGGAGTTTCCCGTTATGCCAGTCAGGAGACCAATAGGTACAAGTCATAACTTATGGCTATCATAAAATCTTGCTGTGCCATTTAAGTTTAAAGTATACCAGAGAAGAGTTTACACAGAATAAGAGTGAGTTCTGCAACTTTTCCCAGGCACTTCTCATACCAGCAGTAAATTGCATGCAATTATCTGTGAGCATGAACACTTCTATTAGGCCAATGTTTGCGCCATTGGCGTTGTTACATTTACATTCACTAAGGTTCTGAAGGTTAATATTAAACACAGAGTCTACTACATTAAAAGAAAAAGGGGCTTGTGTGTATATGTAAACGCTCCAAACCTCAGAGTCAGCAGAAACAAGAGGACCAAGCTGTCTGGTGAAACAGTCTATTGAATCTTTGCTGAACCAAATTACATCAACATACAGAAGTAATTATTGTGAGGTGGAAAAGACTGTTTGGTTTACAGGCTTCCAGGAATATTATTCTGCTTTTTTGTTCAACTAAGATAAAACACTGCAATAAAAAAGCAGCTCATTAAGTGCTCATAGTTATTAGTTTACCAGTGCTGCTAATGAGGCAGCCATGGCTTTAATTCTTAGATAAGCGACTTTGGAACTAAAAGGTCGCTGGTTCGATTTCAGAACCAACAAGGTAAATGTGTGGAAGTGGGGAAGTGAGCGGCACCTTCCCTTTCTATACATAAAAGGCCTGAAGTGCACTTCATCAAGGCATCTAACCCCCAGCTGCGCCCCCCCATGTGTGTGGCAGCCCACTGCCCTGAATGTGAGCATGTGCTCACTAAGCACTCATCTTACAGGATTAATACAGTAGAGCAAAAAAAAAAAAAAAAAAAAAAAACAATTACCAAAGTTCAGGTGCATATTCTGGGCCCAAAGACTTCAAGGGTTTCATTACAATTTACTCTTGCCTTTGCATAAGATTATATAATCGTAGGACATGCACCTTATTCATTTAATTCTTGTTTTCTCTCCTTAGCTCAGTCAGACTGCTGTGCTATCTTTGGGAGGAGAAAAGGTGTCAGAGCGTTGCCTTCTGCCTCACCCCTCTTGACTATATGCTGACTTCTCAATTTCCTGGAAATTATTGTGGCCATCCAGTTGCAGCCTGTACTCCCCATTACACATTATCAAGCCATTCAGTCTCAACCAGAGACCTGTGACCAATTCACCCACACGGGTGGCCTTACTTCTGATGGCTACTCCACTGCCTCTTCTTGGCCTCCAGACTCCCCTTATATTTCCTAGCTTTCATCTGTATATTCTTCTCCAGACCCTCTTGTTAATTACGGTCTGGGTTCACCTACTAACTTTTGCCCTGATTCTCCCACTGATTACTCTCCAACATCACCTATGGAACCTGAACACCCACTGACACAGTTCCACTGGTCGCTTTACATGAAGTTGAGCTGAATTACATTACATGAAGCTTAAAAGCCAATCAACGCTTACAATATGTGAGGCGCTCAATACCGAAAGTAGTTCACTTGCTGAAAGTAGTTTACTTGCTTGAAACAAAGTGCAAGTTATGCGGACTTCCGGTCTTTCAAGTGAGCACGGGCTTCGTTGAACTCGTTTAGTACTCAGCCTGCACTGATGTGAATCACCAGCAGAGCAGAGAGTTCTCTTTTTTTCTGGATTCGAGTTTTCATTCATTTTACAACTCTCTTTGCTTAACTGAGTATGCATGGTAGATCCGAGCAGATAATTAATTCATCTCTGTGTATGAGACTTGCACCCATGCTAGTAGGCTTACGCTTCTGACCAACCATATTTGCTTAGGGTTACAAAGGTCCGCAAAACAGTGTAAACACAAAGATCACAGAGACGACGTCTTAACACAAGTATTTTATATATATATATATATATATATATATATATATATATATATATAACTGAACTGGGAAGAAGGAGGGGCACGTTCAGTCTGTCGTTTGTAAACAATGGACGCAGCGTCATTACATCAGCATACTATATAGGTACGTCTAAACTCAAAATTTGACTTTTTTTAAAAAAAATGTAAAAGCGAAAAAACATAAAACGGATGAACGTAAGTTGCGGAGCGTCTGTATTGCTAAATCTTAAGCAGAATATAAATTTAACACAAAGTATAAAATTTTCCAGACAAGTATAGATTAACATCTGTTTAATTTATAAAATGGCATAATAAATACAATAAAGCCATGATTGTTTGACAGTGAGAGATTTCCTTTCGGTTTTTTCCCCTTTATCAGGGGTCACCACAGCGAATGATTTGAATGTTTGATTTGGCATGGGTTTTTACGTCGGATGTCCTTCCTGACAACCCTTTAGCAAGGGACAGAAACACGCTGCCGGCTTTACAGCCTACTCATTACAAAAGTCAGAAATGGTTCTACATGCCTCACACCATACAGAATTAATTAACTATATTGAGTCATGGTTATACTGGCGACATTAGAAACATATCCTGAACAAGAAAAAAAAATCTGCAAAATTTTATGTCAAACATGTAGTTTGCCATTACTGATCCAAACACTTCATAGTGCAAGTTATGATTTTTTTTTCTCTCAGAATAAGAGTTAATTAATGTTTAAAAAAAAAAAAAAAAAACCTAAGAGTTTCATCAAGAGACACATCTTGACTTGTATTTCACGTTTTTTACTGATTAAAAACATCGGACGTTATTTTTGGAAAGTGCATCATGTGACAAATTTGCAGCATTACGAACATCAAGCCTGGCAACATGCAAAAGGCAAGTATTCAAAAATGAGTCTGAACAGAAAAGAGCGAGACATGAACACAACAATGAGCAACAGAAAATGAGGATTTATATCTCCGATCATTGGCGGAGACAGCAGGCACTAATGGGAAGAGAGAACTCTTCAAACGCATTCAGCTACAGCTGGATTTTTGGTAGACTGGTAAATACATTTATAGCATTTAGCAGACACTCTTATCCACAGAAACCGATAGAAGTGCTTTTTCTTTTTTTGGATATTCTGTATTAATCCATTAAATGGATATTATTGCTTCCGTATTTAACCAATCCAAAGTGAGGGGCATTGAATTGTGTGTAACTTCGACAATGTTCGGATATTTTCCTGAATCAAAGTTAATAGCGTATTTTTAAGTTGGACGCCCTTCTTGACACAACCCTTTAGCAAGGGGCAGAAACACGCTGACGGCTATGTGTCCTACTCTTTACTAAAATCAGCTATTCTTCTTTTACATGCCTCTCACCATAGACATTGAGAGACATGGCCGGCCTTTGATAAACCAGTTAGCTGCACTGGGGGAACAGTGACAACCTTGTGGACAGTGGGACTCGAACCCCCATCCTTAGGATCAACAATCCAGCACCCTTTACCACCAGGCCACCGCTGCCCTAAATTTGTACCCCATTATTGGTGTAAAACTGAGAAACGAGTTCTGTTTTGGCAAAAGAATACCTAGTTGTGTTAAGCAGTTATGTTTTCAAAAACCATGGGGTTGGCCATGCACAGGGTATACTTCGTACAGGACATGCCTTTAAGCATTCAACCATTATAATACACAAGTATCAGAACAATACTACTAAGGGCCATCCCTTTAGCAACCTGTGTCCAACTAAAGAGGCAGCGCGAAAGAAAAAGAACTAATAATAAAATGGTATTTTACCTACCTGGATCATTATGAGAGTGGGGTACTACAAACACTTGTAGAGGTTCATTGTCCCACTCATTAGGCTGATATGTAATATCAAAGCCCTGCTTCCACACACCTCCATCCACATTATCAAAGCTCAGCAAAGAGTACACATCCAGCATCTGCGCACACACACACACACATTACAAAAACTAAAGCTCAGGTATATCTCATTTTCACACCCAGTCTCTCTCTAGTTGTTATGGTTTATGTGCATTGGTTAAAACAAATGACTGGTGACCTTTTCATGTTGTCCCAGTTACATTTATTCAAGCCTGTTTTTGCCACACTGCCACAACTTGCATTAATAACATACGGTGGGACAAAGTTGCAAAACAAAACAAAAAAGCTGCAATTTAAACCCATGTTTACTTAGGTTGAAAATGCACTACATGTATGGTGTGATGAAAAGCTGCTGATGTGGTTTCCTCAGTAATGCTTAGCAGAAACCTCACTCAGAATATACAAATAGAGTTTGGTGTTTTTAAGAGTCCTTGCCTGCAAGTCACTCTGGCCATGACGGTCCACTGCAAACTGGCAGTCTTGGGGGTTCACATTGAGGAAGGTGGGCCTGCTATCGAAAGGTAGCACCCAGGAGCCATTGGCATTGCGAAATGGAAGTTGGCCACTGGGTGAGATGGCGCCTGTGTCTGTAAGCTCCAGTACAGAGTCTTTGATGTGGCTAATAATCTGGTGGTTCTCCTCCAGAAGTTGTTCCAACTGTTCAATCCGGTTCTGCAACACTGAAATCTGGCTCTAAAATTGAGAGAGGAGAATATACTATAAGATCCAACTTATCACAAAATATAAATATATCAGTATTTACTTTCTGATGACACTGATTATAAGGATTTCAGTCGATGCTAAACATTAACCTCACTAATCTGCTGATAACCAGCAGTTTGAGCAGAGTTCATAAAAGACTACATAAATATATCCACACACACACACACACACACACACACACACACAAACAAACACACTATACATACAGACCCATACAATCACAAAAATCAATTACTACTCCTATTTAGTCAAGTTTCCTTATTAAAATATGCATTTTAAATTGCTTTAAAAAGACAATATCCACCAGATCTCAGACAAGACAACAGGCTGTATACATTTTACATGTATGAGTTTTTGTAGGTACAAAATGTACCAAAAGGTCTTAAGTCTTACTTGTTTTTAATTTTTAGATACAAGGGAACTCTAAAACAAGAAAGGATCAAAGGTTCCTAATAAGAATACAATAAATCAAAACACTGTTTGAAAACTTTTTAATTATAAATAGGAAGCCTACACACGATCATCAAAAACCTGGACCTGGATAAGCAAACAGATGCAACTCAAACCCAACAATTTACTGAAAATAATGATAATTTTTATCTTGAAAAGTTAATACTGGTCTAGAAACCATGGTGATGAGAGACCAGCATATGGAATAATTATTAATGGATCCATACTTTTGGAATATCCTGTATATGTGGTGTCAGGTACTGTACATAAATATTTGGCCACGAACAGAGTATTCACTATTTTAGTCATCTTCTTCGGCATAATCAAATATATAAATAACATTCATCATTAATTTAAATGGTGCACACAAAAAGTACACCCTGCCACTTTTTAAGAGACTAAATCTAATTGGATAAAGCAACTAAATAAACGAGTGTCAATTTCAATATTTAGCAATTAGGTTTGTAATAGTTACATACGCAAGATGACCAGCGTCATCTTCACCAATAAGCACAATATACCACAAAAGCTGAGGTGATATCCGTCAAATCAGAAACAATTTATTTCCTTCCCCATTTTCTCTTCCCATTATTCTTGAACATGTTGTATCTTGTCTCATTTGTCCATGGGATGTTGTTCCTGACCTGGGCATGCAAGGATTTTACTGGCAAATGACGGGCAAATACTTTTGGTGGAGCTTCTGGCCAACACTACTCTTGCCATTGAACCATACCAGCAGTGCACATTTACTCTGGTGAAGGATTTTCTTGACTGGCTTTTTCTTTTTGGTTGTATAGCAATAGCCAAAATAAGGTTTAGTAGAATGAAACGGATGGAATAATTATTAACTTCAACTTTGTATATGGGCTGTTTCAACAAGATAACATATTCCAACATCAAGGAAATTTAGTTTTATTCAGTTTCTGCTCCGCTTCAAATAACATTTCTGGTTCAAGTTGTGCTGCAAATGAAAGCTCTCAGGAAACAATCAAATTTTACTCATGTAAAAGTCATGTTACAGACACCACAGTTATGAGTTAGTGCAAATCATGTTCAATGTGCCCTGTTTCAAAGTCTTCGTTGTTTGTCAAAATCATGTTTCCATTGTACTCTTCATAATTATTGGCACCTCTGGTTAAGATGTCTTAAAAACCTTAAATTCCGTTTTTGCAGAACGCACTCTCACACTTATAGAAATCTGTCACCTTCAACTCAAATGACTTTTGGGGGGTGGTATCCCTGACTAAAAAACTACTTATTTTTCTTAAAATTACCTGTTCCACAGTTATTCTAACAATTCCTCGGAAATAAATGTAATTGAAGTGCACGGATCTTCATGCTTCAATTCATGCGGCTTCAGAACATCGGGTCTTTTTTTTTTTTTTTTTTTTTTAATATTCATCAAATTAAAAAATAAAGAAATTAAGGAATAGGGGAAAAGTCAAGGAAAATGCCACAAAAACAAGGTCAATTATGCAACAACAAAAAAACCCTAAACCAACACAAAACAAAAAACAACCCAAAACCTCCCATCAAAACTAGTTACATTGTTGTGAGGTGCGCATCTGAGTGTGTGTACACGCATCTGCATGTGTGTGTATTTATATTTTATTTACATCTTATGCATTATTTTTTAATGTTGAATTGTTATTATAAGCATTGAATATGTATTTATTGATATTATTTACACATACACATCAGTGTAGCCGGTGGGGTAGTGGTTAGTGTTGGGCTCATGATCGGGAGGTTGTGAGTTCAAATCCCACTGAGACCCTCACTGTGATAAGACCCCTGAGCAAGGTCTCAACCACAAGTGTGCCTCTGTTCACCCAGCAGTATAAATGGATACCAGTAAAAATATACTGGGAAGGTAACCTGCGATGGACTAGCGTCCCATCCAGGAGGCGTTCGACTTCTGATTGCTTCACGCTACAGACACCGGGGATAAGCACCGGCCTGATGAGCTGCTAGGCTCGGGTGTAAAAACCCAAAACAGTTAATCAATCAAAATCACACATATACGTCAGTTGGGGGAGGGGTTGAGGGGGGTGATCCTACTTCAGGATTTCGATGGTCGCGTGGGGATCTTGGTCCCAATTAACTGCAGAAAATGAGGGATCCCTGTATTTCTATAAGTTCTACAGTAGTTTACAAAGTTGATCTGAGTATCTAGGAACATTTAATCAGTAAATTATCACTTCCTGTTTCCCCAGAGTATAAATATTATGTTACACAGAGGCCATTTCTCTTATCCACTCTGCCACATAAGAAAGACAAAGCAATGCACCGTTCATCAAGTAAGGCAGAGGTGTGTCAATCTTCACAACTCCGGCAATGATGAAAAGAAAATATCCCCTCACCTGCACTTACACACATCTACTGTCAGAGGAATCATTAAGTAGTTCAAAACAACTGGAACAGTGGTAAACGAGCCTGGGCAGGCTAGTGAGGCTTTTTTGCCACCATGCCAAAAAGCTGTTTGGGAGGCATGCTGCATGAGAACCAAAAAATACACTTGCACACACACACACATATTATATATATATATATATATATATATATATATACACAAAAACAAAAATAAAAGGACAGGACAAAGAATTTCTATTGAAACTCCATTTATCACTACAGATCTGTTTCGAGGGGTGGTGAAACCATCCTCTCTCTTCAGGTGATTACAGAAGAATTTTTCCCATTTTGATTCTTCTGTAATCACCTGAAGAGAGAGGATGGTTTCACCACCCCTCGAAACAGATCTGTAGTGATAAATGGAGTTTCAATAGAAAGTCTTTGTCCTGTCCTCTTATTTTTGTTTATTTGCTCTACCAAAAAGTATTGAGCACTCTCCTACGGAAGGATCTACTCAGAAAATCCTCTATTTTATATATATATATATATATATATATATATATATATATATATATATATATATATATATATATATATATACACACACACACACACAGTGATCCCTTGCTACTACGTGCTTCAGTTTCTGTGGCTTCAGTGCATCATGGGTTTTTCAAAAATATTAATTGAAAAATAAAAAAATAAGGAATTGAAAGAAAAATAGGGGGAAAAGTTAAGGAAAATGCCACAAAACAAGGCCAACTATGAAAGGAAAAAAAAAGCAACCCAAAACCCTCCAACAAAACTCCTTACATTTTTATGTGAGGTGTGCATCGGTGTGTGCACGCGAGTTTGTACATGTGTGTATTTAGATTTTATTTACATATCATGCATTATTTATGAATGTTTAATTGTCATTGGAAGCATTTATAATGTTGAATATGTATTTATTGATATGATATACACATATGCAAGTACATATACGTCAGTCGGGGGTCGATCCTACTTCGTGGAAATCGGCAGCCACTGGGGGTCTCTGTCCCCATTAACCACAGAAAGTGAAGAATCCATGTTTTATATATATATATATATACTTTTCTTTTGGCTGTTCCCTTCAGGGGTCGTCACAGCAAACCATCCGCCTATATCTCACCCTGTCCTCTGCATCTTCTTCTCTTACTCCAACTACCTTCATGTCCTCCTTCACCACATCCATAAATCTCTTGTTTGGTCTTCCTCAAGGCCTTCTGCCTGGTAGTTCCAACTTCAGCATCCTACTGCCAATATACTCACTATCCCTCCTCTGTACATGCCCAAACCATCTCAATCCAGCCTCTCTGACTTTGTCTCCAAAACATCTTACATGGGCTGTCCCTCTGATGTGCTCATTTCTAATCCTATCCATCCTCGTTACCCCCAGACAGAACCTCAACATTTTCATCTCTGCTACCTCCAGCTCTGCCTCCTGCCTTTTCCTCAGCGCCACTGTTTCTAAGCCATAGAACATCACTGGCCTCACCAACGTCTTATACACTTTTCCTTTCATTCTTGCCGACACTCTCCTATCGCACATCACACCGGACACTTTTCTTCAACCATTCCAGCCTGCCTGCACACGCTTCTTCACCTCTTTTCCACACTCTCCATTGCTCTGGACTGTTGAGCCTAAGTACTTAAAATCCTCCACCTTCATTATCTCTGCTCCCTGTAACATCACCGTTCCACCTGGGTCCTTCTCATTCACACACATGTATTCTGATTTTCTGAGGCTAACCTTCATTCCTCTCCTTTCCAGGGCATACCTCCACCTCTCTAGCTTTTCCTCCACTTGTTCTCTGCTCTCACTACACATCACAATGTCATCTGCAAACATCATAGTCCATGGAGATTCTTGCCTAACCTCGTCTGTCAGCCTGTCCATCACCATCACAAACAAGAAGGGGCTCAGAACTGACCCTTGATGCAGTCCCACCTCCATCTTGAATTCATCGATCACGCCGACAGCACACCTCACCACTGTCTTACATCTCTCATACATGTCTTGCACCACTCTAACATACTTCTCTGCCACTCCAGACTTCCTCATGCAATACCACAGTTCTTCTCTTGGCACCCTGTCATATGCTTTTTCCAGATCCACAAAGGCACAATGCAGTTCCCTCTGACCTTCTCTGTACTTCTCTATTAACATCCTCAAAGCAAACATTGCATCTGTGGTGCTCTTTCTTGGCATGAAATCAAACTGTTGCTCACAAATGCTGACCTCTGCCGACTCTGCACGTCTCCCTTGTTCTTAAAAATGGGCACCAGCACACTCCTCCTCCACTCCTCCGGCATCTGCTCACTCTCGAAGACCTTGTTGAATGTTCTTGTCAGAAAATCTACTGCTACCTCTCCTAGACACTTCCATACCTCCACAGGAATATCATCAGGACCAACTGCCTTTACATTCTTCATCCTCTTCAGTGCCCTCCTCGCCTCACCCTTACTAATCTTTGCTACTTCTTGCTCCTCAATGGTCACCTGTTCTACTCTTTTTTCTCCCTCATTTTCCTCATTCATCGGCTCTTCAAAGTGCTCTTTCCATCTTCCCAGCACACTTCTGTCATCAGTCAATACATTTCCTTCTCTGTCCTTTATCAATCTAACTAGCTGCACGTCCTTCCCATCTCTATTTCTCTGCTGTGCCAACCTGTATAGATCATTTTCACCCTCTTTACTGTCCAACCTATCATACAAGTCATCATATGCCCTCTGTTTGTCCTTAGCCACTGCTACTTTCGCCTTACGCTGTGACTCCCTGTACTCCTGTTTACTCTCTTCGGTCCTCTCAATGCCCCACTTCTTAGCTACCCGCTTCCTTTGTACACACTCCTGCACTTCCTCATTCCACCACCAAGTTTCCTCATCTCCTCTCCTTCCAGAGGACACACCAAGTACTCTCCTACCTGTGTCCCTGAACACATTTGCTGTGGTTGTCCAGTCATCTGGAAGCACTTTCTGACCACCCAAAGCCTGTTTCAACTTCTCCTTGAAGACAACACGACCCTCTTCCTTTTTCAACTTCCACCACTTTGTTTTCTGCTCTACCTTTGCTTTCTTCACCTTCCGCACCATCAGCGTCATCCTGCATACCACCATTCTGTCTGTCCTTCTGTGTTCCTGTCCTGGATACCAAACCTGCCCATCACTTCCTCGTCCCCTCTGTTGCCTGCACCAACATGTCCATTGAAGTCTGCCCCAATGACGACTCTTTCACCTCTGGGGGTACTCTGCATCACTTCATCTAACTCACACCAGAATCTCTCCTCTTTTTGCTCACATCCTGTCTGTGGGGCATAAGCACTAACAACATTGAACATCATACCTTCAATTTCTAACTTGAGACTCATCACTGTCTGACACTCTTTTCACTTCTAGAACATTCCTGACCAACCCCTCCTTCAAGATGACTCCTACTCCATTTCTCTTCCCATCCTCACCATGACAAAACAGCTTAAGCCCTGCTCCTAAGCTTTTAGCTTTGCTACCTTTCCACCTGGTCTCCTGAACACACAGTATGTCCACCTTCCTCCTCTGCATCATGTCAGCCAGCTCTCTATCTTTTCCTTGTATAGTTCCAACATTCAAAGTCCCTACTCTCAGTCCTAGACTCGTGCTTTTCCTCTATTCTCTCTGCCTACAGACACGCCTCCCGCCTCTCCTTCTTCGACCAACAGTAGTCCAATTTCCACCAGCACCCTGTTGGCTAACAGCACCGATGGCGGTCGTTGTTAACCCAGGCCTCGACCGATCCGGTATGAGATTTGTGTTTATGGTTTGCATTTTGTAGTTTGGCAAAAGTTTTACGCCGGATGCCCTTCCTGTCGCAACCCTCTGCATTTCTCTGGGCTTGGGACCGGCATAAGGGGGAGAGACACTGGTTAGTGCCCCCACCCACCCCCCCGCCTTATGGCTGAATATTATAATTATATATATATATATATATATATATATATATATACATATACACACACACACACAGACAGAACATTTTGCACTGCATCATGACACAGGATTAAATCCTTTAAACACGTGTCCATTAGTTTTTGGATGACCACAGCACTGTTTTAATGTTGTACCTAATTATGCACATTACAAAAGTATTCTTACCCTGAATTCAAATTCATTTAGTTAAAGGAGAAAACACATATCTGGAAGGATGTGACTGACACTCTGTTTTGCACAAGGTGTCTAACCATTGTTCCACAAACTTGAAAGATTACTGAAGGTAATTCATCAGGAAATAAGAGATTTACACAGCTATCATCCAAGTCACACTGATGAGCAAACAATCCATTTTATTTAACAACACAAAATCACAAACTTCCGTCTCTTTAATTAGCACACCAAGCCAACACTCATTGAACAGGTGGAAAAACATAATTAAAGTAAATAAATCCATGGATTCAATAACTGGTCTAACCTATTATGGCAACAGTTACTTGGATATTTTCTTAAGATGTTGACTGTGAATGGCTCATTGCGTTAAAATATAAACTATATGCCATTTCAAAAAGCAAACTTATCTTTTTAAGCCATTCTGTTATAGATTCACTTCAATTGTTCTCATTGTTACATAACCCAACTTTACATGACAGACCGCCACCTTGACATTATCCTGTACAATACCTTATTAAACTTGAATTCATTTTCCCGACAATTATAGTAAGCTCTCGAAGCCCCAAGGCAACAATGCAGCAACAAATCATGATGGTCCAACCTGGACTGCCCCCACACAGTTGGTTTTTTTTTGGTTTTTTTAAATACCAGCTGTAGTGCTGTACATTCTTTCTACCGAATATAACTTCACAACCTACAGTTCACCAAACATTTTCCCAGTAGTGTTATAGAGCGCAAAAGAGGTCTTTGGAAAACTCTATGCAGCACAGCTTTGTTGGGGTTTTTCTTGTTTGTTTTTTTTTTTAATACCACCGTCTTTCCACTCAATATTTTATATGGTATACTGGTAAATAGTGGCATCAGCCTATTCCACCAATTCCTTCAAGCCTTTCACTGTTACTTTAAGATTCATTTTATCATCACTGAGAATTCTACATTGTGGTCTTGGCTGTGCACCCCCTTTTATAAAGACAGCTACAGTCTAAATAATCTTATTTGTCTAACTGTAGGCTGATGACATAACTTTGTAACCCATTCCAGTGTTGTGCTAATCAACAATTCTAGATCTTTGGCCTTTTTAAAGCCTCCTTTTTTGCAAGGCAAAATGACAAGTTTGATTGACTGGGCGAGTTTGTCAACTCCAATTAGCTTTTCTTGAAGTCACTTCCATAAATGTTTACAGACCTTCTCAAACATACTTTGTGAACATTTGAAGATATAATCGATATGGATAAGAACAAAGAAAAGTTTTAACTAATCAGATTATGTTCAGTAATATACAGCATTTGGCAGATCACTCATGATAATCGGACATTTTGAGATGGGTTTTTTCCATAAATGCAGGTAATTCCAAAAGGTTTGCTTATTTTGAAGTCACGCACGGTGCATTTATGTACAGTTAGGTCCAGTATTTAAACAAAGTTTTTGTGATCTTGCCTCTTGTGTACTACAGTACTAGAATAAATTTGAAATGAAGTATTCCAAACATGATTCCAATGTAGACTTTAAGCTGAAATTACAAACGTATTGAATTAAGCTTTTGATAACAACAGCAGTCTTTACTTCACAGAATCAAAATTTATAATCTGATTTGTCCAATTACTTTTAAGCTCCTGAAAATGAGTGGACTATGGGAAGATTGTAAATATGACACTGTCCAAATACTTAGACATATCTGTAGGTATGCATCCATATACACTGTACAGCCAGCAGCATAAAATCATGCAGATACCATTCAAGAGACACGGGAAACCTCACACGGCCCGGACACGGAAAGGATTGACAGACTGCTAGCTCTTTCTCAAGTACACGTTCACATCAAATATCAGATTGAGAGCAGTGTTCATCAGGCCTTGAACCATCCAGTTTGGGTGAGTATGTGCCCATAATAGGCACATTTATTGTTTTTAAGCAAGTGCTGAAGGTTATCGCCAACAAGAGACGTTCTTTGTGTATAATGTTCAATGCTGTTCAACCCACCACAGTTGTAAAGAGTGGTTATTATCATTAATATATCCTACTGGGCAGCTTTAACCAATCTGTGCATTTTTCTCTGACATCCCTTTATAAACCAGCGGCTTCCACGCACAGTATTTTCACATCTCCTTCACAGTATTTAACAGTTCTTGCATTGTTTTTCACACCTTTCGCTGTAAAACCAAGCTAGTGTTTTTAGTTTATTTAATGAATGTTTTATGGGTGCTGCCATATTCATCACCTGGACTCGTGTAGCTGATGGCTGCTCAAAAAATATAATATGCTTTACATGTTTTTTGATTAAACAGTTCAACAATGTTACTGTATATACTTTTGGTTAAAAGGAATTTACTAGAGGTTCCAATGAGGTACACTAACAAGGTGGAGATAATTTGACTCCAGAGTGATGTTCACAACCACTGTGACCGGGGGTCCATGGGAGCTCATTGACAAAGTTCCCATGAGAGTAAGGGATAGCATATGATCTCTCCCTGTCACTGAAAGCAATCACCAGCCAATCATGGGTTGCCTATGAGTGCATGTACACAGGGTGTGGGTATCTCTTTTACTCTAAGATTGTTAATCTGCCCCTAAATGATGTGTTTGGAAGCCACAAGTGTCATTGAAGGGCACATGCCTGCTTACACCCCTCCGTATTTAGTGGCCATCACATGAACAAAATTTCGCCGAATTCACACACACACAAAACTGCGATTTATAGGGCCTGAAAGAAAGAACCTGAGAAACCTATAATTTAGCCTACTTTGGAGCTTTATTTACAGTTACATTATTTTATTTAAATATAATTTACTTACAGTAATGATGCCGCACTGTGCCTTTATGTTTCAGCTGAGCATCTTCCCCATCTCAGAGGCTAATCAGTCAATTTAGGGCAAATTTAACAATTTCTTTGTGTATTCTCAAGACATTTCATTCCATCAGTAAAAAAATGTATTCTACACCTCTCAATATGTAGTATGTATCCACATGTACACGTGTGCACACACACACACACACACACACACACACACACACACACACACACACACACATATATATATATTCCTTCAGCATTCTTACCCTTGGGAAGTTTCCCCCATTCTGTCTCCTGGATGGGTCATGCTGGACACGATCCAGCATCAGATAAAGAGAGAAGACAGCCACACAGAAGATGGCCCCGCCACACACAGTCACCTGCTTTTTCAGTTTCATTTTGTCCTTTTTGCCAAACAGTGTTGTTGCAAAGGTGCACGTGAAGATAATTTTTACCTATGCACAACTTAGAAGGGGGGTGTCAAAAATCTGTTAATGTGTAGGGTGGTCCAGAAGGTCAAGCTCTATCAGCAAGACTTCAGGTCTATCCTTTGCATATCCATAGAGCTCCGGTCTCAAGAACAGGGGTCAGGATGGTGGTCAGCAACAACAGTCAAGCACCAAGTCAAGTACAAGCGAACCACTGCCAAAGCCGTAGCCTTAGTCCTAAATCATTCAAACAGCCAGAAACTGAGAGGAGAAAAAAAAATAAAAGAACAGCACAAGGCCCAAACAGTGGCAGCCCAAACAGAAAGCCCAGTGTTGCTGCACAGTGTGTACATGTGTGCTTGTGCAATCCTTTTGACTAAAAGGGCTAAGATCAGTCTTTCACACTAGAGATTGCCTATCTCTCAGTGGGCCGTGGAGACAATGTAATCACAGTGAATAGAGGTTTCCACAAAGCAGTTTAAAAAGGACGACTGAGTTTGGTGAAAAAACGTGCCTTGCCACATTCTCCATTTCTTTAGCCTGACTTTTATCAAAACCCAGCTGAAGGGGAATGTTGACTATGATGAATATAGTCATCCTTCCAAGGCCACAGAATGAGAAAACAAAATGCTAAACGCACCCCTACACTAAAGACGATGATAAGCAATGACTGACTCTTTTCACACACAGTGGAAGAGAGGAATGAAAGAGACAGACACTGTCTTATACACAAAAGAGATGTCAAAATGAATGAGAGCAGAAGAGTTCAGATTTGGCAGCTTCAGTCAAACAGGTGTTCCTCTTTCCTTTATTTATAAATCTAATATGATCTTAATTTTCTTGGCTCAGACTTGGGCACTCACTTAACCATCCCCTGGAGAGATTTGAGATTATTCAAACATTCAAATTGGCTTGGCTAAAAGCTACAGGTCAAGTTCTAAAGGATCTATAATTATAAATGTAAACTGCTGTAAGCCTGGCTTAAAATCAGTCTTGCTGGGCAGATTAATCCAAAGTGCTTTCCTCCATGACGACACACTGTCACACTCCAGCTCCGACATCAGGAACTCTCAGCAGAGGAAGCACCTGTGAAAACAAAAGCTGTATGGGTCACATGAGCTTCCTTTTGCTTTCCTGTCTGATACATTATGAAGTGATCTGAAGAAGTTTAGGAACACAATTGGTCAATAAAATATAACAAGGCACGGCTCAATAGGAAGGGCATGTGATTAAATTATTAATTATGTGTATTAGGAGTGGGGAATACTGTAACACTAACATGCAGGACTAGCTATCCAACAATCAGAGTGGCTTTGCTGAGTCAAGCGTTATCTTTCTTTCCAGTCTGTCAATTATATAAATATATATAATATAATATAAATTAATTTATAGATACCACACTGCCACTGGTTATTCATTCATTTTGTAAGCCACCTAATTTGGAAAGGCTGACGCCTACCTCAGCTGACCTCTGGGTAAAGGCAGGGTACAACTTGAACAACTCGCCAGACCAGTGCAGGGCTGAGACATGTACAACCATTCATACTCACATCTAGGGTCAATTTGAAACAGCCAATGAGCCGACTGTGAATGTTTTTGGACCATGGGACGAAACCCACACAAGCACAAGGAGAATATGCAAACTCCACACAGAAAAGCTGGAGCCCAGAAATTTAATCCGAGAGCTCCCTGCTGTGAGGCAGGTGTGTTCATCAATGTACCACCCACTGCCATTGTTGTTGTTGTTTAAGTACTTCAACTGTCAAACGTTTATTCACATAGCTTATATAAACATTTCATTCAAGTCAGAATCACAGTGAACCTCAGGGCCTGTCAGAAACACAGAGTGCAAAGAACTAGAATGTACATTATGAGATGACAGTTTGTTACTGCATGACGTCACACAAACATCAATACACACGTTAAGACTAATGGGGCAATTGTCAGTTCGCTTTAAGGGATATTTCTAGAGAATGAAATCAGGAGCAATGCACAGTGAATGAACGAGGTAAACAAACACCCCCTAAAGTTTTGTGCTATTATGTTTAGGCAACATCACACACTAATAATCAAAGTATTGTGTGCAAGTTCACCTCGATCATGAATAACACGCTACACAATGAATACAAGTGAGCATTGAGACTCTTTTACTGCACACACACACACACACACGATATTCATCAGAGGATTAAATGTCATTATGCAATACTCACATATTTTCCAAACAGGGTTATATATGCAGTTAAGTAATAAAATATTCATAAAAAGAAGTCAATTTTGCAGTTTAATAATTCAGTAATGATCATACAGTTTTTAAGAAGTAAACACTGATGACTATTAAATATACTTTAACACAGTTCAGTTTATACTGATCTTAAGTGTTGGGAATCTAAAAAACTTGCGGTCATTAACTTTGTTTATTTTTTTTTTTACTGTAACTCAGGGACCGTTTTGTTTCCCACTTTATCACAGAAAACGAAGGTCTTAATTGTTGCAGTGGATTAAAACCGACGTAAGTACACAGCAAATCTCTGCTGTCAAAACATGTAGCCAAAACAAAACATTACGGTTTTCATGAAACTGTCTTTACTTTCCGCACTCCAGCGCACTTTCTGTTCTGCTCTCCTCACACCATGCACTGGAAACCATTGAGTGTGTCAGGGAGATTTTACTTCAGTTACAACCGCCGCCTGCTAGCTTGGCTGGCTAATAGCATCAGTAGCACTCACTTCCTTCCTATTTCACACGGCTCCACTTGTACTCTCTGTTATCCAGCACAGCGAACATTACCTGCTGTTAGCTACAATAAAACATTGTAGTCGTGACCACGCGTTCTCTCCCACAACTCAGCAGCCACGATAACGATTACCGGAACCAGGTGTTTACACGTCCAGGCGATCCAAGTACTGTAAATGCAGCCCTCCTCAGCCGTAATCTCTTCGTCCGGCAGATTATACACCGCGCATGCGCGAGAGCATCATAGCTACACTCCACGCAAGGCTTTATGGGATGACGAGGCGTTGTAGAATTGTACAGACTCAGCAATTCAGTTTTAAACTGAGAGTCGAGTCTGCTGGTTTTGTGATAACCTCAAACTACAGGGTCCTCGTTTTCATGTCATATCTTATATACTGAGCTAACATGTACTGCAATAAAGTATACTCTGAGTAGTAGTAAAAAAAAAAAAAAAACAGTACATTTATTGAAATTATTAAGTAAATTAAATGTACATGGCAGTGGTGGTCTAGTGGTTAAGGTGCAGGATTGCTGATCCTAAAGTTAGAGGTTCGAATCCCCACAGGGTTGTCACTGTCCCCCCAGTGCAGCTAACTGGGTTATCAGAGGCAGGCCATGTCTCTCACTGTCTATGGTGTGAGACATGTCAAAGAACCATTGCTGACTTTTGTAAAGAGTAGCTGCAAAGCCGTCAGTGTGTTTCTGTCCCTTGCAAAAGGGTTGTAACAGGAAGGGCATCCGACGTAAAAAAACAAACAAAAAATAAATAAATAAAATGTGCGAATCAGATGATTCACTGTGGTGACTCCCGAGAAAGGGAAAAAGAAGAAATGTATATGATTTTTCTATTTTTCATTCATTCGATTTCTGTAACCACTTAATCCTAATTAGGGTCATGGAGAGGCTTTTTTTTATTTTTTTTGCGAGAATACAAAATTCAAACCATAAAGACAAATTTCATACCGGATCGGTCGAGGCCCGGGTTAACAACCACCGCCATCAGTGCTGTTAACCAACAGGGTGCTGATGGAAATTGGACGACTGTTGGTCGAAGAAGGAGAGGTCAAAGAAGGAGAGGCGGGAGGCATGTTCGTAGGCAAAGAGAGAAGAGGAAAAGCATAAGTCTAGAACTGAGAGTAGGAACTTTGAATGTTGGAACTATGACAGGAAATGGTAGAGAGCTGGCTGACATGATGCAGAGGAGGAAGGTGGACATACTGTGTGTTCAGGAGACCAGGTGGAAAGGTAGCAAAGCTAAAAGCTTAGGAGCAGGGTTTAAGCTGTTTTTTCATGGTGTAGATGGGAAGAGAAATGGAGTAGGAGTCATCTTGAAGGAGGAGTTCGTCAGGAATGTTCTAGAAGTGAAAAGACTGTCAGACAGAGTGATGAGTCTCAAGTTAGAAATTGAAGGTGTGATGTTCAATGTTGTTAGTGCTTATGCCCCACAGACAGGATGTGAGCTAGAAGAGAAGGAGAGATTCTGGAGTGAGTTAGATGAAGTGATTCAGAGTACCCCAAAAGTGAAAGAGTGGTCAGTACTTGGTGTGTCCTCTGGAAGGAAAGTAGATAAAGAGAATTGGTGGTGAAATGAGGAAGTGCAGGAGTGTGTACAAAAGAAGAGGTCAGCTCAGAAAAAATGGGACATAGAGAGGACCGAAGAGAGTAAACAGGAGTACAGGGAGACAGCGTAAGGCGAAGGTAGTGGTGTCAAAGGCCAAACAGAGGGGGTATAATGACTTGTATGCTAGGTTGGACAGTAAGGAGGGAGAAAATGATTTATACAGGTTGGCACAGCAGAGAAATAGAGATGGGAAGGATGTGCAGCAAGTTAGAGTGATTAAGGACAGAGGGGGAAATGTATTGACTGATGACAGAAGTGTGCTGGGAAGATAGAAAGAGTACTTTGAAGAGCTGATGAATGAGGAAAATGAGAGAGAAAAAGAGGTGACCGTTGAGGAGCAGGAACTAGCAAAGATTAGTAAGGGAGAACTGAGGAGGGCATTGAAGAGGATGATGAGTGGAAAGGCAGTTGGTCCTAATGACATACCGGTGGAGGTATGGAAGTGTCTAGGAGAACATTTAATAAGGTCTTAGAGAGTGAGAGGATGCCGGAGGAATGGAGGAGAAGTGTGCTTGTGCCCATTTTTAAGAACAAGGGAGATGTGCAGAGTTGTGGCAACTACAGAGGGATAAAGTTGATGAGCCATACGATGAAGTTATGGGAAAGAATAGTGGAAGCTAGACTAAGGGCAGAGGTCAGTGTTTGTGAACAACAGTTTGGTTTCATGCCAAGAAAGAGCACCACAGATGCGGTGTTTGCTTTGAGGGTGTTAATAGAGAAGTACAGAGAAGGTCTGAAGGAGCTGCATTGTGCCTTCATGGATCTGGAAAAAGCATATGACAGGGTGACGAGAGAAGAACTGTGGTATTGCATGAGGAAGTCGGGAGTGGCAGAGAAGTATGTTAGAGTGGTGCAGGCCATGTATGAGAGATGTAAGACAGTGGTGAGGTGTGCTGTCGGTGTGACCGACGAATTCAAGGTGGAGGTGGGACTGCATCAAGGGTCAGCTCTGAGCCCCTTCTTGTTTACTATGGTGATGGACAGGCTGACAGACGAGGTTAGACAAGAATCTCCATGGACTGTGATGTTTGCAGATAACATTGTGATCTGTGATGAGAGCAGAGAACAAGTGCAGGAAAATCTAGGGAGGTAGAGGTATGCCTTGGAAAGGAGAGGAATGGAGGTCAGCCTCAGTAAAACACAATACATGTGTGTGAATGACAAGGACCCAAGAGGAACGGTGAGGTTACAGGGAGCAGAGATAAAGAAGGTGGAGGATTTTTAGTACTTAGGCTCAACAATCCAGACCAATGGTGAGTGTGGAAAAGAGGTGAAGAAGCGTGTGCAAACAGGTTGGAATGATTGGAGAAAAGTGTCCGGTGTGATGTGTGATAGGAAGGTATCGGCGAGAATGAAAGGAAAAGTGTACAAGATGATGATGAGGTCAGCGATGTTGTATGGTTTAGAAACAGCCAGGAGGAAAAGACAGGTGGCAGAGCTGGAGGTAGCAGAGATGAAAATGTTGAGGTTCTCTTTGGGAGTAACGAGGATGGACAGGATCAGGAATGAGTACATCAGAGGGACAGCACATGTTAGGGTTTTTGGAGACAAAGTCAGAGAGGCTAGATTGAGATGGTTTGGACATGTACAGAGGAGGGATAGTGAGTATATTGGTAGTAGCATGCTGAGGATGGAACTACCAGGCAGAAGGCTGAGAGGAAGACCAAAGAGAAGATTTATGGATGTGGTGAAGGAGGACATGAAGGTAGTTGGAGTAAGAGAAGAAGATGCAGAGGATAGGATGAGATGGAGGCAGATGGTTTGCTGTGGCGACCCCTGAAGGGAAAAGCCAAAAGGAAAAGAAGAAGAGGAGGGTCATGGGGAGGCTGGTGCCCATCCCAACAGACTCCAGGCAAGAGAGAGTACACCCTTGACAGCTCGCCAGAGCATCGCAGGGCGGAAATACGCTGACAGCTTTGCAGCTACTCTTGCTGAAAGTCAGCAATGGTTCTTTTACATGAACCTCACACCACTTAGCTGCACTGGGGGGCAGTGACAACCTGTTGAGAGTGGGGCTTGAACCCCCAACCTTAGGATCAGTGATCCAGAACCTTACCACCCAGCCACCACTGCGTGGTTTTTCTATTATAACTTCTTTAATGTTTATATGATTATTTGGATTATTTCTTTAATAATTTTTACTATTATATTACAACTATACACGGGGCAGTTGTGGCCTGGTGGTACAGGGTACTGGTTCGCTGATCCTAAGGTTGAGGGTTCGAGTCCCACTCTCCACAAGGTTGTCAATGTCCTCCTCTGTACAGCTAACTGGGTTATCAAGGGTCGGCCATGTCTCTCACTGTCTATGGTGGCAGGTTCATGTAAAAGAACCATTGCTGACTTTCGTAAAGAGTAGCTGCATAGCCGTCAGCTTGTTTCTGCCCCTTGCTAAAGGGTTGTGTCAGGAAGGGCATCTGACATAAAAACCTATGCCAAATGAAGCATGCAAATCAAATGATTTGCTGTGGTGACCCCTGAAAAGGAAAAAAGCAGAAAGGAAAAGAAGAAGATATTAGAACGTTACACCTGCTAGGTTACAACAAGATATATAAGTAATGGTGTGAGGGATTAAAGATTTTGTATTATTTCCTGGAAATTAAAAAAAGAAGCATCAGTATTTACTTTCACTAGCACTGAAATAAAAAAAACAATACCCAGAAAGCATGCAGCCACGGTACAACAGGCACAAGTCCCTGTCCAATTAAATTCCTGTTCTGTGGATTCACAGATAAAATGTCGGATTTGATTTCAAAAAGAGTAAGCCTATTAATAAGAGAACCAATAACATAACAGCAATGACAGCATCTATTTTTTAAAAATCAATTTTAAAAATATTATGGTTGTTTTTAGCATATCCCTACATACAGTATATTGAAACTGAACCGACTTCATTCATTAATTTTCGGAATCGCTTAGTCCTAATTAGGGTTGTGGGGAGGCTGGCACAAATCTCAGCCAACTCTGGGTGAAGGCGGTGTACACAGCTCACCAGGCCATCACAGGGCACCGAACAGACTTGTGTGTGGTATTTATACAACACTGAGCAAAATAATAATTTAATTTTTCATTCCCTTTCATTAATAATTTGTCTATATCGTGGAAGTATGTTATCCCAGCTAACAATTTACAAGTATTTACAGTGTTGCTTCTAAGTTGCACAAAAGATGCAATGACATTTTTTGAAGACTTCCAAAAATGTTTATAAAATGTTGCAAGAAACATGACCAATAAATGTCTCAAAAACCTTGTCAGAAGATGATAAAGTAACATTAATTTGCATGCACTGTGTCTATGTGTACCGTGGTTTCCTCTTCAGTACCTGCATGAATCACACAAAAGATAACCCCTGTACAGATGTGCACAGTCCTCGTCCCATCATCGATGGCTCTGTACTAGTATACTGCCTAGATGTGAGCAACATTTTGACAACTTCAAAATAATGTTGAATTTAAAAGTCATGTATCTAATAAATAAACTCACATCAACTAACATTGTCACAATTTCTGGCCCAGTTTTTTGCAGCTAACAAAATATAAACTTCAATGCCACAATAATGGTGCAGAATATTGTGTATTAGCTGGGTATGGGAATTCATTCTAAACTATCTGTACCATACACACAATAATTCTCATTTTAGATTAATTTTGTCCTTAGAAGTGAAGTTCACATAAACACCTGTTTCCAACACACACACACACACACACACACACACACACACACACACACACACACACAAGTTGACAGGTCCGTGTAAAAAAAAAAAAAACAAGGCAGAACATCCCTATTTGTTTACGAAAAACATGGTCAAGAGCTAGACGACTGATTTTGCATAGGTTATAGTAAAATGTTTTTGGTAAAGAAAAAGCACAAGACTTTTTCACAATATAAAATAGTGATGTTGGCTTCGAAAAATAACCCAGATTAGCAAAAGTATGATCAAAGAAAAAAAAAGCAGAATAAAATCAAATTACAAGCCATTCCAAATGCGACTGTGAAAACAAATAGTGCCATTGTCTGGAGTTAAACTGGGATTTCGGGGTTAGAGGCGTCATGTGGGGAAAATACAATTCTGTTTATTTGCTACAAATAAGCTATTAAAACTATTCTCAACACTGATTATAGGACATCTTCTTAAATAAGTTCTCAACCTACACGTATAAAGTATAAAAATTAGTGGGCTGGACATGGCTTTTCATTCTGAATTCAAATTGTAATACAAAATATTTTATTATTTCCTGCCAGAGATACGGTTGGAAACGTATAGGGATGCACGTTCTTAGCCAGACTCGTTTTTATTAATATTATCTTTTCACCTTGCAATTGGGTTTTACGCGAAAATTGATTGTTCAAAGAAAATGATTTGGTTTATCTTAGCTTCATTTGCGATTTGAAATTGAACTCTTAGTCATTATACTTAATATAAAATAACCATGTTTGGCACAATATAACACACTATATGTGTTGAAAGTGCCATTAAATTTCATTCATTCATTCAGTCATTCATTCATTCACCTGCCAGAGATACAGTAAAACAGGTACGTCAAACCTTTGCATTCTCGATTCAAATGTGGATGACTCAGTGGGTACCTCGGCTGCCTCACAGCTCCAGTGTCCCAAATGAATTCTGAGGTTTTACCTACATGCACAGGTTTCCCTCTCAGGTGTCTTTTCGATCTCCACTTCACAAAATATTGTGAAGAATATAAAAAGTATGCTTTTTGCATGTTCTGGTGTTGCTGGAAAATTCCACTCCACTTGTTTCTCTTTGCATAGATAAAACAGTCTTACTGCCCTAAACTCTCTTCACACACACACACACACACACACACACACACATGCAATCTTACACCTGTTGCTGGACAGAATTTAATGAGATACCCTCCCTTCAACAATCAATAGGTATGCTATTGTTCTATTTTTACAACAAAGAGTGAGATTAAGTCTTAATCACGAAAATTAAAAAAAAAATCAGAAACATTTTCATACACTATATACAAATACTATATATTTATATATTTGTATGCATATAAATTTTAGTGATTTATTCTTTAATTTTCCTATATACATATCATACCAGTGGTGACCTGGTGATAAAGGTGCTGGTATCACTGATCCCAAGGTTGGGGGTTCAAGCCTCACTCTCAACGGGTTGTCACTGTCCCCCAGTGCAGCTAACTGGGTTATCAAAGGCCGGTCAGGTCCCTCATTGTCCATGGTGAGACTCATGTAAAGGAACTATTGATGGCTTTTGTCAAGTGTCGGCTGCATAGCCGCCAGTGTGTTTCTGCCCTGCGATGACGTGGCGAGCTATTCAGGGTGTACTATTCCCTCACTCAGAATCAGCTGAGATGGGCACCAGCCTCCCCGAGACCCTAATTAGGATTAAAACCCTCTCCAGGCAGGCGTTGCAACTTTGCATATGCATATTCCATATTGCTAAATAATTTGGTCCTGAGAGAGTTAAGCAGTTCAGAAAATAGTGTGTGTATATATATATATATATATGTGTGTGTGTGTGTGTGTGTGTGTGTGTGTGTGTGTGTGTGTGTATGTGTGTGTGTGTGTGTGTGTGTGTGTGTGTGTGTGTGTGTGTGTGTGAAATTAGGAATCTGAAATTAGGATTTACTTATATCTATATGAACAGATACAGAATGAATCCTGTCACTGAGTGATATGTACAGTATTATCAGTATAATAAACAGTAGAATGCAAATGTAGTGCAAAATGCTGGTGTATAACAATGTATGTTCTGCAATATAGAAGAATTGTGCAGTTTAATGGACACAGATAGGAATGACCTCAACAACAGCATAGAGGATAGCACTGGCCACAACAGATCCATAGAATATCCTGAGTAGTGTTTGACAGATGTAAAATGACCTTAACCTCTTCAATAAATGGAGACGGCTCTGGCCCTTGTAAAGTGGGGTAGTGTTCTTCACCCAGTCCAGGTTATTGTCAATATGTACTCCAAGGTATTTTTAATCCCCCAATAGTTCAACATTGTTACCTTGGATGGAAACAGGGTTTGCTGGTGTTTTGCATCTCATAAAGTCCACAATCAGTTTCTTGGTCTTTTTTATATCTTAAGCTTCAGATTATTCTTCTCACACTATGTGATGAAGGAATCAAGAACAGCCCGATATTCCATCTCATCACCTCCACTCATATATCCAACTACAGCAGAGTCATCAGAAAACTTCTAAAGATGGCAGGTCTGTGTGTAGTACCTGAAGTCTGTTGTGTAGAGGGTGAAAAGAAAAGGGGAGAGGATGCTCCCTTGTGGTGCTCCGGTGTTGCTGACCACCGTGCCTGGCACACAGTGCTACGGGTGCATATACAACATATTGTTATGATGTCAACAATAAATGACATGTAGCTGTATCATGGATGTGGCTCCCCAGCATGTAAGGGAAGGTGGACAGCTTAATGAGGGCAGCACAGATAAACCCAAAATGTCACTATTTGGGATGGCTTTAGTAAACTACACATAGGTGTAAGTATGTGAATATAGGTACATGGTGCCTTGGAAACATCCTACCCACGTAATCCTTTATCATGTCTTGCACTCCTAAAATGACTGCATCATGTTCTATATTGACCATGATGAACCGAATCAGTATAAAAAGTATACCGATAGAGAAATTAATGAATGATCTAATGTATAAGTGCAACGGTTAATTACCTTGATAAAAGGAATACTGTATGTTTTATTCTTTTAAAATTAAAAACATTAATATATTAGAATGAAAATTAATTTAATTGTCTTAACTAAAAGGTCACTCAGTCCGAACCCAGTGCTCGCAGAGTGATTTGAAAAGCGGGGGGCTAACTGAAAATTTTGAGATTTTAGATTATATGAAACACTAATCCCATTGCTTGGGTTTTGGAAAATGAGGTGCGTGTGATGTTCTGATCTTAGTCTTTCATGCTTGATAGCGCACCCAAGAACCAAGGCCTGACAAGGCCAAGGCGCTTAAATTTTTGTGTCGATGTTTCGAAGTAATGTTTCGATACAATCCCTAGAAGGCAGCCACTATATTACTACATGCTTGGCGCATAAGCCTTTACGCTACAATACACGATGTACTTGTAGGTTATACTATGCTTGTACAAACTATGCAATTTAAACATTTTTGAGATGTCAGAAGACATACAGTACTTAAAAATTTTATTTGGGTTGAGAAAAAGTGGGGGGACTTCAGCCCCCCATTCCGCAGACACCCCCATTCCGCAGCCCCTGCGACCAATATGATAGGTAGTGTATGCATCAGATTCCCAGCTTAGGCGTTTCTGTGTGGAGTTTGTGTGTTCTGCCTGTGTTTTTGTGGCTTCTTCCGTGTACTCTGGTTTCCTCCCACAGTCCAAAAACATGCACAGGAGGTTAATTGGCTGTTCCAAATCTCCCCCAGGTGTAAGTGTGAGTGTGATTGATTCTGTGAGTGTTGGCCCTACAAAGTCCTGGTGAGATATCCAGGATGTACCCTGCCCTCACCTGGAGTCGACTGAGATGGGAGCCAGCCTCCCCACATCCCTAATTAGGATTAAGTCAATCAGAAAACGAATGGATGGATGGATGGATGGATGGATGGGTGCATCAGGATATATGTCCACACCTCACACCGATCTCAGACAACAGCAAAAAACAGCTAAACAAAAATTTCTTTTTGCAATGCATATACAGTATATATACATATACATATATTTATGATTGTCACCTGAGACCCTTAAAATACTCCAGCCAGTTCTGTCAGTAACACGATCAGCTCTAAAATTGAGCAAGTTTTTCACTGGTTCATGTTACACCGTTTCATCAAGTGTCCTGTAAATTAGGTTAGGAGAATTTGCTCAGTCATGCTTACAGGTAATGTCGTGGTGGTAATAATCTGATGGCACAGATTTAAAAACACAATTGTGAGCTGTACTTTTATACTAGTTTATTGTCTGCTTAGAATATGCTCCCCCAATTGATCACTAAGCACATACAATGCTAAATTATAGAAAAAATAATGCATGCTTTAGATTTAGAATATCCCTCTACTGTTCCAAATACAGTCCTTGTGAGCACCTCTGTCATAGGGAAGAATATTCTAAATCCATGAAGGAGGCTTTCCTTTTTTCATTTGGAAGAAATTAATAACACCTGTCTTACAGAGCCAGTTCTGTGTTGTATGTGGGTCAGAATGACACACTGAGAATACTGTTTCTATTGATTTAACCAAACAAGTGAGCATTACTTTGCTAGGGTTTCTTTCATCTTAGGAGTGTTAGGATTTCTTTTTCGTTGTCTAGTTCTTCCTCTCGCTGGTGCGGAGCGAGTTCTAATCATCTCGTGGATCAGTTAGTCTGTGTCACCCAGAGCTCTGGGGTGGCTTGCAATAAAGGGTCACGTTCTTCATTCACAAGCTCACCAAAGCTTTCAGAGGTGAACAGAGTATTTATACCTTTTACAGTATTTATGGGTGGGAGTCATAAAACTATATAACCCTTGTATGTATGACCCAAGGTGTGAGACCAGTCTTACCCAACGTATGATCCCTGAGCTCTAAAGTTAAAAGAACAGCTGGATAAACAAAACACAACGTAGATGCAAGGAGCTGATTGCTAAAAGAAATGCTTCTTAACCATTTGGTGACAGTTTCCCACAGGAAGAGGAACAACATACAATAACTTGGGAATTTGGATACAATACTTATAAGAACACTTTTATGCTTTTCCATAGGGAAACAAATATGAATACATAGTTAAAGGATATCAAACTCAAAAATAGAAATTACTGCAACTCTGAAAACCTCTTTCAACCCCCTCTTTGATACCAGATTAATATGGTATCACACTTCTTCCTCAGTCCCCTTTTAACGTCGTCATAATCAAGAGAACGTCGTCACTGATGAGATCTAAGTCGTACTGGATAATAATTGGTGGTATTATTTCTTTTTAGTATTATTCATACAATGTTCACTAGTACACATCTTAGAAACCATATTCAGTACAGTAGCGGCATTATGCTTTCTGGGGATTAAGAAAATTATCTCAGAGGCAGAAAGTAAGAATTGACAAATGTAACACAAGCTCTTCGTATGATGTCTGGCGGTCCGTTTAGCGAATTTCCAGAAGGTGTTGTTGGAAGGTGTTGTTAAGAGGTGAAGAAGCGTGACGAGGTGAAGAAGCGTGTGCAGGCAGGCTGGAATGGTTGGAGAAAAGTGTCTGGTGTGATGTGCGATAGGAGAGTGTCAGCAAGAATGAAAGGAAAAGTGTACAAGACGGTGTTGAGTCCAGCGATGTTGTATGGCCTAGAAACAGTGGCGCTGAGGAAAAGGCAGGAGGCAGAGCGGGAGGTAGCAGAGATGAAAATGTTGAGGTTCTCTCTGGAAGTAACGAGGATGGATAGGATCAGGAATGAGTACATCAGAGGGACAGCACATGTAAGATGTTTTGGAGACAAAGTCAGAGAGGCTAGATTGAGATGGTTTGGACATGTACAGAGGAGGGATAGTGAGTATATTGGCAGTAGGATGCTGAGGTTGGAACTACCAGGCAGAAGGCCTAGAGGAAGACCAAATAAGAGATTTATGGATGTGGGGAAGGAAGACATGAAGGTCATTGGAGTAAGAGAAGAAGATGCAGAGGACAGAGCGAGATGGAGGCGGATGGTTTGCTATGGCGACCCCTGAAGGGAACGGCCGAAAGGAAAAGAAGAAGAAGAAGAGTTGTCGGAAGGTGTGGTCGTGCAGGTGTGCTTGTGAGGGTAATCCTCTTGTCATCAGCAGGGTTCCAAGGATGGAAAGGAAGGGGAAGAACCTCATGCTATCTGCTGGTTGATCGTCAGTGTTTCGGTGGAGAGAGGAAAAGAGGAGGGTGTCAAACCACGTCTTCACTGTCAGGGCCTTAGGAAAAACGCTTAAGAGATACACACTGAAAAGAGACATAAACATAATTAATAACACAAACAAAGGGGGCCGGGGGCCGTCATGATGGGGCCGGCTTCAATCTTGTTGCGTGGATCCACCGTGGAAAGAGATCAGTTAGAACAGCTGTTCGGGTGATGGCAATTATCTCCACAGGTTCGCTATATTTAGGTTCACCCAGTTGTCCAGATCGGTTAAATATTTTTACTAGCACTCTATCCCCCTGTTTGTAGCAATGTGTATGTGCGCTAGGGAGAGGGACTGTGGATGCATTAACTCTGGACCATAATTCATGCAATTTAGCAACAAATGCTGCGGAGTGTTTGTCCATGTGAACCCTAAGATCTGAGGTACCCAAAGCTGCCATTCCTTTCCGCCAAGGGAGTGGGAAAGGTCACCCAAATATGATCTCATATAGTGACAGGTGCAAATCTTTTCGGGGGGTCATTCTCATTCCAGCCAACACCACGGGGAGGAGGTCAACCCAGTTTTTACGGCTAATGCTTTGCATAGCCTGTCTGAGTGCGGTTGGTACGTTCAACGATCCCAGAAGTTTGTGGATGGTACGGAATGTGAAATCGCCAATTAAGGTGTAAATACGTATTGTGTGATCCTTGAAGTAAATAGAGTGCTCAATGTTCAGAAGTGGAGTCAGACAGAAGAGGGGGAAGAATGCATGTAGAGGCAGCCTGTTTGGCAATTCAGTCGGCCAAAGAGTTACCCCGAGACTCGTGATCGTCCCACAAGGAATGTGCCTTGGTTTTAACTAAAGCAAAAGTACAAGGAAAATGGAAGGGCGTGTGACTCAACAATGGTGTTTGGTAAAGAGCACACCCAGTACCCACAGAGGAACACACTGTCCTGAGGTTTAGAGCACGAGCCGTCAACAAACAGCTCATCTCCAAGTCCCAGGGTGCTTGCGGAGAGATCAGGTCGGATACTAGTTGAGTGAACGATTTCTGCGATGCAGTCGTGTGTGTCATCATAAATAGTGTCATCCTGAGAACTAATGAGATGAACTAGAGCATGACCAAGAGTATCAAAAGAAGAAATCGAACAAATAGAGAGATTCTCTGTGGCTAGGAGAATGTTCTCATAACCAGAACAACAATGTGCGTCATATGTTGTGTTTATAAACTTTGCAGGACGTGAGTTACCTGATGTGAAGAATGTAAGACGAGAGGATAGGAAAGCACGAGTTTTTTCAGCGTCTTGAGCCATCACAGCACAGGCGACAACTGCACGTAGACAAGCAGGCAAACCCTGAGCCACAGTATCTAAAGTTTTGGAAAGGAAAGCACAGGGCCGCATACCTCCCCCATGCTCCTGAGCCAACACAGCGGTAGCCACAGAGCGGTGTTCACAAGCGTAGAGGTGGAAGGTTTTCGTGTGGTCAGGAAGACCCATGGCTGGCGCAGAACACAGTGCACAGCGCAGCGCATGATAAGCGGTCAGCATGTCAGGAGTCCATATTAACGGTTGTTGTGGGGGGTCTGTATGTGAGAAAGCAGACCTGAGACATTTATCATAAAAAGAGCAGTTCAGGAATCCATTGGCGGCAATAGTTAATGAGTTCCAGAAACGTCATCAATACAGCCTCGTGGTGGGACACTTTGTGTCCAGTATATTCTGGTTTCTGTCCTTGGGGAAAGTCTTAGTACCCAACGAGAGTTCAAAGTCCAGGTATTTCACTTTGTACTTTCATAACTGTAACTTGGTCTTGAACTTTTGTTGTGGTTGGGATTCAGTCCAACCCACCAAATTATCTAACCAAGGTGTTGTGAAAAACATCAGATTACAGCGATTAATCCCTTTGGGTTTCTTCTGGATCAGGTTTGGGTAGTTTTGGTGACCCACAAATATGTCCTATGGTGACACAGATTAACTATCCCGAGGAATACATAAATTATTTATAAAGCACGCGCTCTTCCCGTGGAAACACACACGAAGATAACAATAAATTTCTTCCTGCGACAACCTTCACGAGAATAATACTAGAGTTCTTCTCGTGACAACCTTCACAAGGATAATACTGCATTTCTTCTCGTGACAACCTTCACGAGGATAATACTACATTTAACGGGTTTGTTGATACTGCCAACCAGTAAAGAAAAAAGAAAAATAATTCCTGACCTGATCAGGAGTATCCCGGACGAGCCCCCAAGACTGTTGGGATTTCTTTTCGTTGTCTAGTTCTTTCTGTCGCTGGTTAAATAGTTAAATCTTTTTACTTGTTATTGTTAATGGTTAAATATTTTTACTAGCACTCTGTCCCCCTGTTTGTAGCAATGTGTAGGTGTGCTAGGGAGAGGGACGATGGATGCATTAACTCTGGACCATAATTCATGCAATTTAGCAATGAATGCTGCGGCGTGTTTGTCCATGTGAACCCTAAGATCTGAGGTACCCAAAGCTGCCATTCCTTTCCGCCAAGGGAGTGGGAAAGGTCACCCAAATATGATCTCATGTAGTGACAGGTGCAAATCTTTTCGGGGCGTCATTCTCATTCCAGCCAACACCGCGCAGAGAAGGTCAACCCAGTTTTTACAGCTAATGCTTTGCATAGCCTGTCTGAGTGCGGTTGGTACGTTCAATGATCCCAGAAGTTTGTGGATGGTACGGAATGTGAAATCGCCAATTAAGGTGTAAATACGTCTTGTGTGATCCTTGAAGTAAATAGAGTGCTCAATGTTCAGAAGTGGAGTCAGACAGAATAGGGGGAAGATGCATGTAGAGGCAGCCTGTTTGGCAATTCAGTCGGCCAAAGAGTTACCCCGAGACTTGTGATCGTTCCACAAGGAATGTGCCTTGGTTTTAACTATAGCAAGAGTACAAGGAAAATGGAAGGGCGTGTGACTCAACAATGGTGTTTGGTAAAGAGCACACCCAGTAGCCACAGAGGAACACACTGTCCTGAGGTTTAGAGCACGAGCCGTCAGCAAACCGTTCATCTCCAAGTCCCAGGGTGCTTGCGGAGAGATCAGGTCGGATACTAGTTGAGTGAACGATTTCTGAGATGCAATCGTGTGTGTCATCATAAATAGTGTCATCCTGAGAACTAATGAGATGCACTAGAGCATGACCAACACCACATCACAGCACAGGCAACAACTGCACGTAGACAAGCAGGCAAACCCTGAGCCACAGTATCTAAAGTTTTGGAAAGGAAAGCACAGGGCTGCATACCTCCCCCATGCTCCTGAGCCAACACAGCGGTAGCCACAGAGCGGTGTTCACAAGCGTAGAGGTGGAAGGTTTTCGTGTGGTCAGGAAGACCCATGGCTGGCGCAGAACACAGTGCACGGCGCAGGGAATGATAAGCAGTCAGCATGTCAGGAGTCCCAGCTGTTGTGGGGGGTCTGTATGTGAGAAAGCAGACCTGAGACATTTATCATAAAAAGAGCAGTTCAGGAATCCATTGGCGCCAGTAGTTAATAAGTCCCAGAAACACCATCAATGCATGCTTCGTGGCGGGATGCTTTGTGTCCAATATAATCTGGTTTCTGTCCTTGGGGATAGTCTTAGTACCCAACGAGAGTTCAAAGTCCAGGTATTTCACTTTGTACTTTCAAAACTGCAACTTGGTCTTGATACCTTGAAGCCAAGTTCAGCCAGGTGCTTGAGGAGGACCAGGGAAACAAACATGAATACATAGTTAAAGGATATCAAACACAAAAATAGGAATTACTGCAACTCTGAAAACCTCTGCGGGGCAGTGGTGGTCTAGTGGTATAAGGCGCTGGATCGCTGATCCAAAGGTTGGGGGTTCGAGTCCCACTCTCCACAAGGTTGTCACTGTCCCCCCCAGTGCAGCTAACTGGGTTATCAAAGGCTGGCCATGTCTATGGTGTGAGGCATATAAAAGAACCATTGCTGACTTTCATAAAGAGTAGGCTGCAAAGCCGTCAGCGTGTTTCCGCCCTGCGATGGCCTGGCGAGCTGTCCAGGGTGTACTCTGCCCTTGCCCTGAGTTGGCTGGGATTGGCACCAGCCTTCCCGCAACCCGAATTAGGATGAAGCAGTTACAGAAAATGAACTGAACTGAAAACCTCTTTCAGGAGTCTGCTGGCAGCCCTGGGATACAAGCATGCTATCTTGTCCTGACTTTCGGATCTGACTTCATATATGTATTTGTGCGTTGCTTTTTTTTTTATTGTTACCCTAAAAACAATATGGGAAATGTGTGTGTGTGTGTGTGTATATATATATATATATATATATATATATATATATATATATATATATATATATATATATAATTGCACCACTGTATGAGTTTTCCCAGTTTTTCAGAAGTATAAATTAATACTTTTTAAAAACAATTAGTAAAGTTGTGAAAATTCAAGACTTGCTAAATTTTGAGATGTCATGCTGAGAGAGCATATGAAAAATTTTTTTTTTTAATCTATAATTTCGTAGTATGCTGTACTACTGTGTGTGTGTGTGTGTGTGTGTGTGTGTGTGTGTGTGAGTGAGTGAGTGTGTGTGTGTGTGTGTGTGTGTGTGTGTGTGAATAAAACAGTTTTATTTGGAAGACGTGTAAATGACAGCCCTTATTTACTGTACAGTACAAGTTCCTTGTCCACTCCGCCTTTTATGGTCATATGAACAGGAAAAAGAGGGCGCATCTGAAGCAAAACGTCATCATTATGCACCTTGGAATGGAATTCAGGAAGTAACAACTTCCCACCTATATTCATATAATCCCGCCTTCTACCTATCCATTGGCCAATCGTATTAAGTTTGTGTTTATGATTGGTTGCCGGTTAACTTGCTCCAGATTTGCAGCCAATTCTGGCACAAAACATCGTTTTTGTAAGAATACGGGTAGGAAAAAAAGCAAGCATCACAGAATGCTCCAGAAGATCGACAACATAGAGGATTGTTGAGTTAAGTTATAATAACATAAAGTGGGTTTTATTTAAGTAGTTGAAATTAGGCTGACTGTGGGAGACTGCTGAATCGAAATCCGTGTAAACCAGTAGTAATACAGATAAAGGTAAGGTTAGAACAGATTATAAACGGTTGAATGAGCCGTTATTTGCAAGTGGCAGTGTATAAACTGAAAAGTGCTTATTATGACATTGCTTTGTATGACAGTACAGTATTTAACAATTTTGTATTAAAATGTGCAATGGGGGAAAAAAGGCACAGCCAGACTTTTAAATACACCCAGAGAAAGAGTATTTATCAAACTTTACTACTCTTGAATGTAAAACTTGTGTATCATGAGAGAAACGGATGCAAAAGAATAGCCATAGTTTATCTGTCTGTGACTGCAGGTACACTGAGCACTGTGCTACCTACACCAGCTATTTCGTACAAAACTAATTTGCCAGTCAATCTTCTGCCCTGATTTTCTTGTTACAGATGACTCAAGACTCCTTAGCACTGAAAGAAGAGGGGAACAATCTGTTTAAAACTGGTGATGTTCAGGGGGCTCTGAGCTGCTACACTAAAGCACTGAAGCTGAGTGAGAGCGAATGTGAGAAAGCTGTGCTGTACAGAAATCGATGTGCCTGTTACCTCAAACTAAACGACTACAACAAAGCCAAGTCAGATGCCAGCAAAGGTAGTGCTGTCTACAGGCAAAAGGTCATAGAGCCACACTAGCGAGTGGCATCCTTTCTGAATGACAACTTATTACTCTTAATTTCTACAGAAACAAGTGTGTCCTTAATGTAGCCTCTGATACTGCAACACAATTTTACTACAGAAGGTCTTATTATGTTGCACACTACACAATGATCATTTTCAGTTCATTTTCTGTAACCGTTTAATCCTAATTAGGGTCACGGGGACGCTGTTGCCAATCCCAGCCAACTCCGGGTGAGGGCAGAGTACACCCTGGACAGCTCTCCAGGCCATCGCAGGGCGGAAACACTCTGACTGCTTTGCAGCCTATTCTTGTCGAAAGTCAGCAATGGTTCTATTACATGAACCTCACACCATATACAGTGAGAGACATGGCCGGCCTTTGATTACTCAGTTAGCTGCACTGGGGGGGACAGTGACAACCTGTTGAGAGTGGGATGTGAACACGCAACCTTAGGATCAGTGATCCAGCGCCCTATACCACTAGGACACCACTGTCCCACTACACAATAATCATACTTTAGTCAGTTGTAGCTACACTTACTTATTTTGTTCCAATGCTTTATTAAGTAATAACCACCCACTAGGTCTCTCACTTCCCATTCTGCACCTTTGACACTTTGGCCCACTTTCTGTTGCACTCTTACCTGTATGGAGCAACTGTGTGCACACAATTTCCCATGGAATGAATAAAGTGTTCTGATTCTGAATATATTTTTATACCTCAGAGGGTTGTAAGCCCAGCGTACAATCTCTCACTCATTACAGACCATGTGTCAGTAACCCATGACCACAATTTATAATTAATAAAGGATGGCAAAATGCAAATGCAACACACCAGTCAACTCAGTAATACAAGCATGATGTACTGCATGTAAACTTTAGATCAGTTGAATCACTTTACACTGTATTTTTACTTTTAAATATATTACATCCCCCAGTGCAGCTAACTGGCTAACTGGGTTATCAAAGGCCGGCCATATCTCTCACTGTATATGGTGCGAAGCATGTAAAATAACCATTGCTGACTTTCGACGAGAGTAGACTGCAAAGCCGTCTGCGTGTTTCCGCCCTGCAATGGCCTAGCAAGCTGTCCAGGGTATACTGTGCCCTTGCCCGGAGTCAGCTGGGATGGGCGCCAGCTTCCCTTGATCCCAATATGGATTAAGCGGTTACAGAAAAAGAATGAATGGTTGAATGAAATATGTTTCACATAAGTAATGTAGTCACTAAAGCAACATACAAGCAAAGTCAATAGATAATCACAGATTGACTTCAAAACATATTTAGAAAGCATATGGTTATAATATATTAATACAGTATATTTAAAAAAACAGTGTGTGAGATCCTAGTTCTGAAAGCAGTGAGCCTAAACAAGAAATGTGTTTTTGACCAGCACTTGACACAGACCCAGGTGATGTGAAGGCCCGGTTCCGGCGTGCACAGGCATTGCATAAACTCGGACAGCTGGATCAAGCCTTCCTTGATTCAAAGAAATGTGCACAGCTGGAGCCCAAGAATAAAGCATTTCAAGAGTTGCTAAGGCAACTTGGTGCTGAGATACAACAGAAGGTGAGATCATTTACATTCATACTTCATGTACTGGATATATAGATCTATAGATATTACACACTGATGAGCCGTAACGTATAAGAACTTCGTGACCACTTACAAATGAAATAAATAATTCTTATTAGTACGTACTACTCAAGCAGCTTGATTGATTGTTCCTTTATCATCTTCTTCTTCTTCTTTTCCTTTCGGCTTTTCCCTTCAGGGGTCGCCACAATAAACCATCCGCCTCCATCTCACCCTATCCTCTGTATCTTCTTCTCTGACTCCAAATACCTTCATGTTCTCCTTCACCACATCCATAAATCTTCTCTTTGGTCTTCCTCTCGGCCTTCTGTCTGGTAGTTCCAACCTCAGCATCTTACTACCAATATACTCACAATCCCTCCTCTGTACATGTCCAAACCATCTCAATCTAGCCTTTCTGACTTTGTCTCCAAAACCTCTAATATATGCTGTCCCTCTGATGTACTCATTCCTGATCCTATCCATCCTCGTTACTCCCAAAGAGAACCTCAACATTTTCATCTCTGCTACCTCCAGCTCTGCCTCCTGTCTTTTTCCCAGGGCCACTGTTTCTAAACCATACTCATCACTGTCTTGTACAATTTTCCTTTCATTCTCGTCAATACCTTCCTATCACACATCACACTGGATACTTTTCTCCAACCATTTCAACCTGCCTGCACACGCTTCTTCACCTCTTTTGCACACTGTCCATTGCTCTGGATTGTTGAGCCTAAGTACTTAAAATCCTCCACCTTCTTTATCTCTGCTCCCTGTAACCTCACCGTTCCTCTTGGGTCCTTGTCGTTCACACACATGTACTCTGTTTTACTGAGGCTAACCTTCATTGCTCTTCTTTCCAGGGCATACCTCCACCTCTCTAGATTTTCCAGCATTTGTTCTCTGCTCTCACTACAGATCATAATGTCATCTGCAAAGTTCATAGTCCATGGGCAATCTTGTCTAATCTCGTCTGTCAGCCTGTCCATCACCATAGCAAACAAGATGGGGCTCAGAGCTGACCATTGATGCTGTCCCTCCGCCACCTTGAATTCTTCTGTCACACCGACAGCACACCTCACCACTGTCTTACATCTCTCATACATGTCCTGCACCACTCTAACATACTTCTCTGCCACTCCAGACTTCTTTATGCAATACCACAGTTCCTCTCTCGGCACTCTGTCATACACTTTCTCCAGATCCACAAAGGCACAATGCAGCTCCTTCAGACCTTCTCTGTACGTCTCTATTAACACCCTCAAACAAACACTGCATTTGTCGTGCTCTTTCTTGGCATGAAACCAAACTGTTGTTCACAAATGCTGACCTCTGCCCTTAGTCTAGCTTCCACTATTCTTTCCCATAACTTAATCGTATGGCTCATCAACTTTATCCCTCTGTCGTTGCCACAACCCTGCACATCTCCCTTGTTCTTAAAAATGGGCACCAGCACACTTCTCCTCCATTCCTCCGGCATCCTCTAACTCTCTAAGAGCTTGTTGAATGTTCTTGTCAGAAAATTTATTGCTACCTCTTCTAGACACTTCCATACCTCCATCGGTATGTCATCAGGACCAACTGCCTTTCCAATCTTCATCCTCTTCAATGCCCTCATCACTTCACCCTTACTAATTTTTGCTACTTCCTGGTCCTCAACAGTCACCTGTTCTACTCTTTTTTCTCTCTCATTTTCCTCATTCATCAGCTCTTCAAAGTACTCTTTCCATTTTTCCATCACACTTCTGTCATCAGTCAACACATTTCCCACTCTGTCCTTAACCACTCTAACGTGCTGCATGTCCTTCCCATCTCTATTTCTCTGCTGTGCCAACCTGTACAAATCATTTTCTCTCTCCTTACTGTCCAACCTAGCATATAAGTCATCATATGCCCTCTGTTTGGCCTTTGACAACACTACCTTTGCCTTACGCTGTGTCTCCTTGTACTCCTGTTTACTTTCTTCGGTCCTCTCTATGCCCCAATTCTTCTTAGCTAACCTCTTCTTTTGTACACACTTCTGCACTTCCTCATTCCACCACCAAGTCTCCTTATCTACTTTTCTTCCAGAGGACACGCCAAGTACTCTCCTACCTGTCTCCCTGATCATGTTAGCTGTAGTTGTCCAGTCATCTGGAAGCACTTCCTGACCACCCAAAACCTGTTTCAACTCCTCCTTGAAGACAACACGACACTCTTCCTTTTTCAATTTCCACCACTTTGTCTTCTGCTCTGCCTTTGCTTTCTTCACCTTTCTTCCCATCAGTATCATCCTGCACACCACCATCCTATGCTGTTTGGCAACACTCTCACCCACTACTACTTTGCAGTCACTGACTTCCTTCAAATTACACCGCCTACACAAGATGTAGTCTACCTGTGTGCTCCTACCTCCACTTTTATAAGTCACCCTATGCTCCTCTCTCTTCTGGAAGAAAGTATTCACCACAGCCATTTCCATCCTTTTTGCAAAATCGATCAACATCTGTCCTTCTGTGTTCCTGTCCTGGTTACCAACTTGCCCATCACTTCCTCGTCCCCTCTGTTGCCTGCACCAACATGTCTGTTGAGGTCTGCGCCAATGACCACTCTTTCACTTTTGGGGGTACTCTGCATCACTTCATCTAACTCACTCCAGAATCTCTCCTTCTCTTCTAGCTCACATCCTGCCTGCCTGTGGGGCATAAGCACTAACATTGAACATCACACCTTCAATTTCTAACTTGAGACTCATCACTCTGTCTGGCACTTGTTTCACTTCTAGAACGTTCCTGACGAACTCCTCCTTCAAGATGACTCCTACTCCATTTCTCTTCCCATCCATACCATGAAAAAACAGCTTAAACCCTGCTCCTAAGCTTTTAGCATTGCTACTTTTTCACTCGGTCTCCTGAACACACAGTATGTCCATTTTCATACTTTGTGTATGAATATTCACTAACATTTCTACCTCAACCTACCTCATCAGATAAAGGGAAGTTTTCCTATTCTTGGGTGGATTTGAATGTTGGCAAATTGTGTCTATAAACAGATACTGCAGTCAGTAATTATACTGAACTGCCACTTGTATAATAGTCAAAGACAAGCTTTTGGGTGATGCTAGCTGCAGATATGGACTTCAGCTTTCCTGTGTAATATGGCTGTAAAGACTGATATCAGTATCTATTTCTTGGGTCAAATACTACCTCAGGGTTTTCAGCTAAACCCCATTAGCGACAAATTTTTACACCAGAATTATTCTTCGTCAAGTTTATTTATCTTCAAAAGTCCTACTGTTTTGTTTTTAGTGATCAGAATCATATTAAACTTGTTCTTGCGGACAATAGATAGAATTCCATGGAGCCTGATTTTGGATTTACAAACTAGACACAGAATTATGATATCATAACATCTCATCATTAGTCAAGCTGCTACATGAAGTGTGGACAGAATCTAACCAAATTTGGCAAAATTATACTATGTGATAATGCGAGCAATTTTGCTTGGCCACTTTTTTTTTTCCAGTTTTTGACCCGGGTATAGAGTCATGACAGTATGAGAATTTCAAAGTCCTACTCTCTTCTTATTACTGAGGGGCAGTGGTGGTCTAGTGGTAGAGGGCGCTGGATCGCTGATCCAAAGGTTGGGGGTTCAAGTCCCACTCTCTACAAGTTTGTCACTGTCCCCCCCAGTGCAGCTAACTGGGTTATCAAAGGCAGGCCATGTCTCTCACTGTCTATGGTGTGAGGCATGTAAAAGAACCATTGCTGACTTTTGTAAAGAGTAGGCTGCAAAGTCATCAACGTGTTTCTGTCCCTTGCTAAAAGGGTTGTGACAGGAAGGGCATCCGACATAAAAACCTCTTCCAAATCAAACGTGTGAATCAGATGATTCACTGTGGCGACTCCCGAGTAAAAGGGAAAAAGCCGAAAGGAAGACACTCTTTTCTTATTACTGACTAGAATTGCAGAAAACTTTACAGGGTTATGCTAGAAGACCCAATGAACTTTTTTTTTGTTTTGTTTTGATTTTCAAACTTAAAACTGAATTTTTTGCATTACAAGTTATATGGCTGGATACAAAACTGTGCTTTTTTTTTAAAAAACCTTGGCGACAAATTTAGTGTTCTTTCCAGTACATTAGTGATTGTCTCAAACTGGCTACAGCAAAACAACCTCTGGTTTGCATGTTGAGCACAATAGCTGCTGTCCATGCCCCCAATTAATGACTAATAACTAATCACCACTTTAGATAGCCTTTACATTCAGCAAATGTATATTTTATAGCCTTTCTTCATATAAAAGTAATATGTAAATTATATAATAGGGCTAATATTATGTAGTACAATATTTTCTAAGTAATAAAAGTAAGTAAATATTTTCCTTTAAGATTCTTGCGTAGATTTGTGGACTCGTATCTATTAAAACAATGAGGGTGACAGCACTGTGGCATTTTGAACAGTGCCAACACTGTTTATCTGCTTTACATTCCTCCAGGCTGTGCAGCTCTCTTCCACAGACTCCCGCGTGCAGCAGATGTTCAAACTCCTCTTGGATAACTCTGCACTGGCCTCAGACAGACAGAAGGTTCTTGAATCTCAATTAATATTTCTCACTCATATATCATTCATCAGGCAGTTTGACCATAGCTTGACTTTAGTGTTGCAACATTCTTTGTTTTGCACAGGCTGCTCAGAATCTGGTGGTGATCTCACGTGAAGATGCTGGAGCAGAGCAAATCTTTAGGAACGATGGTGTGAAGCTTCTCCAGAAACTGCTGGAATCTGAGCAGGAGGACATTGTTCTCTCAGCACTCAGGACTCTGGTTGGCTTGTGCACGGGACATCAGTCCAGGGTGAGGTACTTGGTAAAACTTTTCAGAGCTGATTGTTTTGCTTTACTATATTCAAATTTATGTACAACACAAATAAGATAGAGACAAATACCTAAGTTTTTTTATATACATGTCTCTCTTTGTTTACAGACAATGGCCATTGTGAATGAAATAGGCATGGATAGGCTGTGTAGTGTTATGGGTTCTGCTATTTCAGCTGTGTCTCTGTCAGCCTGTCACCTACTTCAGGTCATGTTTGAGGCTCTCACCCAGGGTATGAATAAGGAAGTCAGAGGGAAAGATGAGGCTTTACTACCAGGTGAGAGTTTTAACATGAACAATAGATATCCACAGTAGGACCGATTTGGCAAGTACGGTGGTGGGGTGGGGAGTTGCACCAAGTAGTGGTGATGTCATGAAACCGATCAATCAAGGATAAAGTTCAGTGTAGCACCAGTCTCTGTGGCTAGGTATAAAAACCCTACATTGTCAAATTTGTAAACTACTACAAAGAGATCAGTTGAAATACATTTTCTCAAAGCTAATAAATACTTACGTGTGGATATATATTTGTTACACACTTTCAGAAAGTGCCTAAGTTTTCTGCTGATAATATGTTGATGCCATATTACATTAGAGAGAGCCTTTTTTTAAACTACATTTCCATTTCTTGTTTTAGTGGTGGACCGCTGAATGAAATTTTGAAAAGTCTTTTTATGTCAGTTATTAAGAAATATTAGGAAGAGGTTCATACATTCCAGAATTTAAAATCTGGAGTTTACACCATATTGTAGACACACATTGATGTGGATGATCTCTGTATGATAATAATAATAATAATAATGAGTAATGGACATCTACAGGTAAAGATTTTGAATATGCAGTTTCCCTGCTCCAAAGGGAAACAAATTATCAGCTCCAAAAAAGCATGTTTTGCAATTCTGTGCTTGGCCCAGGTTTTTATTTATTTTGAAATATAAAACGGATTTCCACCTTATGTTTTTTGCATTGTTTATTTTACAGTATCATCAGTAATAAGTGGTATTTGAGTGAGTGCTTTTATAGAAATGTTTTTTAATCTGCTTCTGTGAGACAGAGCCATCCCATGAGCTGCACTCCATGCTGCGCCATCTTATTGACATGCTGCCTGCATCAAATGTGTCTGAACCTGGACGTGACAGTGCTATCAACCTCTTGGTGAAACAGGTGCCCCGAAAATCTCAGAAAGACCCAGACAACTCCCTCAGCCTGTGGGTCATTGATCAAGGTTAGGAGGCACACAACATCTGGTTTACATTTAGCCAACCTGAGCATGGTGTCTGCAGATTGGTTCAGTATTAGTATTTATTAGACTCAATAACATATGCTTGGATGTTCTGCTGAGTATGATTCAGGAGATTCATTTGCATCTAGTACCAATTTGTTTTCCCCACAGGCTTGAAAAAGATTCTGGAAGTGGCAGGGACAGTTCCTCAGGTAACAGATGGGCCACCTCTCACTGACAGTACGCCTATGAACTGCTCTGTCCTGCTTAATAAATTGTATGATGATTTGAAGAGTGACAAAGAGAGAGAGAACTTCAGCAAGTTGTGTGAGGAGTATATCCAGTAAGTATGTCCATTAAGGTGTGCGTTTTTCTGTTAAAGGAAGAGACTGCCTATATATAATATAATACAGTGGTACCTTGACTTACAAATTTAATCTGTTCTGAGTGCAAGCTCGTAAGCCAAAAAGTTTGCTAGATGGAACAATTATTCCCATAGGAAATAACAGAAAACCAATTAATCCGTTCCAACCACTCCCAACTCATATATAACCTGCCACGAACACGTATATCTGACCGAATATATTAAAGATGAATATGTAAAAATAGTAAATATTTCACAATAATACATGTACATTAACACTAACAATAAATAATAATAAAACAAGAATAAACCTTAAAGTCAACTAACCCTTCCGATCATCGACTGCAGCGAAGATGTCAAGTGGACAGGCGTGAGGTGGTGCATAACAGAGGAGGAGAAGGAGAATTATGTGCATGCTACAAATGCCAGCGGGAAGGGCTTGTGGTGAGCTCCCACAAGCTGAGTACTTCTCAAATAGTGCCCCGCCCCAGGTCAAGGTACCACTGTATCTTCTTTTACTTTCGGCTACTCCCTTCAGGGGTTGCCACAGCAAATCATCCGCCTCCATCTCACCCTGTCCTCTGCATCTTCTTTTCTGACTCCAACGACCTTCATGTCTTCCTTCACCACATCCATAAATCTCTTCTTTGGTCTTCCTCGAGGCCTTCTGCCTGGTAGTTCCAACCTCAGCATCCTACTGCCAATATACTCACTATCCCTCCTCTGTACATGTCCAAACCATCTCAATCTAGCCTCTCTGACTTTGTCTCCAAAACATCTTACATGGGCTGTCCCTCTGATATACTCATTTCTGATCCTATCCATCCTCGTTACTCCCAGAGAGAACCTCAACATTTTCATCTCCGCTACCTCCAGCTCTGCCTCCTGCCTTTTCCTCAGCGCCACTGTTTCTAAACCATACAACATCGCTGGCCTCACCACCGTCTTGTACAGTTTTTCCTTCATTCTTGCTGACACTCTCCTATCGCACATCACACCGGACACTTTTCTCCAACCATTCCAGCCTGTCTGCACACGCTTCTTCACCTCTTTTCCACACTCTCCAATGCTCTGGATTGTTGAGCCTAAGTACTTAAAATCCTCCACCTTCCTTATCTCTGCTCCCTGTAACATCACCGTTCCTCCTGGGTCCTTCTCATTCACACACATGTATTCTGATTTTCTGAAGCTAACCTTCATTCCTCTCCTTTCCAGGGCATACCTCCACCTCTCTAGATTTTCCTGCACTTGTTCTCTGCTCTCACTACAGATCACAATGTCATCTGCAAACATCATAGTCCATGGAGATTCTTGTCTCACCTCGTCTGTCAGCCTGTCCATCACCATAGCAAACAAGAAGGGGCTCAGAGCTGACCCTTGATGCAGTCCCACCTCCACCTTGAATTGCCGGTCACACCGACAGCACACCTCACCACTGTCTTACATCTCTCATACATGTCCTGCACCACTCTAACATACTTCTCTGCCACTCCAGACTTCCTCATGCAATACCACAGTTCTTCTCTTGGCACCCTGTCATGTGCTTTTTCCAGATCCACAAAGGCACAATGTAGCTCCCTCTGACCTTCTCTGTACTTCTCCATTAACATCCTCAAAGCAAACATTGCATCTGTGGTGCTCTTTCTTGGCATGAAACCAAACTGTTGTTCACAAATGCTGACCTCTGCCCTTAGTCTAGCTTCCACTATTCTTTCCCATAACTTCATCGTATGGCTCATCAACTTTATCCCTCTGTAGTTGCCGCAACTCTGCACGTCTCCCTTGTTCTTAAAAATGGGTACAAGCACACTTATCTTCCACTCCTCCGGCATCTGCTCACTCTCTAGGACCTTGTTGAATGTTCTTGTCAGAAAATCTACTGCTACCTCTCCTAGACACTTCCATACCTCCACAGGTATGTCATCAGGACCAACTGCCTTTCCATTCTTCATCCTCTTCAATGCCCTTCTCACTTCACCCTTACTGATCTTTGCTACATCCTGCTCCTCAATGGTCGCCTCCTCTACTCTTTTTTTCTCTCTCATTTTCCTCATTCATCAGCTCTTCAAAGTACTCTTTCCATCTTCCCAGCACACTTCTGTCATCAGTCAATACATTTCCTTCTCTGTCCTTTATCAATCTAACTAGCTGCACGTCCTTCCCATCGCTATTTCTCTGCAGTGCCAACCTGTATAGATCATTTTCTCACTCTTTACTGTCCAACCTATCATACAAGTCATCATACGCCCTCTGTTTGGCCTTAGCCACTGCTACTTTCGCCTTATGCTGTGTCTCCCTGTACTCCTGTTTACTCGCTTCGGTCCTCTCAATGTCCCACTTCTTCTTAGCTAACCTCTTCCTTTGTACACACTCCTGCACTTCCTCATTCCACCACCAAGTCTCCTTATCTACTTTCCTTCCAGAGGACACACCAAGTACTCTCCTACCTGTGTCCCTGATCACATTTGCTGTGGTTGTCCAGTCATTTGGAAGCACTTCCTGGCCACCGAAAGCCTGTTTCAACTCCTCTTTGAAGACAACACGACACTCTTCCTTTTTCAATTTCCACCACTTTGTCTTCTGCTCTGCCTTTGCCTTTTTCACCTTCCTCACAATCAGCGTCATCCTGCATACCACCATCCTATGCTGTTTGGCAACACTCTCGCCCACTACTACTTTGCAGTCACTGACTTCCTTCAAATTACATCGCCTACACAAGATGTAGTCTACCTGTGTGCTCCTACCTCCACTTTTATAAGTCACCCTATGCTCCTGTTTCTTCTGGGAGAAAGTATTCACCACAGCCATTTCCATCCTTTTTGCAAAATCTACCAACATCTGTCCTTCTGCGTTCCTGTCCTGGATACCAAACCTGCCCATTACTTCCTCGTCCCCTCTGTTGCCTGCACCAACATGTCCGTTGAAGTCTGCACCAATGACCACTCTTTCACCTCTGGGGGTACTCTGCATCACTTCATCTAACTCACTCCAGAATCTCTCCTTCTCTTCTAGCTCACATCCTGCCTGTAGGGCATAAGCACTAACAACATTGAGCATTACACCTTCAATTTCTAACTTGAGACTCATCACTCTGTCTGACACTCTTTTCACCTCTAGAACATTCCTGACAAACCCCTCCTTCAAGATGACTCCTACTCCATTTCTCTTCCCATCCACACCGTGATAAAATAGCTTAAACCCTGCTCCTAAGCTTTTAGCTTTGCTACCTTTCCACCTGGTCTCCTGAACACACAGTATGTCCACCTTCCTCCTCTGCATCATGTCAGCCAGCTCTCTACCTTTTCTGTGCATAGTTCCAACATTCAAAGTCCCCACTCTCAGTCCTAGGCTCATGCCTTTCCTCTTCTCTCTCTGCCTACGGACACGCCTCCCACCTCTCCTTCTTCGACGTCTTCGACCAACAGTAGTCCAATTTCCATCAGCACCCTGTTGATTGACAGCACTGATGGCGGTCGTTGTTAACCCGGTTCCTCGACCGATCCGGTATGGGGGTAATGCTTCTGATTTGCATCATAAAAGTTTGGCATTGGTTTTACGTCGGATGCCCTTCCTGACACAACCCTCTGCATTTCTCCGGGCTTGGGACCGGCATGAGGGGGAGAGACACTGGTTAGTGCCCCCCGAACCTCATGGCTGCCTTCAAGGTACCACTGTATATAATACATATTATTTAACCCCAGGTCATTCTCACCGGATAATCTCAGATATTAGTTCATATACAGTCACCTCAGGGTCACCAAGATGCTCTTAAGTATTGCATGATTTATTTATTTATATATACATATTTAAATAAAAATGTCACTCCCCCGAGCGCTCCGCGTGTGACTATAAATAGTGCTTACTGCACTTCATATCATTTTGCTCGGTGATCTTTTGCCAACACAATAGGGAACACCTTGTGTAATTGCGCATATACAGGCGCTCCCCGACTTACGTTCATCCGTTTTACATTTTTTCGATTTTACCCCCGCCCCCCCCGTCAACTTTTGAGTTTAGATGTGCCTACATAGTACGCTGACTTAATGACACAATGATGCTGCATTCATTGTTTACAAACTACAGACTAAGTGTGTGTGTGTGTGTGTGTGTGTGTGTGTGTGTGTATATATATATATATATATATATATATATATATATATATATATATATATATATCTATATATATCAGTTATATAGCGTGTTACCCTTGTGTTAAGACGTCGTCTTTGTGATCTTTGTGTTTACACTGTTTTGCAGACTTTTGTAACCCTAAGCAAATATGGTTGGGCAGAAGTGTAAGCCTACTAGCATGGGTGCAAGTCTCATACACAGAGATGAATTAACTATCTGCTCAGATCTGCACAATCCACCATGCATACTCAGTAAGCAAAGAGAGTTGTAATATGAATGAAAACCCCAAAGGCACAAATTACAGATATTTATTATCTTTTAGCAGAATCCTAAGAGTGTATACTTTATATTAATATTCATTAGGATTTGTACTTGTTCTTTGTATGCATCTCTTGAATAAAGTTTACTTACTTACTTACACAAAAGAAAGAACGCTTTGCTGGGATTTACACCAGTACAGGCTGTGTTCTAAATGAGTTCACCGGCACCCTTGTGCACTTAAAAGACCGGAAGTCTGTATAACCCACAGCAAGTACACTACTTTCGGTATTGAGCGCTTCACATATTGTAAGCATCGATTGGCTGTT